>CM074718.1:94291945-94891945 GCA_037306005.1 Rhinophrynus dorsalis | reverse complement strand
AGTCAGAGGCATCCAAGTTGTTTCAGTTGTGGGTCCCATGATAAGAAAGCGATTATTCTTAAATCTATAATGATGGTGAATTATAGCCTGCCAGCTATGAAAAATGGAGATTTATTTACTTATTTATTTATTAATTGATAAAATCCATGACAAAACTCCTATTTTTGAACTGTATGTTAGTGGCAGACAGATTAAGTCTTACTGACCTATTAGTTGATATGTGCTAGTAGGTAATTATTTTTTGTTTATCTCTCTGATGGGCTGCTCCTTGGGGTGAGGAGGGCCACATTTGGCCCACGTGACGCATGTTGGACATCCATACCATAAGTGACTAGAGGCAGGGCCGTATTTCCCAAAAGGCAGGGTAGGCAATTTCTTAGAGCTCCAAATTTTGAGGGACTGGGGGTGCTGTCATGGGTGGAGTGGGGTGTGTCCAATGGTGGACCTAAATGAACCTAGAGTGCCTAGCCTTAGGGTGCTTGGGATGTAATTTCGGCCCTGACCTGAGGTGCAATTGAATGAGGTGAAAGGATGTAGTTCTGGAGGAAACCACCTGCACCATATGGGACTTTTAACCCCCTGAATGATAGAGGCATTCAACACATTTGTTTCTAAGGCATTGAGGACCTCTAGCATTCCAGGGATTAAAACTCCATTTATATTAATTTGAATTTTTACAAGATTTTTGTCCCCTATGGTGCAGTTGGTATGCGCCAGATTGGCACATCCTTTGCTTACTGGATTTCCTAACCCTTTCTGTGCCAGAGGGGTATACAAAGCAATGCGTTGCATATGTCTCTGACACTCAAAGGGTTAAGGGCCTTATCTGTGAAAGATGTATAGTTCTTGAGAAAATCAACCATATCACAGGGGGATATGAAATCTGTAGATTCCCATTGAATTAAATGATCTTTTAACCCATAACTGTCTAGAGATGCAATTCAATAAGTAAAGGAGGTGCGGTTCTGGAACAAACCAGCTGCACCATAGGGGACAAATTGAAAGTTCCCATTAATATAAATGGGATTTTTAACCCCTTGAATGCTGGTCAGGTCTCTGACAAATGGCTTCATAATGCAGACCTCTCTAGCAAGTCATTAAAAATCCCATTTATATTAAAGTACATTTGGGGGTGGTTTATTTGTACCCCATGATGAAGCTGGTTTGCTCCAGAATCGCATCTCCTTTGCCTACTGAATTTTCCCTTAAGGTGTAATTGTGGAGCAAACCAAATGTATCACAGGGGGATACTGAAAATGATGGAAATTCCCATTGGGCTTTATTTCATTGCCCCATGATTTGTTGGCAACCTCTAGCATTCAAGGGGTTAAAAGCCTCATTTAAATAAATGGAAATGTTAATCTCCCCCCCCCCATGGTGAAGTTGGTTTGCTCTGTCATTCTGTCTATTTAGGTTGATGAATAAGGACCTGTATGCTCTACACATAGATATGTGGTCTGAAATACAGTAAATAAGTCACAATATGTGGGAGGAAGTACAACAGTGCATATGTGTATTTCTTCCATATTACAAGAGGCAGGAGAATGGGGTTCTGAGTGTAGGTTTTGTGTACACTACGTTCACATGTTCATTTTGACATGGTTTTGCCTTATCTATGAGGTTTACATTCTGAGTTTTATCCTTAGTACTTAAAGGGATAGTAATACTTTGTTTTATCTTTATTTTTTTTTGTAGGCATTAAAAAAACATGAAGAACGATATGTCTTATCTCTCAAACCTTTATGGTTTAAGAGATATTCACAAGCAAAGTTTCCCCTCCTGCCCCTTTTACCTAGTATAAGCCATCTCTTCTCAGATGTGAATCTGGTTGTAAGACCAGACAGATAACAGAAGGGGACAATCTTCTTCCTATGAAAACAATGAAAGCCCTTCCCCCCTTGACACGTTTTTCAGCTTCTTCCCCTATCTTAATTGAAGATGGTCCCTCTCTGCAGTCTACCTGGGCACCTCCCTTCTGATCTGGCTGAACGGGGGGGGGGATACTTTGCTTGTGAATATCTCTTAAACCATAAAGGTTCGAGAGATAAGACTTATATCGTTCTTCATGTTTTTTTAATGCCTACAAAATAAAATAAAGATAAAACGAAGTATTACTATCCCTTTAACACTTTGATTGCTAGAGAGGTGCCCACGCATTTCGTTGGTTACCTCTCTGGCACTCAAAGGATTAAAGGAGCAATATGTTTTTAATTGAAACCTATATGTTATAGAGCAATGTATCACAAAGACTTAAGAGTCCATGAACAGTCCAGGATTTTAAGATTTTCCTGCTTGATCCCAGGTGAGTTAAAGGGTTAGTAATGTAAAAAAAAAAATGCAAAAAAAAAAACGTATCTCTCAAACCACTATGCTTTGAGAAATACAGGCATTTAAACTTCGATTTCTCCTGCTGCAGAGCCGCAATCTCATTATTGACAACGAATCCCTTCATTGGAATGGTCTAAAACGTGTGCCTGGTTTGCAAGCACACGTTTTAGACCATCACAATGAAGGGATTCTTTGTCAATAACGAGATTGCGGTTCTGCTGCAGAGCCTCTGAGTCGACCGACACGGATCTTCTGCTGAGAGCTTTACAGCTGTCAGCAGGAGACACTGAACTTTAAATACCTGTATCTCTCAAACCATAGCAGTTTGAAAGACACTTTTTTTTGCATTCAGCTCAACTTTTTAAGCTCTTCTGCATGCAAAAAAACTTTTTTAAACAGAGGCTCACACATTCTGATTCATATACATACATATATATTCTGCTTTGAGTTGTTTTATTCAAAATATATAACCATTCAAACTATCAGACAGGGACTATCATATTCATTAGAGAACTGCAGTCAGTGATTCACCCATCTCATACAATGCAACAGAACAACTGTCGAACGCCAGGGTGAGATGCATTAAGGATGTCTGGAGATGTGTGGAGATGAAGTTGTGATAGAGAATATGGCACACTTCACCTATGCACCATGAATTATCTATGCAACAGAAGTGGGAGGTTGGAGTAATGTTGACAATGTGTTGAGGAAGGAAGCCAAGTGAGGGAGAGAGGATGCTCCCACCCTCACACTTCAGCATCAAGAATAGCACCAGCTCTTCCTTATCCTTTTGAGTGTGTAATGATGTGCTTGCATTCCTCTGAAATGTGTTACACACCCCTATATGCATTTAAAGGGTAGAACATACACAGTCGTCCCCTGCCCTGCTTAGCAGCTGATTCTGATATAACAGCTGATCGGTCAGTTCTGTGTGTATGTTAAACATTGCCTTGTGTTATGTAGCAGTGTCTTATGTTGGACAGAATCAGTTGATCAGTGGATAGTCTGCAGTATATATGAAACCACTGATCTGCTAGTTCTTTGTGTATATAAAGAATACATACTTAAGAATGCTTGCTTAAGTGACTTGGAGTTATTACAGGCCAAATCTCATTACAATAATGACATGTAACACATATGATATGGTAAAATGGATTACTAGGGACTTGCTTATATTGAGGTTAGGAGTGGTAGGTAAGCTTCAACAAATTTTTGGACACAATGCAACCAAAACCTGAACTTGAAGAAAGTGAGTTGGTGTTATGGACAGTAATATGCACACGTTTGCATTTAAACAGTCTTTAAGAAGTAGCTCAGGTTTGTTCTTTTTGTTTTGTTTTTCATTTGGAGATTTTCGAAAGGTTCCCTCGTTCTTTACTGCAGTTCACACACTGTACACTTAGGACATTTTATTTGCACATGTATATTATGGTATCTTAGAGCTGTGAGTTTTCTATTTCCCTGACTTTCTATTGGTGTTATATACACTTCTGTATTAGTTAGCGGGGCAAAACTAAAGAAAAAAAGATAAGAAGGGAGATAATGAAGAATCAGAAGATAGAGAGAAAGCAGAAAAAGAGAGAGAGGAGAGGGATGAGAATGAAGATATGCCAAAAAGACAAACCTTCCTTACTTCCCCTCTTTTTCTCTTATGTTTCTTATTTTTCATTATCTCTCTTCTTCATGTCATCACCCTCTTTGCTCTAGTCTCTCCTCTCTAATCCATAGAGAAGAGTATACAGCAGTCATATAAAGGTAAGCTAAGAGAACTCACAGCACTAGGACACCATAATATACATGTGCAAAAAAAGTGACCTGAGTGCACAGTGTGGGAATTGCAGCAAGGAATGAGGCGACCTCTACAAATTCCCAAATTAAAACCAAAACAAAAGTATATCCTCTTCTTTCATTTTAGACGAAGGTAGGTAACATGGGCGAACCTGGGAACTTCCAATTGAGGTCTGCCCGGAGGGGAGTCCTCTGGTTCAGCAGGGGGTGACAATAATGACGCGAATCGTGTCAAAAAGGGGACGGGGCTTAAAGGTGACACACAGAAGGCTGGGGAAGGAGGAACACCGGGAAAAACTGCAGATGTGGCAGAGTTTCAATAGAAACTCCCCACATGCGGAGGAATCAGCCTCTTCCCCGGAGACCCGGTAAAGGTCTGTCAAAACCAGAGTCTCCGGGGCAAATCCGGAGAGTTCCCAGGTATGAACTGGGATGCATGGAGACATATGAACATTCTCCAAATGTACATTGAAATTAAATGGGACTTTTAACCTCTTCAATGCTAGAGAGATCTCCAGTGCATTGCTCTACAATGGATTGGAGACATCTCTAGCATTCAATAGGTTAAAGACCCATTTCAATTAGAGGGCATTTTTATTTGCCAGTGTAACAGACCATAGTCCGTTACTGGAAGTCATTTCTGGGCATACAGACTTTCTGCCCATTACTACGAACAACTCTGCCAAAAAGACTAAAATCATAGCCTGGCTTGCTTTAAAGGGACTAGGTAATACACTGTCCTGTGTTAATTCTGGGCCTACAATCTTGCCTGGGCAGTTAAGGGTTAAATATTGATGTTTGCGCAATACTACTTGAAAGGTGTATTGTATCATTGTCTGGTCCAGAGTTTGATTAGGGTTCCACCTACCAATCTCTCTCTGTTGTGTATCCCCTATTGTCTTCTATGATAATGTGGGGTTCTGATTCTATGTAACACCTGTCTCTGTTGTACTGTGTTGCTGATTATATCAGTTATACTGCCTGTCACAGCCTTTGTATTGTCCCTTTGTTTATGTGTGCACAGTAGCCCCAGGGGGTCCCATGGTATTGCAAGCCCCTCCACCAACAGTCCATTGTACCCATTGGTTGCAACCCTGTTGTGTATTATGTTGACATTGTTGCCATTGTGGGAAGTTCCCAAAATACTGTATAAAAACCCTTGTTTTGTTGAACAAAGATGCTCAAGCCTCGGTATCCAAAAATCACCGCTGATGGATAAAATCTATCAGCAAGAAGAAGACGACTGGCAGTTTCTGTATAACAAAGATGTTAGTTGTTTGGAACTAAGAACGAATCCTGGTGTCTTCATTCTGAATGGTTTAAAGGGAACCCTTTGCCCCCCATTCAGTCAGATGATGTTCCAGTGTTTTAGGTTGATGTATCCAGCTTTGCCACTTGTGTTCCAGCTTTCTAGTGTTCCAATATTCCAGCATACCAGCCAGCTGCAGTGATCCAGCCGTTTGGGGTACAGCTACCAGCCTGCTTTCCTCAGCTACCCACCTTGTAGCTGACAGCAGGAGCCCAGCCATTTACAGTGGATTATGTTTATCCAGAGATCCAGCCAGTTATTCTACTTCACCGGACAGGCTACCAGCTTGTAGCTGCATCCAAGAGGGAGAGATCCTGGATCGACAGCTAAGGACAACCCAACGTCCTTTAGCCTCCGTTACAGCCCCCTATGGAACAGATGATATTCCCCAGAATCACACCACTTTAGCTTGCTGATTTAGGGCTAGATTCTATTGCAGGTGCTAAATGTTAACACCCTTTTCATCAAACATTTTCCTGTTGAAGTCTATGGAGAAAACTGGAGATAAAAGCAGTGATAAAATTAGCACATGCAATAGAATCCAGCCCTTAGGTCCTTTGTGACTAACCTGACTTGGTGTGCTGTGTTTGGAATCTACTTTGGATGACTGTTGACCTTGGGAGACCTTCAGCTTGCACTCAGAATGTATTGGCAGCTGCCTCCATTGTTCTTAGTCTACTTTCTGTCAGATTTATGTGTGATGGTAAGGGGATCTATCAGGCATTGTAATGTAAAAAGTTTAACCTTTTGCCAGAGGGAACTCCAGCACATTGATTCATAATGGGATTGACACCCCACTTGAGCTTAGATGGTTAATATGGAAAAAATCTGTCACTTTCACTATAATCACAGCTGGGACTACCTTTTACAAAATAAGTGTAACTTATTGTAATTTCATATCAGTTGGTATATTTGAGCTCCCTGCCGAGAGGTTACATAAGGCCCTGTAAATATTGGCCACACGATTTCTGCTACATACTGTAACAGTAATTACATAGACATCTATTTTTCATGCAGCATTTGGAGGGCTGGGACTCATCCGTCTTCACAAACCAATTAACCGAAAGCAATAGCCTTGAACAGCAGGGTTATTGGTTCTGCTAGCAAAAATATTTACTTTACTGAGACGGCTGTGTTAATTCTCTCTTTGTAAAAATAAGAAATCATGAGTAGGAATATTTTTGAAATGTAGATGTGGCTTAAAGAGAGATGCATTATATTATGCCTTTCATGGATTATACCCTTTTCTTTCCTTACATAATAATTTACTGTATGAAAACTCTTGATTTATTTGAGTGAATTTAACAATCGTGATCAGATTAAAGCACAGTAGCCAATGGCAGTTAGGGAATTGGATCAAAGACTGCTCATATATAAAAGCAGTCTCTGTTCAAATTCCCTGGTTGCGGATCGGGCATTGGCCCAAAAGGGGGGGAACCCCATGGCACACGGCACTGTCTCTGCTGCCATCGCCTCTGCGGCTGCACAAATCGGTGGAGACACTTCATTAAGCTAAGGATAATTATCTTTATATATATATATATATATATATATATATATATATATATATTAATTATACCAGTGCATGTTTTTATGAAATAATGGCTTACTTCCAGGACAACTAATGGAGGCATATGTAAATTTTCATAGGCACTGATATGTCGTTTAACCCTTTGAGCCTAGAGAGGTCCTCATAGCATTGCAGAGTACCCCTCTGACACGTTAAACGATGTAATGGTTTATGCGTTTTATATTTACTGCAGGAAGAAAGAAGACTGAAGAGGACAGAGGGAAAGGACAGTGGATGACAGGTAAATGTAACACATACTGTCGGTGCTTGACAGTATGTCCAGCACTGATTGTTTTTTTCCTTTGAAGTTCCCAATACTGCTTGTATTTAGCAGCATTTTGGCAACTTAACACACAAAACGGATGTTTAGCCACAAGACCATTTCTGTGGCCTAACTTCCATTGTATTTTATGCCAGTAGGATATTTGGATACCAACAAGACGTTTTCTTTTGTCGTTCGGTATCCATTTTGCCCTACCTGCATTTTTATCTCCATCATTTGGATCAAGCCCTAAATATGTCGCCAGGTTGAAAATGCCTACATAAAAATCTTGCATGTCTTTATTTCTCCCGCTTGACAAAGGTGATATGCCTATCAAAACGGGCATGATTGCAGGGGTTGCGATGCTGCACTCAAAGGGTTAATGGATGTAATGGAACTATATGTAGCAGTGCCATTGCTTCCATTAACCCTTTGAGTGCAGTATCACAGCCCCTGCAATCACACCGATGGGGCATCACAGTCACGCTTACTTCTTTGCAAAGTGCATGTTAAGCTCATTCGCCCCATCATCGTTTCCCTGGTTTGTTAGGCATGTCGTCCTTATCATGCGGCGAAATAAAGACATGTCACCATTTTCAACCTGGCAATATAGTTAATGCGCCCCAGTGTTGGTCGCCAAAATGAGGGCTACCCTTGGCACAAGTGGCATTAAAGCAAGGAATTTTGGTTTATGTTGCTCAGTAAATTGGCATTAGGAAAAAAAAGGTTCCAGAAGTTGATTAGCATGGAATTCTTTCACTTCACTGACTATCAAGTCTTTCCCTGCTATGAGTTGTTATAAGCTTACCTGGGAACTATCTGTATGGGCATCAGAGACTCTGGTTTATAGTGTATTGTACATGGAAGAGATGTAAGACATTAAACACTTATTTATTAAGTTAAACAGGTGCAATGCTGGAGCAAACCAACTGCACCACATGAAAAATGAAAAATCTGGAAACGCCTCTTAATCTAAATAGTGATTTTTACTTCCTTCAATGCTAGCGAAGTCTCCAGCACATTGTGATTCAATGCATAATGGACATCGCTATGATTCAAGAGTTTAAAGTGATATATACTTGGGTTACACATTTCTGTGGCCATCGAAGTGTGAAGAGGAGAAAGACCTATGACTTACACAGCTCTCAGACAACAGGGGAACACAGGGGAACAAGAGCTCCCTGCTTCAATCCTACACCAAGTACAGGGTATGAGTGGGTGGGATCTAGAAACCTTTGAGAGGGTTTCTCGATCTTGCCCCTTCTACCAGGGTACTGAGGGTACTCTTGCTTCCCTGTATCACCACTATTGATCTCCCAGCCAATTTTGCTGGGAGATCAGTAGCTGGGGGCATATTATTAAGACAGTTCTACACCCCCTGCATACTCCTCAACCAATCAGTGTTTTCAATCCATGCCCCTGACAGTAAACCAGATTCAGCTGTTTACCGTTATATCACAATAAAGCATTGCTTGAAAAGTCCCACGGGTGCTGCCCTGTATTATCTCTTTTATATATATATATATATATATATATATATATATATATATATATATATATATTAGACTAGAATTACCCCATAATAGACTAATGCTACAACATACAAAATAATGCATTTAGAAAACCCGATTAAACATATAATAAAATAACAGTACTCTGCTGACAGCACCAGAGGTTTTGCACTTGGATGTTGTTTCAGAAAGAAACAAAATGGAGTTGACTGACTGGCTGAGACACCCACAGCTGCTGTCTAGTGTTTGCAGTGTAAATGAATTCTACTAATGAAAAAGTCAGCACCTTTGTATTTTTGGGCAAAGGGCCTTTCATCATAGGTATTTTAACCCACCTGACACCTGAGAAGTTGTAACACACTCCTCCCCTGCTAAAAGAAACATTTTCATCCCATTGAAATCACTGAAAATTGTAAAAATGGTTCAACCAAATGCCAAGTCCTTATGTTTTTGCCCCATTGAAATCAAGGGACATTATAATTTTCTCCCCATTATTTTGTTACTTTGGCCTCAATTTTGCATAAACTACCCACCTCAACAACAGAACCTCCCAAACCAACAGAGGAATAGGAAGAACATCAGTAAAAATAGTCAGAAATGGCGATTTTTGACTCTGGGAATATTATAATAATATAGTCTTTCCACTTACCCATATAACCTAATATTTAGAACAAAAATGCACTGTAACCTAGGTTCTCTGAATGCCAGTGATGACCACAACACCTGAACTTACTATGTACTGTGGCACCCATAGCAGTTCAGTTAAACAAGAACACATTCCATTCAGAATTAAAGGAGAACAAACACCTCTTAGTAGTAACCCCACTTACCGTCCTCTGGCCAGAGAATCCTAATGGCCTCTATGAATTTTCCTTGCTCTGTTCAGAAGATAACATCTACCATCAGTCCTGGATGTCATGTACATGGAAACATACATGATAGATATTAGCAGGACCACAGGACCTCAAACTGTACTCACTGTGCATACAGGAGACTAGTAGGGTAAAAGTGATACCTTTACTGACTAACTGAATGGCTCTAGGATGCAGGATTTCAAGACACTAGAGGCCTAATTCAGCAGACTAAAGTGGTGCAACTTTGGATCACATCAACTACACTATAGGGGGACAAATGAATATCCCCCACATCTTCATTGATTGAAATTGAGTTTTTAACCCCTTGATAGCTAGAGAGGTCTCCAACACATTTGCAACCTCTCTAGCATTCAATGGAATAAAAGCCCCATTTCAACCAAAGGATAAAATTTGTTTGTCCCCTATGGTGCAGTTGGTTTAACCTGGAACGGCACCATTTTAGTTTGCTGAATTAGGCCCTTATAAGTCTCTTCTTCAGGCATTGTACATGGTAATCTTAAAAGTTGCTTTGAAATTCATTATATATCAAAAACAAAGACCGAAAAGGATAAACTACACAAATCCCTCTCTGACTGTGCCTCATCTTAGGAGTAAGTACACCTTATTTCAGATATATAGTAGTAAAGGGATATACTGGAAAATGGCTCCAGACCACCTATTTGGTTCTACCCATATACCACTAATTAAACCTTACAATTTTATATGGATCCAAAAGGCACACATAAGGTATAAGAAATCATCAAAGGTGAAAAAACAAAAAGGAAAACAAGCAAATATACAATACCAAAGGTATACAAGTGCGTCCTTGGTTGGGTAATATGATCCTCAAGATTACAGAAGGTAAGGGCAATGGGTAGTCCAGTTTGGTCTGATCCCCGCTGCTCACTCTCCATGGGTAAGGTTCGCACATAGATAGAAACTAGAACACAAAACAGGATAACAGAGCAGTGCAGAGGATTCTCTCTAAGCGTATTGTGACAAGTAGACTGGATCCTTCACCAACAACAGATCTTGGAGACTGTATTTGGAATATTAAGCCTCTTTATGCTTGATTACTTTTGTTTTAGATGATTTATTGACTTATTGTTATATTTTTATTAATCATTTTTTTTTAATAAATTGGTGCATTACTGGTATACCTGTATATTGATATATATATTTATTTGTGGTCGGGGCTTACGGTGCAATTTGTGTAATGGAACGTTGTGGCATAACCTAAGAAAAGAGACGAGATAGGCTTGCAATACATTTATTGAGAAGGTTCAGTCGGACCAGGATGAGAAAGCTTAGCGGATTTCATGTTGTGGGTCGGGGACATAACGGGAGAAGCATAGGGATTTTATTAGCGTTCCGCTTATCTTAGCTGCTGCTCCGGCGGCCGGCATCTGTTCCACAGGGATTCCCTAGTGACGTCGCAACCCAGCTAATTTAAGGAGACAGTACCCTTTTTTGCTCCACCTCTTAGAGTATTTAAACTGCCTGGATACCACATCAGTTGCCCTTTCATGGTGTTCCAGTGCAGTTGTGTTGTTTAGCTCTGTGTATATTCCCGGTTTGTCTGACTACCCAATCTGGTGCTGACCTGTAGCTCTGTCTGACTATTCGCTCCGTGTATGACCCTTGGCTTGTCCGACAACCATTCTGGTGCAGACCTGCGACTCTGGCTGACTAACTGCTTCATGTATGATGAGAGGAGGAACTCCCTGCAGGTTGACATCCTGGATGGCCTATTACCACCGGACAGGTTGACTGAAATGTGTTGGGGGGGAGGTGAAGAATTGCTATAGAAGAGTAGCGACTCGGAGATGTGACCTTGAGGAGGAAGAAGCCTAAGGAGAAAATGGAGAGCTGAAAGTCTGTAGGAGGACATAGTTGATTTGAGGAGAGGAAACTAGTACGTACACTCTAGATGCTGAAGGAGGAGTCCTGTGACTGGGAATTTGAGGGGGGTACCGGCCTGAAATGCTGAAGATAGGTGACTGGGAGGGATAGGGAAATGGAAGAGCGGCAGGCGATTGCTTGGTTACTGGATCTAGACTCAGGGAGGTTAGCTAGCTTCTTGTATTGGCTCCCCATTTCACTTATCAGGTAGTGGGGGGAACGGTGTAGTGCTGCTGCTACTACTGGCACTATAAATATGAATAGGAAAATAGATATGGAGGCAGGGGAGGATATGACTAGGAATGGGATGATGGGGAAGAATAGATAAAAGGCCTACTTGGTCCAGACAATCCGCTTGGCAGGGGGCTGTCAAGGAAAGTGAAAAGACAGAACACTTATCAGAATTGATTGACATGAGCAGACAAACTGATAAAACTAATAATAATCCGTAATTGTCAAAGTATACTCTGCTCCTTGCAAAGGGGCAATGGATTTGAAGCACCGCTAGGTCACTGGGCACTCCAGGAATCATCAAACCTGAAGGTTCACCTGACCCCTGAAGCACAGCAACCCAATGTATGCAGTTATTATACCTATTTAGATGTTCTCCTGAAGCCACGAAGTCTAATTGTGTATTTTAATAGGGTGGTTCAATTGATTTATTCCTAAAACCAACTGTCATCTTTAGGTCCAAAGAGTGGCTTATGAACTAAATATTTGGGGACTAGAATTATTGATTAGGTTAAACATTAATGTCTGATAGACAGGTGACTGGTAATACCTCTGGCACTCTTTATTAAGCCCCATAATGTATCCTTTGAAGGGAGGATGCTTGTAGCGATGGAGCCTCTTGCCTCTAGAAGGACTAACCGAAAGATGGTTGAGTGAACCTGGTGCTTGGTGAAAGCAGGAGCTGACGGGCTAGGCGCCCAGTGATGACGTCATGAAATGGACTTGATCCGCTGAGGATTCTGCGGAGGGTGGAGGAAGACAACGAGAGGGAGGCCCAGATGTATGCCACATGACCAGAGACTGTTTTTTTTTGTAGGACTAAGTTTTTATTTTTATTTTTTTTTTTTTTTTAAACACAAGCCCTGAGAAAATAAATAAAAATGCCCTACTGGCCTAATGCCAGCAGGTCATGTTGGCCAGTGGCCATTGTCAAATGTGCTCCTGAGTTGCAACTGCTGTTCGTACTGCTGCTGCTGAGTTGTTTAAGCAGCAGGATGATTAGGTAGCTGAAAGGGAATGGGATCAACAATAGTAGTAACATGGAAGATGGATGATGAAGGTTCCATTTGCCACGACTGGCTCCAGTGATGCGCCTGAGGCAGTAGCAGCAGAATAAGTAGCCCCCAGCATTTGTGGAGAAAAGAACAAGTTGGCCATTAAATCTTCTCCACCTGCCCCTCCTCCAAAATCATCATGGGTGTGGTGTTATTAGAATATATTTATTCCCTTGAGAGCATGATCAGTGGGTCTCCTCAGCAACTGCAATGTGCACAGTATGTGTGTGGTAAATAATATCTGGGGGCACAACTGTATCCAAACACCATGACACCCGAAACCAAGTACTGCTGCTGTCACTGTACCCTTTTTCCACACCCGCTAAGGACACATGACAACTTGCTGACAGTTTAATAGTAGTGATGAACCCTCCCTGTCACCATCTTAACATATTCTGCAGGATGGAATCTCCTCAGATGCCACTTGATGCACTGATTGAGATTCTCCTCCACCACACTGGCATGTGTGGTCAGTGCACCACACAGTGTGCAATGGGTAAAGACAAACTGCTACATCCTAACATCAACAGAGTGGCTATCATTTGGCGGGGGAGGTAATGAACGAGGAGGATTGGCAGAAGATGTAGTTACCCTGGAAGGTGATGGCGAGCTACTTGTTTCACTTGTCCTGGAACTTCCAGTCTCTGCCTGGGTTGTTCTATTCTTCCTCCTCTTTGATCTCTGCCTCGCCTCTTGTTGCCTTTCTGGTGAATCAGGGATAGCAAAAGCAGTGCTTGATTTCTGTAGTGAGTGTTTGGCTTTAACATGTTTAGAGTAAATGTCATGGTGTCTGTGTTTCATGTGTGATATGGGGGAGCTTGTTCCAAGGAGTGTTCCCACCTTTCCTCTTTTCATTGACTTGTCCCAAATTGTGCACAGTGCCGTTGCTGATGACTGTCAGAAAAATAGTCCCACACCCATGATGACTTCAGAGGGAAAGGGAAAGGTGGAGAAGAATAGCATCTTTCTTCTTGTCCTCCACATTCCCCTTCATTGTCTGTGGCAGCGGATAATGTTGCTGCTGTTGCTGCTACTGCCTCAGAGTCAGCACTGCAGCTAGGATCAGGAGTATTGCTACTGCTGGCAAGTGGAACTTGTCCTAGTCCTGCATTGCTTGTTGACCCCATTCCCACTGTATCCATGGTGGTCTGTGGCACACTAACCTGCTCCTCAGCATCCTGCTGCCCTTGGATCTCAGCATCAGAAGGAATTAGAGCAGTTGCAAATTCCTCTGATTCCAAGATGTCCTTGCAAGTGTTGGTGGTGATGTCCATCCTCATTACTATCTCCCATTCCTCCTCAGTTTCTGCTAAAAAAGGCCATCAATGTCTCTTCCACCCCAGCTTCTCCAGCATCATCACCACCACTAGTCCCTACATGCTGTTGTTGCTGCTTCTGCTGTATGCCAGACATCTCACTGCTGCTTGGAGGAGGTGACGAGCAATGTGACAGAGGGTCCCCTAATTTCACACTTGTCATTGACATGAAGGAGAAGGCAGACTAGCACTAGCAGAAATAACAGCAGGCACAGGCAGCTGATCTGTGCTCCTGCTGGTGGTGGTGGTATTAATTCTCAGCCTGCTCTCCTCCCCCAACACCAGTTCTGGCCTCTTCAGGTTCATGTTCCACCTGGACACTGTAGTGAAGAGAAGGGGAGGATTCCCAGTCCCAGGGTCAGGAGAATGGTGTGGGCTCCCTTGACTGCTAGTCTGGATGCTGTAAAATGTTTCCCCTACCACTCAGGCTGCTTCACTATTACTGCTACTAACATCAACTACATCAAGTTCAGCTGCAGAGTCTTCCTCCTCAGTCTCACAGTCACTAGTAATATCAGGATATTGTTGATTACCCCCTCCTTCACTCCTAAGGCTAACAAGCTGCTGGACCTTAGTAGCAGTAGTACTAGCAGTGGCAGGACTGCTTGGGAATGGCACGTATGATTTAAGGTCCCTTGTTGTCACACTTGGCATCATTTTTTCCTTCCCCCCTGAGTACTACAAGAAACACTAGCAGCAGGCAAAGTATTGGTGGCAGCAGGTTCAGTACTAGCAGCAGGTTCAGCACTGGCAGCAGGTTCAGTACTAGCAACAGGTACAACACTAGTGGCTGCAGTTACAGAAATGGTGGCACTGGCAGCAGGGGCAGCACGTCTGGCGACAGGTACAACACAAGTGGCTGCAGTTACAGAAATGGTGGCACTGTCAGCAGGGGCAGCACGTCTGGCAACAGGTACAACACTAGTGGCTGCAGGATCAGAAATGGTGGCACTGTCAGCAGGGGCAGCACATCTGGCGAGAGGTACAACACAAGTGGCTGCAGTTACAGAAATGGTGGCACTGGCAGCAGGGGCAGCACTTCTTGCAGCAGGCACAGGCAGCTGACCTGCCCTGCTCTCACTATCCTTTTCTCCCTTCCTTCCCATTCCCTTTTCTCCCTTCCTTCCCATTCCATTTTCTCGCTCCCTTCTTATTAAATTCCCCAAGATCATTGGGGTGATTTAGGGGGACTGGACAGCATTGGTTGAGTACTGCTAGTCACTTCCTCCTCCTCCTTCCAGTTCCTCTTTTTTCTGCTCATAGTGATAGGAGTCACTATGAGCCTCTCCTGCCTCAATTCTTGCTAAATATCATAAGAGAACAGCACAGCACGTCTATCTCACTCTGTAGCTGCTTCTATTGTGTCTGCCTTCAGCGAAAACGCCACGTTTTTATAGCAGAAGTGCAAAAACAATGTAAATCAATGCAGAAAACTTTTTAGGCATTGAAAAAATGGCAAAACATTTTGGCCAATGGGTGAAAGATGTGAAAATTTTAACCGCTAGATTTAAAGCGGATTTTCCCACGAAAAAGCGGATAACAACGTAGTTTTCGCAAAATTTCCTACGGGAACACAGCAACAACTTTCGCCCACCCCTACTCCTTGGTCCATAAAGGTTAACTAGGCTCGTGTCTAGGTGGCCAAAGATCCCTTTAAAAATGCAGGGCACTTATAAATAACACACACTGCAGGCTTGCACTGATTCATATACAGTCCTACAGAATTATTTACTATTGAAATGTCGCCATGAAAATAGGAACATTCAAAAAGGCAATGTCAAAATGTCTTTTTTTTTTTTTTTTAATACTTAAAATTTTTATTTGTTTTTAAATATAAATTTAAATAAAGATACATAGAATTGTTGTAATACAGTACAATTACATAGAATTTTAATAATAGGATAAAAAAGACAACAAACTAGATATTTAGTAAAGAATTGTAATTTTTCCCATATTTACTGTGAATCCATGGGGACCAAGTTTCCTGAAACAGATGATATTTATCTAGTTCGAAAGAGGATAAGTATTCATTAGTGCAAATAAAGTTTATTTTATCTAAAATCATATACCAAGGAATATTTGTTTTTTTCCATTGAGTTGCAATACAGATTCTTGATTCTAAGCAGCAGTTATTAATAAGTTTATCTTCGAATTTGTTTAATGAGGTTAGTCTTTTACCTAGTAAAGCTTCCCAAATACCAATCTTAATATCCTTTTTTAAAATATGAGACAGTAAACTTTCCAAATTTTTCCAAAGATCTGAGGATTTATGACAGGACCACCAAATGTGTTTAAAGGTGCCCACTTCCCCGCACCCCCTAAAGCATAAATCAGATGCGTCTACAAACATTAGTGAAATTTTACTTGGGACTAGGTAGGTTAGGTGAAACATTTTAAAGGTTTGTTCTATTGAGTTGATATTAATATAGTTTTTATGTATTCGAGAGATAATTTCCAACCAGTTATTTTCATCTAAAATTTCTCCTGTCATCTGTTCCCAACGTTCCTGGCAAGGTAATTTACTTTTGTCAGATAGTAACATTCTGTAAATAGTTGAGATCGTTCTAGTCGTGGGAGTCCATGACCTTACCAGAGATTCAAATTTTGTCAATTGGATATTGATATAATTGCCTAAATAGTTAGTTAATTTGTCTTGGATTCTAAGATATGAAGGTTTAAATTCATCAGTGTCACCCAATTTCCCTTTGATGTCATCCCAGGGAAGCACAAGGTTGCGAAAGGTTAGATCCTTTATGGATTCAATACCACAGTCCCAAAGCTTGTCAATTAGAGTTAGATCGTAGTTTGTCCAATGAAATTCCTTTTTATTACCTAATGGTAGCATATTTGGATCTAAATTCCATTAATTTTGCTCTAAATCTAATGTTATCCCATATCTTTAAATCTACTCTAGTACTATTTAGTAAATAACAGTTAATATTTTCTCTCTGTCTCGGAAATGACCCCATATAATTTAGAAAAGATCTATGATCAAGAGAGAGTCTTTCCTGCATTACCCAACCAGCCACAGTCCAGTCCACTTCAGGTTTATAGCATAAATTAATTAATTGTGTTAGTCTTGTTGATTGGTAGTAATTAAATAGATCGGGCATTAATAAACCTCCAAATTTCTTTTCTCTGTAGAGAACCTTTCTCTTTATCCTTGGATGTTTTCCAGCCAAAAGAAATCTAAAAAAGGCATTTTGAACTCCTAGAATATCAATTTTAGAAAATTTTATAGGGAGGGATCTAAAGTACTATAGTATTTTAGGTAGTAAATTCATTTTAATTGCGTTTAGTCTTCCGACAAAGGAAAGTGGTAGAGATCCCCAATTATCTAATTTACCATGGATTTTCTTCCATAGATCTGGGAAGTTAAGTTTGTAAATATTTAGAGGAGATTTGGGAATTCTGATACCCAGATATGAAAGATATGTATCACACCAATGAAAGCAGTATTTTTTTTAAGAAATTGTTTTGTAGTTTCATTAAGGTTTATATCTAAAATTTCAGATTTTGTTTCATTTATCTGAAGACCGGAGAATTTTTCAAATTGTTGTAAAATTTTCCATAGTCTAGGGATGGAATTTTTTGGGTCAGTTAAAGATAGTAAAATGTCATCAGCATATAAGCTAATTCTATTATCTAGTTCTCCGATTCCCTTAATAATTTTATCTTGCCTGATCATAGATGCTAAGGGTTCTATACATAGAGCAAAAATCAATGGTGATAAAGGACATCCCTGTCTAACTCCTTTTTGAATTACAAATCTTTTACTTTCAAAGCCCATTGTTCTGATAACACTAAAGGAATCTGATTGAACAGCCCTAAGAAATTTAGAAATTTATGTCCTTCAAGGCCAAAAGTTTCTAGAATTATTTGTATATATTTCCATTTTACAGAGTCAAAGGCTTTGGCAAGATCCAAAGATAAAAGAACAGAGTCTTTAATCTCATATTTTTTAGAGATATCGATTAAATTAAGTATTTTCCTAGTATTATCACAAGTTGTTCTTCCAGGGATGAAACCACATTGATCCGGATGTATTAAGAAAGGGATAAATTGGGCTAGTCTCTTAGCTAAGATTTTGGAAAGAATTTTGATATCAGAATTCATTAAGTTAATTGGTCTATAATTATTGTTTTCTTTATCTTTGCCAGGTTTCTCTAAAACAGATATAAAAGTTAGGTTAGCGTCTTTTTCTAAAGTTTCTTTTTCAAGAATTTCTTTGAAATAATTAAGTAAATGTTTGGATAATTTATCACTAAAAATGTTATAAAATATGTTTGAAAACCCATCTGGGCCTTGACTTTTTCCATTCTTTAATTCCTTAATAGCACTCTCTACCTCTTCTAGAGTTAGTGGTTTATTTAATTGTTCTTTACCATTTTTATTTAGGCTAGGAAGTTTAAGGGACGAAATAAAGGACAACATTTTAGTATTGTCAAAGGTTCAGAATTGGTAACTCTTTCAGAGAAGAATTTTTTAAATTGCAAAATAATTTGTTTTAGATCAGAAGTTTTACCCAAATTTCTTCCGCAATTTATTGATTTAATAATTTGAAATTGTCTTTTCGACTCTAAAAGATGAGCTAGGAAAGTGTGTGGTTTATTTCCCCACAAATACATTTTTTGTTTGAACCATCTGAGTTTACAATCTACTTCTTTATCCAGTAAGATATCTATTTGTTCCCTAACCAGGCAAATTTTTTCTTGCTGTATTTTTAGTGGGGTTTTTAACTTGTTTTTAGTTAAATCTTCTAATTCTTCTTCCCAGTAATGTAAGCCTCTTATTATATCTAAGTTTTGCTAATTTAATTAATTATCCCCTAATAACAGCTTTATGTGCAAGCCAGATTGAGCTTGCATTTAAGTTTCCATCTTGTGTGATATTTTCTTTAAAGTAAAGATCTAGTTTTTCAGAGATTTCAAGTTTAGTTTTTTTGTTTTGAGGCATTTTTTCATTAAGTCTCCATCTTTCTTTTCTTGAGACACCTAAGTTAGAGGAGAGCCAAATTATAATTGCCTTGTGGTCTGTCCAAGACTGAGAGAACATATTTGATTCTAAAACATCACCAAGGGAAGAATGATCTATAAGGAAGAAATCTATACGAGAGAAGATGTTAAAGTGTGGTGAAAAATAGGAATAATCTCTGACTCTAGGGTATATACATCTCCATGGATCAACTAGTCCCAGACCATTAAAAAAATCAAGTATCAATTTTGATTGAGATTCTCTAAAACCATGTGTCCCAGATCTATCTAGTTGTGCATTTTGACAAATATTAAAATCACCTCCAATAATTAGGGTACCTTTTTATTTTCTTGGATTGCTAATTTGAATGTTTGAAAAAATTCCTTTTTTTTAATTTGTGGGCCATATACTGTAAAGACGGTAATCGGCAAACCCGAAATGTAGCCAATTAGTATAAGGTATCTACCTTCTTTGTCATGGATAACTTGTTCAAAATCAAATGGTGTGGAATTTCTAATTAAAATTGCAACTCCGTGTTTTTTTGCGGAGATCACAGCTTAAATAAAATCTCTTATATCTCTTATCAAAATATTTTAAAGGATTGTTTTTAGAGAACTTGGTCTCTTGCAAGAGAAGAAAGTACGGTTTAAATTTCTCCAAACTGGTAAAAACCTTACTTCTCTTTTTGGGAGAATTCAAACCACGTACAAACCCCCCCCCCTTCCCCAAAAGAAAATAGCTTTCGCCTTAGGATCTGGTGTTGGCGAAAATCGGCTTACGCCTTATATAGTCTCTTCCCATCAACCCCACCATGAACAAACAGTAGTTATAAATATAATGTAAGAAAATATTTAACATTTAAGAGAATGAATAGGAAAGATAAGTGTTAAAGTAACCTAGGTTACGAATAATTGTAAGGAGGTCCAACTGGATACATAAAAAAAAAAAAAATATATATATATATATATATATATATATATATATGTAAACCAGTTAGTACCTCAAAAAATATATAGTAATTACTCGTATATAGTTAATTTCAAACAGTAGATAGTTGGTTCCAAACAGTTCCAAACTCGTAGATAGTTAGTTTCAAACAGTTAGCCCACATGTATGGACATATACATAGGCAAAAGAGAAAGCATATGTAAAGTTTTGTGGAGGGAGCCTGGGAGATTCTGATTCACACCAGTAGTCTGATTTACTATTGAAATGTCACCATGTAAATAGCAACATTCAAAAGGGCGAAGCCAATATTACTGCCAGCAGTGGGTGTGCTACTCTAGGGTACAGATGAAATAAGGCATGATAAAGAAGTGATGAAGTGGAGATAACTTCTCCAGTGATACCACTTCTCCAGTTCCTATGTAATTCTCGGACTTTGGAGATCTTATTGCATAGGCTGTATAGGATAACATAGGAACTGGAGAAGTGATATCACTGGAGATGTTATCTCCACTTTATCACCCATTAATGCATAACCCCCCTGTTACACTCAGAAGGAAAAGCGATATAGTTTGTCATAAGACAAAATCATTACTGCTCCTTTAAAGGGTTAAGAATTGTGTTTCTTTCATCTTGTGATTTTGCTCCTGGGGCATGGGGGGGTACATTGGGGGTGAATATCATAAGACTACCTGGGTCTAGGAGAAATTTATAGTGCCTTATTAGTTTAGGGGGAAAAGGTAGGAAAATTTTGATTTTACAGAGAGTACTTAATGGTAATTGGACAATGTATTTTAAGGATTTAGAGATTTTTTAGAGAGAGAGAGATGTTTTATATATGTTTCTAAATAACATTTTAGGGGATCCTGTTATCTAGTTAAAATATGCATGTTTGTTAATATGTTCTATTTATGAGTATACGCCAATGTTTTATATGAAACTAGTTGAACAGCTCGTGTACATGGGCCACAGTGCCAGGCAACAAAGGCCGCGGTGCAGTCATGCGCAGTGCAGACTGCCCACTCCACGGCTGATAACAAAGCGGGATGCTCCGAATTCAGACCGTAGTCCTCTCTGCACACCGAAGTTGCGCAGAGAGGACTAAAGTCTGAATTCAGAGCACCCCACTCCATTATCAGCCAACTGTACTGCACATGACAGCTTCTGACAAACATATATTAGCGAATTATTATATAAGATTGTATGGATGGCATCTCGATGTTTTGAATTATGGTTTTTCACCTGTATATTGTAATTTACTTTTTCTTCCCACTGTGTGCTTTTAAAATGAAGAGATGATTTTATAAATGAGTAATTGCTATAATCAGGTTACCTCTGATGAAACAAGCAGTAGAGCTCTTAACACGTGTTAGGTAGTAGCATTAGCATTTGCACATTTCCTTTTGCAAACTATTCTCCCCAGTCATACCCTTCATAATCTTTCCCACACTCCAGTCACCAGACACACAGATATTCCATGCAAGCAGTGATTATGTGTATGCAGGTATGATGACCTGTGCTTGTGTGGATGCAAAGAAATGAAGTTCAAAGAAGGTTTTGCCTTCCACGTGGTATTATCCTTCCAGTGGGAACTCAGAGCTGGAGGTTGATGTGCTGTTACTCAAGAGGGAGTCTTGTAAGTACAATGTGCCTTGTAATCCAATGTAGAATAAAGATATTTGAGGTCTTGTTTTTTTATAATTCTATGAAAACCAGAGTTGCTTTGGAGAGGTACTATGAGTATAAGGACACACTGTTATATACTCACTGTGCTGTAATACTGACATGGGCTACATGGCGAAGCAGGCAACATTTTTAAGGCGCCCTTTTGACACAGGTAACATTGATGTTACCCTTTTGATGCGGGCAATATTTTGATGTTGCCTTTTTGATGCTGGTGACATTTTGATGTCACGCTTTTGACAGTCACCATGTAGGCAGCGATATACCAATAGGATACCCTACAGAAATGACATATTTCAAACTGCACTTCATTTAAAGGAATTTCTGGTCACCTTAATAATGCACTTTGCATGTTTCAGTTAAAAAAACTGCCAAAAACTATAATTCTGCCTCCATGGACATGACATCCAGACTGATTGAAAATGGTATCTCTAGAACAATGGCACAAAGGTAAATTGATAGGGGACATTAGTATTTTCTTCCCATAGTAAAGTAAGTGGGGGTTATAGTTAGGAACTCTCCAGATTTACCCTGGAGACTCCGGTTTTCACTCTGAATTACCGGGTCTCTGGGGCAGAGTATGATTCTCTGGGTATGGGGAATTTCTTATGAAACTCTGCCCACATCTGCTCCTTCCTACCCTGTTCCTCCCACTCCTTGGCCTTTTATCTTCCTTCCCCAGTCTGTTCTAGGTATTTTTTTGACCCACCCCCACCTGCAATTAAGCCCCACCCCTTTTTACGAAGCAGATTGCATCATTTTTCTGCCTTGAGCAACATCACAGGGCTCCCCTCCAGGGGGAACCAGGCAAAGAAGTTCCCAGGTATGGTTATTATTAGGTGGTGTTAGCTTTCCTTTAATGCCATTTTGAAGTATATGTGAGAAGACCCTGTCTATGTAGGCTTCTGAGAATCATACTTCTTTGTAATTTGCCCCACAGAGAGCAAACTAAACTACTTTTGGTTGTTATTGGTGGCAGCTTGGATACTGCCACATAGTCTAGATTATACATACCTAGTCACTACAGTGTAACCTTTCCCTTAGAGCATTGATGGACCATTTGAAGACCTCCAACCGTTCAGGACTACAATTCCCATCATCCCCAGCCAGCCAGTGGTGGGAATTGCAGACCTGAACAGCTGAATCTTCTCAGATTGCCCATCCTTGCCTTTGAGAATGGAATAGCAGTACATAAGGAGATGATGACTTGGACTAAAGCATATGTGGTCACCAGCTGCTGTTGGACAACAACTATCATCAACCTCGGACAACAGTTGAAACTAATGTTGCTGAAAAATACATCCACGTAATTGCTCTTAACACAAATCAATGCGGTAGAGACATATGTAGAATCCAAGGGATTAACGTTCAAAGTGGTGTATTTATATTGAAAGCTGCTGGATACCACATTACCTGCTGGACCCCACATTACCTGCTGGATACCACATTACCTGCTGGACACCACATTACCTCCTGGATACCACATTACCTGCTGGACCCCACATTACCTGCTGGATACCACATTACCTGCTGGACACCACATTACCTCCTGGATACCACATTACCTGCTGGATGCCACATTACCTCCTGGATACCACATTACCTGCTGGACACCACATTACCTGCTGGACACCACATTACCTCCTGGATACCACATTACCTGCTGGACACCACATTACCTCATGGATACCACATTACCTGCTGGATGCCACATTACCTGCTGGACACCGCATTACCTGCTGGACACCGCATTACCTGCTGGACCCCACATTACCTGCTGGATGCCACATTACCTGCTGGACCCCACATTACCTGCATTACACACTCCTCAGATTCTTAACCATTTCAGTGCCAGAAGGGTACACAACCAAAAGGGTTAAAGGGTTTCCATACCTATATAAGTGCCATATTTAGGAAGGTAAAGATGCAAAATTCTGGAGCAAACTAATGGCACCATAAAAGGGACAAACAGAAATGTCCACTGATATATATGGGGTTTCCATTTGTTCCATATGATGCATTTGGTTTGCCCCAGAATCATTCCTCTTCAGCTCTCTGAATATGGCCCTATGCATAACACATTGTGGTCATTAAGGGGTTAAGGAACGTGCTATGGTAGATCTAGGGTTATCAGATCATATAAATAAAAGAAATTGTGCAATTCTGGGATGAACCAACAGAATCATAGGGGAGAAATAAAAAAACAAACAAAACAAAATCATTTTGAATTTTGATTTGTCCTCTATGGTGCAGTTGGTTTGTGCCAGAATTGTTGTAGTTTACTTTAATGTGTAAGGTCTATAGAGTGGTGAGGATACAAGATGGCAGAGCTTTCTTTTAAAGCCTTGGATGCAGATCTGTTTTAACCTCCTTTGCATTTTGAATAAACAGGTAGATAACCCCTCAGCTACAAAGGAGTTAACCCTTTGAGGGGTGTGCAATGCATTGCTTTGCATATCCCTCTGGCACTCAAAGGGTTAATAGCTTCCAATCTAGAATTCCTCTAGAGAAGGAAAAGAGTGCAGACCTTCCCTTGTGCAATAAGCCATATTTTTAAAATGATCCCAAATAATCTTTCCCATGTGATTTCCAAAAATTCAAAGCAATAGAATTACACATTAAAGACTTTTTAAGAACGTAATTATAATTTTAAATAGTATAGAATATCTGTTCTTTTCATTATAATAACCACTCAGTACAAACCTTATGGGAGTAGAAACAATGCCAGAAATTTCAGAGGGGGGAAAACAGAGGTAATAGATGATTTCACGCTGAGGATCCATAATCTGGAGGCATTAGACCCATAGGGAGTTAATTACATGAATGACTCCAGTCACTTTATGTAACCTGCCATTTTTTAAGCTGTATGACTCTCTGCATCAGATGATTACATGCAGAGAGCATGAATGATTTGATAGGGTGTCTCCTGGGTCATTTGTAAGTCGTCGTTTAAAGGAGAACTAACATCTGCAAATAACAGCCTTCCTCTATGTACTGAGAATCCCAATGGCTCCTATGAATTTTGTGCTTGTGCATTTTTCAAGAAATTACATCTTCAATCATACTTACTGAGTGTATCAAATACGCTGCTCTTTGCCGTGATCATTGATGGATACCTTCGGGTAGTCATCAATGATTTGGCGTGTTTCCCTGCTTTGTGTATGAGAAGCAGGGAAAATTGCATTGGCCAGTCAGGGGTAAAACCCATGAATACGCATAAGCGAAAATGTGTATGAGTGTGTTCGCCCCATACACTAGAGTGGGATCTGCCAGTTTGAAGCTGGCAGATCAAATTTGCTGATCTATCTGCCCACCTCTTATTGAAGAATAAGCGATGGCCACATACAATCCGTAAAATGCTGAATGGACAAATGGTTAATGCGCAAAGAAATCCTTGATTTTATTGCACATTAAGCAATTCACACCTTGATTAACCCCAGCCTTAATCTTTTAAGGAGCAGAACAGTGTGCAATGAATGTGCAGTGAGCAGAGTTCTTTGGTCCTGCTGCTGTCTGCCTCCATTGATTGAAAATGCTTTTTTCTGAACAAAAGGCGCAAGGGCAAAATTCATAAGAGCCATTAATAATTTCTGTTTATAGTAAAGGTGAGATTATTATGAGGTGTTAGTTCTCCTTTAAGCGAAATCAATCTGTCAGTATTTATCCTAGGCCTCTCCCAGTAGTGTATTCTACCTGGGCCTTGGGCATTATAATATGTGGGTGTCAACAACTATGATAAGGCAGTTCTAGGACATATTGTTCTCAGACAGAAGTACAGTTCTTACTGTAGGGAAAATAAGATGATAGAGTTGCTAGCTGTTCTTAAATTAATAGGAAGTAAAGAGATTTGTAACACTAATGAACAGAGAAAGATGATTGATTTATTGAGTTGATTATTGTGCATTGCACATTGAGCTGCATATAGACATGGTTTGCATCCCTTTTCAAAGGCAGGGGTGATCACGACTGCCGAACTTCAGCTGTTAGAGACTACAGCTCCCTTCATCCCCAACCAGCTGTTGGATGGTTGGGGATGGTGGGAGTTGTAGTTCCTAACAAAGGCCCAGCAGTAGCCTGCATTGGGTGTAAGGACAAAGTTGTTTCATATTCCTTTTTCATTATAGTATGGATATAATGGGAAAGAAGTATGTACACAATATACTCAGTTCAGATGTATAAAAATATTAGAACACTTTATGACCCTGACAAAGGCTTGAGCTGGAGCTGAGATATGCACGAATCACCACACTCTCCCAAAAACTGAACCTGCCCACATAATTCTCAGACATCTGTCATGGCTCCTGATTCAGCAGCGCATCAATTACAAAGTCCTTCTTCTCACCTTTAAAGCTCTCCACACTGCTACCCCTCCTTACATCTCTTTCCTCATCTCCTCTTATGTTCCTGGCCGCCTGCTTCGCTCAGCACACAACGCACTTCTTGTTGCACTATCCACACCCTCTGCCCTCTCCCTTCTCAAACCTTTCTCGCTTTCTGCTCCATACCTATGGAACTCCATACCCCTGTCACTACGTCTTGAAAAATCCCCCTCTGTCTTTAAGTCTACCCTGATATCTTATCTTTTGGAGCACTAGGACCATGCACTGACTTTGGCCAAACTCAGCACTTGTAATCTCAACACTTGACAACCTCTTACCCCATTGTATGTCTCCTTTTACCCCTTTAGACTGTAAGCTCCTTGGGGCAGGGACCTCTCTCCTATTGTTTCTATGAATGTCGCACTTATTTCATCCCCTCTTATTTATTGTAACATATGTCTATTGTAATGTGCTGCGTACACTGTGTGGCGCCATATAAATAAAGATATATACATACATACATACCTATTGATTCCGGTTGCATCAATATATTTACTGATGGTTACGGTGTTTTAGTGCACTATCCTCTTCTTTTGCTATATATATTTTGGATATATCTAGAACCAACTGAATTATGAGTGCTAAAACAAAAGAAAACTTACACATGAAGCTGAAAAAAGTATATTTGAAGTGGTTACATCAAATTCTGACATTTCAGTTCTGTATTTATCCTTTATTATGTAGTATTCAAGAGTCTTTACTATTATCATTATCCTATATTATATTCTCTAAGTATGTTTGTCAGAAGCCGTCATGTGCAGGAGAGACGGCTGCACGCGCTGCAGTCATGCGCAGTACAGACTGCCCGCTTAGCGACTACAGTTTGAATTTGGAGTGCCCCACACCGTATTAGCCACGGTGTGTTTGGGCAGTCAGTGCCGCGCATGACTGCAGCGCTGCCAGTGTCTGCCCGTGTATATGGGCTTTAAAACTACTTATTATTATAATCCTTTATGTATAGAGTGTTGTGATGCACTGTGCAAAGAGGGGGAGAGATAAAAAGAGAGTAACCTACAAATACAGACCATAATGGATTAGTCAGGTCTTACAAAGTGTAGGGTGAGGGGGCATTGGAAATACAAGGTGAGAGCGCGTGGCTGTATGGTCAGCAAGTTGACTGCCGTATGAGATGGGAGAGTGACCAACTGAGGCATTAACCAGTATTCAAAAATTGAAAATGGAGAGAATATGAGGAAAAAGAAACAACTAGGTTAGACGATTATAAAATGCAAAGCCTTTAGCACTGATACACACAGAAACATGAATACAAAAAACCCTTTGGAATGGAGACACTCATTGATACAGATTCAAATCCAAATGCACTTACACAAATCCTCTTACATTGATGCACACATATACCCCACGTACAGACTCTCTAGCACTAATGTAATACCCACCCCACAAATACAGACACAACTGATAGATAAATACTCGTAGACATATGCATACAATTGATACGCACACACACAGACACACACACATCTTCTTGCACTATTGCAAACATATAAACCTTCTAGCACAGACACATGCACCCAGCTGATACACCTACAGACCCTATTCGCGCGTGCACACACACAAACACACACACACAGTTTTGTACTGATACAAACATACACCCCATTGACATATCCATAAATACTCTCTAACACTAATGCAAAAAACCCACTCTACATATACACACACACCAGTGATATATTCATCCAAGCCATCTGGCACAGATACATATGCAGACAACCACACAAAAGTTTTCTGGCACTGAAACTCAGAGACCCCCTGCCACTAATACACACAGGCAAACTCTGATGCATAGAAACTCAAACATTCTGGCACTGAAACAGAAACTCATGGCAATAACTATGAACTCTGAACTGTGGTTTGATTACTTATGTCCTGCCTGCATGATGTGTTTACTTCCTATTATGTGCATTTCAGTGGGTCCAGTTCATGGTGTCTCTTTCTCTGCAAATCGAATGGTACATAATTACACAATACATTAGGTTGAAAAAAAGACACAATTCCATTAATTTCAGTCTTTACCACCGGAATACTCAGAAAATGAAAATTCTCAGCCTTCCTGACTCCAAAAAGGCTATTAGTCCTTTTACCAGAACTTCTGTTTTACCTACTAATACACAGTGTAACCCTGTGTCCACTTCTGCTAGAAATGCATCTAATCTAATTCATTTGACCAAGACTTTAAATGAAAAGCTCACTAGAGAGATCATTGACCTCTCATATAGTTATACAATATAAATAGATCCCCTCTTAAGCATCTTTTCTCTGAGTAAATAAAGTTTGGCTACACGTTTGTCATACTTCATATCCTCCATTCCCTTAATTCATTTTGTTGCTCTTTTCTGCTGATATCTAAGGACTGTGATTAAACTAACCTTTACTGACACACCATTAAAGTAACATTTAAAATCCAAAAGATTAGCTCTGTGTCTTAGTACAAAATAGGGGTAAATGTCACTAATTGTTAATTAATTCAGGGATATATCAAGATTCAAGCTTCAACATTCTCATCAATATTTGGTGATTTGTAGCATATACTCACCAACACCTTTTTTTTTTTTTTTTTTTTTTTTTTTAACCTTTTACTCTACAGTTAGCTTCAATTTCTACTCACAAGGACTCCACATTGTTTCCAGTTTCCTCACACATATCTCCCCCTAACCTTCCATTAGTAGACCCCCCACATCTGTCTCTCCAAAACTCACAGCCCAGCCATGTGTATCATCCCACCATGTTTCAGTTATACTAAAACTCACAGCCCAGCCATATGTATCATCCCACCATGTTTCAGTTATACCAATATTCACATCCCAGCCATGTGTATCATCCCACCATGTTTCAGTTATACCAATATTCACAGCCCAGCCATGTGTATCATCCCACCATGTTTCAGTTACACCAATACTCACAGCCCAGCCATGTGTATCATCCCACCATGTTTCAGTTACACCAATATTCACAGCCCAGCCATGTGTATCATCCCACCATGTTTCAGTTATACCAATATTCACAGCCCAGCCATGTGTATCATCCCACCATGTTTCAGTTATACCAATATTCACAGCCCAGCCATGTGTATAATCCCACCATGTTTCAGTTATACCAATATTCACAGCCCAGCCATGTGTATCATCCCACCATGTTTCAGTTATACCAATACTCACAGCCCAGCCATGTGTATCATCCCACCATGTTTCAGTTATACCAATATTCACAGCCCAGCCATGTGTATCATCCCACCATGTTTCAGTTACACCAATATTCACAGCCCAGCCATGTGTATCATCCCACCATGTTTCAGTTATACCAATATTCACAGCCCAGCCATGTGTATCATCCCACCATGTTTCAGTTATACCAATATTCACAGCCCAGCCATGTGTATCATCCCACCATGTTTCAGTTATACCAATATTCACAGCCCAGCCATGTGTATCATCCCACCATGTTTCAGTTACACCAATATTCACAGCCCAGCCATGTGTATCATCCCACCATGTTTCAGTTATACCAATATTCACAGCCCAGCCATGTATATCATTCCACCATGTTTCAGTTATACCAATACTCACAGCCCAGCCATGTGTATCATCCCACCATGTTTCAGTTATACCAATATTCACAGCCCAGCCATGTGTATCATCCCACCATGTTTCAGTTATACCAATATTCACAGCCCAGCCATGTGTATCATCCCACCATGTTTCAGTTATACCAATATTCACAGCCCAGCCATGTGTATCATCCCACCATGTTTCAGTTATACCAATATTCACAGCCCAGCCATGTGTATCATCCCACCATGTTTCAGTTATACCAATATTCACAGCCCAGCCATGTGTATCATCCCACCATGTTTCAGTTACACCAATATTCACAGCCCAGCCATGTGTATCATCCCACCATGTTTCAGTTACACCAATATTCACAGCCCAGCCATGTGTATCATCCCACCATGTTTCAGTTACACCAATATTCACAGCCCAGCCATGTGTATCATCCCACCATGTTTCAGTTACACCAATATTCACAGCCCAGCCATGTGTATCATCCCACCATGTTTCAGTTACACCAGTATTCACAGCCCAGCCATGTGTATCATCCCACCATGTTTCAGTTACACCAGTATTCACAGCCCAGCCATGTGTATCATCCCACCATGTTTCAGTTACACCAGTATTCACAGCCCAGCCATGTGTATCATCCCACCATGTTTCAGTTACACCAATATTCACAGCCCAGCCATGTGTATCATCCCACCATGTTTCAGTTACACCAATATTCACAGCCCAGCCATGTGTATCATCCCACCATGTTTCAGTTATACCAATATTCACAGCCCAGCCATGTATATCATTCCACCATGTTTCAGTTATACCAATACTCACAGCCCAGCCATGTGTATCATCCCACCATGTTTCAGTTATACCAGTATTCACAGCCCAGCCATGTGTATCATCCCACTATGTTTCAGTTATACCAATATTCACAGCCCAGCCATGTGTATCATCCCACCATGTTTCAGTTACACCAATATTCACAGCCCAGCCATGTGTATCATCCCACCATGTTTCAGTTATACCAGTATTCACAGCCCAGCCATGTGTATCATCCCACCATGTTTCAGTTATGCCAGTATTCACAGCCCAGCCATGTGTATCATCCCACCATGTTTCAGTTATACCAATATTCACAGCCCAGCCATGTGTATCATCCCACCATGTTTCAGTTATACCAATATTCACAGCCCAGCCATGTGTATCATCCCACCATGTTTCAGTTACACCAATATTCACAGCCCAGCCATGTGTATCATCCCACCATGTTTCAGTTATACCAAAACTCACAGCCCAGCCATGTGTATCATCCCACCATGTTTCAGTTATACCAGTATTCACAGCCCAGCCATGTGTATCATCCCACCATGTTTCAGTTATACCAATATTCACAGCCCAGCCATGTGTATCATCCCACCATGTTTCAGTTATACCAGTATTCACAGCCCAGCCATGTGTATCATCCCACCATGTTTCAGTTATACCAATATTCACAGCCCAGCCATGTGTATCATCCCACCATGTTTCAGTTACACCAATATTCACAGCCCAGCCATGTGTATCATCCCACCATGTTTCAGTTATACCAATATTCACAGCCCAGCCATGTGTATCATCCCACCATGTTTCAGTTATACCAATATTCACATCCCAGCCATGTGTATCATCCCACCATGTTTCAGTTATACCAATATTCACAGCCCAGCCATGTGTATCATCCCACCATGTTTCAGTTATACCAAAACTCACAGCCCAGCCATGTGTATCATCCCACCATGTTTCAGTTATACCAGTATTCACAGCCCAGCCATGTGTATCATCCCACCATGTTTCAGTTATACCAATATTCACAGCCCAGCCATGTGTATCATCCCACCATGTTTCAGTTACACCAATATTCACAGCCCAGCCATGTGTATCATCCCACCATGTTTCAGTTACACCAATATTCACAGCCCAGCCATGTGTATCATCCCACCATGTTTCAGTTACACCAATATTCACAGCCCAGCCATGTGTATCATCCCACCATGTTTCAGTTACACCAGTATTCACAGCCCAGCCATGTGTATCATCCCACCATGTTTCAGTTACACCAGTATTCACAGCCCAGCCATGTGTATCATCCCACCATGTTTCAGTTACACCAGTATTCACAGCCCAGCCATGTGTATCATCCCACCATGTTTCAGTTACACCAATATTCACAGCCCAGCCATGTGTATCATCCCACCATGTTTCAGTTACACCAATATTCACAGCCCAGCCATGTGTATCATCCCACCATGTTTCAGTTATACCAATATTCACAGCCCAGCCATGTATATCATTCCACCATGTTTCAGTTATACCAATACTCACAGCCCAGCCATGTGTATCATCCCACCATGTTTCAGTTATACCAGTATTCACAGCCCAGCCATGTGTATCATCCCACTATGTTTCAGTTATACCAATATTCACAGCCCAGCCATGTGTATCATCCCACCATGTTTCAGTTATACCAATATTCACAGCCCAGCCATGTGTATCATCCCACCATGTTTCAGTTATACCAATATTCACAGCCCAGCCATGTGTATCATCCCACCATGTTTCAGTTATACCAAAACTCACAGCCCAGCCATGTGTATCATCCCACCATGTTTCAGTTATACCAGTATTCACAGCCCAGCCATGTGTATCATCCCACCATGTTTCAGTTATACCAATATTCACAGCCCAGCCATGTGTATCATCCCACCATGTTTCAGTTATACCAATACTCACAGCCCAGCCATGTGTATCATCCCACCATGTTTCAGTTATACCAATATTCACAGCCCAGCCATGTGTATCATCCCACCATGTTTCAGTTACACCAATATTCACAGCCCAGCCATGTGTATCATCCCACCATGTTTCAGTTATACCAATATTCACAGCCCAGCCATGTTTATCATCCCACCATGTTTCAGTTATACCAATATTCACAGCCCAGCCATGTGTATCATCCCACCATGTTTCAGTTATACCAAAACTCACAGCCCAGCCATGTGTATCATCCCACCATGTTTCAGTTATACCAGTATTCACAGCCCAGCCATGTGTATCATCCCACCATGTTTCAGTTATACCAATATTCACAGCCCAGCCATGTGTATCATCCCACCATGTTTCAGTTACACCAATATTCACAGCCCAGCCATGTGTATCATCCCACCATGTTTCAGTTACACCAATATTCACAGCCCAGTCATGTGTATCATCCCACCATGTTTCAGTTACACCAATATTCACAGCCCAGCCATGTGTATCATCCCACCATGTTTCAGTTACACCAATATTCACAGCCCAGCCATGTGTATCATCCCACCATGTTTCAGTTACACCAATATTCACAGCCCAGCCATGTGTATCATCCCACCATGTTTCAGTTACACCAATATTCACAGCCCAGCCATGTGTATCATCCCACCATGTTTCAGTTATACCAATATTCACAGCCCAGCCATGTGTATCATCCCACCATGTTTCAGTTATACCAATATTCACAGCCCAGCCATGTGTATCATCCCACCATGTTTCAGTTATACCAATATTCACAGCCCAGCCATGTGTATCATCCCACCATGTTTCAGTTATACCAATATTCACAGCCCAGCCATGTGTATCATCCCACCATGTTTCAGTTACACCAATATTCACAGCCCAGCCATGTGTATCATCCCACCATGTTTCAGTTACACCAATATTCACAGCCCAGCCATGTGTATCATCCCACCATGTTTCAGTTACACCAATATTCACAGCCCAGCCATGTGTATCATCCCACCATGTTTCAGTTACACCAATATTCACAGCCCAGCCATGTGTATCATCCCACCATGTTTCAGTTACACCAATATTCACAGCCCAGCCATGTGTATCATCCCACCATGTTTCAGTTACACCAGTATTCACAGCCCAGCCATGTGTATCATCCCACCATGTTTCAGTTACACCAGTATTCACAGCCCAGCCATGTGTATCATCCCACCATGTTTCAGTTACACCAGTATTCACAGCCCAGCCATGTGTATCATCCCACCATGTTTCAGTTACACCAATATTCACAGCCCAGCCATGTGTATCATCCCACCATGTTTCAGTTATGCCAGTATTCACAGCCCAGCCATGTGTATCATCCCACCATGTTTCAGTTATACCAATATTCACAGCCCAGCCATGTATATCATCCCACCATGTTTCAGTTATACCAATATTCACAGCCCAGCCATGTATATCATTCCACCATGTTTCAGTTACACCAATATTCACAGCCCAGCCATGTGTATCATCCCACCATGTTTCAGTTATACCAAAACTCACAGCCCAGCCATGTGTATCATCCCACCATGTTTCAATTATACCAGTATTCACAGCCCAGCCATGTGTATCATCCCACCATGTTTCAGTTATACCAATATTCACAGCCCAGCCATGTGTATCATCCCACCATGTTTCAGTTATACCAGTATTCACAGCCCAGCCATGTGTATCATCCCACCATGTTTCAGTTATACCAATATTCACAGCCCAGCCATGTGTATCATCCCACCATGTTTCAGTTACACCAATATTCACAGCCCAGCCATGTGTATCATCCCACCATGTTTCAGTTATACCAATATTCACAGCCCAGCCATGTGTATCATCCCACCATGTTTCAGTTATACCAATATTCACATCCCAGCCATGTGTATCATCCCACCATGTTTCAGTTATACCAATATTCACAGCCCAGCCATGTGTATCATCCCACCATGTTTCAGTTATACCAAAACTCATAGCCCAGCCATGTGTATCATCCCACCATGTTTCAGTTATACCAGTATTCACAGCCCAGCCATGTGTATCATCCCACCATGTTTCAGTTATACCAATATTCACAGCCCAGCCATGTGTATCATCCCACCATGTTTCAGTTATACCAATATTCACAGCCCAGCCATGTGTATCATCCCACCATGTTTCAGTTATACCAATACTCACAGCCCAGCCATGTGTATCATCCCACCATGTTTCAGTTATACCAATATTCACAGCCCAGCCATGTGTATCATCCCACCATGTTTCAGTTACACCAATATTCACAGCCCAGCCATGTGTATCATCCCACCATGTTTCAGTTATACCAATATTCACAGCCCAGCCATGTTTATCATCCCACCATGTTTCAGTTATACCAATATTCACAGCCCAGCCATGTGTATCATCCCACCATGTTTCAGTTATACCAAAACTCACAGCCCAGCCATGTGTATCATCCCACCATGTTTCAGTTATACCAATATTCACAGCCCAGCCATGTGTATCATCCCACCATGTTTCAGTTATACCAAAACTCACAGCCCAGCCATGTGTATCATCCCACCATGTTTCAGTTATACCAATATTCACATCCCAGCCATGTGTATCATCCCACCATGTGTCAGTTATACCAATATTCACAGCCCAGCCATGTGTATCATCCCACCATGTTTCAGTTATACCAATATTCACATCCCAGCCATGTGCATCATCCCACCATGTTTCAGTTATACCAATATTCACAGCCCAGCCATGTGCATCATCCCACCATGTTTCAGTTATACCAGTATTCACAGCCCAGCCATGTGTATCATCCCACCATGTTTCAGTTATACCAGTATTCACAGCCCAGCCATGTGTATCATCCCACCATGTTTCAGTTATACCAGTATTCACAGCCCAGCCATGTGTATCATCCCACCATGTTTCAGTTATACCAATTATGTCCAAATGTCCTTTTTTCTATATCAGATTTTAACAAGAGTTCCTTCCTGTTAGCTACATCCATCCCCACTCCTGCTCTACCACCTTTACTTGTACCCATTTCCTATCACTCTCTACACCATTTTTGCTAGCTATACCCTCCCCCCATTTACTAATGTAAAATCTCCTCTTGCCCAAACATTCTATACCCCTGCAGCTTTATTTCCATTTAGGTGCAATCCAAGGTGCATTCAAGGAGTTAAAATCCCAATTTAAATCACAGGGAATTTTGGTCCCTATGGTGAATTTGGATTGCTCCAGAACTCCAATTATTTAGCTTCCCTTCCCAAGGGCCAGCTGAAAGATTCTTGGTGCCGTAAGTGAACTATGATCATAGAGAAGGTATTAATAAATATAGTATATAATCAACTGTGAATCTGATCTCAGACCTTATCAAAATGAGACCAAACCTACTGGGTTAGTTTTCTATAGATTGTCAATATAAAATCTGACCTAAAAATGCAGTACATATACAGAGAGAGCTTACAATCAACAGGGAACCTTAGTTCAGAACTTTCACATACCTCCCAACATTTCAAATTGCCAAAGATGGACACTTGTGTTTTATGGGGTATTGGTGGCGGTGTGGCTGGTGGGAAGGGCATAATCAAGAATTTTTAGGCTATTTCATGACCTGTTGAGACCTCCTTGTGTAACCTAATACTTAACTTATACCAAGACCAAAGTATTTTATATACACAGACTCATTTATAAACACATATACTGACATTTGAACAAATATTAATGTGAGTTTTATAGCTGTGGAGCAATGTGATACACTTATATACACACCACACAATCTGATCTCCTAAAAAGAGGGACACCGGGGTGGGAAAGAGGGACAGAGGGATTTGGGTCTTAAAGAGGGACACTTGGGAGGTATGCTTTCAGTCTGCTCAGAGGAGGAGTTTCACTGTTCACTGCAATTACTGATTTAAAAAGTTTGTAGTGGATTGCACAACTTACTCTATAAGCCCTCAGCTTCCCCAACAGGAAAAAATGATTATCTTTAGACCGATCACATACACTTTGTGTTTTTCAACATTTTTTTTTAAGCATGATACACGCAAAGTATTATTAGACTGATCCTGCACTCTGTGCATTTAATACATGTTTTTAGTTTTTTTTTTTTCTTTTGATCAATTAAGCATGCTTTTCTTGATGACAATGATCCTGATGGGATAATGTACTAAGTTGGGATTAACCCTTTCAGTGCCAGAGGGGTACGCAGCTAATTGCTTTGCAATGCATTGCATACCCCTCTGGCACTGAAAGGGTTAATATTTCATAGTTTTACTATGGCCTCAATACAGTGCAAAACTGTACAGCCATAATACTGTTTCACATGTTCTCTCTTTTGTAGGGGGTATTCACTAAGGTGTGATAAAGAGGTGATAAAGTGCATATGTCTTTTCCACTGATATCACTACTCCAGTCCCTATGTTATTCTGTGGAGCCTATTCACTAAGAGCTGCATAGAATAACACAGGAATTGGAAAAGTGGTACCAGTGGAAAAGTCATCTCTGCTTTATCATCTTATTATCACACCTTAGTGAATACCCCCTGTAGTCTTCTACAATTTAATTTCAGTTTACAAACTGAGAAAGATAACTGACCTACACAAACCATTTAGGACTATTGAAGACCACTGTTTGTTGTGAGGAGGTGTGACCATAAGGCAGACTTCAACAGAGATCACAATATACAGGTGCATTCAAACACAAATAAAAAATATATCCATACATATGCCTGCTGTATGAAGGACAGTTACCTAGGTAAGTATTCTTGTTAAATAGATTATGGACCATTAATTTCCAGGGCACAATTGCCTTTTAAAGTTATATTTGAATAGAGATTTTTAACCCCTTGAATGCCAGAGGGGTCTCCAATGCATTGCTTAAATTAAGAGGCCTTTTTATTTGTTCTCTATGATGCAGTTGGTTTACTCCATAATAACTCCAGTTTGCTTTTATAAATATGGGTTGTTGTTCTTTAAACAGATGTTCTACAATATGTACAGGGCTGGATTTCCCAATAGACAGAGTAGGCCTAGAGCTCCGAATTATGAGGGGTGCCTTTGATGTGCTGGCCACGCCCACATTCTGAATTGCGGGTGTGACCATGGTAATCCCAGTTGCCCTGCACCAGTTTTATTCCCCTTTATATGCTATTTAACCCTTTAAGTGCCAGAGTGGCACAGAATGCATTGCTTTGCAATGTATTCCGTACCACTCTGTAACTCAAATGGTTAATCCATTGGTGTTATGGACACAGGTATGTTGCTTCAGAATTTGCGACAAAAACTGCGTCCATTACATGGATATGCTCCCCTGTCATAAAATCACATTTAGTGTTTTAGACACCATTTTCCTTTGTTGTCTCCCTGGTCTGTTTGGGCGGGAAAATGACAAAGGAGGACAACCTGCTCTTTTGTTTCTCTTCCTTCTAGGAGAAGGGGAGGAGGGGTGTGTCAATCAGGTAAAGTGGGCTGGAGATGGGTGGGGCTTGCCAACAATAAGAGAGGTGTGCAGAGAGTCAAAGGGGGGTCTTGAAGGAGTCTTGGGAAAAGAAGGGTCTTGGGGCAGGAGAGCTATGGAAAGGGAGATGTGACCAGCAGCAAGGGGGCCATGCCTTGCCTAGGCCCCAAGAACTGTTCCAGGATCCTGGCCTGTTTTTCCCCTGCAGCACCATCCTCATTGTTCCAGATAGATGAGTATAGAAACTAAGTATCTCTCTATTATTTTCATACTATCTATAATATTTCTAGGAAAAATACCTTGGTAACCAACGTATAGTGTTTTCTACTATAATTGTTGTATCATGTGTTTTATTTGCACTGCAGTAAGTAATTGTCTAGTTAATATTATTAGATGTTTTAGCTAGAATATATTTGATAATATACAGTGTATTGTTAATATTATTGTTTGTTATTAAATATTATTGCTTATTGCTAGTACTGGGGTGTTATTGTGTTAATTGTGGTATTGGTCATTAGGACAAATTTCTCTGGATATATCCTTTAATTAAGGGTTGGCTTTTTGGGTGTTGGCAAATTCATATTGCTTCTAATAGCTGTGTTGGGGTTTGTGTGGTGTGAACAAGTTGTAGGCCCTGCCTTTGTTCATAGATTTTATCTCAGAGCAAACACATGGTCTGACTCCATCTTGCTAGGCCCCAGCCTGTCTCCACATGGTTGAGGACGCCATTTTGTAAAAAGCACATGGTGTGAGTTTGCAGTTTCTTCACAACTACATTGATTTTAACACAGCTGCTATTGTGCAACCTTTTGCGCCAAATTAATTCACCCAAAGCCACGAACATAAAACAAATGGCGTAGTTGAGCAGGGTATTCGCAGAAATTATTAATATTAATGATTAATAACCATTATTGACATATTTCCTAGAAATTAATATTTTGTTAAAAAATACATTTTTTAATAATTTTTTTATTAATATTTTTTCCAGGGCAATTTAGTCAGTAAGCCTCCCAAGTTATTTTTGTGTGCCAGTACCACACTGCGATATGAGTGGTGGGTTTTAGTATTGTCACATTGCAAGGGGCTTATTCACTAAAAGAGGATTTGTGTACTGGAATACTCTTGAATTGTAATAGGTGTACTTTGCATGCTTTGATTATAGACTTGTGGGGCCCTCATAGAGGAGTTTCAAACTTCAAAGTGCATAGATAAGTGCTCATATTACAGTTACCTGTATTGTCTGTATTGAATATATGATACGTGCCTGGTTATTGTGTATGTGTATGGGTATAGATATATACAGAGGCAAGAGGGAGCGTTTACAGTTACACTGCTTCAATTAACCCTTGTGTGCTCTCATTAGAGGAGTGCTAACTTTGAGGCATTTTAATTGTAACCGTTCAGGTCAAGGTTCTGCAATTGCCGGACGTGATATTTCTAGTGTGGCTAGATTTATTGCGCATATGCATATCTCTGTACTGTCAAGATTTCCTATTAAAGGGACTTTAATTAACTCTTGTGTGCTCTCTGTAGAGTGTAACTAACTCTGAAGTCCTACTTCAGTTAAATCCTTGTGTGCCTCTGCAGAGAAGTGGCTAACTTTAAAGTCACGCTTCAATTATAGACTTGTGTGCTTTCCATAGAGGGTAACTACATTGGACAATTGACTAGTCACTAGCACTTGTACCTAGACAGGTGACTTGAACGCCTGAGGCAGGTGACTAACTAGCATTTGTACCATTTGCCTTTGTGGAGATGTCACTAACTTTGAAGTAGTGCTTCAATTATAAAACTTGTGTGCCCTTTCATTGGGAGAACTAACTTTGAAGCCTAATAGGAAGTCACCTGACGTGCAGGTGTGTGTATATGAGTTTGTTTGTTTTCTTCAAAGGCATAAAAACATTCAACAGTTTGTGTGTTCTGTAACTTTCATAGTGGTTTGCGTGTTTTCTCCCTGTGTGAAAGTAAAAACATACGTGTGCCTGCTAACCTGTGTTCAGGTACTTGGTTAAACACGCATATCTGCTCTGCTGTTAAATTGCTTTAATTAGAAACACTTGTGTATTGTTTACAATACTAACTTTAAAGTATATTTAACGGAGAGCATGAATTTCCTGAGAGCATGAATTACTGAGTGCTTTGATGGGGGATTAATTCTACACTGCCCAAAGTAATATGTCTGGATAAACTGGATTACATCGTACTGTATCAGGTGACTTTGAGCGCTTGTTCCCTAGGCAGGTGACTAACTAGCATTGTACCATTGCAGTGGACAATTGACTAGTCACTAGCACTTGTACCTAGACAGGTGACTTCAAATACTTGTACTAAAATTCCCAAGACTGATGTATGTGTTATGTATGAGTTTGTTTGTTTTCTAGAAGGGCAGGAAAAAAACATTCAACAGTTTGTGTGTTCTGTGACTTTCACTGTTAGTTTGAGTGTTTTCCCATGAGTGAAAATAAAAACACATAAGTGCGGCCTGAGTGTGTGTGTGTGTGTTAGTGGTATACACATACTAGTAAGGCTCACTACAAACACGTGATTGTCCTACCGTCTGATTGCGCTTGAGATTCTGACTGAGAGAATGGGTTTCTTTAAGAAGAAGTTGAGTGCATTGATTGGGGGCAAAAGACCCAAATTTGGGGCTGTACCACATTGGGCTACAGCTATGGGTAGATGGAATGCCATAGCAGACGAGCTAGTACGTCACAGTGCTCCAGTGTACCCAGAGGTTGGGGAAGAGATAGGAGGTATGGCACTTAAGCTTGATTTAGGGGTCTATTCTAAACATGAGAGCAGAGCTGCGGCAGAAGTGGGGTGGATTATTTTACATGCCTTAAAAAATGAGGTAGTAAAGAGACAAGCCCTAGAAAGAGATTTAGCTGATGTAAGACAAAAATTGTTAATATCAAATGAATGTTTGGAAAATAACAATGCCCGTAAGACTGAATTACAGGAGACTAATACTCGGCTAATCAATAAACTTGACCGTAGTCGCTCTCACAGGGGTAAAGTGCCATACACCACCAGAAAGGTGAGAACACTGACTACAGGGCCCTGCAGGGACCCAGAGTCATTTTTCTCATCCTCCTCTGAAGAAAAGGAGTACTCAGAATACTCATATGTTTCCTCCTCTGATGATGACGAAAAGGTGGACAGCTTCAAAGCTCGCCCACTCATCACCCAGCAGAGAAAACAAAGGGTACACAGGGACTGTGATAGACATGAGTCTGTAAATGCTAAAAGAGGGTCCCCTTTGTCAGTGATAAATGGTACAGCAGAAAATGGTCAGATTTTTGTGAGTACAAAAAGGTTAGCAGAATTGGGGAAATACAAAACAGAGGAAAAGGTTAATCAGAAAAGGGGTGTCTCCATGGCTAGCAAGCCAGAAAGGAAGGATGAAGGGATACCACCTATTGATAAACCTAAGAGGAATAATAAACAGGATGCTTCCACACACACAAAGGTGTCAAGGAAAGAAATGATGGTAGATCTTGTTAAAGCTGGTGTCAATGTAGATGAGCTAAAAAAAAAGGTCAAATCATGTCTTGTTCAAAAGGTGGAAGCTTTTAAGAGAAAGGTACATATTAATGTACCTATTTCTAAAACTCTCACTAATGAAGCAAATCTGATATACACACCATCTGAATTTAATATTCCTGTTGCTAATTCCTGTCCTCCTGTTCCCCATCCTAGGAAAACAAAATCCCTGTACCCATTATGTGCCATAGCAGACAATGACGGAATGGACCCATGGGACGGCCAATCCCCAGCACAATGTTACCCATCAAGGCTGGGGATCGACAGCCCCATGTTCCTTTGACTGTAGGGTGGGGAAAGGGAACCAACCACACCTAGGTTTTAGCCTTAGTATACACTGGGGCCGAGGTAACAGTATTACAGGTAACCCTTCCAAACTTGTAGGCCCCATCATTTCACAGAGAGGGCCTAGGGGAAAGAGTAACTAAGGTTATACAAACCACAGTCACATATTCCATAAACAAAGGGCCCCTGGGTTTATGGATAATATTTTGAGTTTCCAATTTCCTGACAATATCTTGGGGGTAGATATATTGTTAGGACACATAATAGAGATGCAGTTGAGAGGTGTTCAGATTTTGGCTTTCCTCACAAACCCTCTTATGTTCATGCGGCATGGGAGGTGGTGAGAGGAAATACAAACAGGACACCTGTTGTCATTCTCTCTCCCTGTAGTCCAACAAGGGCTACCAGGAGGGTTGAAAGAAATCAGATTAGTCAGTTTTAGTTCATCCTGCAATTTTGCTCTTTAAACGCTCCTGTGATTCCTGTTAAGAAGTCAGACGGTTTCTTGGTGTGGGATAGATTATTGGGGACTCAATAGAGTGGCACCGCCATTGAGCGCTGCAGTCCCCAGTATCGTCCCTGTCATTTATGACAGCCAAACAGACACAGGGGTGGCATGCAGCGATTGATATAGTGGATACTTTCTTTTCCAATTCTCATTGCACCTGAGTCACAAAATTCCATTTGCATTCACTTGGGAAGGAAGCTAATATACCTTTGATGCCCCAACACTATCAACACTCCCCCGCCACATGCCATGATCCGGTTGCCAGAGAATCAAGCCAACTTCCAATACCTTTTAGAGACTGTGACATTAAAGGCCCCAACTACTTGGGGTGAAGAGGCCTACCTATCCGTGCAGAGGTGGGCCAGGAGTCCAACTCTCATGCAGTGGAAAATGGTACCCACAAGAGCAAGGTGGATTAACAAAGCTTCAATGGTCTCGCGACATATGAATTCTTGCCACATCCAAATACTTGGAAGATACCTGTGTTACAGCTTTCTCCAATCAAGTCAACTTTGCCATATGAGGAATTATACCCTGCAAAGAACAAAAGACGCTGGACTGTTGTAACATGCAATCTGTATGGAGAGGTGGTGATACAAGAGCAAGATACAGGTGATTCAAATTACCAGAAGTATGCCGATATAAAGAGACTACCTTTGGCTTATTACATGGAACATTAGTGTGGGGAGGTACAGAACTTTGGGAGAAGATTTGGGCAGCCGCCTGAACAAGAATAATGCCAAGAGTTGTGGGGGAAATGAACCTCAATAAAACTACGGAAGAACTGACTCAAATAAGGAACCTGAAGACCAAAATGAAGACTGCTGGTCAGTCCAACAATGGGCGCAGGCTATCCCATATCACCCCAAGCCTCGGGGTTGGTTAAAAGGTGCAATGGGCTTTTGAAAGGACAGATTCATACACTATCCCCAAGTATGTCATAGAAGGGGTGGGATAGAACTTTACACAGGCCGTTAGGATTTTACATGACTGACCAACAGAACTTATCTCTATATGCCCGGCTTACATGTAATGACAATCCATTTGTTAGTTTGCGGGTTGACATGTACTGGTAGCCACCCCATATTTCAATTTAAACTAACATTTTATTTTATTTTTTTTTCTCTTGGTGGGAGAGGTTAACAGAAGTTAGTCTTTCCCATAGGAGGCAATATGCCTCCAGGAACAAGAGGTAACCTTAGTGCTCACTAAAAAACTGACCAAAGAGGGTTGGAGCACAACAGGGAGTGTGAGTGTGGATGGATGAATGTATCTCTGTCTAGGAATGACCCAAGTAGGTTAATTGCTGGTACAATCCTAGGAGAGGTGGCAGCCTGGGTACCCCATAAAATCTTGTTATCCTGGTATGAGGATAAACAAGTGCTCATGGGGTCCAAAGTGTGGGTGTTACCGCGATCCACTGATCAGCACAGGCAGAAAGGAGAGGTTATTTCAGATGGTCCTGGTAATACTAAAGTTGTATTATGAAATGGTGATTCTGTACCTATCTTCTTTCCCTCAAATAGATTGGTGGCCGGCTAGCTCCTCTGAACCCTTGATCGTCCAACACATTCATGAACCCCTTGGCCATCTATGCAAGAGTGGACAACTCCTCTGACTGTTGCAGCACCATCCCCGTCAGTGAGGAAGGAGGGTACCCGTTCCTTGGAGTCCCGTGGGCCCAGCGAGAAATGAGACAACTCTCTGGACACAACACTGGACTCTACTACCAAACTGTCTTATGAGCAGCTACAAATCAGGGCGGTAGCTCTCCAAAATCGCCTAGCCCTGGACTGTTCTTACTGCCAAAGTAGGAGTTTGCTGGCTGGTAGGAAAATAATGCTGCAGTTATATTGTGAACTATGAAGGCGAATTTAATTATGATCCATCGAAACTGACAGCTATAATAGACAAACTCCAGGAAACATCAGACGTTGGACTATTTGGGTGATTTGGGAAGTCAGTGACCTACCTATCCAGTGAGCGACTTTAGTGTGGTTTATGACATGGGACCAAGAGGTGGAATGTTATGGACACAGGTATGTTGCTTCAGAATTTGCGACAAAAACTGCGTCCATTACATGGATATGCTCCCCTGTCATAAAATCACATTTAGTGTTTTAGACACCATTTTCCTTTGTTGTCTCCCTGGTCTGTTTGGGCGGGAAAATGACAAAGGAGGACAACCTGCTCTTTTGTTTCTCTTCCTTCTAGGAGAAGGGGAGGAGGGGTGTGTCAATCAGGTAAAGTGGGCTGGAGATGGGTGGGGCTTGCCAACAATAAGAGAGGTGTGCAGAGAGTCAAAGGGGGGTCTTGAAGGAGTCTTGGGAAAAGAAGGGTCTTGGGGCAGGAGAGCTATGGAAAGGGAGATGTGACCAGCAGCAAGGGGGCCATGCCTTGCCTAGGCCCCAAGAACTGTTCCAGGATCCTGGCCTGTTTTTCCCCTGCAGCACCATCCTCATTGTTCCAGATAGATGAGTATAGAAACTAAGTATCTCTCTATTATTTTCATACTATCTATAATATTTCTAGGAAAAATACCTTGGTAACCAACGTATAGTGTTTTCTACTATAATTGTTGTATCATGTGTTTTATTTGCACTGCAGTAAGTAATTGTCTAGTTAATATTATTAGATGTTTTAGCTAGAATATATTTGATAATATACAGTGTATTGTTAATATTATTGTTTGTTATTAAATATTATTGCTTATTGCTAGTACTGGGGTGTTATTGTGTTAATTGTGGTATTGGTCATTAGGACAAATTTCTCTGGATATATCCTTTAATTAAGGGTTGGCTTTTTGGGTGTTGGCAAATTCATATTGCTTCTAATAGCTGTGTTGGGGTTTGTGTGGTGTGAACAAGTTGTAGGCCCTGCCTTTGTTCATAGATTTTATCTCAGAGCAAACACATGGTCTGACTCCATCTTGCTAGGCCCCAGCCTGTCTCCACATGGTTGAGGACGCCATTTTGTAAAAAGCACATGGTGTGAGTTTGCAGTTTCTTCACAACTACATTGATTTTAACACAGCTGCTATTGTGCAACCTTTTGCGCCAAATTAATTCACCCAAAGCCACGAACATAAAACAATTGGATGAGACAGAGAAATCCCCAACTCATTGTGAAGCAACCAAGGGGTTAAAATTTTTTCTTGTTATAGGTTAAGGGTATTTTTGTTTCCAGGAAACAGTAGATGGGACTGGAGGTGGGGTCACGTGAGGAGGGGGTGCGGCCATGGACTGAACTAAGGGAGCCTAGAGTGGCTTGCCTAGGGGAATCTGGGATGTAAATACATCCCTGAATATGTAAAAATTAACATTTTATTTAGGAAAAAAAAGAAAAAAGCATTAAATGACAAACATCCTGTATAGGAAATAAAGCAGAAAATAATCAAAAATGCATTCAACTAGAAGAGACTGTTAGCATTAACAGTCTCACTATTACCTTTTGATAGGAGAATAATGCTTTGGCCTTCCATATGGGAAAGATAGCCAGTTAAACAACGTGATTCCCATTGTGTTCGAGCCAGTCATCATTACTGTTATTTGAACACAGCTGTTTAATGCAGTATTTCCCAGCATGCTAAAAGACTGCAGTAAATATATCTCCTAGACTGAATGATTTATTAGGAATAAAACTGAATATAGAGCTCAGTTCACTGCACTAATGCAGTTCTTGTCATACTATTTGTCATGAAGTAACACTTTAAGTGGAATTGAAGTCTCCATCGATCACCAACAATCAAAAACTTTAACCCTTTCAGTGCTAGAGGGATTCGCAACGCATCACAGAGCAATGCATTGCGTACCTCTCAACACTGGAAGTGTTAACCCCTTGGATGCTGGTGAAGTCATCAACGTGTTGCAAAGCCAGGCACTGGATAAATCTCTATCATTCAACAAGTTAAGATCAATATTATCAATATTAACCCCTTAGTGACAGACGACTTACCTGGTAAGTCCAGGAAGTCATTCGCTATAATGAAAAAACAAACAAACCCTGTTATTAATTAAATGTAATTGCATGTTAAATTATACATTTTTATTAAAGTATTAGGTTGAAATTTATCAGGCAACGGTTGCCAGGTAATTATGTTTTTTTCTTAGCGGGGCTACATTATTGTGAAAAAAGAGGAATCTAACAGAAAATGCAATTGCACTGAATAAAATGTTTCAATATTCCCCATTTTGTAGTCACAGAACCAAACATTCACTGGCTGTCACTCACCTCGTTCCACTGTCCTCTGGTAGTTACAGAACCAGGCATACACTGACATCATAGCTGTTTCCCACTGTCCACTGGTAGTTACAGAACAGGGCATACACTGTCTCTGTCACCACAGCCTTGTCGCACTGTCTGCTGTGAGTCAGAGATCTAACACATATGCTGTCTGCTTCCACAGTCTTGCCCATTGTCCACTGGTAGTCAGAGATCCACACATACAGCATACTACCACCTCAATCTTGTTTCACATATCTAGGTGCTATCAATTACATTGGATGAATTAATTATCCACTGATCCACTTGTGATCATGAGAGGAGCCTCTGAAAACATGCACTGCTAAAGGCTCTTGAGGACAGCTGTGAGCTCCTGTATTTTAGCCCTTTGAGTGCCAGAGATGCATAAAACACATTGAAAAGCATTGAAACATTGAAATGTGCACTCAAAAGGTACAGGCATGAGTAAAGCTGACAACTACCTGGTAAAATAATTTGGTAGGCCCAGATTTCCATCTCCTTTTGCCTCTAAGTAAGGCAATATACATACATACATACACTACAAAAGATCACAACAGTCACAGAAAGAAAAGAGGAACAACTGCAATTACCTGCGCTGTGACACATATGAAGTAACGTCAAAGTAGTTGAATTTGAGATTCAACTACATGTGGGGCTAATAACACGTTATAAGGGACTCGCTTTTATCGCCAAATATCACTGACAAGAGTTGATGCTGAGTCTCCTAACGCGTGTGCTTAACCACCAACGTGTAAGTGAAATGTAAAGAAAAGATAGGAAACATACTAAAGTAGCGATCCCTACACATGTGACACAAGGATGTTTTTATATGGGGCCCTAAGCCCCATATAAATACATCCAAAGTTTTAACCTTTCAGTGCCAGAGGGGTACGCAATGCAGTGCAAAAGCAATGAGCTGCATACCCCTATGGCCCTGAAATGGTTTTTGAAATTGTGTGTAAAGAAAAAAAAATGTAACACTTTGAGTGCCAGTAGGTTATGCAATGCATTGGGTTAATCACTCAAGGGGTTAATCACCCTAAAAATAACACCCTACAATTAAAATCAACACTTACCTATAATCCTGATGTCCAGTGGGGTCTTCCGCATGCTGGTCTTCTTCTTCAATTCTCCTTCTGTAAGATTCTATCTTCTTCCTCTTTCTTCTTCTTCTTCGTCTGTAATCCTCTTCTTTCTTCTTCGTCATCTGTCATCCTCTTTCTTTATCTGTGCGCCTCTTTATCTTTTTTCTTCATCTGTGCCCCCTCTTCAGTCTTCTTCTTTAAACTTAGTGTTGAACCTGGAAAAAAAACATAGTTATTAAAATAAATCTATCATTAAACTTACACTGCTGTCACCACCACTGCTGCCGGTGGCGGAAGGAAACAATAGCAAAAACATCCCCTCCTGGTACCTTTAGGGCCATTGCCTGATACGCATTGAGTGAAATTTGAATAGGGACGGCCTTTTATATGGCAGTCCCTGTTCAGACTAATTCCCATGTTCCCATTGGCTGGGATGTGGGGTTATGCAGGGCATGGAACTTTCCCTCCATGCCCTACGTATCCCCACATCCCAGCCAATGGGAGCATGGGAGTCAATTTGAACACGGACTGGCCATATAAAATGCGGCCTGGTTTAAATTTTAGTTGGCACCGGCAAATGCTGAAAGGTACAATGAAGGGTTATATTTTGCTTGTTTTTCCTGCCAACACTGGAAAAGATTTATTTTAATAACAATATTTTTATCTTACAGGTTCAACACTAAGCTACAAAAAGAAGAGGCGCACAGATGAAGAAAGAATATGGAGATGACAAATGAAGACGAAGATGACAGATGACGATAACAGATGATGAAGAAGAAAGAAAGGGACGACAGATGAAGAATAAGAAAGAAAGAAGAAGATAGAAACTACAGAAAAGAATTGAAGAAGAAGATTAGGGTGCAGAAGACCACACTGTACATCAAGATTACATGTGAGTGTTCCAGCTATGGGTGATCGGATAGTGTTAGTGTTAATATGGGTCTACTGTATTGTTCATGTTAGGGGTAGTGTAGGGCCAAGGGGAGAGTTAATGTTTGTAAGGGTAACTGTGTTTGCAGCTCACTCTCTGTGTTTGACACTGTGTCAAACACTGAGCGTTAGCTGGTTTCCTCTGCTTTTCCCATTTCTCTCTCTGTTTAGTGTGAGTTATGGAACTGAACAAGCCATGGCAAACACTGAGCCACAAATTAGGTTCTGTGGGCACACAGTCGTTGTAGATCATGTTGAGAGGGCAATTGAATTCCAATGGTAACACTGTGTATGCACCATTTGGTGTTAATGTTTGCCCAATTGGAGGACTATGTGGGTGGTCTATTTCTCTCCATGTGCACACATTATATATCAGCCATACTGTAACCCAGCTCCTTCCCCATGAATGGCCTCCCCATGTACAGTCTATTGATCACATCAGAGTCCACTTAGATCAGTTCCCTTGCTATAAACTGGCCTTGTACATTAATTCAGTGCCCTGGGGGATCATGCTGTGATGAACTGACTGGGATTACTAGCAGTGAATACAAGAGGCAGGAGCAAACTACAGATCTCCAGTTTTTGTTGGATTTCAATGCCAGTCATTCTCACCTGTTGTTGGATGGCTGAGGATGATGAAAGTTGTAGTTCAATGGCAAATGGAGGGCAACAGATTGCCCATTGTAGAATAAGTTAAAAAAGGAGGGACGGGTCTTTATTTTGGGGATGTAATCTATTAATAATTAATTTTTACACATGCTAGATATGAATTATTTATTTTTACATATGCTATCTGCAAGTATATGATATTTAAAGTGATATCAACCTATTTCTTTTTTTATGTTAGTGTTCAGTTAATCCTAGGGGGAGCTAATGCACAATAATGTTAGGATGGACAGGGGAAAAACAAAAATGGGGTCCAGAGACCTCATGGGTGTTAAAATGGTCAAGGGATGAATCCTTTGATCCTCCCCTGCGTAACCAATCTCTGGTGAGATTGGGATGTTCACAAAGTTAATATGGGGTCTTAATCAATCTCAGCTGCATTGAACAGAAAGTCAATGGAAGGTGCTTATCAAACTATCTAATTTAATTTCTGCCTTGAACTTTGCCTTCTGAATCAATAATCGTCTTTATCATTATAAGAAGAGTGACAGGGGGCACACACAATCTGACATTCTACAGATCAGAGTCACAGTGGTTTGTATTTCTGTGGAGATCAATCTATCACAACCATACTTTCCTTCAGAGTCTCCTTGGTAGCACACAAAGCAGAGAGTGGCTCATCTCCCTAGGTAGGACTAGAAAAGTAGAACTCATAAAAAGATCACAGAGCCCCACCACTTCCCGGTGTTTTCCTCCCCTCTCTAGTGGGCAGCTGGTCAGTAACTTGCATCTCCTGTTTATTGTTTTAATTGAGGATCCAGCTAGGCGTTTTGTAGACATCCAACTGCATTCTCCTCAGCAGGTCAGTGCTGAAGTTGTCCCCATTGACCATTCCTCCCCCATTTCTTGACAACACCTCTGGGTCTCTCTGTAACTTTCTTTTAGCGACCATTTCTGTAGTGCAAGCTTCCTGCACTCATGTCAACTCTGGAATGCACTACATCTGCGGGCATCTATGAAGCTTCTGGTTTGTCCCATCCACAGACTGAAAGTCACTTACCAGTGCACTGCACTCCAGAGTGGGTGTGCTCCTCTTTGGAGCTTCAACTGGGGTAAAAGGATTTAACGGGGCATTTAAACAATACACGGCAATAGCCAGGGACAGAAAGGTTAAAGCAGAGTCTTATTCCTGATATAACTGTAACAGCTATTTCTGATATATGTTTTTTCCTCTGTTAGTCTGTGAATCATGTTAAGTTCTTTTTTTTTGCTGTTGTCTTCTGTTTTATTTTTACAATATATACTGTTTAGTAGAGATGAGAAAAATGTCTTGGTCAAGCTTGCAATTTGTATGAATCAGACTGTTTTGTGACAAGAAAAATAAGTTTCACAGATACAAGTTGTTTGTGGGTAAAACTGTGTATTATTCCAACATTAGGACTGCAGTCAATGTGACTGCATGATGTAAGAAACACCATACAGACTGGAATTTAAAGCAGATAGGATGTCGATCCAGGGAAATATCAGACTGCCACATTGAGACAGGAAGAATTGTTTTTACCCACTTGGGGCTTCTTTTTTTGGGGGGGGAGGGGAATTTCCTTTGGATCAACAGGGGTGATATGGCATTGGACAAATTTGATGGATGAATGTCTTTTCTCAACCTCATCAACTATGTAATTGTATAGTATTCATTGGCATTTGAAATAGATTGTTGCAATAGGTTAGTAGCTAGATAAATAAGAGTGTACTAAGATAGAGGAACTGGGAACAGACCTGCACCTCCATTTTTTTAAATGGTGGCAAACTGAGTGATAACATACATAACCCTTTTTCCTTATCATGTAATTGTGGGGTACTTCATCACTATTGTTTAGTAGGGAAATCTAATTCATAAACATATTTTTGGCAATTCTAGCTCCATGTACCAATATTTTTCCAATTTTAAAAAGGAATTATCACTGTGCCCGTGATTGCCTCCAGCGTCTGTGTGTGCAGGCGACATTCTTTACTTCCTGGTTGTCGCGCTGTAACACATTCGATATTCTTATAGGCTACTACTTGTTGCCAGAGTCAGTCTTCGCCTACTTGCTAGGCCTTGAAGGCCTCAGCCTGCCACTACTAGCTTGCCCTTTCGTGATGTACCTGTCTGCTATAGCTCTTGTGATTCCAATGCTTGATTCCTGTGTATGACTTCTGGTTTCGTCTGACTTCGGCTCCGCTTGATCCCTGACTGCTCCCCATTTAGGTGTGACTACTGGCTCTGGCTGACTACCCTTTTCGGTTTGACTTCTGGCTCTGGCTGACTACCCGCTCCGATCTGACTCCTGGTTCTGGCTGACTACCCGCTCCGATCTGACTCCTGGCTATGACTGACTCCCTGTTCCAGATTTGGCTCCTGGCTCTGCCTGACTGTGCGCTCTGTTCTACTCCTGGCTGGACTGATTGCCTTCCGGCTATGGCTGATAGTCTATCTTCCTTACCATTGTCCTACTATCTCCACTAGCACTCTCGGTGCCTTGGTGATTCCTCCATACTAGTGGTGTACAGTTGCATCAGTCCGTGATACTGGCCTTCCCGTTGCCTACCATCCTGTACTGTGCCATTGGTTACCCTAGCGTGCAAGGGAGATTTAGCCTCTGTTGCCTGTCCAGTCACCCTAGCGTTCTAGGGAGAGTCTGCCTCTGTTGCCTGTCCAGTCACCCTAGTGTACTAGGGAGATTCAGCCTCTGTTGCCTGTCCAGTCACCCTAGTGTTCTAGGGAGATTCTGCCTCTGTTGCCTGTCCAGTCACCCTAGTGTTCTAGGGAGATTCTGCCTCTGTTGCCTGTCCAGTCACCCTAGTGTTCTAGGGAGATTCTGCCTCTGTTGCCTGTCCAGTCACCCTAGTGTTCTAGGGAGAGTCTGCCTCTGTTGCCTGTCCAGTCACCCTAGCGTTCTAGGGTGATTCTGACTTTGTTGCCTGTCCAGTCACCCTAGCATTGTAGGGAGAGTCTGCCTCTGTTGCCTGTCAAATAACCCTAGTGTTCTAGGAGAAATTCCCTCTGTTTCCAGGGGCTTAACAGCTGCTCCTGTATTAGTAGCTACTACCATCCTTGCTACTAGAGCTTACCGGCAGTCAAAGCGCTACTCTATCTGCCTCCAGTCAGGTGATCCTGTCCTTGTCCTAACCTGCCCTGTGAGGGTTGAGGAGGTGTCCAATCACTGTCCTCATATCTGGCCCTGTGAGGGTTGAGGAAGTGCTATTTATTTTATTATTGTGCTATTCTTAAAGGGATAGTAATACTTCAAAATTACTATCCCTTATATTGAAGACCTTGAAAAACGGAGTTAAATGCCACCAGCTGCATCTCTCAAACCTTTATGGTTTGTGAGATAGCCGCTTTTAAACTTCACTCCCCCCTGCCTCTCCGCTGACGTCAGCGGTTTTGCTGCAGCAGGGAAATCCGGTCCCGGGACCAGTGGAGGCTCTTTAGCAGAGCAGAGATCTCGTTATGGAAGACAAGATCCTTCACTAAAACTGTCTTCTACGTGTGCTTAGTTACCAAGCACACGTAGAAGACCATTTTAGTAAAGGATCGTTTCTTCTATAACGAGATCTGGCTGTGCTGAAGAACCTCCACTTGATTCAAAGAAGGGATTTCCCTGCTTCAGCAAAAAAAAAAGTATTACTATCCCTTTAATAAAGATCATTGTTTTGCCATATCTGTACTTGTCAGTGTTGTTATTCCTAAGTCACTCCGTGACAGGAATACCTTGCATATTTGTTTACCACAAATGCTAACTTACTGCCATACAAACTGATGAAGCCTGTGTTACTTGTTTCCAGTGAATATATTGAGACAAATGTACTAAGAAGAACTGGATTAATTCTGGGAAGAATAAAAATTCCCCAAATGCCCATTGAGTTCAATGGGTATTTAACGCATTAAATACTAGAAATGTCTCTAACACATTACGCTGGCATAAAACAACAGCACATCACCAAATTACCCATAAATTCCCACACTACTTTACTCTTTGTGGATGTGAGGCAAAGCAGCCATTTTTAGCATTAAACATTTTTTACTTAAAGGAGCAGTAAACTTTTTTTTATGAAGTCACATATTTTACAGAGCATTTCCTGCTGAATAAAACAATGTTACTCCCATAGCTGTCAGATGTTTTATTCAAAATGTATAGCAGTTTAAATAACCAGGAAGTGAATTTACTGTGTTTACTTCCTGATAGTTCTAACTGGCTTTTCTGACTTTCCTCTCCATTAGAATCTAACAGGAAATCTAATTAGAATTTGACCACTAGAGGGCACTGCTAATGTAAAAAAACATGGGTTTAAACTGTAATAACTCTGGAAATATAAATCTCTCGGCAGTGGGAGTACCCTTATTGTACTCAATAGGAAAATCCCTACAATATATATTTTTTCATAAAAAAGGTTTACTGTTCCTTTAAATGTTAGGGAGGAGTGTCATGCAAAAACAGGTCCCTTTCTCCTATATTAACATAGGGGCACATTTGTACATCCTCCCTCCCCCCCTCAATTTGCCAGGTAACCTACTTACTGCACACATTGTCTTATTGAAGAAGGTTCACCCATTAATCACTAGGATGCAAGAGAGAAATACATTGGAGATATTTCAAGCATCCAAAGGTTTCTGTATTTTTTTAAACGTCAGTCTGCTCATAGAAAATATTACTTTCTTGTTAGTACCTATGAGTGTTGTAGGCAGTTTGGCGCAAATCGTTGTTAAATTGCCATGCAAATACCGTATTAAATCTGGAAGGTATGAATTAAATGAATGTATAAATATTTTTTCAATACGTTTGTAGTATCCTATATAATAATTCACTAAAACGTGTGTAACGACAAAGTCATGCTCATTAGAGACTGCTGAGCGTGCGGCAGTCATTCACAGTAGAGACTGCCTGCGCAGCGGCTGATACAGAGCTGGACGCTCCATAGGAGCGTCCAGCTCTGTATCAGCCTCACCGCGGGCAGTCTCTACTGTGAATGACTGCCCCGCAACCGGCTGTTAGGGGTACTGTGGCCCGTGTAACGGGCTCTTCAACTAGTCTTCAATAAAGAACAGAAAAAATATCAAACATCTACTAATTTACTTATTTCAGTGATAATTTCTAAGAGTAAATGGATGAAGTAGCAGTCAACTACATAAAATTCATATTTACAGTGTAAGGAAAGTGACACAAAGCATTATAGTCATCTATAAGCCTCTGTTTAGTTTACACAAAAAGGAACAAGTACAATTGATTTTTAGTAGGAGGTATAAAAATGCTTAAAAAGTCTATACTTAAAAATGAAAAGTTTAGTTCACAAATTATACGTCTCCCTTTGCAAATGCTTACATTGCTGTTTCTCTATCGTTTGGTAAGCTGGTAGCACATTATAAAAGAAAATCTTTTGATTCTTTGAATGCTAGAGATATTTCATCGAAGGTATTTCTAGCAATCAAGGAGTTAAAATAAAAAAATGATATTATATATATCCTTATACCATGAACCATACCCTCAAAAAGGATATGGAAGGAAGAGGGCATGTGTATATACTAATATGCAATTTATTATATGCATTAATATTTAGTTAGATTAATATTTAGTTGGGCTTGTTGATCCAAGGAGAAATCTGATTGCCATTTGGAATCAAGAAGGAATTTTTTTCCCCCATTCAAGGCAGAACTTGAAATTGCTGTATTGAGGGGGGTTTTTGCCTTCTTTTGGATCAACGACGGTAAACAGGAATAGAAAAAGGGTTGAACTAGATGGACGCAAGTCTTTTATCAACCTAAATTACTATGTTACTATATGTACAATACTAAAATTAAATATTACAACATTATATAGAGGGCACCCCGTATAAATGAATAAAAATAGAAGAGAAAAGAAAAAAGAAAATGGAGCAAAAAAAATAATCCATGCACATAAAACGTTCCCTGTAAAGTCTTCAAAAATGTATTCACTTGTGGAAAGGCAATGATCAAGAAAGATGAAAGAATTGCAAGTATTCACCGGCCTTACCGATGTCAAAGGTATAGTTCACTCCCAACTATATGGACCAGTTAGCTGTATACCAAGGAAGATAGGGTGCAAAACGAGGGCAGTAATAACAGATGTACTCCCAGCTGTTAAAGGAGCAGTAAACTTTTATTTATGAAAACACATATTTTACAGAGCATTTCCTGCTGAATAAAACAAGGGCACTCCCACTGCTGTCAGATGTTTTATTCAAAACTTATAACAGGTCAAATAATCAGGAAGTGAATTTACTGTGCTTTACTTCCTGATAGTTCTAACTGACAGGAAGTGACAGGCAGATTCTATCACATTCTATGGAGAACTGTATGTCTCTGACTTTTCTGACTTTCCTCTCCATTAGAATCTAACAGGAAAACTAATTAGAATTTGACCACTAGAGGGCACTGCTAATGTAAAAAAAACATGGGTTTAAACTCAAATAACTCTGGAAATATAAATCTCTCAGCAGTGGGAGTACCCTTATCTTACTCAATAGGAAAATCCCTACAATATATACTTTTTCATAAAAAAAGTTTACTGTTCCTTTAAGTTCTTGTTAACCCTTTAACTCCTGAAGAGGCATCCTCTTGGTAGGTAGCAGGCAGAGTATAGATCTAATCTCCCGTCTCTCATCTAACCTAATAGATCTTCGTCAGCAATCCAGGTCTGATGTAGTGATCACTGGCAGTGAAAGTCCAACTGTCGGCGGTCTTGATGTTGAATGTATAGTGAATATCACTGGAAATGGAATGTAACGATGTAGCTTAGGATAGAATAGTAATATTATTCCAACAAAAATTCGTACGTGTTTAATGTTAAATTTTACACTTCAATTAGGTAAATACAGATTTGGGCACTTTTATGTGTCTTCTATGCCACAGTTTTTTTTCCCATAACTGCACCACATTAACTTCCTGAATGTGGCCTTATTTCCTGGGAATAAAGGGTTCTTCATGTGTTTAACAGAAACACTTACTGTGGTATCAGTGCTCCATTCTGTAGACTGGTATACCTATATAGCTTACCTATATAGGTGCTAACAATTACTCTGAAGGTTTTACTTGTAATTATAATTTTGCACAGGCTAACCTGTGTATAATCTATGTTATCATTTTTTGATTGGTGTACTCAGTCTGTTTTATAAGGCCTGCTAACTAACCCTTCTGTAAATGCCTTTCTGAAGTTACAATTTTTAAAGAAGTTCATTTTACAAAAAAATCTTTATAAAGGCTTACTAAGTAAGTTACTATTCTAAAGTACACCTCCAACATACCTGTCCTCCCTCCACAATGCTGCTCTAGTAAGCCTATTAATAATTTTTGTAAATGCATACCTGCAGACTTTGTATGTCATATGGGTGTGACTAGTCTATATTGCTATCTGAATCACGATAAATGCATACATACAGTGGTGATGAAAAGTTTGTGAACCCCTTATGATTTCACATATTATTTTACTAATTATTTGTTATATCGTAATCTAAATGTTAATAATAATAATAATAATAATAGCTAAAATGAACTAATGACACAAAAAGATGATACTTTTTCAAAATGTATTTATTTGTAATTGATTCAACATTTAATATCTATGTGTAAAAAAGTATGTGAACCTTTAGTTTCAGTACATGGAGTCACCCCACTGAGCAGCAATATCTTTAGATGAGCATTTCCTCTAACTGTTGGTCAGTCTCTCACTTAGGTTTTAAGGAAATTTGACCCATTCCTCAATTACTTCAGATCAGAGACCTTTAAGGGCTACCTCATTTCCGGTTCTTCCACAACATTTTGATGGGATTTAACAAGGACATTTTAACACATGGAATTGCTTCTTCTGCACTAATCCTTTTGTAGGTCTTTCTATATATCATAGCTTAGTTGTCTTCCAGCATGACCCACATTTGCTTCAGCTTCAACTCATAGGTGTAAGGCTTGACATTCTGCTCTAAAATATTATGATAAAATGAAGATTACATTGCTATGTCAATGATGGCAAGCCATCTAGGTCCAGAGGCAGGAAAGCAGCCTCAGGCTATCAATCTCCCATCACTATGCTTGATAGTAGAATTATGTTTTTCTATTTCAAAACAGTGTATTATTTTCATCAAATATAATGTTTCTCATTAGATAAAAAAAGATACATCTTTCTATCTATCTATCCAATTCAGAGAACATTGTTCCAGATGTCTTGTTCATCATCTGTGTGCTCTTTGGTGAACTTCAGATGGGCAGCAATGTTCTTTTTTTTGAGAGCAGTGTTTTTTTCCTGGCTATCAGACCATAGACACTATTCTTCTTCAGTCTTTTTCTGATTGTTGAATCATAAACACTCTAATTAGCTTTGAGACCGGCCTGCAGACCCTTGGATGTGACCTTGGGGTTCTTTGTGACTTCATGGATGATGCACCAGGTTGCACTTGGAGAGATTTTGGTAGGATGGCTGCTCTTGGGTAGTCTAACTGTGGTCTTGAATCTTCTCCATGCTAGGTTATCTGCCTGGCAGTGGATGAGTGATGCCCCAAATCCTTAGCAATGGTTTTGTAGTCAATTGCAGACCAATGAGCAGCAAAAACTGCCTTTCTGTGGTCCTCAGAAATGTCTTTTGAATGTGGCATGACACTCTGGCTCCTAATAGTGGATTACTATATACTGTGAGTACTGAGAGTAGGACATTTTCATCCATCTTGGAACTAATTGTACAGGAGATTACCTATTATAATATATAGGACTCTAGGGGAATTATTGTTTTATCTATTTCACTTACAAGAGTCTGATATAGTGCATTTTATCATTTTTTTTGTATCTTATATATTTCATGGTTTATTTAGTATATACTTTCATTATACAACTTTTTGTCATATGCATTAATAAATATTTTACCCAAATGGGATTGCTCTCCAATAGATTTAGACATTTAATATTTTGTATTGAATATATATCTATTAGTATATTGTAGGTGACATCCTTTTTGTTGATATGCCCTCCAATGGCCATCCCTGTAGGGATAAAGTCCAAGCGGTGATCCTACTATTGGAGAGGTGTCCTTCCTTTATCCTATCACTTTGCAAATACTGGGTAAAGAGCAATCTCATTATGCGGTGACATCATCAGTAGTATCTAATTGGACAGTCTAAATACCAAATTTTATTATGATGTCACAAATATATTAACACCATATTTGGAATTCTACAAAACACTGTCTCTATTAGTCCTACAGATAGCACTGTAATACCATTTTTAATTTTCCCTATGACATCTGGGTCTGCATTCTGTCCTCAATTAGGGGTTTCACCGGGTCAACATATTTCATGTAAACATATCACCTATAATCCTGTGTCTGAAATTTCACATAAGATTAGAGGTGTTTTCTCTAGATACTGCGTCTACTGGCTATCAATAATCATAAAAGTCGCTCAAATATTTTGCCCTCATATTGAAGCAAAGAGCCATTGTTTTAACATGAGATCATTTACACACATTTAGAATAAAAAAATAATTTTTGCTTACAAGAAAAAAATTAACCATTTCTTCCCCATCATGGCAATGTCTCTGACATGGTCCCTATACACCTATTTATGAGCCCATCATTTATGCTAACTTCTGTATGTGGAAAAGATGGATAATAACAATTTTTGTTGGGGCAGAATGACCACCTCTGGCCCTTTGGACTATATATGGAATTCAGTTAACCCATCATCATTCATATCAAAACTATTATATTCTTCTCTTTGCGCTTTAGAAGAAATCTTTTTCATCTCATTTTCACTATTTTTGGAAGGGGGTTAATGCTATCTTGGACTATAGTTAGAAGGGTTATAATAGATTTAATATGTATGTAAAATGTGATGTGTCCGGACATTTACTAGTATTTAGTTCTATGATTTACTGTAGTATTGCCAACTTGGTATTGTGACTAATTGTAATGTAGCTTTAGATAACCGTATTCACGGTACTTCTTATCTATATATGACTTGTGATTTTGTTACCTTGCGTCTGGCGAGAACGGCATTGGTGTTTACATTTGTTGTCCTCCGCCTCTTACCCCTAGAGTGCCGGAGTGGTGGATGTTGTGTGCCCTTGTGGTGCGTCGCATCCCTCTCTGGCGCCCGGGGGAGCAGTAGGCTAGACGTGGTGATACTTAGATTGGTGGACCCGAGTTTTCCAGCTGGTGCCCTGATTCGCCAATGAATTATTCTGGCGATTTTCGGGGCATCAGTCGGGTGCACTTGATTCTCACACATTACTATTATTAATCACAACTTGTATTTTTGATTATGATTGTTGGGGGGGATTGCATTAGAAGGGTCACTGCTTTATATGTGTATCTTTTTAGATATATACATAGTAAAATAGTAGTAACATAGTAATTTAGGTTGAAAAATACTTGCGTCCATCTAGTTCAACCTTTTTCCTATTCCTGTTTACCATCGTTGATCCAAAAGAAGGCAAACCCCCCCACAATATAGCAATTTCAAATTCTACCCTGAATGGGGGAAAAAATTCCTTCTTGATTCCAACTAAATATATATCCCAATACTAACGTACATAGCCCTCTATGTTATGCTCTTTTAAATAAGTATCCAGGCCTTTTTTAAAGGCATCTAATGTATTCAATAGCACCACCTCCTCAGGCAGTGAATTCCATACCTTTATTGTCCTTACTGTAAAGAAACCCTTCCGCTGTTGTAGATTAAATCTCCTTTCCTCAAGTCTAAGCGGGTGGCCTCTTGTGTACTGTTCTGTTAATGAACAGGTCTTTGGAGAGCCCTTTGTATGGGCCCTGAACATATTTATATAGTGTTATCATGTCCCTTCTAAGATGCTGTTTTTCTAGTGTGTACAAGTTTAACTTTTCAAGCCTTTCTTCATAACTAAAACTTTCCATTCCCCTTACTAGTTTTGTAGCCCTCCTCTGCACTCTCTCTAGTTCCATAATGTCCTTTTTCAGACAGGGCACCCAGAATTGAACAGCATATTCTAGGTGGGGTCTTACCATGGACCAGTAAAGAGGCATAATAATATCTTCCTCCCTTCAGTCAATACCCCTTTTAATACATGCCAATATCTTATTGGCCTTTGCAGCTGCCAGCTGGCACTGCATGCTACTGCTAAGTCTATTGTCTACCATTACTCTCAAATCCTTTTCATTAGTAGATTTCCCCAGAGAAACACCATTTAAACTATATGTTGCATTTTTATTATTATACCCAAAATGCATAACTTTACACTTGTCTATATTGAATCTCATTTGCCATTTGCCTGCCCAGTTACTCAATTTGTCCAAATCCTCTTGTAATGAAGACACATCCAGTTCAGACTTTATTATCTTACTTAACTTTGTGTCATCGACAAACACTGATACATGGCTCCCTATGTCCTCTGGGATGTCATTAATAAACATGTTAAAAAGAAGAGGACCCAGGAAAGATCCCTGAAATACTCCACTTATCACGTTTATCCAATTGGAGAACTTGCCATTTACTACCACTCTTTGCATTCTATCTTTCAGCCAATTTCTAATCCACACACAAATGTTTTCCCCTAGGCCTATTTCATTCAATTTGTACAGTAACCTCTTGTGTGGAACTGTATCAAATGCCTTGGCAAAGTCTAAATAGATCACATCAACCGCTGCTCCCTCATCTACATTTTTACTTACTTTTTCATAAAATGCGATCAAGTTAGTTTGGCATTTTTGTATTCTCCAAATACCTCTACTGATCCCTCAGCTTTATAATGTTTAAATGCTGCTTTCTTGTTATTTATTTCATGAATTATTTTACTGGTTAGTCACATTGGTTTTAATTTGCTTCTTTTGTATTTGTTTCCAACAGGGATAAATTTATATGTATATTTTTGCAATGTTATTTTGAAGGCATTCTACTTACCTTCTGTGTTTTTACCTGAAAATATTCTATCCCAGTCAATGAGACCAAGGGATGAATTAAACCTGCTAAAGTTGGCCTTTTTAAAATTCAGTGTTTTGGTGGAACCCATACCAAAATGCTTTTTTGAATTAATCTCAAACGATACCATGTTATGGTTCCCCAAGTGCTCCCTTACTTGAATGTTAGAGATAAGTTGTTCATTGTCAGTTTTTACCAGATTCAGACACGCATTCCCTCTGGTTGAGGTCTGCACTAGTTGAGACAAAAAATTGTCATTCAACAAGTTCAGAAACCGACTGCTTTTAGCAGAATTAGTGGTTCCATTTTTCCAGTCTATTTCTGGATAATTAAAATCCCCCATAATTATAGTTCTCCTTATTTGAGAAGTATTTTTTATTTGCATTAATAGCTGTGATTCTTCAAGGTCTCCAGTGTTGGTGGTTTATAACAAATTCCCACTAATATTTTCTGGGTAGTTTTACCCCTTGTGACTAATTCAACCCACAGGGATTCCACATGTTCACTACTGTCATCACATATATCTTCCCCTAAAAGACCGTATATATATATATTTTTTTTTTGTTTGACTCTGACATCTGTTGAATTCTACACCTTGTTGCTTTTTGATCTTGTATAGATCATTCATTCGTTGCAGCTTAATATCTTGAAATTCTAATTGTATTTTAGTTATTTGGCTTGATCCCAATATAGTCTTCGCATTATACTATTTATTTGTTTATTTACGATTATGGGTATGGTATTCATTGTACCTTCTTTGAGTATTTCTTTCTTCCTCTTTTTTTCTTATGTTTGTTATTCCCTTCTAGCTGGCTGGCTATCTTTCTCTTGCACCTATATTCTAGGTTGTTTGGTATCATTTTTGATATCTTCGCTTCTATATGGAACTTGATGGTTCGATATTAGATGATTGGAATTGACGTTTAGCCTTGGTATACGCTAATGCTATTGCGGGAGGACTGGTTCTCAAATTGATTTGGTCACATGATGTGTAGTAATCCGTTCCCATTGGTGCAATTAGGATTTAAATATTTGGATGTCGGTTGCTCTCTCGACCCTCTGACGAAGCCATTTCAGTTGGCGATATGAGTTGGGTCTGACAGGAGAGTCTTTACGATTTCTTTATTCCCTGTGTGCTACTATTCCTTTGGACATTTAGATAAGTATACATTTTTACTTTATACTAACATGTTTATACATTTTTTTTATACTTTATAATAGTGTCTGCATATTGCACTTTATTCAGGGAGTATTGATTATTATTATTATTATATACCAGCCAGTCAATTTTTTTATTGTTTTTAACCGTTTTGTATTTTCATATATTTTGCAATAAAGTCTGTGATTTTGTATTTTGTGGACTTTTTTCCTGAGTGCCTTATTTGATTAGAGCTCCTTTTCAGGGGAGTCCTGTGATCTTCTTTTCCCAGGACAATCGTTTTTGTTTGTATTATTGTCCTTTTAGCTTAAGAGTGCACCACAGCATTTATTCTGGGGATATATTAGTCCATTTATCACGAGTGTGTGCAGTAGAAAACCTTTGTTTGTGATAAGGAGAGGGATCTCCATTTGTTGGATGTGGTGCGTTATCTTAAGTTTTATGTGCACCGCACTAAGCCTTTTCGCAAGGCTGACTCTCTGTCATCCCTGAGGGTCCCAGAGCTGATCAGGCTGCCTGTTAAGGTCACCAATGCCTCTTGGATTAAGGCTACTATACATCAGGTACAAGAAGTCCAGAATAAACATGTTCCCTTTAAGATCACAGTGCACTCTACCAGGACTGGGGTGCCTTGGCTGAACAGCTGTGCAGGGAAGCTACTTGGTCCTCCTTACATACTTTCACAAGACACCACCGAATCAACGTCCTGTCCTCAGCTGAGACCAGCTTTTGGCTGGAAGGGCCTTTTCAGTAGTTTCTGAGCCCTGTTGGCTCTTGTCTCATGTGCTGTATAAGTTTGGTGTCCATTGACACTTGTTGCTTGGGTTATTCAGATACTGGACAGTCGTGTGGAACTAATGGGGACATGCATGAGGTCCTTTCCCCAGTTTCCGGCTCTGTGAGCTTAGTGTTGGTATATCCCCATGGTACTTGAGTTCCATATTGGATGTAATATGTTAAATCCTTTTCTCTTTAGTCCATATGGAACACAGTTTTCCAACCCAGAGAAAGGGACCTTTTTGTGGTATTGCTTTCCTGGGCAGTCCTCTTAGAGTCTTTCTTCCCCACTTACTTTTCTTTGTGTCGTTTGGAGTTAGTAGGCAGGGGGTTGAGCTGGAGGAGGAGGTAGTATATACATATATATATATATAAATAAAAAAATTAAATATAATACAGTGTGTTGTATAGCTGCACTGCTCACAATTTATATACAATATGTCAGGGTGTATCCAGCAGAATGAAGATTAGATGACAGCTAAGTCACTCCACTACTTAAAAAATTTTAGAAATGCAGGGGGCTATACCTCTCCAAACAGGCATCTATAAATGACAAAATAAGGTTAGTATTGCTTATCTCACACCAATATAAACTGTATTCCCTTACATTTTAGCTCCTGAGGTTACTATTGAGAATGGCTCCCGTTTGAGCTAAATCATCTGGGAATAAAGCGCACAATGATGAAGAGTGTACACAATCTTTTATAATGTGATTACTTTTGGATCCTTGTGAGGTCTCCAATGTATATAAAGTACATAAATCTAATTCGGTCTGAACTTTTAACAAAAACGGTTTTCCAAAAATGCACAGATAATTAATTATCACTGCTAAGTGAACATTTACAGTGATTGTCCTAAACAGTGGAGCGGAGGTGTTTTAAACAAAATAGACCAGATGAAGCACAATTTTAACCAACTCTTATATTTAGTATACATTAGGATTTTCAAAGTCATTTATTTAATAGTAACTACCGAGAACTCTTGTCTTCTTTGAGGTAGAAATCAATAAGGTGTGTGTGTGTGTGTGTGTGTGTGTGTGTGTTACCAATACAATTTCATGCTAAAAATACCCTGCAAAATATTTTATTGTTCTGCACCTGTCTACCACATACGCCAAAAATCTTCCAATCTAAGGGGAGGGCTTTAGAGTGGGCTATTCCAAAGCTCCATGTTTAATGTCATGTACGAAGAAGGCTTTGAGGAAATAAGCATTAAATTACATTTCCTTATGCAGAGTATAGGACAGGCAGCCTTAATGATCACAGAGTGTGCATTGATATGCACAAAAGCAATCAAAGTCTCTACTACACACAGTATGGTTCATAAGTATTTGGAGTGCCAAAAATGTTGTTGTTTTGGCTCTGTATTCACACTGGATTTGAAATGAAACAGTGACTAAGAGGATAAAGTGCAGACTGTGAGCTTTAATTTGAGGGTATTTAAATTGATAATCATAAACTGTGGAAGCATTACAGACCTTTGTATACATAGTCCTTCCATTTTAGAGGCCCAAATGTAATTGGCTGCTCAGCTGCTTCTTGGCCAGGTGCGTGTGGTTGCATAATTAGTTCATGCACAAGAGACATAACAAATGGTCTAAGTGATTCTAAGTGTGTTATTTGCATTTGGAGGCTGTTGCTGTTGTCTCTCAACATGAGGAGCAAAGAAATGCCGATGCCAGTATAGCAGGCCATTGTGAAGCTGAGAAACTGTAATTAATTGATAGCGATATGGGCAAGACAATATGTATTTCAAAAACAACCACGTGTTACATTGTTAAGAAGCAAGAATGCCCAGGTGAGCTCGTAAATAATAAGCAACCTGGTAGACCATAGAAGACCACTGTAGTGGATGACTGAAGAATGCTTGCAATTATAAAGAAAAACCTCTTTTAAACTGTTTAACAGATCAAGAACATTCTCCATGATATAAGCATAGCCGTGTTAAATAGGAACATAAATAGACAGCACCATAAACCACCACAACCACAGATGATTTACCAGAAGATGAAAACCACTGGTAAGCCTCAAGCACAGAAATGCCAGGTTATAGTTTGTTAAAATCTACATAAAAAAACTGTAGAGTTCCTGAACAATGTGATGAAGTGATGTAATGAAAATTAATCTGTACCAGAGTGTGGAGAAAGAAAGGAACTGCACATACAACCTCATTTTGGAAACATGGTGAAGGTAGTGTTATGGCTTGGGTAAGTATGGCTGCCACTGGAATTGGCTCACTTGTCTTTTTTAATGATGGGACTACTAATTACAGCAGCAGGATGAATTCTGAAGTATACAGAAACATCTTATCTACTCAGATACAGCCAAATGCCTCAAACTTCATTAGAAGGTACTTCACCTAGCAGCACGGCAATGACCCCAAGCATACTGCTAAAGAAGAAAGGAGTTTTTCAGGGTCAAATAGTGCAATGTTCTTGACTTACCAAGTCAATCACCTGACCTAAATACAAATGAGCTTGAGTTTCACTTTCTGAAGACAAGACTGTAGAGAAAATGCTCCAAAACAAACAGGAACTGAAGATGGCTACAGTACATATGTAGTGAAGCATCTCCAAGGAAGATACCCAGTGTCTGGGGATGTCTGTGGGTCACAAATATGAAATGCAAAGGATTTGTAGCAAAGCATAACTATGAAGAGTTTGTTTAAGATTATGTTATTTGGCCAATTACTTTTTATCGCTCAAAATGGAGGACCATGTATAAAAAGGGCTACAATTCCTACACAGTTCATTGATTATGGATGTAAATACCTTCAAATTAAAGCTGACAGTCTGCACTTTATCCTCTTAGGGCTGTATGTTTAAAGGGATAACGACAAAAAAAATGTTGTATAAACGATAAAAATAAGTAATTGTGTGCATGAACTATATATTTTCTATAGTGTATACAACAAAAAACTAGTAATGTCTGTTTTGTACGACACTACTGCAGAGCTGCCGGGCAAAGGGACGGGGAAAAGGCGTGGCTAAACTATTCTTCAGTGTTGTATAGAGGAAAAGAAAATTTATCATATACAATGACAAAAAAAGGTCTTGCAAAAGACAAAATTTGTACATTAAGCAAAAAGTGGAGGGAATGTGAAGTTCTAAATGAGAGAATTTTTGTCTTTAGTTAAGACATTTTGTCTTTACATACATTTTTGTCTTTGCGAATGACAAATCAGTCAGGACAAATGACATATTTCTGATCACTTATGAAGCCATGAAAATGGCAATACGCTTAGGGTTGTGAGCGTAATGACTGGCTGTATCTTTTGACCTGACTGCCCGTAGCTATCACTATGATAAGTATATTTGTTTTATATTCTTCCACTTATTTATTCACTTGCTATTTGCACATAGTTTGTTGTACATGTATATTGTATGTTGCACTTTATTGATATGCACTTTGTATGCATTTCATTAGCTATATAGCTAGTCCACAGATTTTTTTAATTGTTTTTATGTAATCTCTTTTGTGATTTAAAATGAAAATAAAAATTGCTATTTACTGATCTTCTGTTTGAGTGCCTCATCTTTAGGGTTCTCCTTTCCAGGGGTGCATTCTTGGCACTTCCTGATACCCTTTATTGTTTTATATTTCTGATCACAAAGAACACTCTCTGAAAATATTAATGAGCCCAACTACACTGTAATTTGAAAAGTCGTTACAAACGACTAAAGCTATTTCTCTACTTCTTTGAACATATGGCCCTTAGTCATTTTTTCATTTCAAACCTAATGTGCTGGAGTACATAGCCAAAACAACAAAACTTGTGTCACTGTCCAGATACTTAGGGACCTCACTGTGCCCAAAATTGAAGGCTTGTGATTTCTATTTGTGTGTCCAAGAGAGGAATATGAGTTATTCTGCAGATTCATCTCTTTCCTGCACTGTATTCTGTGTGATTGCCAAACATTCTGTTTCTATTTTGATCTGAGACATGTTACAGTGCTACAGTGTCCCTTATTCAAATTGATAGGACAGCCTGTTCTGAATATGAAGTATATGTATTTATGTATAATATTAACAGATGCTATAACCCATGGGAAAAAGTAGAAATTAATTTGTCTTGCTCATTTACATAAATAAATACATTGTAGAACTCATAACCTTCTGTAGAGGTGCTGGGAGTATTTAGATTCTTAACCCCTTTGCGTCTTGTGACGTACCCGGACCGTCACGCTGGTCCGGCACTTAAAGACCAGTGACGGACCTGGTACGTCACGTACTTTTACTCACCGTGTTCCTGAAGGAGCACTGTGAGTAATAACGGGGACTGAAATTGATCGCTCCAAGACCGGAGCGATCTCCCTCAGTCCTTCATTCGACGTGCCGCCCCACATGATCAGTCACGTGGGACGGCACGTCGAACTCGCCTATCTGGTCCTTAAAGGACCAGACACCCCGGGACCTCTGGTCCTTAAGGGGTTAATAGCTGTAACTTGAAACTTCTGTTGCCATGTTTTGAACCCTCCTTACCCTTTAAAGGGATAGTAACACTTAATATGTAAAACATATATTTTGTAGGGTTTATCCTCCTGAAATAAGGGTACTCTCACTGCTAAGAGATGTTTTATGCAAAAGTTATTTCAGCTGAAACGTGATTTTTTTAGATGAAATCTCTCAATGGCCTGAAAATTTACAGTGGCGCTGTTGCTACACTTTCCTATAGCTAGCTCTGGTCAGTTGACCATAAACCTACGGATGGTGTAACAGCTCCACCAAACAAACAAAATTCAAGTTTGAGCCTCAATAACGTTTGAATAAAACACCTGTCAGCAGTGGGAAGCCCTTGTTTTACTCAAGAATGTCATCCCAAATATAGTTGTTTTACATATTAACCATTTGCGTGCCAGAGGGGTACAGAATGCATTGCAGAGCAATGTGTTTCGTACTCCTCTGGCACTCAAAGAGTTAAGTGTTACTAACCCTTTAAAGGGATAGTAATACTTCATTTTAACTTTATTTTATTTTGTAGGCATTAAAAAAACATGAAGAATGATATAAGTCTTATCTCTGAAACCTTTATGGTTTAAGAGATATTCACAAACAAAGTATCCCCCCCTGTTCAACCAGATCAGAAGGGAGATGCCCAGGTAGACTGCAGCGAGGGACAATCTTTAATTAAGATAATGGAAAAAGCTGAAAAACTTGTCAAGGGGGGAAGGGCTTTCATTGTTTTCATACAAAGAAAATTGTCCCCTTCTGTTATCTGTACTGTCATACAACCAGACTCACGTCTGAGAAGAGATGGCTTACACTAGGTAAAAGGGGCGGGGAGGGGAACTTTGCTTGTGAATATCTCATAAACCATAAAGGTTTGAGAGATAAGACTTATATCATTCTTCATGTTTTTTTAACGCCTACAAAATAAAATAAAGTTAAAACGAAGTGTTACTATCCCTTTAAGGACCAGAATGCCATGCAATGCTTTGCTTTATAATGTACTGTATAACTCTCTAATCCTTGAAGGGTTAATTTGCAGAGCTATAGAAAAAACTGTATTGTGCCGCATTTTAATATCCTGCCTCTTTTCCATTCAATTTTTTACCTTTTATGATTTTAATCAATATTATGGAATAAGGTGATATTGGTGCAGTTTTTAACCCTTTGAATTCTTGAAGAATGCCTAAATAATTGCTTCTCACAATGCACTGGATATCATTCAAGCACTCAAAAGTTAATTACAATAAAATATATCTCTCTCAAATTCAATTTAAATGAAAATACATACTCTGCCCAGCTGGGATTTTAACATTTTAAAATACTTTCCTATGGTAACTGTTGTAATTTCTTTTAACCCTTCCTATTAAAGTCACTTTTTTACTCCTAAACCGAATCGAATTTTTTTTTTTCAATCGCTGTAATATTTATTTTTTCTTATGACACATAAGGAATGTTCTGGTTGTTATGTTCTTGCCTTGGTCACTGTCAGGTTACTATGGATACAACTGGTGACGTGAACAGAATTGGGATTCTTTAAATGGTGTAGATGCTTTTAAACGAGCCTTGATAAAGCACTCAGTGGTGTCAAACAGCTGTCTGAATGCATTCCCAGTGGGAAAATGAACTTTTCAGCTATCAAGCAAATTATACTTTAAGTATACATATAGATGATTTGATATGGACTTTCAAGTAGGCACATTCATGCATTTTATGGGAAATAATTGTTCATGATGAAAAGTAAACACATTTGCATTGATTAGACATGATTGCTTCTGTGAAAAATCCCTCTTCCCTATACATTGAGTGATGTATCCTGGATTATTATAGCTTGCTGCATGACTAGTGATGATTCATGAATGATGTATTTAGAACTGCAAAACAACCTGCATTTTCCATGCTTTTCATCCTCTCTCTTGTCAAGTGAGTCAGTTCACAGATTTTAGATTCATAGAGCATCAGCCTTGCATTTCATCAGAGAAATTTCCTAGTGGTTAGTATTCTGGATTAAAACCCTGGGGAGTGCTAACTCTTGATCCCTGACTGCCAGGTCAGTTAATCCACTTAAATTATATGCAGGTTTTCAGTAGTGTTTGATTTGTAGATGTCCCAAAAAGAAATACACGCTAAAAAAAAAGCAGTAGGAAAATAACAATATTTTTAATTGTAAGTGGTTGGGTACAATTTGAATTATTATTTTGCTCCAATATTTTGATTAGATTTTATTTTAAAAAAAATAAGGATATACTTTTAAATAAGTTGCTCGTATTGCAACACTCACTACATTAACTCTTTGAGTGCCAGAGGGGAACGTACCCCTCTGGCCCTCAAAGGGTTAAAGGCAGATTTGTATAAAACTACCACCAGCATCAATTCTTTTCTTTCTTAAAGGGATAGTAATACTTCATTTTAACTTTATTTTATTTTGTAGGCATTAAAAAAACATGAAGAATGATATAAGTCTTATCTCTGAAACCTTTATGGTTTAAGAGATATTCACAAACAAAGTATCCCCCCCTGTTCAACCAGATCAGAAGGGAGGTGCCCAGGTAGACTGCACAGAGGGACAATCTTCAATTAAGATAATGGAAAAAGCTGAAAAACTTGTCAAGGGGGGAAGGGCTTTCATTGTTTTCATACAAAGAAAATTGTCCCCTTCTGTTATCTGTACTGTCATACAACCAGACTCACATCTGAGAAGAGATGGCTTACACTAGGTAAAAGGGGCGGGGAGGGGAACTTTGCTTGTGAATATCTCATAAACCATAAAGGTTTGAGAGATAAGACTCATATCATTCTTCATGTTTTTTTAATGCCTACAAAATAAAATAAAGTTAAAATGAAGTATTACTATCCCTTTAAATTGCAGTCTCACTTTTGTAGTTGAAGAGAGTTGAAAACTTGTCACAGATGCTCAGAAAAATGTTGGTATTCTGATTGGTGCCATACATCCAAACAAACATTCCTCAGACACCAATCAGAATTTAGCTGTATTCCTGTGTCAGTTTTTCTGCTCTCTTTAACCCTTTGAGTGACAGAGCGGGATCCAATGCATTGCATTGTAATGCACTGGATATCTCTATAGCACTCAAAGGGTTAGCTATTACTTTTGCTCCAAAGGGTAATGTTACTATAGCAAGCAACGCTAAGTATAAAGCATTAGGATTTATATCAACATATTAAGTGCAATTTTTGGCAGTTTTATTCATTTATAATTACAGAGCACTATTTTGTTCGATGAAATGTGTATCAGGCCAATGACCACTTAAATATACAAATGACTTCATTTAAATGTAATTTGTTTTGTTTCTGCATGGTTAAAGCCATCTTTATCCTGCATATTATCTAAATGTAAATTCAGAAAGATCTTGTTTTTCTTGAAGCGAAGACCAATTAGATGTTATAAATCAGAGGCTGCACAGTTGTAGGTAAAATGTACAGATCTTGTAGTCACGTATTATTACACACAAAAATAAATGATGAGGGATTGTTTACACTGATTTGCAAATCAAGTGCATAAAACAAATGAACATTTGATTTCAATATGTAAATAATATGTATACAATTTTGCATGTAACTGAGAAATTCATAATTTCATTAAAAAAAATGCAGCATATTTTTATATGAAATAGAAAAGTTAATTAGAAAAGTAATCCATCGTGAAATCCATCTTTGCTAAATGCACACATATTTCATATTTATTTTCTTAAGCTATTCGGTACGATTTAAATGTCTTTTGTGGAACTCTTAGGCGAGATGTTGTCATATGAAATAAGTGCTCAAATGATTACCCTGCTCTTATAAATAGTGAACACATAGCAACATTAGAACTACTGTAATTGAACATATGCACAGTACAGTTAAAGGGATAGTAATGGTTAATTTTAAGTTGATTTAATATTGTAGACATTAAAAAAAGATTAACATCAATGTAAGTCTTATCTCTCAAACCTTTATGGTTTGAGAGATATAACTTGCTAAAGTTACCTTTTCCTGGCTGTTTTACTCAAGTCTGCCATCTAGCTGACAGCTGCAGATTCCAGTCATTTGACCAGACAGAGGCTCTTCAGCAGAGCTGAAATCACGCTATTTAGAAATAAATACTTCATTGGAACAGTCTACAAAGTGTGCTTGCAAACCAGGCACACTGTGTAGACTGTTACAAATTAAGTATTTATCTTTAGATATCGTTAGATGGGCACTGCTGAAGAGCCACATCTGGTCAAGTGACCAGAATCTGCTTCTGACAGCTTTTCAGCTCGTCAAGCAGAAAGGGGAGGGACCAGAGAACTTTATTTTCCTATATCTCTCAAACCATAACGGTTCAAGAGATACGAATAAGTGCAAGTACTCTTTTTTAATTGTATATACTATATAGTTAATACTTTTTTCTGACATTACTATCCCTTTAAGACAAAACAAAATGGTAAATTATTCCATTTATTCCAATCATTTTTAGTGCATATGCATATTTTCAAAACAGAAAAAGAGCATAAATAGACATGAACATCTCTTTGCATGTATCACGACATTTTGAGACTCATGTTTATTTAGGCCAGATATTGTACGATATTGTGTGATTGCTCAGTGAACGTCATCATGTCTATGTTTAAAATTCAAAGAGAAGAATAGCTACATTTAGAAACAAAGAAATAAAATTTGTCAGCAGATAAGAACCATTTGGCCCATCCAATCTGCTTATTTTACATACTCTGAAAAATTGGTCCTTGGTTTTGTCCAATGTTCAGGACGGTTTTTATGCTTATCCCATGTTTGCTTACCTTCACTCACAGTATTAACCTCTACCACTTCTGCTAGTAGACTATTCAATTTATCTATTACCCTCCCGGTGAAGTAAACTCTCTTAAATTACATATTAGCCTCTGAATCTCTGGATTTTTGAATGAAGCACCTCAGAGTACTCTTGTTTTACTTGTTAGAAAAATCTGACAATATATTTTTAATAATAAATCTTTTCTGATCCTTTAAAATAATTTTGCTAGAAACTTACCAAATGTGCACATTTTCTTAAAAATTACAGATCCTGTCACATATCGCTGTCTCCCATTGTGATATTTCTCAATTCCTAGGCCAGCACCAGATATCACAGCTACATTTTATTTATTTTTTTGTAAATTAGGTCATGTTACACATTTTACATAACAAAATAAACAAATATTTTAATGTTATACCACCCCACCTCAGATTGACAATAAACCATCACAGAATCCGGATATATCTGTATATACAGTATAAGCCTCTGACCACTATCATTCTCTATTATCACTGTCTTTTCCATAAATTTGTTTTTAGCACTTAACCTCTTGCATCTTACAAATGCAGATATTGTCCTTCATTACTAGTATTTCTCTCTCTCTGCTTCCATTTAAAAAACATTATGCCCATTCACTTAATGTAACTACCGCCCTTTCCATAAAATTACTGTTTGTTCAAGTTACAGTTCAAACCTGGATTTTTAAATTCAAATTCAGTTTTGAAAAGTTACCACTAGATGGCACTGCACAGTTGCAATTGTCTTTTTGGAAGAACTGACTGCAGTAATTTGCCAAAAGTTCTCTAAAGACAGTAAAAGAAAAATGAATTTACAGTGTTTTTTATTGGTTGTTTACTGTTGCCATTCTACAATTCTATGATGCACTTCTCATCACAGGAGTCATGCAATGTTAAATTGATATGATGGATTATGTAACAATATGCTTGAAGGTATAAAACCCAATGAAACTAAGCATTGTTTTTCTGTGGCTAGATTCAGTTTGTTGTTTGTTTTTTTATTGGAAATTTGAATATAAACAAGAAAATTTAAATCTTGGACAATAATAGTGACACCAGAGTAATTTCCTTCTGTCTACAATGCTGATTTAACCCTTTGATTGCCAGAGAGGAACGGAACGCATGGCAAAGCAATGCATTGTGTACCCCTCTGGCACTCAAAGGGTTAACAAGAAAACTGGAACAATTCTGGAGTAAACCAACTGCACCACAGGGGGAAAATTAACCCTTAGCATGCCAGAGGGGTATGGAACTCAAAAGGTTTTTTTTTTTTTTTATTTACACAAATTTTTAGAACTCTTTCAGTGCCAGAGGGGTACATAATGCCTTGTTTATCAATGCATTGTGTACCCATCTGGCACTGAAAGGGTTACTTATTTTTATGTCACACAGTTTTTTTCCCCCATACTTAGCTTTTTTACTTACACATCTGTGGTTAGGCACACGTCTGTGGTTAGACACACGTGTTAGGGACTCTGCACCAACTATTTTGCCTGAAATTTTGCAGATAAATTTGAGTCCCTTTAGGAATGTTACTTGCCACCACGTGAAATCACATTGCAAATTCTATTTATTTTCCATTACTTCCTATGGGATCAAATTTACACAAGGCATGCATTTTTAATGTTTGGTAGCGTGTCACAGCGCAGGTAATTGCATACCCGACTGTGACTTCAAACTATTAATGGTAATTATTTTTATTTTTTTTAATTTAATGATGGGAATTGGATCAAGCCCCATATCTGGTAAAAAAAAAAAAAAAAAGCAGGGATAGTGGAAAAAACGTACACTTATCCCTTCTAAAGGAAAGATTGTATAGAGGGAACTGAAAGAATTTTCCCCCTCAGATGGGTATTAAAACACACACAAATGATATGGTATGCACTCTAACCCTTTTGCCCCAGAGCAGCACTAAATAAGAGTGTAATTTCGACCCTGCTGGGACAGACTCCCTTCCTCCACCACAAACAATAAGGAATGAGCACCTCCCCATGAGCATTCAAGGGATTATATTCCCTCATTCAAATCAAAGGCAGTTGTGGACACATTAATGTTTCATATGGTGTAGTCTGTTTGCCCCTGAATTGTTCATGTCCTTTCTATATACGGCCTTTGAGGTATATTTCCTAACGGTCACGTTGTACAAACACAGTTCAACAATTCACCCTTTCAGTCTCCATACCTGTATTAAGGTGTGCGACTAGAAAAAGAGGGACTGGATCAATTTGGGAACACAACTGCACCATATGCAACAAATAAAAACATCTCAATTATTTAAATGAGGTTTTAACCCCTTGGATGACAGAAGGGTCTCAGAGACCTCTTTAGTATTCAAGAGGTTAATTGAATTATTGTGCAATTGATTTGCCTCAGAATTGCTCCGCTTACTTTACACATATACCCTAATTTGTTCAAATTAAACTTGCAATTGGAGTCTGAATTTGTGTACAAGTGATAGTTATCACTGGTAAGCATTTCTGTATATTTGTATTCAGGCCTTACAGAGACAGATAATGATAATGGATTGTTAACATTGAGGTGACAGGAGTGTGGCTTGAAACCCTGGGCCGTAGCTAACCCAAGGGTCGTGAGGAGCAGTAAGGCGGTTAGAGGCCTCACCTAAGGAAATAGTATGAGAGAGGTTGTAGGAGGATGTGGTAACTTAGCTGTGTGCGCAACGGGGCTGCTGAGATGGAGGGTTTATAAAGCCTCCAGGCCCTCCTACAAAATCAGGCTTTTAGCCTTAAAAATATCAATCCGGCTCTGTGAGTTAACCCTTTGAGTACCAGAGGGGTACGAAATGCATTGCAAAGCAATGCATTCCATACCCCTCTGGCACTCAAAGGGTTAAAATTAGTAATTACATGTATCACCTTCAACGTAATCTAGGCCAGAATTGGCCTATAAAAGAAAATGTATTTTACTTTTTTTCTTGGGTGACTGAAAATGGCATATTACCCACATCTAAAATAGCTCACAAGTGCTGTACATAGAGAAACAATAGGGGGTAATAGCGGAATCCAGAACAGGACCTCTTGCTTACCACTGCCTAGAGCAGGGGTAGCCAACCATTATCCTCAAGAGCTACCAACAGTGCATGTGTTCAGGATATCACTGAATGAGCCCAGGTTCACCAATTAAAGTCACTGATCCACTAATTAGTTTACTTGTGCTGCAGCTGGGATATCCTGAAAACATGCCTGGATTAGAGAGATCAGCTGCACCTCACTGACGAGGCCCAAGGAGGATGAAACATACAACTGGGGTCAGCAGCTTCTCCTGTTCAGAGAGGATTTGCCTGGCACTTTGTGTTTTGGACTGTCATCTGGGCAGAATCAGTATGATGTGCTTCAGAGATTCAGGGAGATTTCCTACCATTTCCTGTGATTCTATGGAGCATATGCAAGAAGATTTCTTCAACTTCAGTGCATAGGCTCTATGGAATAACATAGGAACTGGAGAAGTGATATGCTGGAGAAGTTATCTCCACTTAATCACCGCTTAGTGAATCTCTGCATTGTGTCCTGGGTAGAATCTCTTACTACTGCTTTGCGTAACACACAATATAGTGGTAGTATATAAAAAATGGCCAGATGAGATGATGTTAGTTATAGCCCAAAAACTGCTGGAAAATTGTATGATAATAGTTACATTTCAGCAACAGCGGTAGAGCCATATATTACCCACCCCTCCTTTACACTATGCTGTCTTTGATCATTCTAAAGTAATTGTGTACAGTATCTTTGCACATCTATCAGTTATGAATTATATGTGACTTTTATTATCATTATTCTTTTATCTTCTTTCCTTTAATCTTCTTCCTTCACAAGAACTGTCATTCTATTTCCTTTCTTCTTAGTATATTAAATATTGTGTATCCAGGTCACTAATAACAATTACTGCACTTTCTACCATTATCCCCCTCTCACTTAGTTGGTTTAATCATAGTATTAGAAATTCATCTAACGGAATTAAAGTACTCTACTAAATTAATTTTGTATTGATATTCTTCCCTTGAGAAGGTATTGAATGCTACTACTTTGGTTTTTGCACAGTGTAGTCTAAGCCAAAGATTCACTTACAGAGACAGTAACCCTGCATATGTCTAATAAGAAAAGTCAAATTGCCTGTAATTATTATTTTTTATAATTCGCCCCTATTTTATTTTACAGCTTTATGTGCTGACAGTAAGCTCCTTGGATCTCTTTTTTTCAGAGAACCTTCTGGTTAGTCGTCCATCAAAGCAGAGCAGTGATACAAGTGCTCTGCATGATGTATGCTATATGTTTTTACATGGTATCTTTGCTACATTGTATCACTATCCTTGATTTCAAACGCCCTGACAGGAAGCTCTCTGGGACCAGATCAAGTGAACTCAATATCAGGAGACATAAAAGTGTGAAATAGAGGTGGAGATATAAAAGAAAAGCATAGGCGATTTGACTTTACATATTGCTCACTTGCAGAATGTAAATTCTATCCCTTTAATGCTATAAATTAAATCACTTAAGGACCAGAGCAGTCCAATGGTTCTCAAGGTTAACACTTTGGGTACTAGAGGGGTATGCAATGCATTGCTTTGCAATGCGTTGCATACTCCTCTGGCTCTCAAAGGGTTAAAACAGACCATGATTGCTGCACCTTACCATTTACAAAAATGACAATAAGTCTAGAATACCCCAAAGTGCAGGAAGAGATGCATATCTGGTACTTTGCTCTAGGGTGACCACATGTCCCGGAATGCCCGGGACAGTCCCTTAATTGAGGTCTGGGTCCCGCATCCCGACTCATCCCCAACCGGGAAAATAGAGAGTCCCGGAATGAAGGAACATCACCCCACAGGACAGGCAGTCTGCCACTTGGCCCTATACTGCCAGTTCACACACACAACTGACAGCCATCGGCCTCCACGTTACAAAAACTCACACGTATGCTGTGTAAATATGTGTGCAATTGTTGGGTAAATTAAGCTTAGGTAATGACAATTTATACTCTGCTGCTGCGCTGCTCCGGTGGCTCGCTTGACATCAAAGTGACAGTGACTGTGCCTTACCTAAAGCAACAGGCACCACAACCAGCCAATGAGAGAGGAGAGTATTTGCAAAACGCTCCTCATTGGTTGGCTGGTATGTGTGAGATATTGAGGATGGCGGTACACCGGCACTGCGACACATGGGTAAGATATGTCAGTCCAGTGAGTCTTACAGGAGGCTGTCTGGGTTCAGTGACAGAACAAGAACTACTCTCCCAACTCCAGTGAGTCCGACTCACACTCTGAGACTCAGAGTAAGTCTTCACATTCACAGGAAAAATCACAAGAAAAACGTTACTACATACACAGATATAATAATAAGCATGCCACTTTTAGGTAAGATTAGGATAAATATCTGAAACTCAAATCCAGTGAAGATGTAACTCGTTGCATTGCTTCACAATCTGTTGCATACCCCTCTGGCACTCAAAGGGTTAAATCATTATTTCTGAATGAAATTAACCCTTTGCAGACCAGGGGAATCAGAATGTGCAACACATTGAGAAGCAAAAGCCTGATTTTGCAGCAACTTGTTTGTGAAATTTGTGTCCCTGAATGGCAGAAAGCACATGTGGTCACCCTACTTTCCTCTTCATTGTTGACAGATATCTTCAGATATTTATCAAGGAACAATTATTTAAATATGATAAAAAATATGAAATAAATGCAGCCTTTACCTTGGCACACACACATACAGCATATGCATACCTGGGAACTTTCAGAATTTGGTGACCTGACATTTTATAGAGTGCATTGCACCCCCCCCAAAAAAAACCAAAACGCTGTGTGTACAGAACATAAGTACATACAGTAACACACGTTTTATATACCTGATTTCCAGTGGCAGACCAACGTTTGCTGAGAAAAGGTCACCATTTTTGGCACACAAAGGGTTAATCTGTCCTCGAAATCCTACCAGTACCCATAGAACCATTAGTGCAGTGGTTCTCATCCTGTGGGTCGAGACCCCTTTGGGGGTCGAATGACAATTTGCCAGGGGTAACCTAAACCATCAGATATTTATATTTTGATTCATAACAGTAGCAAAATTACAGAGATGAAGGAGCAACGAAAATCATTTTACTGTTAGGGGTCGCCACAACTTGGGAAATTTTATCAAAGGGTCGTGGCACTAGAAAGGTTGAGAACCGCTCACTTAGTGCAATGTGACTGCAAAACTAAGATACACAGCTTTTTAACATTTGTGGTGTACACTCTACCCTCTGCTCAGCCTCTGCTGCTCCTCTTCAATGTAACACATGTAACAACATGATAAATTCATAACGCTGTCACTTTTCCTCCTCTGTACAGTATTCATGTGACCTGCTGCATGTCCAATGAAACACCACGGGTGATAGAAGCTGGTGTTTCATTGGACAGTCACAGTCAGCTCAGAGTCATTCATGTTTTAATTCGTAATAAAAAAGCTGCACTGGAGCACCAAATGTTTTCCTGGACCTGGAGAACTTCAGGCTTCATCCAGAGACCCAGAGACAGAGCCCAAAATCTGGAGTCTCCAGGTGAAACCCGGCAAGTTCTCAGCCATGAGCATATGTGTATGTATGTGTCTGCCCCATCATTTTTTATTGGATCATCCAGGTTGACCTGGTACTCACTTAATGAATATATGTGTACCAGATACAATACGGCCATAAGTGAATTTATGAATGGCAAATGTGCAAAGGAATCAGAGTTTTTCCCTTGCATTCAGATATTGGCCATTTGATGAATAGAAGAAATTTGCAAAAGCTGAAACGCAGGGGTAGACAGTCCTGCAGATGACTAAATCTGATCTAAAGCTTAGATTGTTTTGGCTCCATTTTCTTTATGTTTTTCTTTGTATACATGTAGGTATGGGGGTTGGGGGGTGGTCTTCTGTTGGCAATGCCAAGGCAAAGTTAGGGCAAAAACACCTTAGCACAATATGCCTTTAGATAAAAGTGGAGCAATGCTCAGGAATATAGGCCCATATCTATAAAAGCTGGTGTTATTTTGGAGTAAACCAACTGCCCCAAGGGGGCACATAAAACTTCCTAAATTCCCATGTACTTGAATAAAGTTTTTTTTAACCCCTTGCATGCTAAAGAGATCTCCAATGCATTGCTTTGCAATGCATTGGAGACCTCTCTAGCATGCAAGGGGTTAAAAACCCATTTTTTTAATTTTCAAAGCTTTATTGAAAGATAAAAACATCAGTACAATTAAGTAGAGTAGAGGGAAAAAATAACATAGCAGCAAGAAAAAGTTTACAGCGCATTAGGAATGCCTTACGTGAGCCAATAAGTGGTTATTCATTATACATTATGTGTGAAAGTTAGGCATATGTACAGTTAGGTGGCCCACTAAACCTGTAAATCATAGCAAGAAAGAGAAATGAAAGATGTTAGAGAAAATGAGAGAAGTGAAGAAGTAAAGAGAAAGGAGAAGAAGCGAAGAGGGAGAGAGAGAGAAACAGAGAGGAGAGTAAAGAATGAGTAGGACCGTGGTTCTCAATCTTTTTTTGTTCGGGGCACCCCTAACAAGTAATCTAGAACATTCGGGGCACCCCTAACACATTTGATGTACTTTATGAAGGGCATAAGAAGGGTATAATACATAAATATACTGTTATTATTAGGTCTTTTAATCATAATAATAAAACTAATCATATTGTGCATAACGATTTCTATAAATCTTTATTTAAAAATCCATTTTTGTTAGTCTTCATAGAAAACATGGGGCACCCAAAGTCGATGTCCGTGGCACACCAAAGTGCCATGGCACCCTGGTTGAGAATCACTGGAGTAGGAAGTAGGAGGGGTGGGTAAGTGTGGGAAGGGAAAAAAAAAAATTTAAAGGGGAACTACCACCCCGCAATAACTTAACCTGCATTCATTCTTCATCTGGCGACTAGCTGCTTAGTAGTGCTAGTCGCCAGAAATATTACCTGGTTCTGAAGATTTTGCCGTTTTACCGATGCTCACAGGAGCAGGAAGCACGGACATCTCGTCACAGTGACGTCCAATGGCTCCAAAAGGGACTGACAGCGCAAGCGCACGGACGTCACTGTGACGAGATGTCCGTGCTTCCTGCTCCTGTGAGCATTGGTAAAACGGCAAAATCTTCGGAACCAGGTAATATTTCTGGCGACTAGCGCTACTATGCAGCTAGTCACCAGATGAAGAATGAATGCAGGTTAAGTTATTGCGGGGTGGTAGTTCCCCTTTAATTTAACATGAATTATTATTTGTCCCCTGTGGTGCAGTTGGCTTACTCCAGAGAAACTCCAGTTTGCTCTTATAAATATTGGCCATATTTCCCATGAGGCAATAGAGCTCCTATTATAAAGAGCATTGAATCAGTTCTGGTAGCACACTACAGACTAAACTGTTTATGTGACTAGCACAATTCCATTTCCCCTGCACCAGTCTCCTGCACCTGGTTTATGGTGGTCAGATTATTTACCACATTATTATATTATAATTTATAATATTTTTACAGGGTTATTGACCCCTGTATTGGTCAGTTTATTTTACTGCTTGGAGGCTAGAGATGTGTTTGCAATGCGATTGAGACCTCTGTTGATTTTAAATATACTTTTTCCTTGATACATGGGGCAATGTTCCATTAGCCACAAACAGCTAATTGCTTTTTTCCCCACTTCACATGCTAAGCACAATATTTATGGCCATTCTGTTACAACTAATCTGGAATAATCTCACTGTGCTTGTCATTTGTTGTGATGCAACTGTTTTTTCACTGAAAGGAATTGTGGGAAACACTGCATTATCAGCAGCATTTACTGTTGTTACTTTGTCATCAATAATAAATTCCAGCACAAGAGTCTATTTTCAAGGTGTGGGGAGAACAGAGTATGGAACATGAGGTGAGAATGATACCTTATGAAACTGGAGCAAATCAACGGAACCATAGGGGACATGTATGAAGGTGAGGCAGAAGGTTTCTGCAAATAATTTATTTTAAAAATTGTTGTGTTTGCTGCACTGCTTATGTTGTGAACTGGTAGCAAAATAAACTCCTTACGTGATTGTAAAATAAATGGTTTTGACCTTTTCTGCAAGTAGTAGTGTTACTGTTGCACCAAAAAAGAACATTATGCAGTGGTATGATCTATGTGGGCTGAAGGTGTACCAGGGCAAACATTTATTGCAGTCTTTCAGCACAATATGAAAAAAGTGCTTTACTGCAGCGGAGTGTGATTGAATGGATAATCATGTTCAAAAACAGTTCCACAAATATCACTGATGAAGACCAATCAGAACTCCCATCCACATCCGCCACAGATGGATGCCTTGAGTCAGTCTCTGCTGTGATTCTGGATAATTGATGGGTGACATGTGATGAATTGGCTCATCATCTGAGCATCAGTCATGGTTCTGTTGGCTTCAACAGTGAAAGAAGTGGTGCATGCATGGTTTGTGACACAAAAAAAGAAAAAACATTTTCCAACAGCATACAGAAGCTTTTGGACTGATGGACTACGTGTATTGAAAAGAAGTGGGACTATACAGAAAAATGATGCTATTATACATAATCATTGTATTTGTATTATAGAAAAATAATCTAAGTGTGGACACTTTATGATTCACCCTCTTAAACACTGCTATGGATTTAAATGATGTGCTTAACCACTTCATATTGTGATGGAGACTTCTCTAACATTCTAGGGGTTAAAACACAATTTAAATCAATGAGAATTTTGAGAATCTAGATTGTTTATTAATCCCAATGAAGCAGTTGGCTTGCTTCAGTATTGCTCCAGTTTGTTTTAGTACTTTAGCCTCAGTGATCATTCATAAACACCTACTTATGCATGTGCCTATGGATATTTCAGTGGGATACACCAGCCAGATAATGGTAGTCTATTACTGGCTAAGGATGGTAAGCTGATAGCAAGGTGGAAATATAGTGAGACTCTGTGAAGGAGTGTGGGAGAGAAGAGTAGGTCAACATATTATAGTTATTATTACAAAGCGATGAGGGTAGAGTTGTACTGAGGCACAGAGCAGTGGACATCTTTCCAGGTAAGTCAGAGGAGTTTAAACATCTAGAACATGAGTAGTCAACCTCTGGCCCTCCATTATTGCAGATTACAACTCATGTCATCCCAAACTGGTCGGGCATCTGTTGTACAAAGCAGGGATGAGCAACATGATTCTATAAGTTTAGTTTATTTTGTTAGCCTATCAGAAACCTGGAAGTGAGGTCATGTATCAATATTAAGAAAAAAAAAGTTCACTTACCTTCAGATGTCATTCACAACAAGTTCCTGTCTTCAGCAATAATATGTGTGAGGTAGGAGAACGTCTACCCCTGATCTAAAAAGCTATTAGGAGTAGGTGTAGGGATCAGGGATGGATTTCTCTGCAGGTAGAGTGGTAATTGCCTAGAGCTTAACATTTTGAGGGTCACCTCATCTGAACAATCTCAATGTCCCAGCACCAGATGTATACCCCTTTACAGGCTATTAATGAACCCCTTGTATGCTAGAGAGATCTCATCGCTTTGTGAAGCATTACACTGGAGATCTCTCTAGCAACCAAAGTGTTAATGCTTTTGAATTTTTGTCCTTGTTTGTTATAAGCAAAATGGTATTTTCTGTACCAGTAAATAGTGGATGGGACTGTGGGCAGTGCCATGTGAAGACTGTGGGTGTGGCCATAGATGAAGCTAAGGGTGCCTAGTGGGTTTTGTCTTGGGGAGCTTGTGTTGTAAATCCGGCGCTGGTAGGGATTGGCTGTGTGGGGAAAAAGGAGAGGATCAATGGGTGTGGTAAATGAACTTTAGAAATTGAGGGAGAGTCTGATGGTGCAAATATTGGGAGGATTTCTGTAGCAGTCTTAAGCTAGCAAGAACAGTCTGTTACAGAAATATAGCAACCAAAAATAAGACAACTTTATCCTTATCATACACTGTTGTTATAAGTGGCAATGGAGGGGAGTTCAGAGTTGTGAAGAGCGTTGAAGTGTAATAATAGGATTCTAAATACTACTGTTGAATCTACTTTGCAGGAAGATGGAACAGACAAGTGGAGAAAAGGCCTGGATGAGGCAAATAATCCTAGTAAAAGGTTATACCATGTTAGCAACAGAAAACAGCCGGAGTCAGGTAGAGTAAAATTGATACCTTTATTGAATAACTAAAATGAACTAATAATCCTGGCTTCAGCATTCAGACTGGATTAGAGCAAATACTGAGACACTGCTGTATTAAGAAAGTAGAAACAATTCTGGGGTAACCAGATATAGTGCAGTTAGGCAACAGATGGCCCAGGAGCCAAATGGAATGTGTTGGACCACTCACTAGCATATGGAAAATGACTGCAACACACCTGTGTAAACATAGAGACATTTTCCATTGTACTGCAGTATCCGGAGGGAGAGTCTCTGGGTTCTGGCACCATCCTGACTTTACATCAATAAATGGAGTGGCAGTGAATTCAGTAAAGTTTTTGTTGTACCTTGAACAGACTTCTTTATTAAAGTGGAACTCTCACCTCCTTTCAAGTCATCACTATATACATGTCTGTTTCTAATAAAGTTTCAATCCTTTTTTTAATCCGTAGTTTAAAGGAGATATTAGCTTTTAAAGTCTCACCCAATGAGGTCACTGGTGACAGCTCTGTACTGAAAGTCTGTGAATCACATCCCCTCCTCCCCTCATGTTGTGCCTCCTTCTTCAGGGACTCACATATCATAAGGAGACCGCGCACACCTGGGAACTCGCTGGATCTGCCCCTAAGGCTCCAACTTTTAGAGTTAATTACCAAGTCTCCAGGACAGAGGCAGATTCTCTGACTTTGGTGGGTTTACTGGTTAACTCAACCCACTTCACATCCATTTTTCCTACTACTCACCCTGTTCCGCTCACTTCCCATCTAATATTAAACCCCATCTTTCTTCCTTTCAATTTTGCCCACCTGAGAAAGCCCCACCCACTGACACAATTTACATAATTTAGACATGCCCATTCCCAGCCCATGAGATATCCCTGGAGGCTCAAAAGAAGAAAGTTCCCAGGAACGCCCATCAGCCTCATTCCCCAACCATCCAATGGGTGGGTAGGGATGATGGGAGTTGTAGTTACAAACAGCTGGAGGAGCAAAAAGTCGACTACGTCTGTCTTGACCCATGAGTGGTATCCAATGTCTGCAATGCGCTGGATATCTCTCCGGCACTCAAAGGGTTAAATTGTGACTTGTATACTGCACCTGACACCAGGTTTAGATACCCCGGCATTATGACTTCCATGCGCTTGGGGTGGATGTGTAAGTCTAACTTTGGTTTACTAAGGGCCAAAAAAATGTTGTATGAATGACAAAAATAAGTAATTGTATGCATGAACCACATCTTCTATAGAGTATACAACAAAAAACTAGTAATGTCCATTGTGTACAACAACTCCAGAATTGCTGGTCAAAGGGGCTGGGAAAGGGCGTGGCTAAACTATTCTCCAGTGTCGTACAGAGGAAAAGAAAATTTGTCATAACTAACGACAAAAAAATGTCTTGCAAAAGAAAAAATGTGTACGTAAGAAAAAAGTGGAGGGAATGTGAAATTTTGAATGTGAGAATTTTTGTCATTAGTTAAGACATTCTTGTTGTTAGTTAAAGGAATAGTAATACTTAAAATGTAAAAAAAAATATATGTTGTAGAGTTTATCCCCCTGAGTAAAACAAGGGTACTCACACTGCTGAGAGATATTTTATTAAAAAATTATAACAGCTCAAACTTGAATTTTTTAGGTGCAATAACACAGTGGCCTGAAAATTGTACAGTGGCGCTGTTGATACACCATCCTATGGACTGCTCTGGTCTGTTGACCATAAATCTCCATAGGATGATGTAGCAACAGCGCTACTGTAACTTTTCAGGTCATTGTGATATTGCACCAAAAAAATTAAAGTTTGAGCTGTTATAATTTTTTTTTTTAAAAAAAATCTCTTTAACCCCTTAAGGACAATGGACTTACCTGGTACGTCCCACAAACTGTCACTTAGTGACAATGGACGTACCAGGTATGTCCCGGAAATCCGGGTCCCCGCACGGCTACACACCGTTAGGGGACTCCAGAATCATTTGGTAAAAAAAAAAAAGTTAGCCGGGCGTTAAGTGACGTCCGTAAACGCACGTGGCCTGTCAGTAAAGGGCTAATAAAATATCAAGTTTGAGCTATAATTTTTTAATAAAATATCTATCAGCAGTGGGAGTACCCTTGTTTTATTCGGGGACATAAACCCTACAACATATATTTTTTTATATCTTACGTATTACTATCCCTTTAAGACATTTTTTTGTCATTAGTTAAGACATTTTTTGTCTTTACATACGACAGTTTCAGTCAGGACAAATGACATATTTCCAATCAGAACCAACATTCTCTGAAAATATTAATGAGTACAACTACACTGTACTTTGAAAATTTGTTACAAATGACAAAAGCTATTCCGCTACTTTTTTTGAACATATGGCGCTATGAAAAAACACAAATAACCATAACGGCTTTAACCCCTTTGGATACTAAAGATGCTCTCTAAAGCATTGTGAAGTAATATGCCTGAGAAATAGCTGTCACCCAATGGCTTAATGCAAGCAACAGAATAGTTGGGATTAAAATTCAGCAGTAAATAAACAATTTGTTTCACTCATTAATTAAAGCAATGGTGTTGTTTTTTATTTTTTATATACAATATTATTTTATACATAAAATGCATTTAAAATTTTTGAACACCCCATAACAACAGCTGTTTGGTGAAATATACAAAATTTACAGAAATGTGTACAGTTTCTGGTGAGTGACTGCTCATTCAATGTTCCACTAATCCTTCATAAAGGAACACTAATGCTAACATACAATGGACCATTAGTAAAAGGCAAAGTATAGCAATTGAGGGCCAAATCAACTGTGACATGGGAGTGAAATAAGAATAGCCATTGATTTAAATGGAGATTTTAACTCCTTGAATGCTAGACAGGTCTCCAGTGCATTGCTGTGTAATGCATTGGAGACCTGTCTAGCATTCAAGGGGTTAAAGTTCCCATTTAAATCAATGAGAATTTGGGGAATATTTATTCACCCCCCTATGGTGTAGCTGGTTTGCTCCGGAATTGTTGCAGTTCTTTTTCGAACGCCAGTTTCACAATTTCATGTAAGAGTATGTTACATTTTAGCATTAATGCTCCTCTGTCAGAAAGATATATCGTGCTCAGCTCAATAAGCTAAAGAGGAATAATTCTGGAGAAACCCAACTGAGACACAGGGGAGAAAATACATTTTAAACTGAAATATTAACCCTGTAAATGCTAGACAGGTCTCTAACACAATGTGAACAATACACTAGAGACCTCTTTAAAGGGGAACTACCACCCCGCAAAAACTTTATCTTAATTAAGTCTTCATCTGGCTGCTTAGTAGCGCTAGTCGCCAGAAATATTACCTGGTTTAAAAGGTTTTTGACTGACAGCACAGGCGCACGGATGTCACTATGGCAAGATGTCCGTGCTTCCTGCTATTGTCAGCCTCCGAATAAGTCAAAAATCTTTTAAACCAGGTAATATTTCTGGAGACTAGTGCTACTAAGCAGCTAGTTGCCAGATGAAGACTTAATTAAGATAAAGTTTTTGCGGGGTGGTAGTTCCCCTTTAACAGTCAATGGGTTAACCGTTTGAGTGCCAGCATTGCATACAGCACATTGTAAAGCAATACATTGGATAACACTTTGGCACTCAAAGGATCAAAAGCTCCACTGAAATCAGTGAGAATTTGGAGAAATTTTTCCTTTTGGTGCAGTTCCTTTGCTCAAGAATTGTTCCTCTTTAGTATATTGAATTGGGCCCACGCACTTTGCATTGCAAGCTCTTGTGGCAGAGATCAGATTAACAGATGTCAAAAAACCCTTTCAGAGTAACAATACCTGTCATATTTTCATTAGAATTGTTGTCTGGTCACAAAGTCCTGCTACCCTTATAATATGTTAGACACAAATTCTCATTTTAAAGGAGCAGTAAACTTTTTTTTATACAAACCCACAGGTTATTGGGCTATTCCTGCTGACTAAAACAATGTTACTACCATTGCTAGCATTTGTTTTATTTAAATGTATTAACAGTTCATAACATATTCTCTGGAAACAGAGATCCAGGAAGCTTACTTCCTGAAAGTTCAAACTGACAGGAAGTGATAAAGCTGTTACCATAATTCAAAAGTGGTGTCAATGACTCACCCACCCCCATATAATACAACAGAATAACTATTTGAAATTTGGCCAGGAAGGCAATGTTAAAAAAACAGTTTAAATTGTAATAAATCTGGAAAATAATTTCCCAGCAATGAAAATACCCTTGTTTTATTCAGAAAGAAAAGCCATGTAATATATAATTTTTATAATTAAAAAAGTTTACTGCTCCTTTAACCCTTTGAGTGCCAGAAGGGTAGGCGATGCATTGCGGAGCAATGTGTTGCGTACTTATCTGGCACTCAAAGGGTTAAAGAATTATTAAAGAATTAACATTGAGGCATTCAATACATCTTGCAAATGGTTTCAATACAAAATAATGAATTAAAAGAACAAAACAATTTCCTTAGCAATTAAAAGCCTGGGATTCAATTTTAGTTTCAAAAAATATTTTTCCATAGTTTTTATATGTACACAGTCCTTTTCCTTTAAGGCCTAATCAAAAAATTATAAACAATATTTAAAACCTGTATTTCAGTAGAAACAGCCAAGTTCAATATGGTATAGAGGTGCAATGCTGGAGCAAACCAACTGCACCATAGGGCACAAATACAAATCCCCATTCATTAAAATAAGACTTTTAACCCCTTGAATACTGGCTAAGTCTCCACAACATTGCTTCACAATGCACTGGAGAAATCTCTTGCGTTCAAAAAGGTTAAAATGCCTTTTTGAATTAATGGGAATTTCTGATGTTTTTATTTGCCCCCTATGGTGCAATTAGCTTGCTCTAGAATTGCACCTTGTTAGCATATCAATCCTTTGAGTGCCACTGCAATGTGTTGGGTACCCCCTGGCACACAAAGGGTTAAATATGGCTTTAGAGGTGCACTAAACAATTTTTAATAAAAAAACTATATATTGTAATTATTTTCCTGCTTAATAAAACAAGAGTACTCTTACTGCTGGGACAGTCAATCAAACATTTACTGTTCATATTTTTTTTTTTAATTAAATAGGAGTTTTCTAATGTCGTCAGCAGGTGGTGCTGTTGGTACCACTTACTATTGTATTATAAAAAAAAATGTTCTTTTGTTTAATGGTTAGTGCTGTTACTTAACCCTTTGAGTGTCAGAGGGGTACGTAATGCATTGCATAACCCCTCTGGCACTCAAAGGCTTAAACCCGGGCTCAAAACTTCCACTTGCCACTAGCCAATGGTGAGTGAAAATTTAGCCCTGGCGAGTAGAAATCCAGCCCTGGTGGGTATGTTATGGCTTGCAGTGGCGAGTAACTTTTCAGGTCTGGCTAGTAGAAAAGGACTTCAACTTTTAAGCCCTGGCTTAAACCTTTGAGTGCCAGAGCCGTGTCCAATGCAATGAGAAGGATACCTCTCGGGCAATGAAAGGGTTAAAAAAAAGATGCGTTTTGAGCTGTACTAACCTTTGGAGACAAAATAATCACAGCAGAGGGAGTACCATTATTTTACTTACAAAGGAAAGCAAACATGGTTTTCGTTTAAAATGTTTACTGCTCCTTTAAGTTCTTCTGGGTAAAAATTCCCCTTTAGCCAGCACACACCTTAAATCTACAGCGTGAAAGACATTTCCCTTACACAGTGCTATCTATATTTAGGCTGTGTATGTAGCACTTAAAATCATAACATCAGCAGTTCACATTTGAAAAATAATACTTTTTTTTTATCCACCTCTACAGTAAACAATGTACACCATGTCCTTTTGAAGCCACAAATCCCTTACTACATGCCCTTCTCTTCAACCTTTTAGTGCTAGAACCGATTACAGTGCATTTTGAACGCCAGATGATGCACGTCCTGTCAGTGCCAGAGGGGAATTGAGATCACAGTATATAGAAGAAACTAGCAGTCCTTTGGTGGTCATCTTAGTTTAATCATAAACTTCATTTTGAAATAATTTCACCTGCAAAACCTATTTTAGTAGCACAGTGAGCTGCTGCAGTACATGCTGGTTGGTTAGTTAGTTGCCTTTGACTGACTCAGCTTCAACGGGAACTGACACCTCCCCAATAATAATCCCTCACTTACCTTTCTATGGCCAGAAATCCTAATGGCCCAGGGTGACCACACATCCCAGAATTCCCAGGACTGTCCCTTATTGGGGGTCTGTATCTCGCATCCCGGGTCACCCCCCACCGGGACAACAAAGAGTCCCAGAATTGAGCAACACGCATCAGTCCAGCCAGCCAATTAAGACCATATAGCAAATACATTTCATTGGCCGGCTGGACTGGTACGTGCGAGACAGCTGGGATGGAGCAGGTATGCTGGCGCTGCAAGTGAGACCCACGGCTGAGGCTCCCACCGGCACTGACCATCTTTCTGAGGCTGACACAGAGTAAGAGTTCTCACTGGGAACTCTTACTATGTCAGCCTCAGAAAGATGGTCAGCGCCGGCGGGAGCCTCAGCCGTGGGACTAGGGTGACCACATGTCCCGGAATTGCAGAATGGAAATGTGGTCACCCTATAAGGGCCCAATGAATTTTTCCAGCTTTGTTCAAGAGATAACAGGGGTTATTCACTAAGGTGTGATAAAGTGGTGATAAAGTGGAGCTGACTTCTCCAGTGATATCACTTATCCAGTACCTGTGTTATTCTATGGAGCCTATGCATTAAGATCTCCAAAACGTAAGCAATGTTAGTGAATTAGCTCCATAGAATAACACAGGACTTGGAGACTTCATCTCCACTTCATCACCTCTTTATCACACGTTAGTGAATAACCCCCGTAATCTTCATTGGATCCTTGTTGTCATATCCATGGAATTGGACATAACAGTTGCTGGCAGATCTTTCAAACTGAAGAAGGCAGCGTATATATGAGGCTACTTAACATTTTGAAGTGATAGTAATACTTAAAATTCAATAGATTTAGTTCTGTAGATATTTAAAAAAATAAATCAAAAATTCAATAAATTTAGTTCTGTAGATATTTAAAAAATAAATCAATTGAACCGTTTCTGATCTCCCAAACCTATATGTTTTGGGAGATATCAGTCTGAAAAGTTCCCCCTTCCCTCCCCTTGTGCGGACGTCACCTATCAAAGTTACAGACAGAGATCGCAGTCCATAGACTGTCCTGCGGCTCTTCAGCAGAGCTGTGATCGCAGTCGTTACAAAGAAATACTTTATTTGAACGGTCTACAATGTGTAACTGGTTTGCAAGCACACGTTGTAGACCATTCAAATGAAGTATTTCTTTGTAACTACCACGATCACAGCTCTGCTGAAGAGCCGCAGGATGGTCTATGAACTGTGATTTCCGTCTGTAACTTTGAAAGCTGACGTCAGCACAAGGGGAGGGAAGGGGGAACTTTGCAGACTGATATCTCCCAAAACATAAGGGTTTGGAGGATCAGAAACGGTGCAATTAATGTATTTTTTAAATGTCTACAGAACTAAATCTATTGAATTTTAAGTATTACTATCACTTTAAAATGTCAAGTAGCCTCATATATATGCTGCCTTCTTCAATCTGAAAAATCTGCCAGCAACTGTTATGTCCAACTCCATGGATATGACAACAAGGATCCAATGAAGATTACGGGGGTTATTCACTAACGCGTGATAAAGAGGTGATGAAGTGGAGATATCACTTCTCCAAGACCTGTGTTATTCTATGGAGCATTGTGAAGCGATGCACTGTGCACGTCTCTGGTCCTTAACCTTTGCACACACTTCTGATCATTTAATGGTTAAGGAGATTACCAAGTGCAGTGGGCGGAGCTTGTATTCTACGTGCTTCCAAGGACATGACATCCATGGATGACTGAAGGTGTTATCTCTTGACACAAGGAGAAAATTCATGTTACGTGGCTCATGTTATATCACATTAAAGGAATGCGTCAGAGATGGAACCCATTAATTGTGTTAATGAGCAACAGTCACTTGAATGTGTGATGGTCAACAGACTGCCACTGGGGCCAGGTTCAGGTCTAAGAAGCTTCTCCCATGACCCCAGTCTCTGACATAGTGGAAAGAAAAGATCTTATCCCCTAATACATCACAAACACCATATTTTCACCCCCCAGAAGTACACATCCAGTTTCTTCTGCTCAGAGCATAGTTCTCTGTACAATTAACACTTCCACCTTAACCCTTGGATGCTACAGATATCTCCAACACATTGCTTCACAATGCATTGAAGACCTCGCTGGCATCCAAGGGGTTAATCCTTTGAGTGCCATAGGGGTATTCAATGCATTACAAAAGGGTTAATCTACTATTTGGAACCCCCCTATTTAGAATGTTTAACCATAATGTGTGCTCCTTCTTAACAAGTCTAATTTATATATGCATCTTGTATAGCTGTATGATTAACCCTTTGAGTGCCAGAGGGGGTACACAATACATTCCAAAGCCATGCTTTGTGTACACCTCTGGCAGTCAAATGGGGTTAATACCTTCTTCCAGTCCTCCCCTTAAATCTTCAACTCTTTTTGAATGCAAATCTTCAGTTTGGGGGGGGGGGATCAGCTAAAATAATTGCAAATAATAATAATAATAGCAAATTTGTTTTCCAGTTTTTAAATATATTCACTGTGTCCAAAGAGTAGTAGGTTGTATCTTTGGATACCAAAAGTTAAATTAATAAAAGTTACAAGAAGCCATTTAAGAGTACCGTAATATATCTTCCCCCTGTACTATATGACAAATGATTTAGGTAAATTAGAAGAATGAACAAGACTGTGGCATCTGCAATTTATTATATTATTGATATTATTTGATAAATGGAAAATAATGCAATTGGGATGTAAAAATCCAAAGGCAGAATATAGTATTATGGGTACTGTGCTGTCAGAGAAAACAGAAAAAAGGGATTTGGGAGTAATTATTTATGAAGACCTAAATGTAGGCAAGCAATGTAACAAAGCGGGGAGGAATGCAAGCAGGTGCTGGGTTGTATAGCTAGGGGCATTGTAGGGAAGTGGTCATGCCACTCCACATATCTCTGGTTAGACCTCAGCTAGAGTATTGTGTACAGTACTGGAGACCCCATGTCCATAAGGATATAGATACTCTAGAGAAAATTCAGAGAAGGGCTACTAAAATGGTGACTGATTTACAGGAAAATAAATATTAGGATAGACTAAAGGATCTGAACATGTATAGCTTGGAGGAGAGAAGAGAGAGAGGGGATATGATAGAAACATTCAAATACATGAAGGGATTCAACAAATCATTGAGGATTTGGGAAATTTTTTGTCCCCCTATGATGCACTTCGTTTGCACCAGATATGCACTTCTTTTGTTATCTTTATAAGGACCATAGATCCCTGAAATATTTTATTTTATTACGTGTGGTAGTATCACTTCTTATTGTGATATTATATAGGACTAATTCATTGAAAGTTCTAAAATGTCAATATCCCATTTTCTGACCAGGTAGATGTTATGTATCTTCAGATTAAACAGTGTAATAAACATACCTTATTAATGAATGTTTGTCTGTCTGTCACAGTGGAAGCTTAGTTACAGGAGCCAATATTTGCACTGCACCCTATCGCGATCCTTCTTAACTTACATATTTCTGGCATTTGCAGTCAATTAAATAGCTATAAGATTGTCATTATTTTATTTGATAATGTAAATATAATTGAGCATTGGATTCTTAGGAACCGGAAGGTTGATTTGTAGCATGTTGGACAGCTCTACGGCACCCAGTAGCTCTTTGGGTGCTACTGAGGTCTCCAAGCATGGTGTATCAATGCACTGGAGATATTCCTGGCATCTGAAGGGCTAAACCCCTCAGTTTGGTGGTAAAAGCAGCACTGGGGATACAAGTCTGCGGCCTCAAAATGATTTGTTGCACACAAACCATCATTTACATGTGAGAAGCCAACATTCTATATTATGGGATTCACTGTGTGAAGATCCTTTACATCATATGAAGATCATCTTATTGATGCCACTGATGTCCAGGACAGTGAACTCCCAGCTTTTGACTATTAGGCTAAGTCAAGCATGGGCAACATGAGCCCCCCCTGCTGTGAAGGACTACAATTCCATTCATACACTACCAGTCAACAGCTAGCTGGGTATTATGGGAGCTGTAGTCCTCAACTAGAGAGCCGCAGATTGCAACCCTTTGTCTAAGTAGTAAGCTGTATTTCTGCAGCATCTTGTATCAGATTAACTGCTTATTAAGAAAAAGCCAAATAGCTAGAAAATCCTAGGCCTCATTCATAAAACAACGGCAGTCACACTGTAATAATGATGACTCTCTCTTAACAATATATATTAGCTTATTATAATGGCTTCAAATGTCAAGGAACTCACTTTACAACATTTATCTTACTAATTTCCAATACTGTTCTCAAAGACAAGAGTCACAAATGCTTGTGTATAACTTGTGTATAAATATTGCCTCTATATCTCTTTTTTTGCCACATATGAATGCTTTAAAATTTAACATTAAATATTAAAGAGGATCTGTCTCTTTCAAAGTCCTCTCCTCAGTGGGAACATCCATTTTGAGATGAGCTGCATGTGTATTCATCCCCTATAACAGGGGTGTCCAAGTTTAGAAAGCCATAAGTGTAAGAGACACATTATTTTTATTGCCAACGATTGATTAAGTCAGTAACAATACTGATATGTTACATACATCTATTCTTGAAATGTGTGGTACTAGCAGGCAGGGGGGTTAGGTCTTACTAGTCTACTAGTTCATGGCCGCTAGTTAATTAAAAGTTTTTTTTTTTTTTTTTAAATCTTAGGAGAGCCACACCCTGGGTTCAGATGGGCCTCACTTGGCCCACGGGCTACATGTTGGACATCCATGCCCTATAATGTATTCCACTGTTTGGTGGTGGCAGTCTTGGTAGGAGAAGTAAAGTATTTTCTAAACAGGTAATTAATTCATGGAGGCCAAAGGACCCCATACTCTCCTTACTTCTGAGCAGAGGGTGAAGAACCTCATATTTCCATACCTCTTTGAAGAATCCAAAGGACCCCTTATTTCCTCCCCTTTTCACAAAAGAAGAAAGACTCCTCTGTTCTTGGAAGCTGAAGGTAGACTTGTGCACAGCAAACATTTTTGGTAAAATTCGATTTCAGACGATTTTTTTGCCGTTCAGAGGATCCACATTTTGGACCAGACCTGTTCGACTTGGACGACATTCGACAATAGTCCGAATTATTCAGCCGAATTTAACATACTATAAAAAAATCACTCTCCCTTGCGGCAGTAATAAGGTACTAGGCCTTCCTGCCTGCCTACACAACAGTGAGACTGGCTGTGTCTCTCTGAAAACTATTAAAACAAATTCCTAATATTTTTTATATTTTGTACAGGAACAAAGATGACTCCCTTGCAGTGGCAATGACGTACTAATGCTGGCTGCCTGCCTATGCTACCTGCCTGCCTACACAACAACTGGACACTCTCTATCTCCTTCTGCCTGCTCTGAGCTCCAACAACAGACTAACTGGAAATGCAGGCTGTCTGGGTGTCTGATGTGTCATTAGTCCAACCCCCATCATGAAACGAAGAAGTTAATTGGACTAGAGAGGGAGGGAAAGTATGGAGGGAAAGTATCGCACGCGTGTGTAGCCGTCGTCCGGACTTCCAAAATTTACTCCGAAGATTCTGACCAGCGCTGTTCGGATCTGGTTATAAAAAACAAAACTTTTTCCTTTCGGACGGCCTGAATGACGCCAAATGACCTTATTCGTTCAAATTACGAAATCGGCCAAACCGATTACCACAAGTCTAGCTGAAGGACTTACTTCCTTACCTCTTATCTAGTACTGGAATTAAGATACTTTGTTACCTCGTTTGCGGAGGCCGAGGGATCGAGGCTTTACCACATGAATTATCAATTATCATGCTTCCAGCTTTAAAAACACCCCTTTAGTAGCCTTCACCTCATTTTAACATCAAAATGTCACCTTTTCTCTTTCATGATTTAAATGCCTTCTCAAATATTACAGTTACATAATAGTTTAGGTTGAAAAAAGACTTGCGTCCATCAAGTTCAACCCTTTTCCATCCACGAACCAACTCCCTGTCTTTATTCTCTCTTATACTAGTTATCTAATTCTCATCCTTTAAGAGTTCAAGCATGGAGGACAAAGTCTGCCAACGATCCTCAATCTAATGGCTGAACGGACCAAAAATCACATCCCCTGCCCTGCTTATGGTAGGTAGGGTGAACTTTTTCATCTCCTCCCCCCCTCCACCGCCAGCCTTCCCCCAGTTCACATTGCTCAACTTCTCACTGATCATAGCTCCGCAATTACAAATATTCAAGTCAGGTTGAGAGCTCTAGAGAATTTCTCTTTGATATCCACTCCAAAAATATCAACTGAAGATGCTACACCGTTACCAGGTACTTCTTCCTCTACATCCCCTTGCATCACCCCAGCTCACATGGTCCCCTCCCATATCCGAACTGACATCATAGAACGGAAAGATGTCAACCAAGTTTCGTTAGAGACAGTTTATGCTCAGCCCTCCCTCATCTCTGGCAAGAGTTTAACCAATACTTGTACATCATTGTAGACCTTGTGTATATATACAAAAGGTTCTACATTTTATAATTTATATAAAATATGGGTGAGTGCTAATGAATGTGAAAGAGTAGCTTGTGCCGATATAAGCAAATGGCAAGTGTACTAGAATCTAGTGAATATATATATATATATGTGTATATATATATATAACTAGCAATGTGGGACGGCGATGCCTGTCAGGATTTATAGGGAATTAATGCACACACATGGATGCAAGACAAACACACACAGAGAAACACACGCATGCACTGAGATGCATAAAAAGCGAAAGTCATACACACATACATGCAATGCACAACATGCAGACACACAGAGTGTGATACAGACATGCAACACACATAGTGAGGAACACACAGGCGCACACAGAGACACACACAGAAGCGAGTCTTAAGGGGGTGACTTATGTGTCATTGTAATGAGTTTGTGTTTGTACTTATGCCTCCACTGTGGCATTCATTCATATAGTTGAAATGCATGTGGTAATTGCACATACTATGGTGGAAGGTGGATCGTGCTGGCTCCTGGGGTGTGTGTGAGTGAGTGGCATTCATTCATGTAGTTGAAATGCATGTGGTAATTGCACATACTATGGTAGAAGGTGGATCGTGCTGGCTCCCGGGGTGTGAGTGAGTGAGTGTGAGAGTGAGTGATTGCGTGTGAGTGATTGCATGTGAGTGATTGCGTGAGTGTGTTAGTGAGTGCGTGTGATTGAGTGAGAGTGTGTGAGTGTGAGGGTGTATGAGAGTGAGTGAGAGAGTGTGAGTGAGAGTGTGCGTGATTGAGTGAGAGTGTGTGTGATAGTGAGTGTGAGTGAGAGTGTGAAAGAGTGTGTGTTTGATTGTGTGTGAGACTGTGTGAGTGAAACTGTGTGATTGAGTGTGTGTGAGAGTGTGTGTGTGAATTATTGTGAGTGTGTATGATTGAGTGTGTGTGAGAGTGTGTGATTGAATGTGTGTGATTAAGTGTGTGTGTGAGTGTGTGTGTGTTTTTTGGCTGATGTGTTTGTGTCTGTGGTGTAGGAGCAAGTGGCAGCCATTTTGTTTTTTCAGTTACTTGGATAGTGGTGGGTGGGCTGGATAGTGGGGGCAGGCCAACTCCCTGCATGATTTAAATCACTTCCCCATTGAATCACCCAATGGGAGCAGTAACTCCTCCTTACTTAACCCTTTGAGTGCCAGAGGGGTACGCAACGCATTGCTTTGCAATGCGTTGCGTACCCCTCTGGCACTCAAAGGATTAAGTTATGGTAACATAGCAATATAACACACGGTGGTTCTTCAGTTGAGGCAGCGTAGCAATATGCTGAGGGAATAAATAGAAAGTGATGTTTGAGGCTTGCCCTCTGTAACATACAGCAAAGCATCTCTCTCCCTTTAAGGAGAAAGGGTGGGAATCAGGAAGCAGGAAGTGGAGGAGTGACAGTTGAAAACAGACAGTTAGTGAGGTTTACTGAAGAGATGAAAAGAGTTAAATAAAAGAGTTGCTATTAAGTCTATCCCTGAGTTTGTATTTTATGGAAACATTACACCCTCGTACTGAAACAGAGTGTATGGAAGGTTACAATTATCTGTGGGCGGTGAAACAGTGTGTTTGTGGGGGTCATGATCCTGAGTGAGAGTGTGTGTGGACCAGGAGAAGTTACTGATATCCCCTACTTCAGGAGCGAGTGGCAGCTATTTTTTTTTTTGTCAGTTGGATTGTGGTGGGTGGGCTGGAGGGGGCGGGCCAACTCCCTGTATGATAAACATGCCCCCACTGAATCACCCAATGGGAGAAGTAAAGTCCCCACTGAATCACCCAATAGGAGTTGTGTCTCCTAATGAGACATACATTATGTAATGAGGCATTCTGTTCAATGTGTGTTTGTTTTCTGAGGAGACATAAATTATGTTCTGTGTGTGAGGTACCATAAATTATGCAATGAGGCTTATTCTTTTATATATATATATATATATATATATATATATATATATATATATATATACTAGCAATGTGGGACGGCGCTGCTCGTCAGGCTATATAGGGAATTAATGCACACACAGGGATGCAAGACACACACACACACAGACACACACGCAAATGCACATGTATGCACTGAAATGCATAAAGAGCGACACAGTCATACACACATACATGCAATGCACAACATGCAGACACATAGAGTGTGATACAGACATGCAACACACACAGTGAGAAATACACAGGCACACACAGGCACAAACACACAGAAGTGAGTCATAAGGGGGTGACTTATGTGTCATTGTAATGAGTTTGTGTTTGTACTTATGCCTCCACTGTGGCATTCATATAGTTGAAATGCACGTGGTAATTGCACATACTATGGTGGAAGGTGGATCGTGCTGGCTCCCAGGGTGTGAGTGTGAGTGAGACTATGGTGGAAGGTGGATCGTACTGGCTTCCGGGGTGTGTGTGTAAGTGTGAGTGTGTGTGAGTGTGTGTGGGTGAGTGAGAGTGTGTAAGAGTGAGAGGGTGTATGAGTGTGAGTGAGTGTGTGTGAGTGACTGAGTGTGTGTGATTGAGTGTGAGTGAGTGAGAGTGTGTATGATTGAGTGTGTGTGAGTGTGAGAGTGTGTGTGATTGAGTGTGTGTGACTGTGTATGTGTTTGAGTGTGTGTGTGTGTGTGTGTTTGTGTCTGTGGTGTAGAAGTGAGTGGCAGCCATTTTGTTTTTTCAGTCACTTGGATAGTGGTGGGCGGGCCAACTTCCTGCATGATTTAAATCACTCCCCCATTGAATCACCCAATGGGAGCAGTAACTCCTCCTGAGGTAACATAGCAATATAACATACGGTGGCTCTTCAGTTGAGGCAACGTAGCAATATGCTGAGGGAACAAATAGAAAGTGGTGTTTGAGGCTTGCCCTCTGTAACATACAGCAAAGCATCTCTCTCACTTTAAGGAGAAAGGGCGGGAATCAGGAAGCAGGAAGTGGAGGAGTGACAGTTGAAAACAGACAGTTAGTGAGGTTGACTGCAGAGATGAAAAGAGTTAAATACAAGAGTTGCTATTAAGTTTATCCCTGAGTTTGTATTTTATGGAAACATTACACCCTCGTACTGAAACAGAGTGTATGGAGGGTTACAGTTATCTGTGGGAGGTGACACAGAGTGTATGGAAGGTTACAGTTATCTGTGGGAGGTGAAACAGTGTGTTTGTGGGGTCATGATCCTGAGTTAGCGTGTGTGTGGACCGGGAGAAGTTATTGATATCCCCTACTTCAGGAGCGAGTGGCAGCTATATATTTTTTTTGCCAGTTTGATAGTGGTGGGCGGGCTGGAGAGGGCAGGCCAACTCCCTGTATGATAAACATGCCCCCATTGAATCACCCAATGGGAGCAGTAATGTCCCCATTGAATCGCCCAATGGGAGTTGTGTCTCCTGCTGAGACATAAATTATGTAATGAGGCATTCTGTGCAATGTGTGTGTGTTTTCTGAGGAGACATAAATTATGTTCTGTGTGTGAGGAACCATACATTATGCAATGAGACTTATTCTTTTCTATATAGATATATATATAAAATACTCCTAGTTCTCTAGAAGAAGCAGTTATAATTTTCACTCCCAATTTTGTTGTGAGATAAATATGTGGAAAAAAAAAGAAAAATACAAACCATAGCATGATCTGTGTTACAAACACATTTAAAACAAACCATGTGATAAATCTTGAAGAAATAGTGATCAAAATCCTAGAACAATATATTTCCTCAAATTGATTTTTGATAGTAGTGATCAAAATCTCTTGCTAATCTTGATATAAGATCTGTTAGAGGTATATTCAGGTTTAATAAAACATTCTTGTAGAACTCACTTGTATAAAAATATGCTTGGCTGATCATTAAATGGTCTAGTCAAGCTAATGTTCACTACTATGAAAAAGCAAATTGTGGAAATATATTGTTCCGGGACTTAGATTTATTACATTGTTTGTTTTAAGTGTATTTGTAAACACAGATCACACTATGGTTTGTAGTTTTCTTTTTTTTTTTTTCCACATATTTGTCTCACACCAAAATTGGGAGTGAAAATTATGAACCTAACAGTTTCTTCTAGACAACTGTATTTTATATATATATATATATATATATATATATATATATATATATATATATATATATATAAAAATATAGATATAGATATACACATAGAGAGAAAGAGAGAGAGAGAGGTATAGATATTAAATATATTCACTAGATTCTTTTTGTATAAAGTGGGCATAATACACTTGCTATTTGGTTTATATCGACACAAGCTACTCTTTCACATTAATTAGCGCTCATCCATATTTTATATAAATTTAATTGCTCTTTGATTGGATAGGGTTTTTTGAGCAGCTTATTTTTTAATGTAATTTTTTTCCTATTATTATTTACACTATATATAGCACTCACCTTTTGTAATCAAATTTTATAATTACCATAGTCCTCTGCTAAAGCTGCTGCAGCTTCAGCTCAATGCAGTTATGTCATGGACTGGAGATCTTTAGATCGCAAGCTTTTCTGCAGACATTTTGCAGGTCTCAAAGCATATCTATTCCAACTGTGTCAATCATCTTACCATTCTCCTAATTCTGTGCCCATCTGTCTGGTGAACCCAGAACAACAGGTCCCTGTCTACCACTCCCCCACCCTCCTTTTCCCTTTCCTCAACATTCACTCCTACCATCCCTCCCTGCAATAATCTTGGTAGACCAATTCATTACCTAGGCAATTCCCCCATTTGTAATAAATGTAACACCAGAGGCTGCTTCTACAGAGTTTGCCACCTGCAATATTTGTCCATAATGCCCAAAAGCAAATTCCTCAAAATACACCATCAAATAAATGTCTAGAACTTCTCAATAAAGCATTCTTTTGATCTTTTCTTTAACCTCAAACAATACCAACCATACTCATTTCAGGTTTTACCAAAGGCTTTCATACCGGTATTGTAGCCTGCCTGTTATTTTCTCATGAATGCCACAATCTCATCTCTGGCATAACCAAACCCAAGGTAGTTACCTCCCTTCTGGCCATTCTCTCTTGATATCTGCCTCACATCTCTCTTTTTCCCTGTTTTCAGTCTTCCACTCATCCAGTTCTCATCTCCCCTTCCCAGTCTATTCTCCTACTATCCCAATTCTACCTTTACTGTATAAGTATCCTTTTTTCATTTCTGTTCTAACCTTTCTTATTTCCACTCAGAGTCATAACTACGTGGGGGAGGGGGATGCAGTTGTACTGGGGTCCATCTGCCCCAGGGTCCAATAGGTTCTAGTTAGGTTTCTGTGTTAATATTTTTGTGTTGGGTGCTCAGAAAATATACTAGGCAAAACTGCAATAATTCTGCAGTAGGTTTCCCATAATTATAAACAAAAAGTGGGCATCCTGCAAATGAATAATAAAATAAAGCAGTAAGTGTGGATCATTTAACTGTGCATGCTATGGGTGGCTTGCCGGATGGCAGAGATTGTCCCCAGTATGCACTACAGCTGTCATACCCTGAAGTGCGTACCATGTAGTGCAGTCACTGGCATTGGAAGCTAACCAGTTGAGCAGATTTGTACACTCGCCTCACTGAGTTGATAGCTCCCTGCTTTTTAGAACAACTCTGATTTGTTGACAGACATCCAGTGCCAGCATGGTATGTACCCAAGGCAGAACTCTGGACAGTGACAAAAGCTCTTCATAGACAGCAATAGCCACAAGCACTACAAATGATTAAAAGGTCTTAAAATATTACGCTCGTTCATAAACATCTGTCTAATACACTGCTCTGATCTTTCACAGATAAATTCTGCTATTTATCAGCATTTATTTCCATTCCTACTGTCTTTAAGGCAGGGAGATACAATACAAATATGGTTTAAATATGGTCATTCCCGAGATACACACAAACATGCATATAGTCTATGTGTATGCTTGTGTCAGCCCCATAGATTGCTATTGGGATCTGGTGGAAGGGACTGGTGAATCTACCTGGTACTTGCACACTAAAAAGTTAGGGCGTACCATATATAATCCATCCATTATGGAGTACAGTGAATGCTTAAGGAAATCAAAGTGTAATTCAATTGCACATTTAGCAATTCATTGTTTTATGCATGGGTGTCCAACCTGTGGCAGTTGGTGAAATGCGGCCTGTCTGACTCCAGGGTGCGGCCCCTTGAGAATTAACAAGCACACATGAACTAGTAGGCCAGTAAGAACTAATTCTGTGTTTGCCAGTACCGTACAGTTCAAGAATAGATGTCTGTTAACCATCAGTATTGTCATTTACTTGATCAACAAAAAAAAATAAATCATAATTTTTAGTAGCTGACAGGCTATTCACCATTGTTATCAATAAAAGCCAAACTGAAAACACTTGGACACCCTTGATTTTATGAATATACCCCTTAGTGTGCTCAAACATTTTCTTTAATGCCACTGAATTACATAGCACGATGTGAGTCTTGAGTCTTGATTCATTGTTCTTTTTCTAGTCCAGCTCTTCAGGTAATAATTTTGGATATCCCTCTAAAATATATGTATTTTTTTTACTATCTCTTTTTATATTCCATGGTCCAACATTACTATTACTACTATTTTATATTGTTATCATAAAGCACAAAGTGAACATTCATTATTCATGAAACTGAACACTGCCTGACCATTATCCTTTTAATAAATTTAATCTATGCTATGCTGCAGGCAAAGATGTCCGAAAAAAACAAAAAACGGAATGAGTTTTTACCAAATTGTAGCAATTTGTAAAACTAACATCTCAGCAATCCTGAAAGATCATTTTATTTTGTGTTTTAGCAGAGCAAAGAAGCTCATTTATAGTCAATTACCTTATGGCTGCTACACTTATGCCAAATTAGGATGTGAATATGTTTTGGAGATCCAATTAGAAGAGATAATAGGATACCCATTGTCTTTCCTATGGAATTTCTAAAGTCTGTGATTTGTAACTTTTGTTCACAAACTATGCTCTCATTGCTATTTACTGAGGCACTGAAAGTAAATTATACAATAAATTATAGCTGTACTTTTCAACAAGATACAATCCTTTATCTGGCTTCATTTGCTGTGCAATTTAATAATACATTTTTATCTTTTAAGCAGTTAAAAGAGCAGTAAACTTTTATTATGAAAAATATATGTTATAGATCTTCACTGGCTGGATAAAAAAGGGCGCTCCCATTGAGATATATTTCATTCACAATTATAGCAAATCAAACATGTTTATTTTTAATTAAACTGTTAGCAGTACTACAACTAGTGTTTCAAAAGATTTTTTTTTCTTAAAGGGGATCTATCACCCATATACATGTTTTTCTAAATAGTTAGTTTATGTAGCGACTGGCTGGTATAACATTTTAATAAAATCACTATTTTGCTGAATTTAATTGAGTAAATATTTCCTTGCACACTACTTCTGGACAGACTGTGGTTACCACTGGCAATGAAATATCGAGTATCTAATGTTTTACAAAGCCTTGATGGTACTGAAGATTAAAGGATTGGAAAGACAACAGAATGGTATTTTGGCTATGGGTGCATGTAGAATATACCTAAAATTCAGATGTGGTAAAAAATGTTGATCTCTGCGACAGACTGTATTAGTTTTTGAGATCCAGTCTTTGTTGTATCTAACTAAACTAGCCACATTGTATTTGGTGAGTCTCCAAGCATCAAATAGGTCGAGATGGTTTGCTAAGAATGAAATATGACAAGTAGAGCTGGATGGAGATTGTACACCAAGTCGGCTACTGTTGAGAACAGAGTGGGCTACACAGTTGAAGCCCCCCCAACACACACACACAATTCTTTGGGATGGATGGATGGATGGAAAGGCTTGCTTGTAAAACTGTAACATTTTAGAGAAGAATGACAGGTGTCATCAGGTGTGTATTAAGATCTCACTGATATTTAGAGTACAATGTAAGGTAATAAATCTGCTCCCCTGGTCAATGACAGAATTCAACATGTGAAAAATAACATTTTTCTGTACAAAGGTTTTTAGGTGAAAGGGACACAATGCATTCACCTACCCATTAGTTCTTGAGCTGTGTTCATTGGCTGTGAGGTGCGTCTCACAGCCGAGCAATGTGACTATCCAGATAACTCGAATGTAGAATCATTTTCTTTTTTTTTTTTCCTCTCTTAATGGGACTGAATATTCCTCCAACATTCCATGGTATCAATTTCAAATTTTGGGGTTAAGACGTAAACCTAGGGGTTAAACTACTAGCCAGGACCCTATTTATTAGAGCAGTTAAATCTGTGTCTGAAGAGAAGAGGCACCTCCCTCCCCCAATGGCCATAAGATGTGACATAAAGACAAAGTGAAGCGAATGGAAATATGGAAATGTACGCCACAGGGGACAATTCAGAAATCAGCAACTATAAAACAAAAAACGGTAACAAGGAAAATGAAAAGAATGCCATAACCATTAAACTGTACTCACTCAGAACACACAAAAGTCAATTAACTAATTGGCTCTAACTCCTATTGCCCTGCCTCAGCCCAACAAACATTCCTCGAGGTACGGTTAAGCCTGAGGAGATGAATGGTATCGGAGTAGTGAAAGGTAGAGGATAAGAGGACTACAACCCATTACTTGCAAGGGTTAATTTTGCAAAATGCTTTTATAGCTTATATTTAAAAGGATAAATTGATTTAAAAGGATAAATTGACTCTTGCCGAGGAGTCAGTGATTAGATAATGATAGATGAACAGCATATTAAGACAAGGGGTTGCACAACCAACCCATGAGGGTGACAAAATAGGCAATGTTTATGTTGCTTCTTTCTAATATGCATTTACAAAGGCCTCTGCTCATCTCCTCAAAGCCTCCCACAACCTACACCACAAGCATATGATATGCGTATAGAATTTTGGTTTTGTCATGATAATTGACAATTTGAAATAAAAAAGTGTTTGGAATTGGATTATTAGATGGGCCCAGTCAGTGGGCTCTCTCTATGACACAAGGAAGGATAGATCATCAGGGAACAAAAGGTGTTGTAGATAGAAAGGAATTCCCTCATTTCCTTCCTCTTGTATTTTTCAGGAAAACCAATAAGGCATAGATTGTTTTATCTGCTATGATTTCCGAAATCTTCCACCTTGTCACAAGCTGAGTCTGAATATTGGTCTCATAGGAATTCATTTTATGTTCTAAGGCTTGCAGTCTATCAATTTGTGTTTTTAGTAACAAACTGTTGAATACTATCTAACTGAGTATCACTTATAGCAGCTGAAATAGCTGCTACTGCTTTGACAGTGGTTTCGGCCATATTCTCATCACAGCGGTCACTCATATTGGAGTGGTCATCAAGAATTAACTTGTCTAAGGTCTGTTTCCCTGATGTTGTGTGTCTCTCTCTTTTCTTCCTTTTTGATGGAGTTGTTTTTGGAGTTGGTATTATAATGAGAAGAATAGTGGACAGAAGTATGGAGACAAGTCAGATATAATTAGAGTTAGGGAACCACTGCACAAGATGAGTGAGGATCTGTGGGTGTAATGATAAAGTGGGTTCAGAGGGTATGGTTATTCAGTCAGGTCAATGGGAGGGAAGATTACCACCTTAAGCACTCCATGTTCACAGCAGGACCCAATTAAAGCAGTAGAAAAAAGGTTGCAGAGTGGCTATTATTTTCATCAGAGGTGCAAGGGTAGTTTGTGTTTCCCCAGACAACCACAATCAGTATGATATCTAGTGTCTTGCACTGATAACCTGTATTCAGCAAGAGGAAACAATGCTATACGTATGGTCTGACCTGGTAAGGTACCGGAGTCTTTCCTCAATAGGTGAGTATGGATTGGGTTCCACTTGAGGAGACAAGTTTCCCCGAAATGTTAATACCCCACAATTCAGCAGTGCTTTCTACAGGTGGATTCAGGCAGCTTCTATTAGAATCCAACAACTTCCTCCACTGCTACGCTTTAGTGTTCCCATATCCAGATTTCATCAGACAATACGCAATGATGTAGGAAGTCATGCTGATAACCATAGCCCCTTTTGAAGACTGCATTTAGGCTGCAAAGTGAGCAGGATGTAGAGGTCGATGTCACAGATCCCAAACTCCAAATGTGACAAATGGACCCACAGCAGTCCTATAATCAACGTGAACAGGATGCCTGTACAATATAATAGCGGACACAAGAATACAAAAAAGAGGCCACCATGCCATAGAGAGAGTGAGTAGCAAGGCTTCAGACTGGTTGTGAAGTAGACAAAGATGAGTAGGCCTGGAATCACGGTTCCTTGTAAAGGGCAAAGTGGTGGAGATTACAGGCCCATGCAGCTCAAATCCGATATTGAGCATGTCTTATGAGAGGGTGAGGAACATCCTTTGCCGCCAAATATATTTAATTCCCCGGTTCATGAGAGGAGGTAAGACCAAAGGCTGGGAGTTATGTAATAATGGTTCCGGACCTCCAAAATGGTATGAGGTTGTCCCTTAACATATCCTAACAATTACTACTAATATTTAGGATAACCCTATATGTTCTCTCCTGCTAGAAACATATCTAATATTCCGTTAAATGCATCCATTGTATCTGCCATTAAAAAATTCCCTGGGAAAAGAATTCCACAATTTAACAAACCTTATTGTAAAGAATCTTTTTATCTGCTGAATGTTATTTTATCCACTATGGTGAATTTGGTTTGTTGCAGAATTATGCCAGTTCTTAGGAAATCAGCCTCAGGGGTTTCAGGAACGATATTTTAAAAGTACTTTTTATGGCTAAGGTGCCTAGAAACAACAATGTAGCATTCTGCTGTAGGTGCTTTGCTCAGAGAGCTAGGGCACCAATTGGATATGAGCAATGTGGGAGTAAATGTCACTGAGAATAATGTACCATGTACTATGGGAAAGTGGGAAATTCTAGATCCAGTCTACTGCATTCCAAAAGGACAAATAAATATTTTCATTGAATAAAATGGCTATTCTAACTCCCTGAATATTAACAGAACCACCAGAGCTTGCAAGACCTCTATAACATTCATGGGTTTAAAAGAGTTACTTTAGACAATGAAACGTGAATTTGTGCTCTATTAATACGGTCCTAGAATTGTTCCACATATCTTTTATGCATCAGCTTTAGTCTGTGAAAAGAAAATATCCTTTTAACCCCTTAAGGACCAGCGGTCCCGGGGTGTGCGGTCCTTTAAGGACTAGATAGGAGACTTTGACGTGTCGTCCCACGTGATGGATCATGTGAGGCGGCACGCCGAATGGGGGACTGAAAAAGATCGCTCCAGTCTTGGAGCGATCAACTTCAGTCCCCAGTAGGAGTGCAGTGAGTAAAAGTATGTGCCGTACCAGGACCATCACTGGTCCTTAAGTGCCGGACCAGTGTGATGGTCCTGCCACATCAAAGGTCCTTAAGGGGTTAAAGGGATAATTAACATGTAAAAAAAATATGTTGTAGTGTTTATTCCCAAGGGTAAAACAAGAGTACTCCCACCGCTGTAAGGTGTTTTATTCAAAAGTTATTGCAGCTCAAACTTGAATTTTTTAGGTGCAATATCACAGTGGCCTGAAATTGTACAGTGGCGCTGTTGCTACACCATCCTATGGAGATTTATGGTCTACGGACCACAGTTGTCCATAGGATGGTGTAACAACAGTGCCACTGTACAATTTCAGGCCTCTGTGATATTGCACCTAAAAAATTCAACGTTGAGCTGTAATAACTTTTGAATAAAACACCTTACAGTGGTGGGAGTACTCTTGTTTTACCCTTGGGGATAAACACTACAACATATTTTGTGCAATGTATTGTGAAGAAATACGTTACACACCCCTTTGCTGCTTAAGGGGTTAAAGAAGATCTATTTGGGCTTGAAAATGTATTTGTCTCCTTGGATGCCAGACATTGATTTACTTTGCAATGTGTTGAAGAAATCTTAAGCTTTCAATGGGTTGATCACACTACAGGTTCACTAAATGGCACAATGAACCAAGGCTAAAAAGATTTAAAGGGATAGTAATGTCCTTTTAAAGCATAATGCAATTTTGTAACTATTAAAAAAAAATAAACGAAATGATCCCAGTCCCATCTCTCAGACCTTTATGGTTTGAGAGATATAATGTTTTAAAGTTCCCCCCTCACTGATGTCAGCTGTAAAGCTGATAGCAGGTGATGCGTGTCAGCCAACTCGAGGTGGCTCTTCAGCAGAGCCGAGATACCGAAATCTAAAAAGAAATACTTTATTGGAATGGTCTACAAAGTGTGCTGACAGCAGGAGATCCTGGTCCGGGGACCGGCAGGCGGCTCTTCAACAGAGCCGAAATACCAAAATCTAAAAAGAAATACTTAATTGGAATGGTCTAAGCACACTTTGTAGACCATTCCAATGAAGTATTTCTTTTTAGATTTTGGTATTTTGCTCTGTTGAAGAGCCACCTGCCGGTCCCAGGACCAGGCTCTCCTGCTGTCAGCACACTTTGTAGACCATTCCAATAAAGTATTTCTTTTTAGATTTGGGTATTTTGCTCTGTTGAAGAGCCACCTGCCAGTCCCGGGACCAGGCTCTCCTGCTGTGAGCTTACAGCTGACGTCAGGGAAAGAGGAGAGAGGGGGGAACTTTAAAACATTCTATCTCTCAAACCATAAAGGTTTGAGAGATGGGACTGGGATCGTTTATTTTATTTTTTTTTAATACTTACAATATTTCGTTATATTTTAAAAAGACATTACTAACCCTTTAACCGAAGAGCCAATACGGCAGCTTTTGTACATTATAGAATATCATTTTTTTTTTAAATACATAAATTATACATAAAAATATATAGAAGGATTATATTTATGATATCAAAAGTTTGTCAGTGAATTGCAATAAATTGTTGATCCTCTTAACTCTTTGTGTGCCAGAGGGGTATGCATCGAATTGTGGAGCAATGCACTGCGTAACCCTCTGGCACACAAAGGGTTAAGTTATGTATATTTATGTTTTACATCACTGAATTAAATAAATAAATAAATAAAAAAACACCTACATTCTTCTTTCTATATAGGCAAGCAGTATAAAAGGCAAACCATACTTAAATTAATAAACTGTACATGCAGCAGTAAAGTTCATCTCTTTTTTTTCCCCATTGCCCTTGATGATGTCATACAGAGGCATGGGTTTGTGTGTACGAAAAAAATTAGCTGAAGGTGGGGTGCTGTACATTCATTAAGTGGAATAATGTACTCTAGTTAAAGCGGAACTTTAATCAAAATTATAGTGTCCCCCAAATCATTAAAGTATCGATATACACATAAATACTTTTATTATGGTGAATTAGTCTGGCATTATTGAGAAATACAACTTGTTCAGTAGGCATTAGTGGCAGGGATCTTGATGTAGATGCATCTGTGCTCCTGCACAGTTAGTCCCTTCCTGTACCTTAACCCCTTCGCGTCCGGTGACGTACCCGGACCGTCACGCTGGTCCAGCAGTTAAGGACCAGTGACGGTCCTGGTACGTCACATACTATTACTCACCGCGCTCCTGCAGGAGCGCGGTGAGTAATACTGGGGACTGAATTTGATCGCTCCAAGACCAGAGCGATCTCTTTCAGTCCCTCAGTTTGGCGTGCCGCCCCATGTGATCAGTCACATGGGGCGGCACACCGAAATTCCCTATCGGGTCCTTAAAGGACCACACACCCCGCGACCGGTGGTCGTTAAGGGGTTAAGGTACTATGGAACTCCACTCACCAATCCTGGAAGAGACTGGGACAGACAGCTAATGCCTGCCAAACTGGTTGTATTTCTCAATAATGTCAGACTTATTCAGCATAAGTATTTATATGCGTATCGCTATAGTAATAATGATTTGTGGGCCACTTTAATTTTGATGAAAGTTCCGCTTTAACAGAAATCTAAACAGTATATAGCTTATTGGAGTCAACATTTTGACTTTTCCTACGCCTTTAATAATTCTCAATCTTTCTTTCTCGTCTACATATAGGTAAAAGGTGGTACCGTGTTAGCTGTAGGAAAAGCAGGAGACTGGTAAAATAAAGAGATACATTTACTGGCCAGAATGCAAGATTTCAAGACAACTTAGGTCTCTTCATCTGGCATGTTAGAATGAAGGCTGAAGCGTGCATTCTAAAGCTACTCAGCCAATAAAGGTTTCACTTTTACTTTTCCAGTCTCCTGCATTCTCTTTTTCATCAAACTGGAGTCAGCTTTTCTATGTAGACAGAGACTTTAATTTTACAGTCTGAGCAACTTCTTGTATTGTTCGGCAGGACAATGTTTGTGGGGCTGAGGAGTTACTTCACATTGGTTTGTCTGTTGCGGATTGTGAACCAAATGTAAACTTTATATGGAGGTCTGCAAATACATTCATCTGCAGATTTCCAGTGGGAAAATCAAATCTATATATTGATTATACATGACTGCTGTGTGAATGTCTCCTGTCAAGGTAAAGGGATAGTAATGTTTCATAATAAAAACAGCTCCAATTAATCTTCATAGCATTTGGGCCATGGAGAGCGTTATTTCAATACTGTCAGAGTTGTAGCTCAAGAGTAATTGAATGATAAAGTATCCCTCTCCTGCCCCTTTTACTGATGTAACTTCTCAGCTCAGAGCAGCAGGGTGGTGTCCAGGTGGATTGCAGAGAGGGACAGTCTTCAATTAAGATAAGGGAAAAACCTTACAAACCTGTCAGTGTCTGGTCAAGTGGCCAGATTCCACATCTGAGGAGAGGGGGCTTATTCTAGGTAAAAGGGGCGGGAGGGCGAAACTTTATCATTCAATTACTCTTGAACTACAACTCTGACAGTAATGAAATAGCACTCTCTATGGCTCAAATACTATGATGATTAATTGGAGCTGCTGTTTTTGTGAAACATTACTATCCCTTTAAGTCATTCCCTTAAATATATATATCTCCTTATTCTATAGGTACAATACCTTTTAAAATATATAACAAAGAATAGAAAAAAGTGTGCAAAGTTAAAATAAATTTGCTATTTTATGCATTTATCTGTATAGCAAATCATATTTATATGTGCCAAAGTCATATATTGTATCATGAGTGTAAGGTCTTCAGGACAAGTGAAACTTTTATTGTAGGAAATATCCTGCTGCTAGGAGACATCATTACAACTCAAACTTGCTTTTTCCATCAAAATGCAATTGTATGAAAAACTATCTCAAGATTGTGGTGTTTCTAATGATGTCTGTAGAGAGCTTATGATTTTTGACCAGAAGTGTTTAATAGACCATAATAGCAACAGCGCCACATGGAGGTAATTAATATAACATTTACTTTGATTACAAAAATAAAAAACACGTTTGATTTGTAATATGTTTTGAATGAAGTGCTGCCTGGCTGTGGGAGTATCCTTTATAAAGCTGTCAAATCCATACATTATTATATATATATATATATATATATATATATATATATATATATATTCAGAAATGGGATTTACAGTTTCTTTAAAACAGTGCTGGTCAAAAATGCTATATACAGGGCAGTGCTGGTTGTTTTATACACTGTGCTGGTAGATAGTGGACAATTCTCCCTTTGTTCAATGACAGCACTCCCTGCATTGTCATTGTAGGCAGTTGTGTGGCTGGACTTCTGGCCATCAGAAAGGTAAGAGGGTAAGCGAAAGGTAGCATCAAGAGTAACTTCTGACCCTTAGCACCGGCAATAAGTGATTGTATATACCGCCATATATTTGATGCTGTCTCATATATTAAACTTGACACTAATTATTTTTTTAACTTTATAAAATACTATTTATAGGGTTCATACTGTAGAAATATAAGTATCCTGCATCATCAGTAGGTAACCATCAGCACCCTGACTACAATTACTGTCATCCCCAACCAGTGGCTCATTAGGGATTATAGGAGTTATATCCTCCTAAGGTCAAATTGCTGAAGGTTGCCTACTTCTGCCTCAACAGGACAACCCTCTCCCAAAATAAAAAAATAAAAAATTCACAATTAAATTAGAAAAAGAAATGAACCCACTGGCTTCTAGAGAGGTGTACAACACATTGAGAAACAATAAGTTGTAGACCTTGTTAGAATACAAGGCGTTAATAAATAAATGAGAATATTTCACATACTGGGACTACACATAATTGTTCATATATTTGGTAGTATTCATTGAACTGTAAACGTCTGGATACAGTTTCATGAATAATCCCTGGGCTAAAAATCAATTTTTATGAGTTTTTGAAAGAACAATAAACTTGAAGTCAGTTTGAGCAGATGTCCTGCTGGGTCTAATCAGCCTTAAAGGGGCATGGGGTTCTGAATTGAGATTGATTTTTTTCCACTAAAAATGGCTTTCGTGTTTCATTCTCCTCGATATAAGGAAAATGGGTTGCAATTGGGAGAATCAGGTTTAATTTTATTTTTTTGGAATATTTATTGGAAATATATGAAAATTACTATTCTTCTCTTTATCTGATTTTATCACATTTGTACCAATGCAAACCCTGTGAAAAGTAATATTTTCACGATTGTACAAATAAAAAAATTTACATTACAAAGACTTTGCTGAGTCAATTGTAAGTTATTGGAGCTGGTTTTAAGAAAATTACTGCAATTGCATTGTGAAAACTAGACAGAAGACGCATTTCGTGTTCTTTGTGTTTTATATTAAGAGTACTCTGAGTTAATTTTCTTCAGATGAGTGTTGAACATTGGAAAAAAAGCACTATTGATCATTGTAATGGTTTAAATCAACATCATTTAAATCTATTACTTTACAGTTCCACCTTATTTTGACTATGTAAAGTCAAACTTCCTATGCTTTTTTTATTTTTTCGTATTCATCTACTTTTATACTTATGTCCCTGACAGAGATCTGTCGGGAACTGTGAAAGCAGAACTATTTATACAATGATGTAGTCTCCCTGCAGCACTAATTAATCGATATGCTTTAGTGGCAGGGTTTTCTAAATTTTTCATTGTATTTTATATGCTGCATTTTTTTTTCATTGTTGTCTGCTTTCACTGTCCTACACAGAAATCCCTCTGGAAACACATTAAGATAGCTTCCTTTCATGGACATAACAGTGTAAAAAATAGGGGAAGTATTGTATGACTTTAAATGTTAAGCACCTACAAAATGTTAGATCAAAATAAGGTGGAACTGCCACAATCTTGAAAACATTGTCATTAGAGATCTAAGTTTTATTATTTTTCCCTCCCCTTTCCTTGACATCAGTCCCTTCTCCTGTGAAGGGGCTGACAATGAAGATTGGGCTATCATGCCAAAACTACCCATTGATTTTAAAAGAGAGATATTTCATTGTGTCTGAATACTTTCAGTAATTCTTGAACCCTACCGGTATTGTGGTTATTGTTCAGGACTTCTTGAAAGCACTTCCACACAGGGAAATATTTCCTTTGTAAGATAGCTGTGTAGGGTTGCAATTGTAACCTCTTTGGAAGGACGTCAACTGGGACAGCCACCTTGCAGGAGAAGTGGCTGACATCAGATACATGGGAGGGGGTGGGATAATACAACCTAAATAATTCTTTTAACTGTGAAAGAATAGATTTACATGAAGTTTCATTAAACAAGTTCTGTATCATTAAAAAGATCAATATCTGCTCCAATACAGTGTTTTCATATATATTTTATACATGGATTTTTAAGATTCTTATGGCAACAATCATTTATATTCAATCAAATCATTAATCCATGAATATATTTGGTGTTAGACATAAGCAAATAAAAAAATGTTAATGTATTAATGTAAACTGTAACTTTAACTAATAGTAATTTACAGTGTATTAGCAATTCATTAATGTGTATGAAAAAAAGTAACAAACCCCCCTCCCCTTACAACAAGTCTAATGACAGAAATATTACCCATAAGATGCATGATTTTGGTTTAACCACCCCCCTGCCATACCTTGCTGGCATCTCCGGTAGGAAAGGGTTTAAGAATAATACATGATGTGGATGAGGTCATAAAGCTTTTCCTTACCATAATGTATTGGAATAGTTGTTGTCTCGTTATGCCTAGAGAGCCAGAAAGGTCTCTAGCACATTGCTGGAGATGTCTCTGGCCCTCTAGGAGCTGAAGACATTAAACCTTGAATCAAAGCAAAGCTTTATCTTGCTAAAAAAAAACTGTTAACTGAAAAAAAAGCTGTGTAGTACACAAAAATCAATTTGATGGCTGAATATCTTACCTTGCAGCATCATTGCTAATGCAGTCCCATCAGCATCAGAAAAATAGACCTAAGATCTTCATAAAGGTGTTAGTTGCATAACTTAGTGTATATAATAAAGCCAATACACAACATTAAAAAAAGCAAATGCAACAGGGAAGATCATCCTTGACCACCTGTCTATGCCATTCACATCAGTCAAATCAGGAATTTTAATTTTAATCTGAGATGCGCTTCTCCGTAAGCGGCCTTTTTTATGAACAATGTGCCTGTCCAAAGTACTTCTGCTGTACATATCTCTGTTGGACATTGGTTTCCGATACTGAATGCTGGCACTGTCATACGAAAACATAGTGGCTCTTGAATCACTAATACTTGTTAAGACTTCGGATCCGCTGACTTCATTCCTTATTTCTAAGGTTGTAAGAAGAATGTTTCCGTGTGCATCGACCTGCAGCAAGATAAATGTTTAAGTCAATACTTATTGTTCCTCTTGTTTTAACATTGAAAATGTTATGCTTTTCTCAAAAACTATTTCTGATATGGTTAACCCTCTGATATGGTTAACCCTTACTAGAGGCTTTGGACCTTTTTTAATACTTGGAGGCCACACGCTTTCCACATGATTCCTTAGGTAAACCTTTAGAGATATATAGAAAATGTAGAGTTTTTATGATGCCTCATTTGAAGTAAATTTGGTATCAAGTGAAAAGATATGTTATAAGAATAGAAAAATACACACTTGCAGCTACAATATAATTTTTTTTACATTTCTGCATTCTCTGAGTACACTGGTTGCACGTATATATTTCACCTCTAGGGCCCCAAATCAGTGGTAGTACATAAGAATTTACAACTGATATTATTCAGATATAATCTAAAACACTATACATGGTTTAAAAGACTTAATGATCCCATAACCTCAAATTAACCCCTAAAGGCATACATTTCTTGAAAGCAATCATCCCATGGAATTCAAAATGGTCTTACCTTTCTTATTTTACAAAAGTATAAACCAAATAAATTTCTTTTAATAGAGTAATTTTCATAATTGTTTTTTTTTTATAAAAGTACAAAGGCACAAGTTACAGTACATCTCACACAAGCTTAGCATAATAAAAAAGCAGTATGAACTATGAATATCACATACATCTCCAGTACATTGATATCCAATGTATATATAGGTTTACTTATGTATGTTATCCTCAGACAGACCAAAATGCTAATAGTAATATAGCAGAATGTACAAATGATGCTTTTTTTAGCATTAACAAAAAGACATTAAACATGGCTTAGAAAGCCTTTCTATCAATGTATTGCACCACCCCTTGGGAACAGAGATGCATTTAGTGAGATATTAATCATTGCTCACCAATGTGATTAGCTATCTCACTTTATCAGGGAGACAGCTGATCTCAGAGAGACAGCTGATCATAACTGGGAGCCATTGACAAGGTCTCAAAGACCCTGATCATGGCCCCCATAGCATTTGGGAGACGACAGGACCCCCTGATACCCTCCCCTAAGCTATTGCTCTCTCAGCGGGTTAGATCTAGCAGACAAGTTAACTATTTTAGAGACTTTTCATTTAGTAGTTGGGGAATCTAATCCCAGCAAAGCTTTGTACTCTGACTTGTTTATATAAAGCATGGCTAATTACATGTCCATAAAATCACCTCTTTCCACCCTCTTAGACTTGTAAATCCTACCAGTTTCCACCAGAGGGGTTGAATAAACTAGATAAGAATGAATAATTATGTAAATCCTTTCAAATAAAGTAAGCTTTTCATATTTAAGTAACAGGCAAAACTTTTTCAAATCATAGGCCTGTTTTAAGCTTACATACAGTGCAGTCCATGAGTTTTTGGACAGCGACTCAAGTTTTGTTGTTTTGGAGATAACAAAATTGTAGGCTGTCATCTTTAACCCTCTTAAGGACCCATGACATGCCAGGACCATAATGGAGGTTCAGCACTTAAGGACCAGTGATGGTCCTGGCATGTCATGGAATTCAGGGGTCTCCGCGAGGCTGCAAACCACTCGGGGACCCCTGAATCTCAATTGCTAAAAAAAAAAAAAAATGCTCTATGGTACTTAACTGCAGGCCCCGCACCTGTTTATTTGAGGGTATTTATTTAATTACAGCCAATTTTTATACATAGTCCCTCCATTTTAGTGAAGCAAGGGAATCTAGGTGTGGTATTTGTATTTGGAGTCTGTTGCTGTTGTCAGTCAGTAAAGCAAGCCATAACGAGGCTTAAAAATTGCAATATATTGATCAGAGACAGAGCCAAACATTAGAGGCTTGATACTATTAATGGTGCTAAAACCATCATTGGGCCAAATGAGTTCTGTGCGGTACACACACAGTTGTACCATCGGAATTCTATTGCTTGTCCAGCATCCACTGCAATGAATGTTGGTCACAAAAACCCATGCTGCAGCCTAACGCTCATTATAGCTTTTTGTTCCCACAACTCAAACTAAATAGAGTGACTAAGAGGAAAATCAAATGAAACTAATCCCAGCAAAGCTTTGTACTCTGACTTGTTCATATAAAGCATGGCTAATTACATGTCCATAAAATCACCTCTTTCCACCCTCTTAGACTTGTAAATCCTACCAGTTTCCACCAGAGGGGTTGAATAAACTTGATAAGAATGAATAATTATGTAAATCCTTTCAAATAAAGTAAGCTTTTCATATTTAAGTAACAGGCAAAACTTTTTCAAATCATAGGCCTGTTTTAAGCGTAACCCCTTAAGGACCGGAGGTTATGGGACATTTCCGTCCCATAACGACCGCATAGGGGCACTTTGACGAGCCGGTACACGTGACCTGTCACGTGTATCGGCGCGTCACTATGGGGCTTGAAACAGATCGCTCCGATCTTGGAGCGGTCTATTTCATGCCCTATTTTTTACTTACAGCGCTCCCGGTAGAGCGCTGTAAGTAAAAAGTACGTGACGTACCAGGACCGTCAAGGGTCGTTCGAGCAAATTTACCCTTGACGGTCCTGGTACGTCAAGGGTCCCTAAAGGGGTTAAATACAGTGCAGTCCATGAGTTTTTGGACAGTGACTCAAGTTTTGTTGTTTTGGAGATAACAATATTGTAGGCTGTCATCTTTAACCCCCTTAAGGACCCATGACATGCCAGGACCATAATGGAGGTTCAGCAATTAAGGACCAGTGATGGTCCTGGCATATCATGGAATTCAGGGGTCCCCGCGAGGCTGCAAACCACTCGGGGACCCCTGAATCCCAATTGCTCAAAAAAAAAATAAAAAAAAAAATGACTCTATGGTACTTAACTGCAGGCCCCACACCTGTTTATTTGTGGGTATTTACATTCATAAACCATAAACTGTGTAAGAATTACAGCCATTTTTTATACATAGTCCCTCCATTTTAGGGAAACAAGGGTTTCTAGGTGTGGTATTTGTATTTGGAGTCTGTTGCTGTTGTCAGTCAGTAAAGCAGGCCATAACGAGGCTTAAAAATTGCAATATATTGATCAGAGACAGAGCCAAACATTAGAGGCTTGATACTATTAATGGTGCTAAAACCATCACTGGGGCCAAATGAGTTCTGTGCGGTACACACACAGTTGTACCATCGGAATTCTATTGCTTGTCCAGCATCCACTGCAATGAATGTTGGTAGCAAAAACCCATGCTGCAGCCTAACGCTCATTATAGCTTTTTGTTCCCACAACTCAAACTAAATAGAGTCAAACATCGAGAGTGAGGTAAAAACACAGTCATTCTCCCCCACCCTCCTAAACACTAACCCTACCCTGGCCCTAAACTACACCTAACATCAACAATAAAGTTAAACAATACTAGCGCTAACACTAGCCTTTGACCCATACCTCATATCTGTAACATGACGGTCTTCCTCTTGAATTCATCTTAAGTCTTCTTCATCTTCTCATCTTCTTCTTTCAAGTTAAGTCTTTCTGTTGAAAACCAAAAGAATACTTTAGATTCAGTTCTCCCATAAAGTTACCTTGTCACCACCGCTATTGCCAACAGAATCCACAAAAAAACCAAAAACCCTTCTTGTACTTTTCAGGCAGTAGCCCGATACACACTGAGGGAAATTTGAACAGAGACTGGCTTTTAAATGTCCGTCTCTGTTCAAAAGAGCTGAGATGTGAGGTTATGCAGGGCACAAAACGTGCCCTGCAGTAACCACACCTCCCAGCCAATCAGCTTCTAGTTGGAGGGATCACGAATGTGCGTTTCATTGTCCTTTCAGCTATTCAATGATTGGCTAGCTGGAGGGATGATAAAACTTGCATTTGTCATCCCTCCAATTAGAAGCTGATTGGCTGGGAGATGTGGTTACTGCAGGGCACATTACATGACCTGCGTAACCCCACATCCCAGCCAATAGGAGTGTGGAAGCCATTTTGAACAGAGACTAGCCATGTAAAAGCCAGTGTGCAATGGACAATGGCCCAGACGGTACAAGAAGGTTTTTTTTTTGTTGATTCTGCCAGCAGTGGCAGAGAAAAGGAAACTTTATGGGGGGCATTTAATCTAACATATTCTTCTGGTTTTCAACAGAGAGACTTGTTGAAAGAAGAAGAAAGAAGATGAAGGATAAGAGAGAAACTTAGTGAAAAAGAAGTAAAGATTGTTTCCAGAGGAAGACCAGAGTGCAGGAGACCACCCTGGACCACAGGCTTACAGGTAGGTGTTAATTTTAAGTGTTTTTAGGGAATGGGTCATGGTATGGTGATAGCTTTAGGGCGATTAATCCTGTGAGTGCCAGAGAGTTATGCAATGCTGTGCAATGCATTGCATAACCCATTAGCACTCAAAGGGTTAATTATTTTTCTTTTTATTCATGTTTTTGATACCTTGGATATGGTGTACCTTGACAGAGCCCGGTGAATCACTGGCTGGTTAGAGCTACTCTATGCTGGCGATGTCGCAAGTTTTGAATAAGTTTTTGATACTTTGGAAGAAGATAACAGAGAACTTTTGAAGTGAAGGTTATGTTATGCAAAGCCATTTTGTTGCAACCTGTGAGTGGCATTTTGCAGCAGTCATTAGAAGGAATATGTAAATGGCCCTATGTTGGGTGAAGACGGGTGAGCAGTATTACCCTGTATATTCATGAACCACGACGCTTGAAAGATATATTGTCCAGACTTGGTTTCTGACTGAGAATATGGACTGACTTTACTCATCTCCATTAAGATTTCATATCATAATTCATTTTCCATCTGGCTGTCATTTTCTCTGTAATTATTACTTGCAACTAGTGTTAATATGTGGAATTGATGATAACAGATAATAGATTATTGTCCATTGTTGGGTGACGATGGATGAGAGAGCTTAACACTTTTACATTGGGTGTTTCATGGTGGTCATGCATGGCTATAAATGTTTAGTTATTGATCTGTATATGAACATTTGTGACCCAACTTCATTATAACGTAATTTCATCATTCATCTTCATGGGATTGTCACTATCATAATAGTTCCACCTGAAAGTTTATTGTACCTCACTGTCTTAAACATCAGATATTTTCACCAGCATAGTATTATGGGATGCTGTGTTTGTTTTACTTTTTTCTGGTGCCAGTTATAGCTCTCTATTATAGTGGGTTGTTTTTTATGCATTTTTTTTGCATTTTTAACTAATTGTCTGGGGTGTGTATTGATAGTGTGGCATTGTGTTTGGGTCACTGGGTTTGGGGAATTGGATTCACTTATGCCATTGTCTTTTTGGTATATTATGATTTAATACTTATTTAAAATAAATGATATTTTTTCTAATTGTGCATGATTATTTTCTATTAGTCATTTGCCTCATATAGATCCCTTCTTCATTTTTCTTCTTTAATCCTTTAAATCTATTTTTGGGATCGAAAGCACCCCATATAATATATACATTTTATGGGTTGACTATTAGATATAGAATAGGAGTTGTTTTGTTTAGTTTTTTCTTAGAAAGGATCTTCCGTTTGTCTGTCACTGACACTGTCACCTAACAGTTGAGAAGTTGTTTTTCGTTTGGCTTCTAAGTTTCTTTCTTTTTTTTTTTTTTTTTTTTTTTTTTTTTAACTGTTCTTTCATCTTTCACACCTACACTCCCAGCACCCTATATGTTCAGAGAACAACTGGCTTCTGCCCAATACTCTTAAAGGGTTAGTAATGTTTCACAATAAAAGCAGCTTCAATTAATCTTCATAGTATATGAGCCATAGAGAATGTTATTTCAATACTCTCAGAGTTGTAGTTCAAGATTAATTGAATGATAAAGTATCCCCCTCCTGCCCCTTTTACTCATGTAACACTGCTCACCTCAGAGCAGCAACACTGTCCGGATGGATCGCAGAAAGGGACAATCTTCAGTGAGAATAAGGGAAAACCTGAAAAACCTGTCAAGGGGGGGCAGGGTTTCCCTTATGATCACAGTAAGAAGATTGTCCCTTGCTGTGATCTGCCCGGTCAAGAGACCAGATTCCATATCTGAGGGAGGTGGCTTACACTAGGTAAAAAGGGTGGGAGGGAGATACTTTATCATTCAATTACTCTTGAACCACAACTCTGACAGTATTGTAATAACACTCTCCATGGCCCAAATACTATGAAGATTAATTGGAGCTGCTTTTATTTTGAAACATTACTATCCCTTTAAATCAATGCAATGGAAAAAAGGAAAAAAAACAGAACTTTTTGCAGGAATTCCCCTCAAAGGTGAAAGTGCCATTTTTTTGCATTTTCTACTTTTGATGTACAAACTTTCACTCCCCCTTGTTCTTTCAGAACATAACTTGGAATGATTTAGATTTTCCAGCCGATAATATGGTCTTGTGAGATTCAGAGAAATCCTCTTTACCTGGACTTTGTTCATTTCCAGTTTTGTCTTTTCATTATTCGCTTTTTCTGCTTTTTCTGCAGCTTTCTTCTGGAGCTGAGGACCTTTTCCAAAAAATATGTAGTTGACAAAAGCATATTCAAGCAAAGCTAAGAACACAAACACAAAACATCCCATAAGATAGATATCTATAGCCTTCACATAAGGAATCTTTGGTAGGGTCTCTCTGAGATGAGTGCTAATGGTAGTCATCGTCAGTACAGTAGTTATCCCTGTAAAGTAAGAAAGAGAAAACATGTTATTTTAAAGTATATACAACTGGAAAATGTATGTCCCTTATTGTGTGGTTGCATTGCCCTAGAATTGGCCCATCATACTCAAAATCCTAGGACTGAGGAGAAAAAAAAAAAAAAAAAAAAAATATATATATATATATATATATATATATATATAATTTCAGTTTATCTAGGATTAAACAACATAATATGTGCAGCAGTATTTTCATTTTTGATTTATGAATCGTATTTAAAGTTGATCTAAACCTGGAGGGAAAACTGTTTAACTGGAAGTGCTACCTATGTAAATAGCCTTCATACAGCAGTCTACTATATATCTATTATTTTTTTTCTTTTTTCCTTTCATTGGAAGTCTGTTGTTGACTACAACGGGGTAACAGTGTTTTGCTTATGTGGTTATAAGGAACATCACACAGGATTTTTCTCTATAGGGTTTTTTATACAGACTGTACAGGATTATTAGGGCGATGTACTATGATTTTGCTGTAAAATAAGCATTGTAACAGATTTTGTGCTGAGCTTGCCTAAAGCCAATTCACTACTCCATTTGTGCAAAAAATAACTGTCCTCTTTGTGCCAGTACTGTCAAAGTGACAGCAGTAAGTGATGGGAAAAAAATCTAGAATTTTTCTGCAGATATTTTCATGGAAAGCACACAATTTGCCACTTTCTCAGCAGAAATTCCATTGCATAGAAAACCCTAGCCTTTTCACTAGGGGATTAGCATGTTTGGTTCTATGGCTGCCAGGCAGTTGGACAATGCTGGGGAGTCAGTATGTGTGGTTCTGTGGCTACCAGTGTAGTAGCCCAAGACTTGGGGGGTCAGTATGTCTTGTTCTATGGCTATTAGTATAGTGGAATTAGACTGGGGTGTCAGTAGGTGTGGTTCTATGGCTAACAGTGCAGTTGAACAATGCTGGGGAGTCAGTATGCGTGGTTCTATGGCTAGAAGTATAGTGGGATAAATATGTGTGGTTCTATTGCAACCACTGCTATGGGACAAGGCTGGGGGTCAGTATTTCTGGTTCTATGAATACCAGTGCAGCTAGACAAGATTGGGTGGGAGGTCAGGATGTGTAGTTCTATGGCTACCAGTGGGACAAGGTTGGGGGGTCTGTGCTTTCACTATCTTTCACTCTCTCTCTTTTTCAGGACAGTATAACAATACAGTAAACTATGTGATACTCCTTTTTATATTGGGGTATTACACTGGGGAAATTGTATACGTGGGAAAGAATTAAATTATTATCATTTATTTAAATGCTCAGAAAACCCATAAGATTTCAGCCTTTACGCTAACACTCAGGCTCAGTATTTGTGGTTCTATGGCTACCAGGGTGGTGAACAAGGCTAAGGAGTCAGTATGTGAGGTTCTATGGCTATCAGTGTAATGGTACAAGCCTTGAGGTACTTATGTATATTTTTTATTTATATAGCCCCAACAGATGTACTTGGCACTTTACAGTTTACCCATAGTATAGAGAGGATACAATAAGTGCAGCAGTTAAGTGGTTATACAGATGAGTATCATAAGGGGAACTCTAGATGAGCATATGTTAGGATAGGAGGTTCCAGCCCCTTAGACACATAAAAGTAAAAGAACGATAGCAGCCCCAAATAATGGATACAGGGCACTAAACACTACTATTAGTGAAGGTGCCTAGTAGTTATAAATATACAGAAAGAAAAAAAAATTACCATATAAGGCACTCTTGTTTTATGTATTAGTCAGAGATATAGTCACTTCAACACCAATTATCTGGGAAGTGTGTAACAGTGTATAAAACATAATCTTTATTAAATAAAATCATAAAGGCATCTTAAAAACATTCAGCCATGTGACATAGGAAGACTGCGGAGCAAATATAGCCCCTAGAGTGTTTCAGATGTTAAGATTTTAAGAAAATGTATGTGTGATTTGGATAACCTTGGAATTAGTGTTGAGCGAGCGTGCTCGGCCGATGCTCGGATCGGCTCGAGCATCGCTCTGCTCGGCATATGGCGGTACTCATCGAGTACTGCCATGTGCTCGCCCGCCATGTTCGGGTGGCGGGGATCTGTGCCGGAAGAGGCACAGATCTGAAGACGCTCCGCTGGACCACCAGGGACTGGAGGTACGGGGGCATTGCGGAGATGAAGGGGGCATAGAGGAGATGAAGGGGGACATTGTGGAAGAGGGGCATAGCGGAGATGAAGGGGGACATTGTGGAAGAGGGGCATAGCGGAGATGAAGGGGGACATTGTGGAAGAGGGGCATAGCGGAGATGAAGGGGGACATTGCGGAGATGAAGGGGGCATTCGGAGATGAAGGGGGCATAGCGGAGATGAAGGGGGCATAGCGGAGATGAAGGGGGGCATTGACCAGGCACCCTCCCCTCATCAGAGCAGGGGGTGCCTGGTGTAATGCTCGTGTCGCCCCATTCATTTCAATGGGGCTCGGGTGCTCGGCCGAGCACTCGAGCCTCAGGGGGTGCTCGGTCCGAGCACCCGAGCATCGGGGTGCTCGCTCAACACTACTTGGAATCACTGGAACATAAGCAATATTGTACACGAGTAAACATTGTGAGCAATATACAATCATTCCATATGGGCCAAGTGAAATGGTTAATGCTGACAGTATTAGGAGTTGTTATAGAACTAACTCACAACCCAAAGCACTGACCAGTGTCCCTATTACTATTCAAAATATGGTCCTCTATATTTTTCAGTATATATTTAGCAACATTTATCAGAGTCTCTCCACACTGGCACTGCCACTCCTGATGTGTTACGTATCAATAGTACATATCCCTATTTACTATCAGATAGGGACTTAATAGGATTAATAACAGAACTAGGAAGATATAAATAGAATGCTATGTAATACCAATAGGGGGAAATAAGAGTGCCTTATATAGTAGTTCTGTTTTTCTTTCTTTTGTGTATCCTGCCCCATACAGCTTACAATCTGCGTATAGAATAGGTGACATACAGATACAATCAGGTAGAGGAGAAAATACAGCTTATGACAGTTTTAGCTTAGATTTGAAGTAGTCGAGGGTTGAAGTTTGGCGAATGCTGGGTGGTAGGGCGTTCCAGAGGTTGGGAGCAGCAAGGGAAAAAGCCTTTAGTCATGGTACAGCAATAGAGATCAAAGGAGCAGTGAGCTGTCCACCATGTGTGGTGCATAGAGGACGTGCAGGTATATGGCAGAATATCAGTGATTTAATATAAGATGGGGATGAGTGTTTGAGAGCCTTGAAGCTAATGAATGTTGAATGTTATACTTTATGGAAAGCCATGACAACGATTTTAGTAGTGTATGGGTAAGTAGTGCTCTAGAGGAGAGGAAGAGTATTCTGGTGGTAGAGTTAAGAATTGACTGAAGAGGCAGCTAGGGATGGGGGAAATTTTGCCTCAAACTAAAATCTGCGAATAATGGCACTTCCCGCTTGGCATATAATTGCCAGAGAAAAGTGCAGTTTTTCTACTTTTTTGCCAGACTCGTTCTAATGAAATCAATGGGAACATTGAATTTACACACAACACATAGCAAATGTCATTCTGTTTCCAAGAGGCATTGTGTAAAAGGGGTGCTTGTGTTGGACAAGTGTGGAGAAAGAATCAGTTGAACAGGGAATGTTTTTTTTTCTGGGGGGGGGGGCGGTTGTTTACTGAGATTGGGCAAACAGTTAATAAAAAAATAAAAACTAAATACAATTAAAGTGTTAGTAATGTCTAAAAAAAACTTTTTTGCATTTAGAAGAGCTTAAAAAGCTGATCTAAATGCAAAAAACCGTATCTCTTAGAGATATGGGCGTTTAAAGTTTGATTTCTCCTACTGACAGCTGTAAAGCTGTCAGCAGGAGATCCGTGTCGGTCGACACGCTGGCGCTTGAGAAGTGCCGAGATCTCGTTACTTACACGGAATCCCTTCATTGGAATGGTCTAAAATGTGTGCCTAGTTTTCAGGCACACATTTTAGACCATTCCAATGAAGGGATTCCGTGTAAATAACGAGATCCCGGCACTTCTCAAGCGCCAGCGTGTCGACCGACACGGATCTCCTGCTGACAGCTTTACAGCTGTCAGTAGGAGAAATCAAACTTTAAACGCCCATATCTCTTAAACCATAGCGGTTTAAGAGATATCATAGCGGTTTAAGAGATACCATAGCGGTTTAAGAGATACGTTTTTTTTTAATTTAGATCAGCTTTTTAAGCTCTTCTAAATGCAAAAAGTTTTTTTTAGACATTACTAACACTTTAAAAATAGACATGGTATAAAAGGGGTCTGAGGAGGGTGCCTGTGTTGGTGGGTGGAGTCTGGGGAAAGAATCAGTTGAACTGGGAATTTGTTGGGGGGGGTTGTTGACTGGTATTGGGGGAACAGTTAATAAAACAATAAATAAAAAACAAATAAGAGGTTTGTACATAACGTGACAGAGAGAGGGACCCCCTGACATAAACTGGGACTGGGGTAGACTGATACTTGAGAGTATTTTATAGAGGATGATTTGTAAGATTTGTTGTTAGAGGCCTAAGCCCTGAGGAAACATTGATTTTTTGTAGGAAATATGACTTGTGTTCGGCCCACGCCCTGAGGAAACATTGATTCATAGGACTTAGGCTTGTTTGGCACAAGCCCTAAGGAAACATTGATTTGTAGGACTTAGGCTTGTTAGAAACAAGCTCCCCAAAATGTTTTGCCCTGAGAAAAAAAAATGCCCTACTGGCCAAAAAGGAGATCTTATCACAATGTACCAGTATATGAGAGGTCAATACAAGGATCTCTCTTATGAGCTATTCATACCACGGCCTGATCAAATAACCAGGGGACACCCCTTGAGATTAGAGGAAAGGAGGTTTCGACTTAACAGAGGAAGGGTTGTTTTTTTATAGTAAGATCTATTAAATTATGGAATTCTTTGCCCAAGGATGTGGTTATGGCAGATATTATGGATACATTTAAGAGAAGATTACATAATTTTTTTTCAAAAGGGAACATACAGGGTCATACTGTGTATCTGTAGGCAAAACAGGAAGGTCTGAAAAAGACTAACTTATTTGGCAGCAGGAAAGCTATATAATTTTCATGTCTCTGGGTTATGAGGTGGGGGTTGAACTTGATGGACTTGTGTCTTTTTGTGACCTAGTGTACTATGTTCACTTGCTGGGGCAGAGGATGATGTTGCTACTGTTGCTTCAACTGCCTCCGAATGAGCACTGCAACTAGGATCATGAGTATTGCTGCTGGCCTAGTCCCACATCACTTGTTGACCCCATTCCCACTATGCCCATGGTGGTCTGTGGCACATTAGCCTGCTCATCAGCATCTTGCTGCCCTTGCAACTCAGCAGCAGCAGGAATTAGAGTAGCTGCAAACTCCGCAAACTCCAAAAGCTCATTGAAGGTGGTGATGCCCAGCCCCATCCCTGTCTCCCATTCCTTCTCAGTTTTGGCTAAAAAAGGCCATCAATGTCTCTTCTACCTCAGCTTCTCCACATCATCATCCTCACCACCACCAATTCCTCTGTGCTGCTGCTGCTCTATTACAGACATCTCACTGGTTGGAGAAGGTGATGAGAAATGTGACAGAGGGTCCGTTAATGTCACACTTGCCATTTTGAATTGAACAGAAGAAGGCAGACTGGCAGCACTAGCAGCAGGCACAGGCAGCTGATCTGTGCTCCTGGTGGTGGTGGTATTATTGCTGCTAGGCAACAATTCTACCTTCTTCTGGATCATGTACCACCTGGACAGTGTTGTGGGGTGAAGGGGACTCCCAGGGTCAGGGGAATTGTGTGGGCTCCCTTGACCTTTAGTCTGGATGCTCTGCATGCATGAGATGATAAGAGCATGCATGAGAGTTTCTGTTGTAGAGCAAGAAAGAAATGGGCAGTTTTGTTCTTTTTCAAAGAAAGAAGCAGCAGGTCTTTGTTACATTATTAATGTGGGTGGTAAAGGAAATAGAGGACTCCAAACTTACCCCGAGTCAGCGTGTCTTGTCCACAGAGTAAATTGTGGAGCCCTCGACAGTTATAGAAAACTGACGTATTGCGTAGGGTTTAGGAGGAAAGAGCAGTAGCTCAGTCTTAGACATATTAAGCTTTAAGCAATAATGAGCCATCCACATAGAGACAGCAGTAAGGCATTCTGAGACCAGCTGCTGTATTTCAGATGAAAGCGAGGGAGTGGAGAGACAGATTTTATGTCATCTGCATAAATATGGAAGATATAGTCGAATTACTTTATCAGTTGAACCAGAGAAAGGGTATACAGAGAGAAGGGGACTGTGACGGTACCAGCAGACACCCAGCATTGGTGTCACCGTCAAGGATCACTTCTTCCCAGAATCCACCAGCAAAGGCTCCCGCAGCATACCGCAATGTACCCCAATACTAGGCAAAACTAGTATCAGGATAACCAGCACACACTCTGCATACAGCAAGCTTACCACACCAGACAACACCAGTGTAGGTTAAGACCAGAACTCTTTTATTGAAACAAACCACACATATTTATACTCAAACCTGGCATTCAAATACCTGGACAAAGCAGATAAAATAGGGACATAGACCATCTGTTTACTGTATGGTGATTGGATAACAAGTACAATGACTTAGACACGATTACATTTCACACACAAAAGGGTTGCTGAACTCAGACAATGGACACAAAGACTTGAGGGCTTGAATGGATTAACACACAGCAGGGGGGTCTCAGTACAGATCACAATACACTGCCTTGAGTGGCTACAATAAACATTGAAAGTAACTTTAGGTAAACTCAAATAATTAACCCCTAATGGCCCTGTCCCCTGAAAGCAGGCTATGATTTTTAGTCCTTTTTGGTACCGCTGTCCGCCAATATAATATCCCAAAGCTCTACATAGCTTGCGTCACTGGGCTGACAATCCATTCGCCTAGACAAAGGTTGTTTTAGGCATGACAGAAATGTCCACAGTTCCTTTTGTTCCTTGTTTAACAGTCTTAGCCCCAGTGGTTCCTGTGACATTTCTCCCCCTTGTCCACCTCCGAGAGCCACAGCATGATCCACACGGGTCAGCTCACTGCTGTCTGGAGTGGACACATAGTCTGCTAGTGCAATGCCCGCACAGTACTTGTCCCCAGCCAGCCCCTACAGTCCTGGGGTTTGGCCAGCTTTGCGCCCTGCACCTCCAGGTACAGGGTGACTTAGACATAAGAAGCCTTGCGCCCGGGAGGCCGTCCAGCCCAGGCTCTGGTATACGGGAGTCTCTGACCCACTAAAAACCCCCACCCAAACAACAGTGCCCTCCCAGTCAGCACATTACCGGAATCTCCGCTGCTGGCTGAGGATGATGAGAGTGGGTGGTAGAGTTGCTCTGGATACTGGGGTGAGAGTACACAACACTCCATCTCCTCCTGGATCTCGTTCTGCTGTAGGGCCAGCGGCGCTCTGCCCTGTTGCCAGCTCTTCCGCTGGGTATTTGTCTCCCGGTGGCACCTTGGGTGCTTTAATCTGCCGCTGGTAAGAGAGGTTGACTACCTTCTCTCTCGGTAGCTCAAACAGCTGCTGGGGAGTGATGCTGACTGCCTCCGCTCCTGGAGACACAACCTCTAGCTGGAGGGGGGCTACAGCAGCTCCCATCCCCGGGTCCTCACACTGCCGCTGCAGAGGGAGATGAACTAACTCACCTCTGAGAACACAGATCTCCCGCTGGAGAGTGAGGTCAGCCACCTCTACTCCCGGGACCAGGCACGGCTGTTGCCGTGAGGGGATGACTGCACCAAACCCTGTAGCAGCGCACTTGGCTGTTGGAACATCCTCAAAGGAAGGGGTAGCGGCAGCCGGAGTTTCGCTTGCTACCTGCTGACCAGACCGTAACAGGTTGCTGGGGTCCGCCGTAGGAAGAGCCCACTCTTCTGCTTGCAGGGTGTCCATGACAACCGCAGTTTCATCCACAGCACCCTCAGTGCCCATACAAATCTGCCGCTGGGGAGAGAGGTCAACTATCTCCGCTCCGTGTACCTCCGACAGCTGCTGAGGCGAGACTCTGTTTGCGCCCTCTCCTTGGCACTCAAAGGCTGCAACCCGTGCTGGGCAGAGGCTAATGTTCCTGCTAGTAGATGAGGCCTCTGTGCTGTGAGTCGGGCAGAGGACAGGGTCCCTCTGCCCTGTTGCCGGTGCTTCTGCCGTGCCTGCGTCTCGCGGTGCTGGGCAGAGAACAACATCCCTCGGACGCAACCTGTCTTCTATCTCTTTTGGCCTCCAGGGCTGGGCAAATGACGTCAATCTTAATTGGGTTACCTCTCCAAGGACCCGTGTGATCACTTCATGAGGGGGATTTTCGACGTAGAGGGCCAGGCGCTGCAACACCTCTCACTGAAACTCTGGAAAGCTCATTACCCTAGATGAGGGGTTGCTGCTCTTCTCCCCCTCCATTAAATAATCTTTTAGGGTGCTGCACTGCTCGCTGCGTTGCTGAGACCGGGGTCAAGCCAGCGGCTATATCCCCTCCTGGATGCTGGTCTCAGTTCCGCTGCTGCTCCATCCACTGCTCGCTGCGTTGCTGAGACCGGGGTCAAGCCAGCGGCTATATCTCCCCCTGGATGCTGGTCTCAGTTCAGTTCCATGGAAGAAGCCAAATCCCACCGCTTGCCACCAGATGTGACGGTACCAACAGACACCCAGCGTTGGTGTCACCGTCAAGGATCAGAATCCACCAGCAAAGGCTCCCGCAGCATACCGCAATGTACCCCAATACTAGGCAAAACTAGTATCAGGATAACCAGCACACACTCTGCATACAGCAAGCTTACCCCACCAGACAACACCAGTGTAGGTTAAGAGAAGAACTCTTTTATTGAAACAAACCACACATATTTATACTCAAACCTGGCATTCAAATACCTGGACAAAGCAGATAAAATAGGGACATAATCCAATCACCATACAGTAAACAGATGGTCTAACAAGTACAATGACTTAGACATGATTACATTTCACACACAAAAGGGTTGCTGAACTCAGACAATGGACCCAAAGACTTGAGGGCTTGAATGGATTAACACACAGCAGGGGGTCTCAGTACAGATCACAATACACTGCCTTGAGTGGCTACAATAAACATTGAAAGTAACTTTAGGTAAACTCAAATAATTAACCCCTAATGGCCCTGTCCCCTGAAAGCAGGCTATGATTTTTAGTCCTTTTTGGCACCACTGTCTTCCAATATAATATCCCAAAGCTCTACATAGCTTGCGTCACTGGGCTGACAATCTATTCGCCTAGACAAGGGTTGTTTTAGGCATGACAGAAATGTCCACAGTTCCTTGTGTTCCTTGTTTAACAGTCTTAGGCCCAGTGGTTCCTGTGACAGGGACCCATAACAGAGACTATGGGTACTCCAACTGAGAGGGGGATAGGAGGTGAGGAAATGTTGGTGTATGACACAGAAAGATTGTTGAGAGATTGGCTAGGAACCAGGAATGTGACAGCTCACAGAGATTAGAGAACCTGGGAGAGGAGGGTATGGTCGACTGTGTTGAATATGGCTAATAGGTCAAGGAGGATAAGAAGATACAAGTGCCCACTGGTTTTCACAATATGGAGAACATTTGTTACTTTCGTAAGGACAGTCTCTGTAGAGAAAGTGGGACAAAAACCAGACTGCAGTAGGTCCAGAGTGTTCTGGGAGTTTAGAAAGGTAAGCAGATGAGAGTAGACTAGGCGCTCAAGAAGTTTTGAAGCAAAGGACAACAATAATACAGGGTGCTAGTTGGATGAAGAGGTGGGGTTTAATGAGCTTTTCTTTAGGATACTATTGAATGTTTGAAGGAGGGGGAAAGATGCCAGAGGATAGGGAGGAGTTGAATACATAGCATGGGAACTAAGATGGATGACAAAGGATTGAGGACATGGGACGGTACAGGATCAAGGGAGCAGGTGGTGAGTGGTGATGTGGAGAACAAAAGGGAGACCTCTTCTTCAAATGAGTGGGATGGAGGATCAGGAAGATGCAATTCTAGTGACTAAAATAATGGGACTGTTTTATATATTGTGTCAATCTTCTGTTTGAAGAAGTCTGCAAAGGCTAGAGGAGTGAGAGAGGGGAGGAAGAAAGATGGAGAGGAGGGGTGGAGGAGAAAATCAAAGAAGGAGAATAGGGGGCGTGAGTTAGATTTGTGAGTATTAATTAGTGAGGAGTAATAATGTTGTTTGGCAGAGAATAGAGTGTTTTTTCCTATCAGGGCAGGATAAATTTGTAGTGTAGAAAGTCTGCATGAGAGAGAGACTTCCTCCACAGGCGTTCAGAAGAGCAGATACAGGATAAGAGAAAGCGTGGTTGAGAGTTAAGCCAAGAGCTCTTGTGACAGGCCTGGTGTGGGGCATACAGACTAAATGATGAGAAGAGGAGGTGGTTGTAGGATTCAACAAGGCTGTCTGGTTCAGTAAGAGTGTTGAAGGTGGATAGGTTGGAGTGCACTGCAGAACCTATGGCAGATATGTCTAGAGAGGGAAGGTTGTGGGCAAAATGGGGGTTTTAATGGGAGGAGGAAGGGGGAAGGGTTGCGGAAAAGGTTATAAGGTAGTAGTCCGAGAGTAGAAAAGGGGATACAGAGAAATCTAGTAGGGAGTAGATCTTTGTGAATACCAAGTCAAGAAAGTGACCATCTTTGTGTGTGCTAGATTCAGTCCATTGTTGAAGTGTGAAGGAGGAGGTTAGGTGATGCAGTCAGGAGGCCCAAGTAAAGTAATGAGCATGAATGTGGAAACTGATGTCCCCAAGTATGAGAGTTGTATCAGAGGAGAGAAAGAATGTAAGCCAGCACTTAAAATTTTAAAGGAAGGCAGAGGGTGTGCTTGTGGGGAGTCTGTATACAACAGCAACAGATAGTGCTACAAGGTGGAATAACTGCATGGCATGGACCTCAAAGGAGTTAGTGTAAAGGGATGGGGGAATGGGTATATGCTGAAATTGTGAAGAGGAATCAAGCAGTACACCTGTGCCACCACCTCTGCCAAAAGGCTGGGGGAGGACAGTATGTGTGTGGTTTTATGACAACTAGTGCAGTGCGACAAGGTTGTATGGGGTCAGTATATATGGTTCTTTGTTGACCATGGGGATAAGGCTGTGGGTGTAAGTATGTGTGGGACAGACTAGGGGGTCAGAATTTGTGGTTCTCTGATTACCAGTGGGACAAGGCTTGGGGGGGGTCAGTATATGCAGTTCTATGGCTACCAGTATAGTGGGACAAGGTGGGGGTCAATATGTGTAGGTCTATGACTACAGTGGGATAAGACTGGGGGGTCAGAATGTGGGGTTCTGTCACTATGTTGCAAGGGTGGGGATAAGTATGTGTGGCTCTCTGGCTACCAATGCAGTTGAACAAGGCTTGGTGGTCAGTATGTCTATGGCTACTAGTGGGACAAGGCAGGATGTTAGTATGTGTTGTTCTATGGCTACCAATGGGACAAGGCTGGGGGACTGGACTTTCGTCAGCTTTCTCTCTCTTTTCCAGTACATTATAATAATGCAGTAAACTAACTGACACTCCTTTTTATATTTAGGGAATACATGGGGGAAATGCTACACATGGGAGAGAATTAAATTAATATAATTGATTTCAATACTCAGAAAACCTACCAATACATTTCCCATGAGAATATTGTAATTTTTGTGCCTATGCTTTCAATGGCCCAATGATTTCCATTGCAATACTGGATGTGTGTGTGTGTGTGTGTAAGACTCAGTATGTGTGGTTCTATGGATACCAGTAAAGTGGGAAGATGCTGGGAGTCATTAGTGTGTTTATATGGCAACCAGTGCAGTTGTAGTCATAGAACCACACGTGCAGAGTCTTAAACCCCATTGCCTCCTGGGTGGGAATTCCCAAGCCAGAAAGCATAGGTGAAATGTGTGGTTCTGCAGCTATCAGTGTAGTGGGACAAGTACTAGGGTCAGTATGTCTGGTTATATAGTTGCCAGTGCAATGGAACAAGGCTGGAGGGTCAGCATGTGGTTTTACGGCTACAATGCAGTAGTATAATGTTGTTGGATCAGCATGTGGGGTTCTATGGCTACCAGTGGAGTTGGGCTACTATTGCGGTTGAATGAGGCTGGTGTTCAGTATGTGCAGTTCATTGACCATTAGTGTAGTGGAAAAAGGCTTGGGGAGGGATCAGTAGGCTCTATGTCTACCAATAGGAAAAGACCAAGTGCTGTATGTTAAAAGAATACTGGAGTAAATATGGGGCAAATGGAACTACAGGACACAAACATTTCCAAAATTCCCATTGATTTAACTGGGGCTTTAAACCCCTTCAATGCTAGAAAGGTCTCCAGCGCATTACTCGAGAATGTGTTTGTATCCTCTCTAGCATTCAAAGAGTAAAAATACTATTAAAATGAATGTTTATTTTTATATGACCCCCCCTATGGCGCAGCTGGTTTGTAACACAATTACTCCAGTTTTGCATTGCATATCACTCTGGTCCTTAACCCTTTGAATGCCAGAGGGGAGAGTAACTCAGCTCCAAAATAGGAGCTACTTATTAAAGAAGTATGCTTCCCTCTTAAAATATAAATGAACTGTCCATGATAATTTCAGTTAATTCAACTCTTAACATTTTGAGTGCCAGAGGGGTTCACAGCACACTGCTTTAACCCTCTGGCACTCAAAGGGATAAAAAGGTCTCTAATGTATCACAAAGTCCTGCTCTTTGGTTTCAGATGAAGAAGTAGATTTCAGATTTAATGAATTGACCATGCTCAGTTATTTCTTAGGTGGTCAGGATTTTTTTTTAATAATGACCAAGTATAGGCTTGGCTGCATCTTAAAGTAGGGTGACCAGACCTCACCTTTAACCAGGGAACATTTGAAAAATGCATACTGCAGGGCTGCTTTTATGTCAGTGCAGTCCTGAAATATGCCTATTTCCTATATGTCCTCAGTTAAAGGGAAGGTCTGATCAGCTTAACTTAAAGGCCAGTCTCAAGGATTACTGCATGGAAGTTGGACACTTTTAAAAGCAACTACAGCACTTTCTCAACTTTAACTATTGGATATGAATGAGTAAGCAGTTTTGTTAATGAAAACCCAAACACTATTATTTATATTGCAGTAATTAATATAAGCAGAGGCAGGATGCCTACACATTTTGTACTCAGTCGTGCTCAATGAGTTTGACCTGATTCCAGCCCTTGGAATATAAGTGGCAACTACAGAGTATCTTAATTACGGGGTAATTCAATGTAATGTGAAGTGGCATAGTGCAATGAACTGCTTCAGTCGGATGGTAATTAATTAAATTAGGATTGGCAGGTAACAGTCCTTTTAATGCAAAGTTTTAAGTCTATTAATCTGTTGGTATAAAGTCAACTCATACAACGCAAGGACACCGTTAAAGGTTATTTGTAAAAATCAGTATACAGTAGATGTTTAACCCACTGCGTGCCAGAGGGCTGTGCATTGCATTGATTCAAAATGAGTTGCACACCTCTCTGGCACTGAGTGTTTAACCCCTTAAGGACCCATGCATGGATTTCCGGGCTTCCCGCGTGGCTGCACGCTATTCAGGGAGTCTGGAATCAAATCGCAAAAAAAAAAAATGCTCTGTGGTCCTTAAGTGACCGCCGCGTGCGTGCACGGCCGCTCCTTAAGGGGTTAAAGGAAAATAAGTAAAGAAACCATTACAGCTTTAAACAGCAGATTTTAAATAAGCTGTCCTTTTAAATGTACTGATTTTATGGAAAAACTCTGTATTGTACAGCTTTTCCTGTTGAGTACAACAAAAGTGCTCCCACTGCTGAGATATGCATATTTCCAGAGTTATTACAGGTTGTTGTTGTTGTTTTATTAACAGTGCCCTCTAGTGGTTAGATTCCAATTAGTTATTTTCTTACATTTTCTGGGAGAGGTGAATCACTCAAACAGTTCTCTATGGAACTGCTGAGTCAAGCTATTAGATCCATCCATTAATTAAAAAAAATGTAAAGAGTGAAGCAATGCATGAGGACCTCCTTAACATTCAAGGGGTTAAAAGGACCATTTACATAGTAGCATAGTTGATTAGGCTGAAGACATGCATCCATCAAGTTCAGCCCATGCCAGATCAACCTTGTTGATCCAGAGGAAGGCAAAAAAAACACATTGAAGCCTTTTACAATTTAGCCCCAAGTTGGTAAAAAAAAATCCTTCCTGACTCCAAATGTCAGATAGTTTCCTGGATCAACATCCTATCTGCTTTGAAGCCAACTGTCATAATTCTCAATATTGTAATGTGCTTGATAGGTATCCATTATTTTTTAAAGCATTTACAGCATCTGCAAGCACTCCACAGCTTTACTACCCTTACTGTAAAATGTCCCTGCCTTTGTTTTAGTTGAAAGCTCGATTCCTCTAGTCTTCATGGATGATCTCTTGCTCGTAGTGCTGCACTTTTTCCAGTTCAATAATGTCTGGTGCTCAAAACTGTACTCCATATTCTAGATGAGGCATTACAAAGGATTTACATAGCAAAAGAATTATATTGGCATCTCGTACACCTAGACCTCTTTTTATTCAGGAAATTACCCTATTTGCTCTTGCAGCAGCTACATGACTCTGCACACTGCCGTGAAGTCTATCGTCTATCAGTAGTCCTAAATCTTTCTCTAATGAGAATTCCCCAAGTTGTTTCCCATTTAGTCTATATGTGACCTGTTTGTTTCTACAGCCCAAATGAATAATCTTACACTTATCTACATTAAATGTATCTGACACTATTCTGCCCATTCATTCAGTTTATCTAAATCCTTCTGCAGAGAAAAAACATCCAGCTCTGTATGTATTTCCTAATACATATTAGCATCATCAGCAAATATTGAGACACTACTTTCAATTCCCACTTCTAGATCATTAAAAAACAAATGAAAAAGCATTGGGCCCAGGACTGAACCTTGTGACCCCAGTTACGTCTTTAGACAAACTTGAAAAGGTTCCATTTACAAAAATACTCTTCCAAGAATCATTTAGCCAGTTATCAATCCATGTACAGATATCACCTCCCAAACCGAAGCCTTTTAATTTATGCAGTAACCTGTTGTGAGTCACTGTATTAAAGGTTTTCACAAACTCAAAGTATATTATGTCAACAGCAATCCCCTTGTCTAAATTACTACTTACCCTTTCATAAAATCCAAGTAAATTAGTCTGATATGATCTATTCTTCATAAAACCATGCAGGCTCCTATTAATAATATTGCTTGTCTTCACATAGTTCTGAATACTGTCAACTAGTAACCCTTTTAATATTTTACCCTCTATGGAAGTCAAGCTTAAATGACTGCAATTTCCTGGTTTGGATCTTGCCCCCTTTTTGAAAAATGGTAATACATCAGCATTCCACCAGTCACAGGGTACTATGCCTGATGAAAGTGAATCAATAAACCAATTATGACTGTATATCCCCCTTTGATGCATCTGGTTTACTGCAGAAATGTAGCTATTTAGCTTACTCAATACAGCCCTTTGTAAATTTATGCACATCAGTAATGAAATTTCACTTCTGAATACTTTTTTTAGTTTTTTTTAACCCCTACATTTTCTGAAGCTAGATGATTGTTGATAGGGCTAAAAGGCTTCCCTCTTTATATAATGTATGTAATACAATACTCATGTCATTCTACATATTATTAATATTATATGAGTGCGACATTACCAAACCTCCTGGTGCTGCATATGTTACAGGTGTTTACAGTCAAATATAAATTTGAGTAGCTTTCTTAAGATTAATTCACACATACATTGTTTTTAACCGAGAGACCATTGGCTTGTGGATATTTCCCACCATGGCAGAGAAAACCTACCCCAGAATACAAAACAAAATGTGTATTTTTAATTGAAATTCTAATCAAGTGATTGGTAATCTGTAAACTCTTGGATATAATATGCATCAGTGGGGAAAAATTAAGTGCCTATTTATAATATAAAACCATGTTTCCAGCTTGTGTTTCTTTTTCTCTCTTTCCCTCTATCGATCTTTCCATCTATCTATCTATCTATCTATCTATCTATCTATCTATCTATCTATCTATCTATCACCCCTTCCTTGATCGGTTTCTCCTTCTTATCACCTCAATGATGAAGACACAACCGGAGACAAACAGAGATCTTTCCAGTGGGCAGGATGTTTGCATTTGCTGACTGCTTCATGGTTATGTCTTGTGTCATTTCTGCCCACTTCCTTGGATAACTCTTGCTTAATTTCAGGTCCTGACAGGACATATATTTCAATAAGCAGATACACAAAACCTGAAATGACTTGAGACGGGCAGCAAATTTAAACATGCTGCCACCCAGAAAAATCTCCCCTGGCTGTCTCTGGATGGGTTGGAGGTAGGTAGAGGGATAAAGAAATGTGTATAATAAACACCCCACTTCCCCTTAGGTGAAAAAGGGGGAAAAATTAGTGTTTTTACCCAAAACATTATGCTAAGAGGTCTTCTACACACCATTAAGGAATGCATATTTCCCTACATTTAATAGCAATTCCAAAACAACAAAATTCATGGTTTTATGAGTAGGTCTTCATAAAAATGCAATAAAAAAATTAAATGCAAATAAATGGTGTACCATTTTGTATTTCAGGTATAAAAGAGAAAAATAACGTGTAACCTAATGCTGTGTATTTTTGAAATCTACACAACATTCCAGTTTCTGAGAGGGGTTATTTGTATTTTTATCTCAAGACTTAGCTGCCATGAAATCTACTGCAAAATGTATCTTTTTGTTTTCTTTTTTTATTTTTAATGTTCACAAATTAAATGGTACAAAACTCTTTGCACAACATTTTATATCATACCAAGTAACTAGGTACCTCATGAGTAAAATGATACCCCATTTGCATAGGTTGACATAACTTAGGGGTGCTAGGAGCATAAAATGCATCTACCACAATATTTATATTTTATTAATAACCACAGACATGACCAAAAGGTAGACATTTCATTTTACAAGGTTGACATTGGGTAGCATCAAATGAAGGGTCACTTGCCTTTGTAACACTAGGCTGGTATGTAAAAAATATACAGAATGTGGCACTTTCCTCCACTTCAAAGATATCACCAAAATCTTTGAAACTCATAGAATTTCCTACTGTATTCAACTGGTAAAGCCCTCCAAAGAAAACGGCACTCTACTGTATGGGTTAAAATATTGTAAGGATACCAGAAGTACTTACTAACCTACAGAAAACATACAGCTATATTAAACATTTCTTAACTATTTTTAACTCCTAGTCTGTGTTCAGATAGCCCAAAAGTATAAAATAGGAATGTGTATCCAGGATTGAATATAAAGTAAGGGTAAAGTAAGTGTAATTTTGTTCCTGTAGGGTATTGTGAGTTGAGATGTGCTATATCCCTTCACACTATCCAGGATACATGAACTAAGTACTAATGTTGTGTGATAATGTGATCTCCCAGGAGTACCATCATTTGAAAAAGGGGTTGAGTATATTTTAAATTATGTTACTGTGGACGTTCTGAAGTCTGGAGGGTGAAACAATGGCTCCTTTGAAAACATCTTCTCCATACTCTTAACTATGTAAATATACCTCAAGTACTAAAGTGGGGGTGATCATGTGTTCCCTCAAGAGAAAGAGGCGTTCCCTCTTTTAATCAAGAGTAGTAATATCATACCACATGAAGCAAAAGAGGGGGCAAGATGTGCTGTTTAAGCCCAACCCCCCAAAAATGCTGAATGAGTAAATAAAGCTGGGAAGGGCTTCATGATGCATCTATTATTCCAATGCAGCCCTGCATAAGTGATCCTCTTTAAAAATCCTTGTTTAATTATCTTAAACGGAAGAGACAGAACAGCTTACAGCAACCTGTAAACAACCTTTAACAAAGCTGCCAATGTGAATAAAACTGATGAAGTTGTTGTACTGCATCTATTTATCTTCTAGCTAAACGCAAGTACTAAAGCTCATATTAATAGTAACACGGAGTGCCAGAGATATACAATGCATTGCAGTGGATTGGATACCTCGCTATCACTCAAACTGTTTAATTAACTTCATAGACCATAGTGTACACTCAGTGCTAATCATTTATAGTAACTTGGAAGAATTTACAAATTTAACTTCACACAATGCTGAATTTTCCTACCAGACTTCACAAGCTAAGTAGGCTGTATTATATTCCTCAAAAATGAGATTGAGAGAGATCAAGACCAAAGTGTATGGTACTACAGAGTTGACTTTGAGGGGGGGAAGCCTTGGGCAGCTGTCAGCTTTGCCATGTTTGTAATAGGACCCAGGCTAGAAGCTATAAACCCATGGTGTCCATTTGTATTTCAGCATCTATTGTCCTAAGGCACAATTTATTATATTACCTTCTGATACTGTAGTATAATATTGGAATTATATTTGTGTGTGTTTATGTATGTGTGTGTTGGAGTTAGTCCATGCTTTTGTTTGTGTGTGTATGTATGTGCATCAATGTGAATGTGTGTATCTGTGCATGATGTCTCTCATTAATTATGTAAAAAGTACCTAAAGCAACTCTTGCAGCTGACGCATCATAGTTGATCCAGAAGGATACCCATGACAGAATTGTAATCAGGGTAGAAGGCATGTATGTTTGTAAAATGAAGTAACCAATGTTTCTTTTCAGTCGAAAACTAAGTGACAGCCGTGGATAGGAACCTGTGGTGGAAAAACAAGACAATGAACAACTTGTGCCAACTCCTGTTTCAAACTGATTATGTTTAGCAGAATGCTTACCTGTCGAAAACACGACTTTCTTTGAAACCATTTTATAATCAACAATAGAAAACTGAGGCAGTTCAATCTTTTCGACTCCTGTGATGGCTTTGTCTCCTCCATTCCAATAAAACTCAATGTCATCTGTTGTATATCCATCTAAAATAAAAAGATAAATTATCATTTCAACTCAACAGACCACTGCATTTTGTGTTGATACAAAACCACACGGATTTCTGTGCACTATTAAGCTGGAATAGGTAGGATGTTTGTAAAAAATCAATAGCAATTAAATAAGAGGGCTTTTTCTTTCCTTTTGCTGGAAGTGGTTTAAATTGTTGTGTTTGAAGTACTGATTGATTCACAGAGTTGAGAATATCTTTTGCATCCAGAAGTTAACCCTTTGAGTGCCAGAGGGGTATGGAATTCATTGCAAAGCAATGCATTCAGTACCCCTCTGGCACTCAAAGGGTTAATATCCTTGGTCTCTCTCGCACACACACACACACGCTTCTTCCAAAGTTAATTTTTGTGAAAAATACAAACAAAAAACAAAACTTAATTAAAACCTATGTAGACAGAATTTTCATTCTTCAAATTATAGTAATAATAATAACTAATAATAATATAAAACAAGAAAGTGAAAATATTTATTGATCATTATTATAATTCACATATATTTATTTCTATCATCTAAATAATTTGTAATATTTTATATATTTATATATTTTTGACAGTAAAACAATATGCAAAAGACTTCTCACATTTTTATGCAAATATTGGTGACATGTTGCTAAATAGAGCCATGTCAAGTGTTAAATAATTTGTAACAGTTACTATTAGATCCACACTCTTACTAATGTCTGAAGGTCATACACATGTGACCTCTCTGACTTCCCCATCTTCCTGGAGAACTAATAATCCTCCACTTACCTTACTATGGCCAGGAAATTGTAATAGCCTCTATATATTTTGCCTTTGTGCCACTGTTCAAGAGATAACATCTTTAATAAGTCATGGGGAAAGATGTACTAAGGGTCAATACAATGGCAATGTGTGGCAATCAAGTTGTCATAAAGAATATGATGCACTTTTACCATATGCACTAAGAATTTGCAAGGGCTGGGGGAAACATTTTATAAATTCCATGTAGTGTTGTTGTAATGCTGGTGATCCATTTAGGGAAGGCAAGTGAATGAGCAGGGAGGATGTGCTCAGATTTCAGCAACATTCACCATAATTCCCTAGCCCTCTCAGTTCCATACTGCACTCCCCTGTGGCACTAAAAACGTTCCAACATCAACAGCCATTACAACCAGCGATTTCTTCAGTGAGTGTAACATATAACAGCTTCTATGCCATTCTGTACTTACTAAATCAGCTGTTCAGATGGCTACTCGCTGATCAGCTGATTCAGGTAAAGTGAGGACTGACATGACACTCTGTAATGGAATGTGTTGCGAGTTCTGTATTTACTGGACCAGCTGATAAGTAGACTATGTGCGGTAGATTTACAGGGCTGTGATGGCTGGAGACATCTTCATGCATATGATGAGATGTAATAGAAACGAGTACACCATCATATCACCAACCAGGCCCCTTATGGACCTCTAGTACATCTCTCGTGTGGATGTCATCATGACCAAGGATACCAGGAGGAGCAAAATCTAGGAGTTCCTCTGATACCAGCAAAGAAATTACAGGAAACAGAGCAAAAACTATATGGTTGGAAGATACTATAGGCTCAGAATCAGAAATAAGAGTGGAGTCAACAGGTGTGTGGAAATTAAAAAAAAAAAACTACTTGTCCAAGGGACTAAAATGAGAGCCCAGTCTACTTGTCCCTCATGACAATCTACTTGTCCTGATACACAAAATAATTTCAGCCAAAATAGTATTTAAATAAGGTCTTCAAGAGTTCCACTCCACCTTATTGTACACCAGGGGTTGCGGGCAGTGATAAGCTGAGAGCCACAGCTGACTTTCTCAGCCAATCAATGCCTGCTATTGTTTGTGTGGCATAAGGTGGAGAACTCTTGCCATCACCATATAGTCATTAGGTGTTACTGTGGGTGCACTGGGATCCTGAATCACTGTTAAACCATACAAAAATGGCTTAACAGAGTAATGGGAGATGCCACACAGGGACTTCAGTCACCATAACACTTCAAGGTTTTGAAGTGGTCATGGTGCTTCTAGCATTCCTTTAATGCCTTATCACAATGTGGCCAGGACCTTTCCTTTTATCTCCCTCCACTCTCTCCTGCCGCCCTTGACTCGGCCCTTTGTGTTCCACCCCTTTCCGCCCTGCCCATGTATGTGTATAAAAGTCAGTGTGTTTCTGTGTTCCCTATATGTGTGTCAAAATGTGTGTTCCTTATATGTGTATGTGTGTGAAAGTGTGTGATGTCTATATGTGTATCAGTGTGTGTGTATTTCTCTGTATGTGTTTCAGTGTGTCACTGCATGTGTTTCTTATATGTGTATGTGTTCCCTATATGTGTATGTGTGTCAGTGTGTTCCCTATATGTGTATGTGTGTTTGTCAATGTGTTTAACTCTCTTTAGGGTAAGGTGACCAGATTTTTTAAATGTAATCCAGTGACATTTTTTTCTCCACACCCTGTCCACACTCACACGCTGTGTCCACACACTGCCCACACCCTGTCGACACACGCTGTCCACACACTGCCCACACCCTGTCTACACTCACACACTGTCCATCCTCACACCCTGTCCACACACTGCCCACACTCTGTCCATCCTCACACCCTGTCCACACACTGCCCGCACTCTGTCCATCATCACACCCTGTCCATACACTGCCCACACTCTGTCCATCCTCACACCCTGTCCACACACTGCCCACACTCTGTCCATCCTCACACTCTGTCCATACACTGCCCACACTCTGTCCACAATCATACCCTGTCCACACACTGCCCACACTGTCCATCCTCACACCCTGCCCACACTCTGTCCATCCTCACACCCTGTCCATCCTCACTCCTTGTCCACACACTGCCCACAGTCCACCCTCACACATTGTCCACCCTGCACACCTCCACACTGTCCACCCTCAAATGTCCACCTCCATACTGCCCATATTTCCCACCCCATCCTCCTCCACAAACTGTCCACCCTGTCCTCCTCCACATACTGTCCACCTCCACACTGTCTACCTCAACACTGCATCCCACACACTGTCCACACTCACATTGCCCACACTGCCCAGCCCCACATTGTCCACCTTCACTCTGCCCACATAGTCCACCTCCACATACTGCCCATCTGGAGAAAACCAGCTGCATCATATGAAACAAATGAAAATTGTCGAAGTTAAATACATATGTCCAAACATTTAAAATGGTAAAAGACAGACACTCTTGTTTTAGGTGGTGTCGCTGGGGGCGTGACTTGTGGGCAGGGCATTACTAAGAATTCATGACTGAAAACAGCTCTTTATTTAGCTGAATAAATAATTGGGAATATTGTATTTACACATGCTAACTTATAAACACATACAGAAGTGTAAGAACCAGACGGGTATGCAACACATTGAGAGGCAACGTGTTACACACCCCATCTGGTTCTTAAAGGTTTAATGTGTTTTATTACTTTAGAGCAATTTGGTACACATATATGGAGTTATGGAGGATATTTTCATGTTATGAGTAGGTTAACCCTTTGAGTTCTGCTGTGCTAGAGAGGAATCCAAAATGTATGGAGGATATTTTTCATGTTATGAACAGATAACCCTTTAAGTGCTAATGTGCTACAGAGGCATCCAAAGCATTATGGAGGATATTTTTCATGCTATGGATATAGCCATAAAATGAATAATATCCTCCATAACTCCATTATATTTTGGATACCTCTCTAGCACAGTAGCACTCAAAGGGTTAACCTACCCATAACATGAAAATATCCTCCATATCTCCATGCTTTAAATACCTCTCTAGCACAGTAGCACTGTTAACACCCCCCGTGCCACATCATTGCGCCATTCAATGGGAGAATACATTCAATTCCATTGCAAACAGACAGTGACATGCCGACGGCAAGCTGCCTTGAACTGAACTTACTAGTACTACTGGAGTGTCCAACATGGTGATGGTGACTGGCCCTGATCATTTAACCCTTTTGGGTATATCTCTGTGACTCTAAGTGGGCAGATCGTCAGTACAGAATCTGAATGACCATGGTGACGTAGTAAATTTCAAAAGTGAACCACTGACACGGGGGCTGTCGGTCCGGCTCTGCTTGCCTGAAGCAGGGCTAAATGTTAGAAAAATTTGCCTGCCCGGCGCCCGGAACTACATGTCCGGGGCGTTGGGCGATATAAATTCCACAACTAGGGTTGCCACCTTTTCTTCAAAAAAATACCGGCCATGGCATTCCCTCCATTGACTTAACATTGGACAGAAGCCAATTTTTTACCGGCCTGCCGGTAAAATACCGGCTGGGTGGCAACCCTATCCACAACCCTGAGTCAAACTGTCTGGAGAAAGCATCTGCTTTGGTATTTTTAGTTCCAGGATGACAGATAATTATGTAATTAAACCTAGAAAAAAAAGGGTCATCTGACCTGTCTCAGATTTAAAAGCTAGGATATAGCCAAATAAAGCAAATGTTTATGATTAGTAAGAATAGTGACATAACAGAGCCTTCAAGACGGTGACACCACTCCTCCAAGGCTATTTTTGATGGCAAGACCACCTCCGGTTGACTATGTAAAAGGTGTAAGAATGTAAATCAATAGTTTATTGATCCCACTGTGACAGCATAGCACCAGATTCAATTTCTGAGGCGTCAACCCCAACAATAAATTGTCAAGAGAGATCTGGGTACAACAATATCAGGCGACAGAAAAGCATCCTTTATGTTTTTCAAAAGCTTAAACAAAGACCAGTCAAAAGCAAGAAAGCAACATGTGACCTGAAAAAAAAAAAGCATGCACATGCACAGCAGTGTACTTATTCGCAATAAGAATACATAGACATCCAAGCAGTTCTTGCTAGCAGCTGTCATGTCCCCCTCTATGCACTTGACATACAGGACTGATTATCTTTTGTACTAAAGCACAAGAGCAAAATTCAAAAGGGCCATTAGGATTTTCTGTCCATAGCAAGGTAAATGGGTGGTTATAATTAGCAAGCAGAGCTGGATCTACATCCAATATGCCCTTACGCAAGGCATACTAGGAACCCTTAGATCCACCTACAGTCACACCCTCACATGACCCGTCACACCCTCACATGACCCATCCCCCAGTTCCATCCACTGTTTCCTGGAACAGATAATACTCTTGGCCTATGACAAGGAAGAACTAAAAAAGCTTTAAACCCTTGGTTGCTAGAGATCTCTACAGCACATTGCTCCACAATGAATTGATGAAGGGGGATATAAACTGAGGTTGTGTTGCCCACACCCACAGTGCAAAATGTGTGTGTGTGACCAGAATAGTTGAGACATGCTTCAGAACTTGGAGATTTAGGCAGTTGCCTACTATGCCTATTGGGAAATCTGGCCTTGTAAGCAGGTGTTAGTTCTTCTCTATTTTAAAGCAAACTACATCTACAGGACATTGATCTATCCATGACTGATTCACAAGAGTGGGCACTAGGCATATTAAAGTTTAATTTTTAAAGTGGCATAATTTAGGCATCAATAAAATGAAAGTTACTGAAGCGGAGTGGATGGACCTAAACCCAAGCCCATATTTATGGCTAGATGTATAAAGTATTTTATTAAATTGGACTCAACTTTATGCAGCAGTACAGTATATCTACATTTGTTTTGTTGAGCTAGACACTTCCATTTCATACTTCTATAGCTTTCCATTTTATAATTGTGTCATCTTCTTACATGGTTCTGTGGAACAATTTGGGTAGGTATGAGGGGTCACTTTTTCTCTGGGTTTTTCATTCAGATGTGTATGTCTACTGTGGATTGTGAGTTGGTATGGACTAAAAGGATACTTCAAGTGGGAGAGTGAAAATACATGTACCTGCTGGCAATGCAATACATATATAATAGACTGCTGTGTAAAGATGTCCTACTGAGATTTAGCCTGATGCCAGCTATACAATGCTCTAGCCCTGACAATCCTAGCAGTGTGACATATGTTGCACAAATGACCTATGAAAGGTACAAATGGTTTTAAAATGCCTAATTTCTTTTTCCATGCTTAAATGACAAATGCCACCCAGTGTATAGAGCTAGTTATCACACAGAAGTGTAGAAGATCCTCAACAGCTCTATCTATCTCTACATTCCACTGGGATTACATTACAGATAGCCAACCTCAGGAAAACAAATTGCTATGAACTGTTCATTATTTTCTTGTTTCAGAAAAGGAACAGCTAGAGAAAATCTCTCAGCTATAGTTAACTACATTTGATCTAGACTTAATAAAAATGAAGTGCACCAACCAACCAAAGTCCAGCAAAGGATGACAGGAGATGTAGTTCAGCAACAGTTGGAAAGTCACATATTGACATCACCTGACTAAGAAGGAGTGGAACGCCTGTCTTTGACATGATTACATATAATGTGAGGAGCGCTGATTACTTTTGCCTCTGAATGGTCTGTTCTGTGTAGTGAGGTGCGATAATGTCCTGGCCTACCAGGTTGTATTAAATAGAAATACTGTACAAATGGCGGATGGCAGTCTGTAAGATTCTAGAGACAGATGGGTACCTTAAATAAATCTGTCCTTTCTGTTTAATTCCTTCCTCTGGGTGTAGTAGAACATCCAATTTGAGCACACATAGCCCCATGATAAATAAATGCCTTCTGCCATGTGCCTGAGATTACAGACAACAGTTTCCTTCGTGTAAGATAAGGGCTGCTGCAGTATGAATTAGACCCTAATAATAAAGGACAGATGTATACAGGATAATATGTGATCCCCAAAGTATGCAATTACTTTAATCAGGAGTCTACTAACAGTACTTTCCCAAGCTAGCAAGGTTTTGGATTACAACTTGAATCTGCATGTTGTCCCAGCTGCATGATTGATAACAATGAGCTTCTGGTGCTGATGCAGGGACTGGCCAGTACAGCTTCTGAATACTGACTGTGGATGATGGAAATTATAACAACATCTCCAGAACCACAGATTGCCCAGTCTTTGCCAAGGCAAACAGAATGCATTGTAGATCTGTGTTTTGGGTCAGAGCTCTGTTTAGAAAAATGTAAATGAGTATTAGGAGGGAGCAAAAGGCACCTTAAAAAGCCCAACACTGTAAATGAATTAGCCCATTGGATTCTAGAGATGTATCCATTGCATTGGAGACATTTCTAGCATCCAAGAGGTTAACAGTAACAGATGACATGCAAATACTCATGACTGCAAATATGGGTGGTATGAGCTACAACTGAGGGACAAAAGTCAGTAGACAATTTTATTACCTCCCATAGTGCACCAGTGCTGCTAGTTCCCACTTTCTTCCAGTACGTTACTTCAGTGGGAATAGCTGGACAAATGCTAATGGGAAACCCTCTCCATTTTTATCATCTTTCTCCATATTCCTCTAGCAGCCTTGGATTCCTACAATTATAGCACATCTCCTTCTTAAAGGAACAAAAGGTCTTTGGGGGCTATTTTACCCTCCTGGACTCAGTCCACCAAGATCTAGTTAAAGTGGAACTTTCATCAAAGTTACATGTAACCCCAAATCCTTAATATGTTAGCGATATACATATAAATACTTGTAATCTGCAGTATAAGTCCGGCATAAGTAAGAAATAGAACGTTTTTGGCACTGGCTGGCATCTTGCAATAGGCACTCTCTGCCACTGCGCTGTCAGTCCTTCCGGTGCCTTAGGGCACAAGGATTCCAACTCGCCATTCATGCAGGTGAAGGGGACGGACAGCGCAGAGTCAGAGATGCCGTCTCTGCAAGATGTCTGCGCTGTTCCCCGCTGCTGCCTGCTGAACCAGTTCTGTTTCTTACTTATGCTGGACTTATACTGCAAATTACATGTATTTATATGTATATCGCTAACATATTAATGATTTGGGGCTAACTGTAATGTTGATGAAAGTTCCGCTTTAAACTATTCTCCATGTGGAAGCAAGACTTAACCCTTTGAGTGCCAAAGGGCTGTCCAACGCACTGCTTTGCAATGCAATGGATACCCTTTGACACTTATAGTGTTAAATCCCACTAGAACAAGGATGGGCAATATGAAGCCCTTCAGTTTTTTCCAGACTACGATGCCCATTTGCTGGCAGGGAATGATGGAAGCTGTAGTCCTCACTTTGCCCACCTCTGCCCTAGAACTAGAACACTCAGGGCCAGTAAGAGGGGCAATTCTGGAGCAAACCACTAGCCCCAGAGGGGTCAAATAAAAATTGCATTGATTTAAACGGGGGGCTTTAACCACTTGAATAGTACATTTCTTTGCAGTGTTTTGGAGACCTTCCCATCATTGAAGGATTGAAAGCCCCACTTGTCTTGCCTCACAATCATTCTTCTTTTCTTTGAACATAAGACTCCTTTTTAAGAGGTGGATTCTACCATTCGTCCCACTTCCCTATTGAATGTAAAGTACGCTCTCTGACAGTCTTCTCAGGATGAACTGGTGAGCACAGCATTCTACAATACAGGGTTACAACAGTGCAGTTGAAGTTGGGTCTCTGTTTGAGAGGGTTGTGCCACCCATTAGTAAGCAGTTGAACACCACTCGCTAACTCAAAAGGTGAATAAGATGAAATGGAGAAAATCTGATTCAAACCAACTGCACCATAGAAAACAAATAATGTCCCAAATCCCCATTTATCTAAATTGGGGTTTTACCCCTTTAAAGTGTTAGTAATGTCTAAAAAAAACTTTTTTGCATTTAGAAGAGCTTAAAAAGCTGATCTAAATGCAAAAAAACATTTAAAATTTGGTGTTTCCTACTGACAGCTGTAAAGCTGTCATCAGGAGATCCGTGTCGGTTGACACGCTGGCGCTGGAGAAGTGCTGAGATCTCGTTATTTACACGGAATCCCTTCATTGGAATGGTCTAAAATGTGTGCCTGGTGTTCATGAAGGGATTCCTTGTAAGTAAAGAGATCTCGGCACTTCTCAAGCGCCACCGTGTCGACCGACACGAATCTCCTGCTGACAGCTTTACAGCTGTCAGTAGGAAACAGCAAACTTTAAACGCCCGTATCTCTTAAACCATAGCGAGAGATACATTTTTTTTGCATGTAGATCAGATTTTTAAGCTCTTCTAAATGCAAAAACGTTTTTTTTAGACATTACTAAAACTTTAAAGGGGTAAAACCCCAATTTAGATAAATGGGGATTTGGAATATTAAGTGACAGAGGGGTACACGGGATGCTTTGCATAGCCCTCTGCCACTCAAAGGGGTAATACCTTTACTGCTGCATGAAATGGGTTAAAAGCACCACTTTAATCAATAGAAAAGTGTGATTATTCTGTACAGTTGGTTTGCTCCATAATTGATCCATTTCTTCTTATCAAGGTCTGGATGCTATCGCAGGTGATATTTTTATCAAAAGTTTTATCTCCAAATATCCCAATACACTTCAAGAGAAAACTCTGAGATAAACCAGTGATAAATTGCAGCACCTGCAATCAAATCCAACACTAAATTAGTGTCTGTTTCACCAGCTAAATTTTCAGCTATGTCCCATTTAATATCTCCAAAAAATAATCCACTACTTCTCTTACTATGACCAGAAAATCCTAATGGCCTCTATGGAATTTTGCACTTGTGCATTTATACATCATCAATCAGACCTGGACGTCACATCATAGAGGCAACATGACAGTTGCTGACAATTTTTACAAACTGAAACAGCACTTTGATAGTAACCCTTTAAGGGCCAGAAGGGTGGGCAAAGAATTACGAAGTTGTACACCTCTCTGGTCCTTAGAGGTTATGATTACAATGTGCAGTGAGCAAAGTCTGAGGTGTTGTGGTCCTTCTAGCAAACATCTTGTCCACCTCCATCAACATTACATCGAGGACAGATTGATGATGTTCTCTCTTGAATAAAGGTACAAGGGGAGTATTCATAAAGGCCATTAGTAAGGTAAGTGTGGGTTATTAGGGGGTATAAGTTATGCTTTAACCCATATAGCTCCCATAGCAAGAAAGCCTCATAAAAGAGAAGTGTGGAACCAAAACATTATTATAAAAAGCGATGAGTTCACGAGATGGAGGAAAAAGCCATGGATCCTTTCAAATAAAATTGTTACTAAGAGAACACCTATTTCTCTGTATAGTTGTCATGTACCACAACAAATAGGATTTGCTTCTGCTATTTTCTAACAGTGTGGAATCTTTGAAACCCTGAATTTTGCCTTTTGTTCTATGATATTTACTCACTGTAAAGTAATAGCCTCCTAGATTTGTTATGATTTCCCTTTATCAAATGTGATCCGGCGTGCTGAAGCAGACTGTACCAATTAGCTGCTGTAATTAATAGAGCACAGACTGAGGATTGTGGGATTTGTTTAACAGAATGCTCTGGAGAAATTATTGTATCAAGTATTATGGGGGCAGATGTACCAGTATCAGCTGTTGCATAATCTGATAATCATATTTCTAACCAGTTGAGATTAGACTAAATAATGTCCCCCCAAAATATTTGCTATAATATATGATATTTTAGAGGTCAGATTCCCTGGAGACCAACTAATTAGCATATTAATATTAAATCCTTGTATAATAGATATCCCCAAAACATTGCTTCCCAATGCACTGGGAATGTCTTAAGCATCCAAAGGATTAATAATGTTTATGTGTATGTGATATGAAAATGCATTAGTATATGAGCATGACTGGGTTTTGTGGCTTGTGAGGAGGTAGTTTCCAGTTGCACAGTAAACCACCCCATGCTGATTTACCCCTAACAGATTAGAGAGACACCAAACTGATAATTACATTAATGAGAAAGAATAAATATCTATGAAGAAAAAAAATAGTTTTTACAAACCTCTGCCTTCATTACAGTAAGGCCTATGCACTAAGCAGAACTTAATTTAAGAGCAAACCAGTGGCACCATAGTGGACACAGGCAAATATCTCCAATTCTCATTAATTTAAACTGGGGCTTTTTAACCCCCTTAATACTAAAGAGGTCTCAAAAGCATTGCAAAATAATGCATTGGATAGGGTTAAACATAACATTTTAATCAATAGTGATGTTTGTAGGTTCACTATAGAGAAGTTGGTTTACCTCAGATTTGCTCTATTTCACTTCAGTAGATCATCTTCAATGTTTTAATCCCTCAAAGACCATATGAGTGTGGAACACATTGTTTTGCAATGTACTGCACATTTCTCCGGTCCTTAACCCCATTACGACAATTGACTTACCAGGTACGTCCCGGAAAAAACGGTGACAGAGGATGTACCTGGTAAGTCACAGACGTCTGGGTCTCCGTGCGGCTGCACGCCGTTCGGGGACTCTGGAATAATTTAGTAAAAAAAAATGTAACACAGGCGTTAAGGTGACAGCCGTGTACCCACGTGGCTGTCACTAAGGGGTTAAAGGAGCAGTAAACTTTTTTTTATAAAAACACATATTTTACAGAGCATTTCCTGCTGAATAAAACAAGGTAGCTCCCATCGCTGTCAGAGGTTTTATTCAAAATGTATAGCAGTTTAAATAATCAGGAAGTGAATTTACTGTGTTTACTTCCTGATAGTTCTAACTGACAGGAAGTGACAGGCAATTTCTATCACATTCTATGGAGAACTGTATGTCTCTGACTTTTCTGACTTTCCTCTCCATTAGAATCTAACAGGAAATCTAATTAGAATTTGACCACTAGGTGGCACTGCTAATGTAAAAAAACATGGATTTAAACTGTAATAACTCTTGAAATATAAATCTCTTGGCAGTGGGAGTAACCTTATTTTACTCAATAGGAAAATCCCTATAACATATATTTTTTCATAAAAAAAGTTTACTGCTCCTTTAAGGGATTAAGGATAAATGTGGCCTAGTGTTTGGTAGTTGTTTATGATTGGCTAAATCATTTTGATTAACTCATTTATCCTCAAGAAGCAAAATCCCTTTGTTATGGCCTCTTAATAATATTGGCCTCTTGAATGTTAGCATGACATCCAATGCATTGCAAAGGAAGGAGTTATTAAAGAAAAGGCCAAAAAAGTAAATGCACTGAAAAAGAAACTGTCCAAAACAACTTGCAGTCTAGGTATCTATATTAATAATGGTTTTCTGAACACAGGTTGAGTACAACATTCTATGTAAATAATAAATCATGAAGTTTTATTCAATAAAAAACAGCAATAAGACTGCCTCTCTGTATTATTTTCACATCAAACAAATTTTATCATATGCACCCTCCATCTTTAATGAAAATGCTTGTCCTGTTTCATGTTTCATACAGATATTTGAAATTTCTGTGAATATAAAATGAATGAACATGATGGAGATGGATTTCCATGTGTGTTTAGTGCTAGGTTTCTTCAGAGTCTTTCTTTGCTGTTATCTGGACTGTTAAATGAAGAGGAAAGCATACTTCCCAACATTTCAAATTGCCAAAGAGGGACACTTGTGTTTTAGGGGGTGCTTCTGGGGGTGTGGCTGGTGGGCGGGGCATTACCAAGAATTTTTAGGCTATTTCTGGACCTAGTGACACCTCTTTGTTTAACCTAATAAATGAATTATAACAGGACCAATATATTTTATTTACACAGACTAATGTATAAACACATATACAGACCTTTAAACAAGCAATAATGTGAGTTACAGTACTGTGGAGCAATGTGATACACTTATGTACACACCACTCAGTCTGATCTCCTAAAAAGAGGGACATCAGGGTGGGAAAGAGGGGCAAAGGGATTTGGGTCTAAAAGAGGGACTGTCCCTCCTAAAGAGGGACACTTGGCAGGTATGGGAAAGGTTTATTTAGACTTTATATATTCAGCAAAAGCATAATATGTAAAGTCAAATTTAAAATATACTTTTTTATTATTTTTTTATCTTCTCTTATTATTATTATTTTTACATGTTTATGACCCTAACAGTGAGGTAATTGAATGTCTGAATCATGTGACAGAAGAAGTAGGGGTATTTATACAATGATGCAAGTCAACTTGCAGTACTGATTGATCTCTCTGCAGTGACAGGCTTTTCTACATTGTATCTCTCTTTACATTTTCCACTTTCTCAGTCCCACGCTATATGCTTTCTGGAAAAAATTCACATAGTTTCTGCAGGGACAAAAAACTTTAAAACAGTAGGAGAAGATGAAAATAAATAAATAAAATGCATAAGCAATTTGGCTTTATATATTATGCATTTGCAGAATATTTAATGTCATAATAAAGGGTTAATTTCCAAAAACATTCATAAAAGTAATATCAGTAAACTAAAGTGGCACAATTCATGAGGAAACCAACTGCATCAGAGGTAATAAACAGAAATTCCACAAATTCCAATTGATTTAACCCTTTCAGTGGCAGAGGGGTACACAAAGGGTTAACCACTTTAACCACTGTTCTAGCATTCAAGGGCACAAAATCACCATTTCAATCAATGAGAATTTGCAGAATTTCCATTCCTCCTATAATGCAATTGGTTTTCTTCAGCATTCCTCTCCTTTAGCATGATGAATAAGGTCCAGTGTGCTCTGGGAAGGGGAAAGCTGATGCTATAAACAAAAAATGGTGCAGTTCTGCATTAAGGAATTTGTCATTATAACTGATTCTAATTATGTTTGCCATTGCTTTGTAGAATAGCTCACAGGTTGGAAAAGGAGCCATATTCTCCGATCTAATAATAAACCAGTGAAATAAGGTAAATTGTTTTGCGAGGTTGACAGTCTCGTGACATCAAATGGCCTTACCATCTATTGGAAAAAGACCAAGGGTCATTCCAAGGTCCTAGGCCCTGAAAAACAGGGAAATGATCTAGCCGGTCTATTGGCTAAAGAAGGCGCCTTTAAGGGGGAGGCCTTAGATATCTCACATCTATTGGGTCCTATACAGGTAAATGTTCTTACCAGGCAACAAGCCCATAACGAGGCAGACACCCCAGTAGTACAGTGGATTCAAGACTCACCTAGTGAGGACTTGATTACAAGTCAGAAGGGGGACCCTTGGATATTCTATAAGCACATAGAAGACCCCTAAACCACCCGATGTCTGAGGAGGTGTAACGGTTTGTACGACACTCAGACACAGTAGGTTAGAATAAAACACAGTTTTATTAAAAGACACAATGTGAATGCCCACTACGGGCTATAGTGAAACACAGGAAAATATCAATCATGTAGATATGCCCTCACAGGCCCAGTATACAATGGTAGCGAGTTAGATACTGTCATAGGTCAGGCATAACCAGGCAACTTCAGCACAACATGGGTTAAAGTTCATAGATAGTAATCAGTCTCTGATGTGGTGTGTTTGACAACTCCCAGTATGATGGTAATGGTTAGCAAGAGACTGTGGTGCAAGGTGTGGAAGCACCTAGTCTGTAAAACAGGACTGAGACTATACCCTGTGCTGAGCAGAAACGGAGCCCACAATACTCTGCTAGAGCTAGCACAAACTTGAGCCACGAGCACTTGACCGGTGCAGTAACGGAGACACTGTACACTGCAGAGCTGATGGACTAGAGCCAATAGCACCTGACCGGTGTAGTAATGGAAACACTGTACTCTGCAAGAGTTAATGGAGGGCTCAGTGTAACAGAGGCAACAGTGCTCTGCAAGAGTTAGCAGAAGGCTCAGTGTAACGGAGGCAACAGTGCTCTGCAAGTGTTAACGGAAGGCTCAGAGTTAACGGAGGCAACAGTGCTCTGCAAGTGTTAACTGAAGGCTCAGAGTTAACGGAGGCTACAGTGCTCTGCAAGTGTTAACGGAAGGCTCAGAGTTAACGGAGGCAACAGTGCTCTAAAGTGTTAACGGAAGGCTCAGAGTTAACGGAGGCAACAGTGCTCTGCAAGAGTAATGGAAGGCTCAGTGGGATGGAGGCCACAACACTCAGTCTGCTAGGCCAGCAATGCGGAAGTAAGAATGTCGCCCAAGTGACACGGAGAACAGGATCAGTATAGCTGGCCGGATCACAGTGCAGGAACGTCAGACAAGCCGGGTGAGGTCACGGAGCAGGAACGTCAGCCAGGCCGGGTCGAATCACGGAGCAGGAACCAGAAGGAGTAGTCAAACGGGCCAAGTCGGTACACAGGAACGCAGAAACACAGCAACACAGTAGCACTGGTACAGGAACACCACGAAAGCGCACCTGACAGGTGCCAGAGGCCCGGTATAAAAAGGCCATACTGGGCGGGCCAAACTAAGCTCAGCCAATGGGAGCACACCACACAGAGGGTGACAAAAAAGAGCACGGGCACCGTGATAGGAGGACTGGGTGGGAAAGGAAGACTTGAGGATCTTGATGAGATCCAAGGCCCAATTCCATACACAAGATGGTTTGTTAACCAGAACCTCTAAAAATGGAATACAACAATGGGTTGTACAAACTGCATTTAGAGGTTTAATGCTCCAACATGCTCATGATGCACTTACCTCAGGTCATCGCGGCGACAAAATCACGTTTGAGATTCTCCGTGATTATGCATATTGGCCTCATATGCTTAAACATGTACAAACCTATTGTCAAGGTTGTTTGGTGTGTTCCCAATTCCAACCATCTGTCCCCACTCATCGTGCACCACTACAGAAGAAGGGAATGTCATTACCGTGGTCGAATATTCAAATAGATTTTATAGGACCAGTTAATCGGACAGCAAGGGGGGAAAAAGTATATACTAACTGTTACTTGTCTGTTCACCAAATGGGTTGAATGTTTACCCGTAAACAGTAATACAGCAGAAACCGCTGCTGCATTGTTAATTAATCATGTGTTCTCCAGGTTTGGCCTACCACAGAGGATTGAATGTGATAGAGGTAGTCATTTCACCAGTGAAGTGATGAGCAAACTATGTAAACTATTGGGGGTAAAACATAATTTACATATTGCTTACCATCCTGTGTCAAATGGGGCGGGGAGTGGAGCGATATAATCAATCCATTTTTAACATTCTCAAGAAGTTTGTTAAGAAATCAGGTAAGGATTGAGATCTTAAACTACCCCTAGTTCTCATGGCTATTCGGGCTACTCCTAGTGCAGCCACGAAAATGTCACCATTTGAATTAATGACAGGTAGAAAGATGGTCCTACCCCAGCACTTGCTATAACGTACGTCTGATCAAAATCTAATTAATGCCTCCACAACATATCAATACATAGACCAGTTATGCAAGCATTTACAACATGCATTTGCACAGAAAAATCTGGAGAAAGCAGTGGTAAGTAATAAAACTTACTAGGACCTAAAGACCACCAAAAGGGAGTAGGAGGTAAATGATCACGCTTATCTGTACAATTTTGCAAGAAACCAGGTAAGAAAGAAGAAATTCTTACCCTCATGGAGAGGGCCATATATCATTACTGATAAATTATCTCCAGTTGCCTATAAGGTTTCTATCCCTAATAATGGTGAAACTTTAGAACAGTGGGTTCATATAAACCAAATGCGTGCTTGTCACCCTAAATCTCAGTTACAGAACATAGAAGGAGAAGCATAAGAAGAACAAGGATCCTAATTCAATCAACAGATGGATGAGTATTATTGATTGTCCAAATTACATTATCATGTTTGGTTCTATTGTCTTCTTTTGTTTCAGTGAAAAGTCACTCTCTCTTTTGTCTGTCTGTGTGGCATGTATGTTCCCCACTAACACTCTAAGATATCTCGTCAACAAATGAATTGTTGTTCAGTGATGCTCAACAAAATGTTGTTATGCTAATTTTATTTTTCCTTTTAACAAGGTTTTGTTTTTAGCAAACAGTTGAGGGTCATTCCTCTGTGAAAGGGAGAAGAGCAGAGACAGAGAGTGTTATATTATCATAGTTTAGCTTAAGGCTAGTGAGGGCCACTAGCAGACTAGTGCAAAATAAATGTACAGTTATCATTACAGTACCAAAATCATAGGGATACTGATTGAAACTATATTGTGATGTATGTATGCATGCAAAAGAGGATTTTAGTCTTACCTGTTAAATCCTTTTCTCTTAGTCCATACAGGTTACTGGTAACTCTAGGTAGGCGATACACCCCTTTAATAGGTGGAGCCTACCTTCCCTCCTTGGCTGCTGCTAGCCAACCAGCTCCAGAAAGTTTTGAGACACTATGACTAGATAGTAGAATGGAAAGAAGACTCCTGTGAGCATGACCCCGAAGGACCCCCACGGTCTGCCACAGGAGAGTGATAATGCCCCAAATTCCTTGGTTTTGATATAACACAGACCAGGTGTCATTTTAGGTGCAAATTTTAATGTAGAGTAAGAGTGCCATCTCTAGGTTATATAACGTCATTACTAGTGCTTGGAATTTTTTTCATAATATACTGATGATGTTGCTGCATAATGAAATGGATCTTTATCCAATCAGAGGATTCTGATAAGGGTAATTTTACATTATAAATATGTAAGTTTTGAGAGAGAAAGGGGCTTTTTCCTCTTGGTTTCCTGGCTCTTGATTTCCTGTTCTGTACCTGGCTGGCTGTTAGAGATACTAAGAAACACTTATTAGACTGGTAACTATATCTTTCTTTATTTTAATTCTGCAAAATCCAGAATCAAAAATATATTTCTTCTATATTTGAAGTAACATAATTTTTCTTATAATTTGTCTTAATCGGACTGGCCACCCAATTGTGACCAATTATAATAAGCTATATAGGCTGTAGTAATTCTGAATTAAGCAGAATTCATTAATTAATTGGTAAATTGTTATAGTTTGCCAGATAAATGTAAATAGTTGATAGCAGTGAGACCTATACATCAAATTAGTTAATATAATCCTTGATATTTCTAGAATATATTGTGTTCCTAGAAAGGTTGTTATAGCTAATATTCAGCTGCTATTTGTCTATTTAATTTGAGGTGTTTCTTTGGATTTCTTTGTGTGTGTTTTCGGTCTAAACTTTTGTACAGTGAGAAGTTTATTTAAACCTCACACTAGAGAAAAGAAGTCACCATCTTGGGTGTGACAGCCTATATTACTAAGCAGATTAACCCTTAGAGTACACTACAGGTTTTACACTGGATTGCTATGGTCATGTGTATTATATATGTTGCATGAAGTTTGGTATACTATCTAGACCAGTGGTTCTCAACTCCTGTCCTCAGGACCCACTAACAGGCCAGGATTTGATGATTGCCTTGTTAGAGCACAGGTGAGTTAATCAGTGTGAATGGGCCTCTGATCACCACACCTGTGCTCTAGCAGAGAAATCCCTAAGTCCTGGCCTGTTAGTGGGTCCTGAGGACAGGAGTTGAGAACCACTGGTCTAGACATATATTATTAGATTGATTCTGAGTATATTCTTGGTATAATCTATTATTGACTATATTAAAGGGATAGTAATACTTCATTTTAACTTTATTTTATTTTGTAGGCATTAAAAAAACATGAAGAATGATATGTCTCATCTCTCAAACCTTTATGGTTTAAGAGCTATTCACAAGCAAAGTTTCCCCTCCTGCCCCTTTTACCTAGTGTAAGCCATCTCTTCTTAGATGTGAATCTAGTTGTAAGACCAGACAGATAACAGAAGGGGACATTCTTCTTACAATGAAAACAATGAAAGCCCTTCCCCCCTTGACAAGTTTTTCAGCTTTTTCCCTTATCTTAATTGAAGATTGTCCCTCTCTGCAGTCTACCTGGGTACCTCCCTTCTGATGTGGCTGGGGGGGGATACTTTGTTTGTGAATATCTCTTAAACCATAAAGGTTTGAGAGATAAGACTTATATCGTTCTTCATGTTTTTTTAATGCCTACAAAATAAAATAAAGATAAAATGAAGTATTACTATCCCTTTAAATGCAATTTATATGTTTTATTCAGAAGGTATGCAATATCTGAAATCGGTAGATAATTAAATTATAGTGATTTAAGTCTGGGATTTTATTTCAGTTAGTTTCTCTAAATTTGGTTATTTCATATGGTATAAGGTGAATTGTTAGAGGACCTGGCTTAATATTAAAGCTTACTCATCTGACAACCTACCTTAAACCTCAATAAGCATAGTTTATAAAGTTTCTGGGGCAGAGGTATTTATATGCTGCTGAGAACTGTATTTTAATTAATTGTAAGGATCCCTTATCCTTTTCCATGCTGCTGGGTTCAATTTTTGTTATTTAACACCTCTGAAAATACCTATGTGTGGTTAACTCTTTAATTGTTGGTAATCCTAATGGTGATAATTGTGGTTTGAGTTACTGTGTATCTATCGAAATTGGTACTCACTCATTTATGTCATTTTTATATATATAGTATTCTCTTAAATAAATTATATATATTTTTACACAAATATGTGTAATTGATCTAATCAATTCTTTACTGTGAAGTAGCGTGTCAATACCTAGTATTGTGTAAAGTTCTCAAAATTATATTATTATTTTTCTATTTATGTGAAGATATCCCACCTTATTGGTTCTGTTGTTTAACCTTTTCTTGGATACCTTCGACACTGTGCCACCCACACCCAGGGGAGGCAGTATGGAGGAGATATTCTAATTTCCTCCATACTGCCTGTGTAAAAGATTCAGTGGGGAGTGATTTTGACAGCTGATCACTCCTGTCAAAATCTCTGCAAGGACTTGCCCCTCCCTTTCATTGACCTCCTTCTCTCCTGTCTTTCTACACTCTCTGTTTGCCTAATTTCTCCTGTCTTTGCCCCCTCACACCTTCCCCATTCACCTCATCACCCCGTCTCTGCTGTTGCAGAGATGGGCTGATGAGGTGAATGAGGAAGGTGTGAGGGGGCAAGTAAAGGGAAGATGAGGCAAACAGTACAACAGATATCCAATGCATTGTATGCATCAAAGAGTTAACATTTCCTTTGGCACAACTCATGTATGATTATTTTTTTTTATTTTTCAGTGCCATATAGCTATTCAATGCTTTACAATGCATTATATAAATATTTGTCACTACAATAGTTAAACATTTGAGTGACAGAAGTCTAGCCAATGACAATGCATTGCATCTTTGCCACTCACAAGTTTAATCATTTAAGTGCCAAAGAATACTCAGTGCATACCGTGCAATGTACTGGATATATCTTTGCCACTCAAACAATTAGCCCTGTCAGTACCACAAGGCTACCCAACCCATTGTTAATGAATGTGTTAGATACCACTCTGCCACTCAAAGGCTTAAATGGCACAGGCAATGCTTTGGCACTATTGCTAGTATACACTAAATGGGAAACTACTTGGGGTATACTTATTAGAGAAAGATTTAGTAATGATAAACAACAGACTTCACAGTAGTGTGAAATGTCACTCAGCTGCTGCAAGAGCCAAAAGCATACTAACCGGTATAAAAAGGGTATAGATGCACTCTACTGGAATATAATTCTACCTTGATAGGACCTAATCTGGAAAATGGAGTACCGCTTTGGGCACTGGTTCTTAAAAAATACATTATTGAACTGGGAAAAAGTGCAGAGATGTGCAACAAAACTGACAAGGCATGGGAATATCCGAGTTATAATGAGGGACTAGCCAAAGTGGGTTTGTATATATTAGAGAAGAGATGTGTAAGGGATGATATGATTACCATTTACAAATATATTTGAGGTCAATACAAAGAACTCCCCTAGGAAGTATTTAATCAAAGAGCTGAGCAAAAACAAGAAGCCATACATTAAGACTAGAGGAAAGGCACTTTCAATTTTTTTATAGTATAGGAAGTAAAGTTATGGAATTCTTTGCCTCGGGATGCTGTGCTTGCAGATACTGTAGTTGCTTTCAAAATAGTAATGCATACCTTTCTTCCACAGAATAATATTGAGAATTATGAAATGGTTTAAAAGCAAACAGAATGATGATCCAGATAAACATCTGACTGCCATATGGAGTATAGAAGGAATGTTTAAACACACTTGGGGCTTAACTGGAAATGGTTTCAATTATTTTTTTTGTTTGTTTTGCCTTCCTCTGGATCAACAGGGGTGATATGGCATGGGCTGAACTTGATGGATACGTGTCTTTTTTTTCTCAATAAATTTGTATTGAAATCTTTCAACAAAGAACATATAGAAGGAAATCCACTGCTATAAAATTTAAATGTACATAATTCAAAGAATTGATTTGGACCCTGTCATTTTCCGCCTGATCAACTAACTAGACAAAGATTTGCAATTTTGGAAATTAGATAATTAGATGCATCAAATGGTTTGCTGTTTATCTTTCTATCCCTATGTTAGTGTACACAAATGTTTTCAGAAGTTGGAGGTATTGAAAAATAGATATTTTTCAGAGATACTTAAATCTTTCAAAACCTTTAAATGTCCTACTTTTATCAGTAATTGCCTCCATCCTGAGGAATATGGAACTTCAGTGGTATAGGTTTACATACTGTAGGGAGTGCCAGGATCACAATACTACATAATTCTTAGATTTGGGCAGAAATTATATTGATTTTAAAATTGCTCTAACAACTCTGATAAGCTGATATAGGCACCAGTGCCCTTGTTTGAAAGAGGATGTTAAATATATGATGCTGTTATGTGATTAAGTAATTATCACCTTGCATGTAGACCATAACAGGTACCCTTGGTGGAAAGGAGAGACTTTCTATTTTCTCAAGAGGATACTAGGAAGTGGCTAGGAGACAAGGGGCTGAGATATATAGTCACTAAAAGAGAGTACCTCCCCAAGCTCCAAAAATACATATGAATATATTTTTACAAAATGCTCGTGTGATCACCTGCTATTACCACTTCATGCCTACTCTTGTTGAAAAGGATAGACTCTGCCCTTTCCAACAAGAGTACCATCATTGTTTTAGGAGTCTGGGGCACTACAATACAGGAATGGTTATAGGAAGCCCTTAAGTTCTAAAGAATTAAGTTATAGCCAACAAGGAGGGGGACCTACACATTCTCCCTGCAATATAAAAACACATTCATATCTAGAGGCTATCAGACAGGCTCTCCCTCATCCCTAACCTACTTCTGTCATTACCATTGCCACATGCTGACCTCGGCAGAGTCAAAGTGACCCGATGATGTCACCCGGTTCAGAATGCAGAGGACTTTGCCTGTGCCCTATTTAAAAAAATAAATATGCTTTTTTTTGCCTTTTATTTATAAGGAAGAACATGTAAGTGAATCAAGGCTCTGAAAGCTTTGTATGTGGTTCTGTGATCCCCAGTGGACAGTGGATCAAGGCTGGGTGAAACAGACTTAATATAATGGGAGGTGTTTGGAAGATCACCTGGCATCATTCCTTCATCAATACCCTTGTTAGAAAGGACAATCCCAACGGTTTGCAAAAAAGTTACCCTGAAGCTTCTAGAAGGGGGGTAGAGATATGACTCCATTAGAGCTCCTTCTTGCCTTCTTATACTAACCTGGATATTCCCTGATGATTGCGGGGATATCCGGTCACATCGGACATCATCACAAGCGTGCATGCAATGATATTAGTAGGCCTCTCTGGATCCTCTGGTCAGGTTGAATGCTTTCCCAACTGGAGGACCTGTTAAATGCCTCCCATGTGCCCCTATTGTTCCCAGACTCCTCTAACTGCTCAGGATGTTATGGAAAACATTCTTAGCAGTTTTGCAAAATCTGCTCATAACATAATTAGCAGCAAAATGGTTAAATGGGAAATTTAAAACATTGAATGCTAGAGGGCTCTCCAATGTATTGCAAAAACAATGCACTGAAAACCTCTGTTCTTCAAGGGGTTAAAAGCACCATTTAATTTTGTAAATGCCCTATTTAAATTAATGACAATTTTCATTTCTCCTCTGTGGTGTAGTTGCTTTCATCAATAATTGCACCTCTTTAATAATTCATTATGGTAAGATGATTACTAAACTAAACTTAAAGGGGAAGTGCACCCTAATTATGCAGAAATATGCAGTAATGCTTTTCCATTAGAGTAAAACAAGGGTACTTCCAATGCTCGGAGAGGTTTCTTTCAAAAGCTATTAACCCTTTGAGTGCCAGAGTGGTATGCAATGCATTGCTTTGCAATAGGCTCCATATCAGTGTGGCACTCAAAGGGTTAAAAAGATAATTTGGTATTTCACTGACATCTTCGGGTCAAGGAGTTTTGCAGCCAGGTAGAGCTGTTGCTGCATCCATTCATGGGAAGCTCGTGTCATTTCACAGGCTATATTAGCAACAGCACCACTTGGCTGCAAAACATATTGCTCTCAAGGTATCAGAGAAAGTCCATCTTTTTAAAGAAACATCTCCAAGCATTGGAAGTACCTTTGTGTTACTTGATTACTCTATTTATCACATTAGTACACTATACTGCCCTTTAAACTTAATTTATGAGTAATAGATACCCATTAATCCACTGCTGGTCATAACATAAAACCTTAAAATCATTATTATTTAGGGAGCACTACTGATGAGCTTAAAAAGAATATTGGATGTCTTCTAAAAGCTTTCAAATATTAGTGGTGGGAATTCTATGACTTGCAGTTGTTGGAAGGCAATTCACATCATCCCCAGCCAGCCAGTGATGGAAATTATAACTCAGTAGCTGGAGAGAGCATCAGACTTCCTGCCCTTGATGTTTATCTATAACAGATAATAGTGGGGTGAATGTGTGAGCTGAAATGGCGTTACCCTATAACACCAGTAAGTGGGCGTCAGGAAATGCACTACAGTGTATGACTGCTATAGTTCATACTGGTGGACAATCTCCACTACCAGTAGGACTTTCAGTTCCCATACTCCAGCAATATTGCATGCAGAGATAAATGGTGTACATAGTCGTGAACAAAGCATAAAGTAAATGAAGGCCTCAGAATGCCCACAGACTACCCTACTGTGCTCCCCTTGGCAAAAGCAGTGTTAAGGGCAGGAATTCTGGCATATGTGGCTTAGTAAATTGATGTTATTCAAGGTTAAGGACAAAAAAAGTATATTCTAGTGCCCGATATAATGCAGAATTACCTTCATACATTCACTCCAATGTTCCATTTCATGTTAATCGGTTTTGGCAGATGACTCATACATAAATAGTTATTTCACTGGTTGAATCAGCTCCACAGAAAAAATTCCATCATTAAATGCCACTCTACTGCTCACAGGTTTAATGGAGAAAATTGGACTATCTCGCCAACACTATTCTTATGTTACAGGATGGCAGTGGCCACGTGTGAACAGTTCTGTGGTTGCCAGCTGAGAAAGGAAACTGCGTTGAGTGTAAGGGATTGCAGGATAGTAGTGAGCTGATTGGCTCCTCTGGATGGCATCACTAATGCATTCTCTTCAACCCCTGTAGTTATGCTGATAGTTATCCCATTCATTCTATACAATGTACAAAATTGTAGACTAAAAATGGTTATAAAAATGTACTTTTCCTTGTAATACATTTTCTAGTTATAAAAAAATCTCTTCACTTTTACAAAAAAAAAAATCATTGCATTTTCCAGATAAAATGATTATCCTATTCTGCAGACAGATGTAATCAGCATTCTCCCTTTAGTAATCATTCTCCCAACTATTATATATTTTGAACAAATCTTTCACGTTCTCAACTGCGAGAGAAAAAAATGACTATTTTAACTGCTTGGGTTGCAGAGTGGGTTCCAGTACATTGCTTCTCAATGAGTTGAAGCCCACTCTTGCAACTAAGGGGTTAAGCTGTTTATTCTAATGGCGGAATGCGTTTCAACAGAAAATGTAGATTATTTAAATGAAGACATTTAAAAGTCATTTAGCGGAACAATTATGCTTCAAATGGATTGTTTATTAAGAGATCATTTAATTTTCACTCTGGCCTATCTTGGTTAATGACTTGCACACAAATAGGCTTTCTAACATTTTCTATGCCATAAAAGAATTCTCTGGGTTATAAGAGTTTCTATATCCAAAATGTATTTTTCAACTGACTGCCAAAGCAGACAGTAGAAATACACAGGGTGTCATTAAATGTGATTCTCTAACAATGCATGTGGCAGGGTAACAGAGAAAATCAAAGCTCAATCTTCTGCCTCTGTATGCTGTCTGCAACAACTCTGCAGGACAGAATATATTTCCCTGAGGCATACATACTGTAGTTTAGAATCGAAATTCTCCTACAGTGCTTGTATGTTTTTTATAATGTGTACTCTCCATGATTACCACACAGGATTTTATATTGATGTTTGTTAGGTAACTGGCCAAGGAGAACATTAATTAATCTATATAGAAATAATTGAGATAAGATGTCTTAATGAGAGATAAACAGAGAGTGGGTATAAAGAAATATATTAAAACATCAGAAATCATCCTGAAAAATACAAATCATACAGTATAGTTATGGACATGAAACTTTTAAAAGGATAAGTTTATACCAGGCGTAGATTTCTTAAAGAAGAACAACCACCTCTTAATAATAAACTTCCACTTACCTTACAATGTCCAAAAAACCCTAACGGCCCCTAAGATTTTCCCTTTGCTCCTAAGATCTAGCGATAACATCTTCATTCAATCTCAGATGACATATCCATGGAGGTGGACATGATAGCTGCCATCAGGACCAAAAGACCTCAAACTCTGCTCACTGCACATGGTTAAGTTGACCTTTTAACCCCTTATTGACATAGGAAGGGTCAGGACTGTCACAGATCTTGGTTCTTTAAGAACCAGTGACAGGGATTGGCACGTCATGTGTTAAGTGATCACAGCGTGCCTCAGAGCACTGTAATCATGCTAGGGAGGCTGAAACAGACTGCTCCAGGACCGGAGCAGGCAGTTTCAGCCTTTCCCATTGAGCCAGTACATGTGATTCCTCCTACAGTGATCACATGTGCCGGTTGAGCCAATGACAAATGCAATGTATTCTATACATTCCTTAGTCACTGTTCTCTGCCTCTCTCTTCCTCACTTCTCCTTCCTTGCGGCTGTCACTGCGTCTGCTGCTGATTACTTCCGCATCTCTGGATCCTCGAGTGTGCGAGCATCATCTGGGAATCCCCAGTGACCTTGCACACGGCGTCTTAAAGGGATAGGGCTAGTTATGTGCTCCACCTCATTGTTTGGTCATCATTTAAATTCTGCCTGGACACCACTCCAGTTGCCCTTACGTGGTGTTCCAGTGCAGTAGCTTCTTGTCCTGTATATGATAACTGGTTTGACCCTTGCTTTGGCTTCTATTCGCTCCAGTGTCCTGACCCTTGGCTTTAGTCTGACTACCCACTCTTGTGCTAACCTGTGGCTCTGGCTGACTACCCGCTCTGTGAATGACCCCTGGCTTAGTCTGACTACCCACTCTGGTGCAGACCTGTGGCGCTGACTGACTACCCATTCCGTGTGTGACCCCTGGCTAAGTCTGACTACCCCCTCTGGTGCTGACCTGTGGCTCTAGCTGACTACCTGCTTTGTGAATGACCCCTGGCTTAGTCTGAATATTCACTCTGGTGCTGACCTGTGGCTTTGGCTGACTACCCACTCCGGTTTGGCCTTAGGCAAGTCTGACCACTGATTGGGATCCGATTATACCTGTATTTTGCAGGTTCTGTCCCTGAGTAGTATTCCAGTATTTGTGGAAATTGCTGCTTTGGTTATGACGCCTGTACATCCAGGGGATTGCAACTGGGGTTGCTTACATTCATACCTGTACTACTATTTCAATAAAGGTGGTGTTCATTTTACTGTACTGGTCTATTGTTATCATTTGTACCGCTACCGTGACAGATCGTGAGGAAAAGAGAAGCAGAGAACAAAGCTCCCAGTGCCTCAAATGGCCCAAAATGAGGCACTTTTGAGGTACTGGGAGAAAGTTTGGGAGTGGGGGACATAAAAGGCAATAAAAAAAAATAATTATATAATATAATATTTATATATATATTTATATATATATATATATATATATATAAAATACAATGTGTCGCTAAGCAAATGTTTTAGAGTAAATCCTAAATATTTTATTTTGTTGTTTACGAAATACGCAGTCTAATTTATAAAAACATACACTGAAGTTTCAGAAGTTTCAACAAACAGTATGTGAGTTTTATTACTGTGGAACAATGTGATACACTTATGTACACACCACATAGTCTAGATACCAGGAAGAGAATGAGGAACATTTGTCCTAAGGGGACAGAGGGACATCTGTCCTAAGGGGACAGAACCCTGTAAAAAGGGACATTTGGGAGGTGTGAATGTACATTCATATCTTATATCCAGTCCAGTCCCCGTTAAAAATGCACTAAACATTACAGGTAAACCTATAAAATAATGAGTTTTTCAAATTTAATTACATTATGTGATGGGTTATACCCATAAATGTGGCATAAAAAGAAAGCCCTACTTATCCTTAAAAAAACAGTATTTAATTTGTGTGCCTGTACTAAAGGAATTAGAGGGGAAATATGGTTAAATAAACACATACTAAAAAGACCAACATTGCTCTGGTCCTCTAGTGTAAAAACCCCTTTGGTCCTCCCTGGTCCTTAAGGGGTTAAGGATGGGGCAATGCATCACTTCACAATGCACTGCACACCCCTTTAGTTTCTAACCTTTTGAGTGCCCGAGGGGTATCCAATGTATTGCAAAGCAATGCGTTGTATTCCTCTCTGGCTCTCGGAGGGTTAAATGTTTAAGTAGGTTCATGCATTCTGACTGCTTCAGTTTGAAAAAAACTGCCAGCAGCTGTCATTGAAGGTATTGAATAAAGGCACAAGGGCAAAATTCATAGTGGTCTTAAGTAAAGTAAAATGAAGGGGCATCTGTCAGATAAAAAACAGTCGATAACAGTTATAAACTGCAATGTAATCTAAACATATTATATGAAAGTAGCACCTTCAGAAAAATGTTAAAAATACTCATGTCCCAAGGTGCTCTAAAACACTATCACAGCATGCCACTATAAGCGTCTTCACCAAAAAGCCAAGACACCAACTGGGCGGCAGTACTAGGAGTAAAATCCTATATAATAATTTGCTAAGTTTGTTTGTCTGAAGCCATCATGCGCAGTAGAGACAGCTGCGCGTGCTGTGGTCATGCTCAGTACAGACTGCCCACGCCGTGGCTGATACAGAGCAGGGCGCTCCGAATTCAGGCCGGAGTCCTCTCTGCGCACTGGAAGCCCCGCTCCGTATCAGCCGTGGCTCATTCGGGCAGTTAGTACTGCGATGACTGCAGGGCCGCCAGTGTTGGCCTGTGTATACGGGCTAAACTTGATGATTACATACCTTTTTTCATCCTCAAACTATGTTACTTTCTGCTTTTGTTTCGCCACCTGGTTACTATTCTCATACCCAGTAAAGAGTGATGGGAAGGACAGACATAGACCAGTGTTTCTATCTCGCTCCAAGAGCAGCATGCCTAGTTTGTGCTTTAGGTACTTGGAGAAGGCTCAAAATGGCATGTTGCACTAATGTTTCAACACAATTTAGGACATAAAAAGATTAAGCCTTCTCAGTAGATCTGTTCCACTTTGAATAAAATCCCCACCATGTTCTTATGGATGTAATTTCCAGGTAACTGTACTATAGCAACAACCAGGGCTGGATTTATATCCGAGGCACCCCTAGGCAAGGCAACCTAGTAGCCCTTAGCTCCACCCATTGCCACCATCCTACTCAAGACCCATCCACTATTTCCTCATACGGAAAATACCCTTGGCCTATAACAAGCAAAGTCAAAAAAGGCTTTAACCCCTTGGTTGATAGAGAGTTCTCCAATGTATTGCAAAGCAATATGTTAGGGAGCTCTCCCTAAATAATAGCCTGTAAAGGGGTATAACATTGGCACAGGAACATTGAGATTGCTCTGATCACACCCACAATTCAGAATCTGGCTGTGGCCAGCACAGCTGAGGCAGCCTGCAAAATTTGGAGCTCTGGGCAGTTGCCTACTCTGAAATACAAGAAAGTTAGGTGCACTGACACTTTTAAATAATTGCAGTACCTTGCAGAGAACAAAATCAATGATCATGATTAAGTGCAGAGTGGAGCGAAACATGTCGCTCTAAACATCCAGGCATCAAATCAAATGGTACCCACTGGCTATTCTCCGGCTGTTCGCACATGAATAAAAGGTACACTTGGTCGTTTTTATTTTTGTATTAAATAAAGGTCATTAATGATTTTATTCTCTGCAAGTTACTGTAATGATTTAAAAGTGTCAGTGCACCTATCCTTCTTGTATTTCATGTTGATATCTAAAGGGTGAATGGAGAAACCCTAGATTGCACACACATTGCATACATGTTTGCCTTAGCAGCAAGAAGAAGGAAAGAGGATTGCTTCGTTGTCTGTGTATTTGGAGACATTGTGGAAATAAGACGTGCGTTTAAGGAGCTTGGACCGCTATACTTTTCTTATACAGCTGCCTACTCTGCCTACTGGGAAATCCGGCCCTGGCATGAACCTTCCTTTGTCAAGTTTTACTAGTGTTATTTTGTGCACATACAGGGGCATCCACAAATTTTTTGGGGGCAATGCCATAATATGACCCCCCCCCCCCCCCAGGACAGCCCGCTCAGCCCCTTACAAACACTCCTGTGCACATACTAAACCATTGCTGGCCAGCTTGAAGCCCTCCATCTACTGTGAAGCACAATTTCCATCACCATGTGGGAGTCTCTGGTTACCCAACCCTGTACTAATCCATGTCAGCACTGCTCAGCAAGATGAATTGTCTGTCATATCTTTATCTTTACATTTCATGTTGGTGCAGTAACATTTCCCCCCATATTTATCTACCTGTATTAAAAAAAACAGAATGGAAGGTGTTGTTTTTAGATAACAAAAGGCCTTATACAGAAGAAAAAATATAAACAATTTTATAGTAAACTAACTGCACTACAGGGGGCAAATAAATATTCACAAAATGCATATTTTAAATGTAAATAGGATTTTTATCCCCTTTAATGCTAGAAAGGTAACCACTATATTGGGATCCCACTACCTACAGTGGACTTGATTTCATCCAGAACTGCATGTCTTTAGTCTACTACATAAGGCCCAAAAATTGCTGCTTTCCATTGAATAAATAGTAAACTATGCCCATAGTAAAGCGTGGTACCTTTTTAGCCATATGTAAATATGGAAATTACCCTCAGGATTACTCACTCCAAGGGTAATAGGAGAATCCAGCACTGGACCCCTTGCTCACAGTGCTTAAACAGATCAGCTGCACCTCACTGAGAAAGCCCAACAAGGCCAAAATGTACATCTGGGGATGGCTGCTTCTCTTGTTCAGAGAGGAATTACCTGGCACTTATTGGATGGATTGCAGTTATGGCAGAACCAGTATGATATGCTTTAGGATATTTTCTCTCTGTGAAAGGCACTAGTGGGCTAAAAGAGACTGCACCCTGGGTAGGACACCATTCCTATACAGCCTGTAAATTTGATTGCAGGCTCATTCCTAGTTGAGCGTCTCCGACTCTTTATTTAAAAAAAAGCAGGAGACTGGTGGAGTAAAAATGGTACCTTTATTAGCTAACAGTTAGCCAATAAAGGTACCATTTTTACTCTAACAGTCTCATAGTTTGAGTGTGCCACTTATATGACAGTCCATTGTGATTGAGCTGCCTTACTTAATTAGGATATCTTGAAAACCTGACCTGTTGGAGTGTCCCAAGGACTGAATCCAAGGATCACTGGTGTATTGCGTGGAACAGTTAACTAAATATACACAGAAATAAAATCTATATGACTTTCCAGGTAAAAGGATCATTGGTAAGCCCTGTGAAGAGAATGTAATAAATATGTTATAACTGACAAGTAGCGCTTTTGTAGACGCATCTACCCTATGAGATCCAGATAGTTATCCAGCATACTGCAGCACAATGCACTGGATTAATCTCTGACACTCTAAGAGTTAATGGGATACTGATTATTGATAAAGAAATTGGCTCACTATCATCCAGCATATTTGTTGCATATTTGATAGTTATCTAAGTATATTATTCTGTCAGAGAACCTTGAACTGCATTGCGCTGTCCATTGTATTTGTAAAAGACTATTCTATTACTACTATTTCTATGACTTGAAGCATATTTCGTCTTACAAAACCCATACTAAATTGTATAATGTGATTGGATGCTAGAGACATACACAACACTTTCCTTTTCATCTAGCATCAAAACAGTTAGGGATTAGTGGGCCTAAATATTTTACTGCCATTATCTATATTGACTTCTATTGTAATAATGAGATTTGACACACACACACATATATATATATATATTTTTTTTTTTTTTTTTTTTTTTTTTTTTTTTTTTTTTTTTTGGTGCCCAAATTTGTACATATCCTACTTACATGAAGTCTTCTTATGGATTTATAAAGAGGTAGATTTATGACCACATTCTATTCCACATTTAATGGCCAAATTTGTAGTCACATTGCGGTGGAAGGCTGGAATCAGATTGCTGAATTGCATGTATGTGAAAAATAAATGCTGCAAAATGCTCCAGATATTCCAAAACAAGGCTCAAGAAGCCCAGAGAAAATATCCTGACATTACTCACTTCTCCAGGGCATAATTAGGCAGGAAAAACCAGAGGGCAATAGCCCATCCAGTCCCATTTTATCCCGAGTATCCCCAAGCACCATCTCCACATCCATGCTAATCTCGTGGATTACAGCAATGTCCCAGCACTGGCACTGAAGGACAAAATTGTGTTGTATTAAAGAACAAAGAATGTCGTATATCAGATCTTAATTATAAAGTAGACTCAACAAAAGATAAAAAGAATATAGGAAAGAAACCTGGCTGGAGGCCAGCAGTGAAAAGATCTGTTCCTTACTGTACCAAGTGATCAAACTGTGAAAAAGAAAACCTACTCACACCCTAAAAACTAATTTTATTAGATTTATAATTAAAACCACCAGGGCCATATGTGTATATTTCAATACTAAAGCCTAAACCAGTCACTCATTGGTGACACAAAGGGCCGTCTACTCCTGAATTCCATCACTGTAAGTATACCTATATGTATAGAGAGGTACATAATCTTATTGGTGCTTAGTATAGTTATACACCAGTAGGGAAACAGTTACATTGTAACCATCTCAGTAGATGTCAAGCCATTGAATATCAGTTGGCAGTGTCTCTAAGCAGATGCAGTCTTCTGTATAACGGGTTTCTGAAAACGGACCCTTGATTACATTGAACTAGCTACTGTCATTGGGTACAAGAATAATAGAGAAATAGACTTTATTTGAATTCGGCCCTTTGTGTCACCAGCGAGTGACGGTTTAAGTATTGAGATATATACACATATATCCCTGGTAGTTTTAATTATACATCTAATAAAATTAGTTTTTAGGGTGTGAGTAATTTTTCTTTTTCACATTTTGGTCGCTTGGTACAGTATTGAACAGATTCTTCACTACTGGCCAACGGCTAGGTTTCTTTCCTATCTTCTTTTTTATTTTGTTGAGAATGGAAGGACAAACCAACATAAAAATAAATACACTACCGTTCAAAAGTTTGCAATGAGTTGCAAAATGAATAGGAAATACAGTCAAGACGTTGACAAGATTAGAAATAGTTAATTTAAGTAATAATTGTGTCCTTCAAACTTTGCTTTTGTTGAAGAATTGTCTATTTGCAGAAGTTACAGTCTTTCAGACCTTTGGCATTCTACTTGTCAGTTTATTGAGGTAATGTGAAGAGATTTCACCCCATGCTTCCAGAAGCACCTCCCACAATTTGGATTGGCTTGATGGGCACTTCTTATATACCATTGACAAAGTGGCTTGAGCCACGAAACGTATGTTGATCAATTTGGAAGTCTGAACTCGTGTGGGAGTGTGAAGCGGCACCAAACTGAGGCTGGGAACGCAAGGCTGCAGGATCCTTCCGGGTTGACGTCACCATGAGGAGACAGGCTGACTGTGGGCGTACAGGACGCTGGGGCTGGTGCGAGGGAGATCAGCACACCACAACAAGTGACTCAGGAATTGATTTGGCATTTTTTATATGGAATCTTGTGAGTAGACACCCTGAAGGGCGTCTTTTTATGTTGATGTATTTTAGAGATTATTATTAAAGTACTACACTTAGAGAGTATCCCGCTTGTGCTCTCTTGGTTTTTTGTTTTGTTTTCTACAGTACCTATTGGTTACTACCGACAAGTGGACACAACTTGTTTCTGAGATTGAGCACCGGGACTGAAAAATTCTGAAATACTATGTTTATTTGGGACATTGTATGTGTGATCTTAATATTGGTTTGAGCACTATATATATATTTGTATTTCTTGTTATGTACCATTTGGTCAAGCTGCTCCCATAACAGAAACAATGAGATTTCTAAGTGACCCCAAACTTTTGAACAGTAGTATAAATACCCCCACCATTCCATCCAAAGATAAAACTAAACCCTCAGTTTACAGTCTGGCCACTTCCCTTGTGCTTTTTGAGCCTTGTTTTGGAATCATTTTGGAGAGTTTTTCAGCACTCCTAAAGGTTACAAAAGCAGTATTTATTTTTTCAAATAGACAGAAATCAGATTCCAGCCCCCAGCTACAATGTGAAGGTACATTTGGCCATCAGAAACTATCTACGCATGAGGCAAAGCTGCTCAGCAGATTTTTTTTCTGATTGAATGGAATCCAGAGGACAAATACAAATTCTCCATATCCCTACTGATTTAAAGGGGGTTTTAACCCACTGAATGTTAGGGATGTTTCCAGTGCATTGCAAAGCAGTACTCTGAAGATCTTGTTGCCGTTCAATAACACCCCATTTAAATGAATGCAGTTTTTTTTCCATTTGTCCCCTATTAGTTTACTCCAAAATTTCTTTACTTTTAATTTGTGCATATGGTTCTGTTACTCAAGGTGTTTTTGCATGCGACTAGTTCCACAAAATGCATTAACCCTTTGAGTGGACAGAGGGGTACGCAACACATTGCTCTGCAATTCCTTGGGTACCCCTCTGGCACTCAAAGGGTTAAACCTAAATGCTCACGTGGCAGTAAAAGCAACAATGGGTTTTGGCCTAAAAAGAAAAGAAGTGCAATTCTGTAAACAAGAAGTGTCAGAAGGCACATAAAGCACATTGTTAAATGACAAATTGGACACTACTCACTACTCCAGTACTCAAAGGCTCAATGGGGCTTTTAACCACTTGATTGCTAGAAAGGTCTTGAACACATTGCTTTACAATGCTTGGAGCCCTCTCTAGCATTCAAGGGGTTAAACAATTTATTTAAAATAATGGGAAGGTAAATGTATCCCCTATGGAGCAGCTGGTTTGCCCCTAACTAGCTGCACTTTTCTCTTGCGGTTAGGCTTTTGATAATAGCTGCGAACTCTCCGGATTTCGGCAGAGGCCGAGTCTCTAGATGTGGGGAGTTACTACTGAAACTCTTCCCACTTCTGTTCTTTCCCATTCTGGTCCTCCTACTCCACTCCCAATTCTCCTCCTTCACCAGCCTATTTTTACAACTTTTTTCATGCGTGTTAAGCCCCGCGCCTTTTTGCTGAAAATCACATCATTTTTCTCCCCCCAGCAGCACCACAGGACTCCCTTCCAAGGAGACCACACATCAAAGTTCCCAGGTATGCTTTTGAGTAACATAGGGGTACATAATGCATTGTACTGCATACCCTCCTTTCATTTAAAGGGTGAACCCAGTGTGTTTTCTTATCTCTGTCAGGCCCAGACTGGCCATCGGGCATACCGGGCATTTGCCAGTCCGGGGCCAGTCCGTGCGTTTAAAAAAAAAATTAATCATTAAACGAGTTTGGGCCGTCTTTCACTTTCTGAAAGACGGCCACCTCGTTACAAGTTTCCTGGTGGGCAGGCAATCAACGTATGGTTGTGCGGCGCACCGCACGTAATTATAAGCTCCGCCCACGATCACCATCGGCCGACAGCCCAACCCTACGAGTGCCCCCCCCATGGGCTGCTCAAAAAATAAAAATGGGCTGCTCAGCTTTAAATGCCCAGGCCTATTTTTTGTCCCAGTCCGGGCCTGATCTCTGTTGTTTCATTCCGTGAGGAACTATGGCACATACTGGCCTTTAACATTTTGAGTTCCAGAGGGGTACGCATTGCATTGCAATTTGATTGGTACCCCTCTGGCACTCAAAGGGTTATTGATGAATTGTAGACAGCTGCACATATTCATAATGTGTTTCATACCCCTCTGGCACTCAAAGGGTTATAGATGAATTGTAGACAGCTGCACATATTCATAATGTGTTTCATACCCCTCTGGCACTCAAAGGGTTATAGATGAATTGTAGACAGCTGCACATATTCATAAATATGATTATAAGTGCTGTTTCTACTTGTGGAATATACTGTGTGAAATAATATAAAATACGCCAACTGATATTTTACATATTTCTCATTAAATTGTAACTATTAAGGGGGGTAATTTGAGAGAATGAAGAACTGCAGCATTACGACTAGATGCAAATAATATAGAGGAGAACCAGATGTCAGCTGGAAGCTGTTGCACCCTCTGCCATTTGTGATATTGCCAAGCGACTGCTTAATCATTTATAGCAATGAGTTGAAAACACCCACTTAAAGGAGAACACCTCCTAATAACCACCAAACTTACTTTTTTATGGCCAGAAAATCCTAATGTCCCTTGTTAATGTTGCCATGCCTTTCTTCAATAGATAACATCTTCAATCATTAACCATCTGAGTGCCAGAGGATTATGCAATACATTGTATACCCCTCTGTCACTCAATGGGAAAATAGATGTCATATTGATGTCATATCAATGGAGGCAGACATGATAAGTTGCTGACAGTATTTTTAAACTGAAGCTCTATCCTGTAAAGAGTGAAGATGAGTGACAATTGTTTGAGGTCCTGTGGTCCTGCTAGCAACTGTCATGTCTGCCTCATTGGACATGACAACCAGGGCTAAACTGAAGAGGTTATCTTAGCAACAAATGCACAATGGCAAAATCCATAGGGGCCATTTGGATTTTCTGACTATAGTCAGGTAAATGAATTTTGTGTGGTTATTATTAGGTGGTAATTATCCTTTAACTGAATGGCATTTTGTGGACTTTTATCTGATCAGTATGGTGCAGTTGGTTTGTCCAAGCATTGCTCCACTTTTGTTTTTGTGCATATGGCCTTTATAGGTCAATTAAATAAAGACGTGTTTTAAAGGGACACTATTACCTAAAGAACAACTATGGAGATTTTGCATGCAATTTTAAAATAATCTATATGTTGTTTTAGCCTTTTATTTAGAAAACTAGATTTTGAGTTATTTAGATTTATAGATTATGCCGGTTAACCCTTGGAGTGCACTCATAGGGTTAACACATGCCATGCATGCATTAACTGCCTTAACCCTACAATGTCTCTCCTATTTACTGACACTTTACCCTGTAGTGGCCCTTCCTCCCCTAGCATTGTATCGTTGAGTGCATCAACAAAAAAGAAACATTAGCTTTGCATAAATAAATTAACCACACTCAGATATTATATACGTGCCATGTGACTTCCAGGCTCAATTGTATTAAGGCAAACCACAGCCTAAGAATAAGTGGTTCTTAATTTGTTTAAAAGATTGAGGCCTCGATTCAATTAGGTCCGACAGCTGAAAAAAAAAGCCAATGGCATTTTTTTCAAGCACGTTAAGCGATTCAATTACCAGTGCTATGAAAAAATGCTGAAAAAAAAAAGTTAGGTGAAAAAGTACCCATGATTTTGCCCATTCAAAGTGTCACAAGATGCAATTCAGTTGATTGTGTTAGCCCTTAAGATCCGATAAGGGACTCACTTTATCGTTGGAATTTTAAGACCAAGTTTTTTGGCTGCAGAGTCCCTTATCGGATCTCAAAACAGCTGATGCATCAATTGAAAGGAAAAGAGAAACAACCCAAAATCCCCAGCCCTAAGCCCCATATAAATACATCCAAAGATCTTCCTTCATCTCTCCTTTTTCTCTACATCTTCTTTCTTCCATCTCCTCATAATTTACATGTCTAAAAAAAAAAAAAAAAAAAAAAAGAGCCATAAATAAATATGCTAGACAAAGAACCCGCAGATCCAGGCATAGTTTAACTCCTTGGTTGCCAGAGGGGTACACAACATATTGCAGAGCAATGCATTGCGTACCTCTCTGGGCTCAAAGGGTTAAACTATGCATAGATGTGCGGGTCAATATTGCCAAACATTGCCAACGTCCACAAAATATGTCTCCATGATCATTCCTTAAGTAATGTGTGTAGTAAAGCGAAAACTGGAGAAAAGTTTTTAAATAAAAATATATACCCATTTGTAATTTGCCACCGCTGTAGGCTGGGGTGGCAGAGGAGAAAGTGAGAACCAGCACCCCGGGCTATACCCGTTCCACTGTGAGGGGATTTGAACAGAGACTGCCTTTACATATGGGCAGTTTCTGTTCAGAATGCCTCACAGCTGTTGGCTGGGATGTGTGCTTATGCATCTCCCAGTCAATTAGCTTCAAGTGGGGGAATGGAGGAACCTGCTCAAAGCTGATTGGCTAGGAGGTGTGTAAGCACACATCACAACCAATAGCTGTGAGGCATTCTGAGCAAAGACTGCCCATATATAAAGGCAATCTCTGTTCAAATTCCCTCACATTGGAACAGGCATCTGCCCCATAAAGTACAAGGAGGGGGTGGTCTGCTGGCTCTCACTTTCTCTGCCGCCACTGCCACCAACAGTGGCAGAGAATTACAAAAGGAAATATATTTTTATTTAAAAACTTTTCTCCAGTTTTCGATTTACTACACACAAATTAAGGAATGATACTGTACTTTTTACAGGTATATTACGAGAAGATGGAAGAAAGACGATCGACCAGTGGAACAAAGAAGATGGACAAGGAAGATAAGAGAAAAAAGAAGGAAGATAGAAGAAGAAGGGCAGTGGATGACAGGCAAGTGTAACATAGATAAGCTAATGACTGGTGCTTGACAGTGTGTCAGGCACCAATCTTTAGTTTTTTCCTTTGATGTTGCCATTATTGCAGCTATTTTTGCTGACGTTTGGCCTACGTTGGTAGGGCAACTGAATAGCTTTTGCCCTACCAGCTGTTTTAATGGCCTCAATTGAATTGAGGCCGGAATTACTTAGGTAAGTGTACTTTATGCAGCTGTCAGGTATATCTATTTATGTTTTGCATTAAATGCAGCTTTCTGTATTTAGTGAACTCTACTGAAGCCTACATCTAGGTCATACCTCTATAAAACAAGCAATAGGCTGCATAAGGTATGTAGGTTGTTGCCAGTCATTATTGAATTGTAAACAGAAACAACTGACAGTGCACTTCAATGTACACCAAAACCAAAAAATAAACTATATAGATGTACCTGACAGCTTTGTGAAGGATACTTGTATACATATATCATTCTGTTAAACAAACACGAGCCACTTACTACTAGGCTTTATTTTCCCTTTAAAGGACAACTATTACATAAAATTAAAAATCATACACTGTAGACTATTAATTCTGGATTCTGGCAATGCTTTATTGATGTACTGTTATTTCTTTTCATCAAATGTGCAATTAAAAACTAAAACAGATGAAAAATGGCTCTTCCTGCTGAGAGGGACATTTTCAGCAAAAAGTGCCTAGCTCATTGGATTGAAATCAATGGTAAGACTGAATTTTCCCACCAGGTTTACTACACATAGTGAAAGCAGCACGGTTTTGCAGCTAGGTAACAGACAAAAAAAGAAAAGTTTGAGTGTAGTTTAGGGAGTCTTGTGGACAGGACATTTTTTCTCTGTGTGAGGGGAGTCTAGGGGACTCTGGGAAAGTGTGAAGAGAGAAAGGAGGTTCACCCAATATACCCCAAAATCTTGGTTGACTGAGATGGGCAGCTGTGATCCAAGTTCCTTCCTTATCTGGCTGTTATCTCTATGTTATGGGAGTCTGGGGGTGTGTAAAGGCAGAAAATGAGATTTACCCCAAAAACCCCAACATTTAGTGACGACTGGGAAGAAATAGACAGCTGTGATCCAAGTTGCTTCATGAGCTGGCTGTTATATCTGTGTTAGGGTAGTCGGGGATGGTGGTGTGTGAAGGGAGCAAAGGAAATTTACCCCAAATACCCCAACATTTTGTGTGACTGAGTGTACACAGGCAGCTATGGTCCAAGTTCCTTTTTTGTTGGTAGTTCTGTGTGTTAGGGGAGTGTGGGTGGAAGAAGCAGGTGCATGAGGAGTGTGGTTTTTTCGTTGCTGATAGGGACAGTTAATTAAAAAAAAATTACAATTATAAAAAATACTACACAAATTTAAAAAATATTGTTTGCTAGGTGAGTGGTGACAGAGACCCATATGTGAGCTGCTACTGAGGCAGGCAGACAATAGGGTCTCAATACTGTTAACCCCGCTATTTTTAAAACAGGCGGTAATGTTTTTTTTTTACAGCACATTTTACTATTCTTTAAACTGTGCTGTCAACACCAAAAAATGCTCAAAAATGTTTAACAGGTGAGAAAATTTCATCCACTGAACATTAACTAAAAATAGTCACCTTTGCTATCCTATTCCATGTGGTGGCTTCACCGCATGTTTAGGACGCGCTTTTCATGACGCAGATTCTGCGTCATGAGAAGTCAGGCGCAGGGCCCAGAACAAGCAGTCAAAGCCACCGGAATGTGATGGAAAACTGGTTTCCAACACATACTTGTGGTTGAAACAAACATTAGTAATAGTATTGAGCCCTAGAAAAGATAGATTGTTTTGTAAAGGGCAAGACATCACACACTGTCAGTTCTTTTACGTACTTTTTACATAAAGTCCAGCAAATCTACTAGTGTCAGGGGTAGGGAAAAAGGAGTAGTTTCCGCAGCATGCTCAAAAAATGATCATAATCCTTCTTCTCCTGAAGAGGCTGTTTGTCATAGTCACATAAAAAGTTCCACCACTACTAGTAATATTAATAGACCGTTTAAGAACACTGAAGATGATGATGGGGGTTATGCACTAAGATAAAGAGTTTTCATAAGTAGAGATGACTTATCCAGTTATATCCATTCTCCAGTTTCTATGCACTAAGATCTCCAAAGTTGGAAAAATCTTAATGCATTAGATCTACAGAATAATATAGGAGTTTAGAACACTGAAGAAGTAATTTCTACTTTATCACCTCTTTATCACTCATTATTGCATAAGCCCCATTGAATCACATTCTAGTGTTAAAATAATAATGGAGGAAGGTGTAGCAGCCCAACCAACTGCAGTGCCTGACAGTGAGAATAAAAACACAAGTCCTCAAAGTAGCAGAGAATGTGCTGAAAATCCCTATAAGTGTAAAATAAAAATAAACTGACACTTCACAAATCCTAGAGGAATATAAAATTAGTGGGGAAGAAGTGGAGGATGATGTTGAGGATGACCTAATTAATGATGATGACATTGATCTAAACAATATCCCTCCAGCATCCTCCTCTTCATCAGAAACAGATGAAGTTCAAAGTAAGAGGGATAAGGACATGGCAGAACATTAGCTGAAAGGCAAAGGCTCAATCCTCCGCCACTGAAAAGGAGCAATGTAAATCAATTGGAAAGTCTGACTCTGGATAAGAATAGATGACAAAAAATACACACTCTTCCTGTCATGCATCACTATTGTCATCGCTTCCAAGTTCAACCCAAGTGACCACAATCAACATAGGTCATCATCAACCCTAGCTATGATGTGTGCTTCTGCTGGTGTTAGAAGTGCAACCATTTTGACACCAAATACTGCAACAACTTGCCCCAGTAGTAGCCCCTCAGGAACCTCTCAGTCTATGAAGTCTACATGAGTTGCAATGTGTTGGGTATCTGCCTGGCACTCAGAGAGTTAAATCTATGGATGTTTTCCTTTGTCCTCTATAGATGGTTGGTTTTCTCCAGACTTGCACCTATTAATCTTTCAAAATTAAACATCTTGTGTGTTACAAGGTTTGCATTCTGTAAGAGTAGATTTAAATGGGCTTTGACCCCCCTGAATGCTAGAGAGGTATTTCTATAGTGCAGATGGTTTGTTTCAGAAATGCTATCAATTTTTTATAGCACATTAGCTTCACTATATACCAAGTCCATGTGTAGGTCATCCAACCCAGTGGTTCCATACAGTTTACTGATACTGCTAATTTTTACTTTTCCTTATAAAAACTGAAGGCTGAAACAGAACCAAAAAAAAAAGCATGTTTATTAACCCTTTGAGTGCCAGAAGGGTACATAACACGTTGCATACCTTTCTAGTGCACAGAAGGTTGAAGTGACCCTTTCACCCCAAATAATGTTTGCATATTTGTAATCTAACACAGCTCTCACCCAGGCTAAACAGAAATACTTCTCTAACCTCATCACTACCCACAAATCTAACCCAAGTGACCTCTTTAAAATAATTGATTCTCTTCTCAAACCCACAACCTTGAACTGCTCCTCCTTCTACAATACTCCACAGGACTTTGCTGACTTCTTCAAAAATAAGGTACAGTCCATCCAACAAACCATATCCTCTACATCGTCTCCTCCTATGCCACTGATTCCTAGTCCACCCCGAGCAACCCTCAGCTCATTGTACCCTACAACAGAGGAGGCGGTATCTCTTTTACTATCCTTCTCTCCACCCACTACCTGTCCCTAGGATCCCATGCCCTCTCACCTTATTAAGGCTGTTGCAAATACTCTTGCTCCCATCCTTACTAATATCTTTAATTCATCTTTTTCTACTGGAACTTTTCCATCCTCATTCAAACATACAATAGTCAGACCTATACTAAAAAAAACCCTCACTCGAACCCACCTGTCTTTCAAATTACTGTCTAGTTTCACTTCTCCCCTTTACATGTAAGATCCTGGAATGCCTTGTATTCTCTTGCTTAATCTCTTTTCTCAATACAAAACTCTCTTCCTGACCCTTTACAGTCAGGTTTCCGTTCCAACTATTCCACTGAGACAGCCCTAACAAAAATTACTAATGAGCTATACACAGCAAGGGACAAAGGACAATTCAGTATAATAATCCTGCTAGATCTATCTACTGCTTTTGACACTGTTAACCATGCACTCCTACTGGACACACTGCATACCCTTGGCATCCGTGACACACCTCTAGAATAGATTTCCTCCTATCTCTCTAAACGTACTTTCAGTGTTTCTTTTGCTAACGCTTTCTCATCTCCCCACAACCTCTGAGTAGGTGTACCTCAGGGATCAGTCCTGGGACCACTTCTCTTTTCCCTCTATACCCTCTAACTTGGTGACTTCATCTCATCTCTTGGATTTAATTACCATCTGTATGCAGATGACACACTAATCTATCTCTCTGTCCCTGACCTCACTCCAGCTGTGCAGTCTCAAATCACTCAACGTCTCTCAGCTACTTCATCATGCATGGCGCACCACCACCTAAAACTTAATATGGCTAAGACAGAGCTGGTCGTGTTCCTTCCTAAAACCCATCCACCAACCCCCTTCTCCATCACAACAGAAAACTGTGCTATACACTCAGTATCCAAAGCACGCTGTCTTGGGGTCATACTTGATTCTAAATTAACCTTCTTCCCCCATAGCCAAGCTGTCACTAGAACATGCCGCTTCTTCCTAAAAAATATTGCAAAAATACATCCTTTCCTCTGCATGTCCTCTAGACTTGATTACTGCAACATTCTACTCTCTGGTCTTCCTGCTTCTCATCTTTCTCCACTTCAATCTGTTATCAATTCAGCCGCAAGAATCACCACATTTGCTCCCAGATATCTTCCCTCTCATCTCTCCTGAAATCCCTCAATTGGCTACCTATAAAGTATTGTATTTCTTACAAGATTATCTTCCTCTCCTGTAAGTCTCTCTGTTCTTCAGCACCCTCTTACATTTCTGCTCTTATCTCCCACTACACCCCCCCCCGTCCCCTATGGTCTTCTCACAGGTTCTTCCTGTCCTCTCCCTACACAATCTCTCAACTACAGGCTTTCTCACTGGCTGCCCCTCGACTCTGGAATGTCCTCCCTATCACCATTCAACAATCATCCACACTCATCACTTTCAAGCATCTCCTCAAAACCCACCTGCTCAGTGAGGCATCTCAATAGCATTATCCTCCTCTTGTACACAGATAGACACACCAGAATCCTTCTGCACTTCTTTCAACACACCTTGTACCTGCACTTATAATCCTCCCCCTACTGTCTCTGTTCGTCATCATGAATTCTAATTAGATTCTAAGCTCCTTGAGGCAGGGTCCCTTTCCCAGTCTATGATTCCCTTGCTGCGCTTTCCCCCCACAAATAATGCAGTGATGGCACCTAAGCTTAATGCTCTTAACCAAGTTCTGTAGTTTTGTATTATATTGTGCTGTGTACATGTATGGCGTTATATAAATAAAGATACATACATACATACTTTCAGCCATGCTCTCCTGGCACTTGGTGTGCCATGCTTATCTATTTAGTATGCCCTTTGTTTCCTATAAAAACTTTAGACACTAGGGTAGGGGATACAAGAAAAAAAAAAAACACGAAAAAGAAACCCACTATTGAGGTACTCAAACCAGAATAGGCAAGTTTATGCAAAAGTAGAAATTTTTATTAATGCAAACAAAACCATAAAGACGCACAATTAAAACATAAGTAAAAACAATTACAAAATAGAGGGGGACATACATAATAGCATTAATCCAAATAGACACAGCATCAGACTCCAATGGTCACTTCAAAAGGTGATATAAAATGAGGTGAAAACACTAATTCATTAGCACATGAATATCTCAAAGTCAAGAAAACGTATCAATGGATAAACAAATAGGCTAAAAGAGATTGTCAAAATCAACAGAATGTGTACTTAAAGTGATAGTAATACTTGTAATGCAAACCATTTAATTCTGCAGATATTTACAAAAAATAAACGAATTGTGCCATTTCCGATCTCCCAAACCTTTATGATTTGGGAGATATCAGTCTGCAAAGTTCCCCCTTCCCTCCCCTTGTGCTGACGTCGCCTTTAAAACTTACAGACGGAGATCGCAGTACATAGACCGTCCTGCGGCTTTTCAGCAGAGCCGTGATCGCGGTAGTTACAAAGAAATGGTCTACAACGTGTGCTTGCAAACCAGGCACACGTTGTAGAAGTTTCAAATGAAGTATTTCTTTGTAACTACCGCGATCACTTCTCTGCTGAAGAGCCGCAGGACGGTCTATGTACTGCAATCTTGTCTGTAAGTAAGGGGGAACTTTGCAGACTTATATCTCCCAAACCAAAAAGGTTTGGGAGATCGGAAATAGCGCAATTAGTATATTTTGTAAATATCTACAGAATTAAATGGTTTGAACTTCAAGTATTACTATCACTTTAACAGTCCAGAGGCATTGTCAAAAGTCAAAGCCATCAGAGCTGTAGAACACAATGTCAGCAGACACCCTCTACAAACATCACTGAGCCCTGATCCTATAAAAACTTTGACATAAATGTGATGTGGAATTTATGGAAATGTTTATGTACAATATGTTTATTTTTTTGTTATTCTGATCATGAGATTGAAGAATAACTGTATGTTACTTATTTGTACCCTTCATAATGCCCTTGACAAATGACATATAAAATGTTAAAGCGGAACTTTCACTACAATAACATAGCGCTTCAAATGATTATTACATTAACGATATGCACACACTTATGTTTATTTTCAAGTATAATTGCTCCTGTAATGAAAAATATAACCTTTCATGCAGGCAGCACTGGAGAACCCTTTAACTCCACTATTGGTGAGTTGAATGCCTTTGTGCCGAAAGGCACCGGAAGGGACTGACAGCGCCGGCACAGATCGCCTTCCGCAAGATCCCAGCCAGCACCTGACTCCATAAAAGGTTATATTTTTCGTTAAAGGAGCAATTACACTTGAAAATAAACATAAGTGGGTTGCATATCACTAATGTAATAATTATTTGAAGCTTTAAGCGCTGCCCCAAAGAACCTAGATTGTGTATTAGTGCTGCCCTGACCAAAAAAAGGTTCAGAGCATTGCCTTACACTAAACAAAATGATACCGAGTGCTTTGTGTGTCAGAGGGGGTACGCAAGGCAATCCTTTTGCAATGCATTGCATACCACTCTGGTAATCAAAGGGTTAAAGATATTTGGTGCCTTTCTCGGTAAAGATGAGAAATTCTGGAGTAAAAAAAACCCTGCAACATAAATAACGAATGAAAAATTGCACCGATTTAAATTGGGCCTTTAACCCCTTCAGTGCCAGCAAGGTCTCAAATGCAGTGTTTTGCAGTACCGGAGTTGTTCAAGCATCTTTTAACCCTTTCAGTGGCAGATAGGAATCCAGCGCATTGCAACGCAATAGGTTGGATATCTTTTTAGCACTCAAAGGATTAAGGGCTGGATTCTATTGCAAGTGCTAATTTTATCTCTGCTTTTATCTCCAGGTTTCCCCATAGACTTCAATAGGACATTTTTTGATAAAACGCGAGGTAACATTTATCTCCTACAATAGAATCTAGCCCTAAATCACAGAATTTTCATATGGTGCGGTTGGTTTATGCCAGAACTGTTGATCTTTAGTATCTAAAGCGGAGTTAATACACTGCAGGCTAAGGCAATGTACACGTGACCATGACCAGCACAAAAGTATGTGTGCAGAGTACTGATATGAAGCCCAGAATGCAGTAAGCGTGGAGTATAAATTAGAACTCTTCTCAGGAGAGGGTGTTCATTTCCACTGGATTGGTTTTCAGGCATGGCTAGAGAGCTTCATGTTGCAGATACCATGCTGTTCCTGACTTAAAGATAACTCAAACACTTCATATTCCTCTGCTGGCAGACCATTTTGTTTTGAACATGCATCCACAAAAAAATAATGACTCTGACTGAAAGAAAAAGATGCCAATAGCATACTGAGTGTAACAGGAAAATCAATAACATCTTATCTCTGCTGTTAAAATGTTCTTGTAGGAGCTATTTTCTCTTTCTCTTTTTTTTGCTCAATTTTTGTCCCATTAGCCATTACATTTAGACCTTTGAAACCATGTGATCCTGTAATGTATTGTGCAAGTCCGTATTATACGACAGCCTACCATTTCAGTTATTGGAGTCAAAGGGGAAAACTTGCATACTTTATCACAGCAACTGTTCACTAGAAAAAGGACCCTTCTCATCTGAAGATTCCTGAAAGCAACAACCCTGTAAATTATACTTGAAGAATAAATATTTTTTATGTGGAATGGCTCAATTTTTCATTATTTTATATATATATATATATATATATATATATATATATATATATATATATATATATATATATACACAAACAAAATGGTGGACAGCACTCCCTCTAGTATATCCCTAAATATGCCCAGGTGCACAATCCCCTCAAATGAATGTAAGTGTCAAGTGTAAGTGTAATGGTCAATCAATGTTGCAATATTTGAGCTATCAATAAATTGCTTTGAGAAAACCCACGGGTGCTGCCCAATTCTTGACACTTATATATATATATATATATATATATTTATTTATTTATTTTTTTTTTTCTGCGAAAATAAAACACAGTTTGCTGGGTGATTCTTAAAGGGTCAGTAATGTCCCCTACAAATATTTAGATTTAGGTAGCGATTGAAGAAATAAACTAATTAAAACAAACCCTATCTCTCAAACCACTATGGTTTGAGAGATATAAGTATTCAAAGTTCTCCCCTCCCTCCCCTTCTCCTGATGTCAACGTCTAGCTGACAGCATGAGATGACGGTCCGGGGACCAGCAGGAGGCTCTGCAGCAGAGCTGAAATCACGGTACTTAAAAGTAATTCATTCATTAGAAAGGTCTGCAAAGTGTGCTTGCAAACCAGGCACACCTTGTAGACAGTTCAAATGAATGAATTCTTTTTAAGTACCGAGATTTCGGCTCTGCTGCAGAGCCTCCTCGAGTCGTACGACTTGATTCTCCTGCTGTCAGCTTTACAGTAGACATCAGGAGAAGGGGAGGGAGGGGGAATTTTGAATCCCTATATCTCTCAAACTATAGCAGTTTGAGAAATAGGGTTTGTTGCAAGTAGTTTATTTTTTAAATCTCTACCTAAATCTAAATATTTTTTATGGGACATTACTGTCCCTGTAATTCAAACCTTACTAGGGATGAAATATTTTTTTTAATTAAATTTCAATTTTTTATTGTGGTCTTGGTGGAAATGTTGCTATCACTTTCTGTAGAGAACTTAACTTTATGATTAAAAGTGGAGCTGTAACTTTGTAACAAATAGGTGATATTAAAAAGAGAGTGTCCAGAATCAGCCGCATTTATGTTAGTCATTTTTAATTTCAAACAATATTTTCTGAGATATTTAGCTGTATTTATTTGTCAGTTTATGTAGATGTGCTAGTACTTCCTGACAGGAAATGACAGTTGGTTACGCAGAGCTATGTGGATATTTGAGTCCTCCAGACATTCCTGGAGGATTTGCCATAACTGACAAATAAATAAATAAAGCTAAATATCTTATAAACTATTGTTTTAAAAATGCCTAATATAAATATATTTTTCTTTTGAAAGCTCTCCCAAAATGACTGAGTTGTTACAAAGTCACAGTTCCATTTCAAGCTCTGACATAGAAAGTCATATAAAAAATGACCTCTACCCAACAACTGACAGTGCGGCTCACGGTTTGATTAAAATAAATAAATAAATAAATACATAGTGTGAGGCTGTAATAACTGTTAATTAAACATTTCCCAGCAATGTTTTACTCAGCAGAAAATGTATACAATATCAGTTGTTTTCACAATAAAACATTACTGCTCTTTTAACCAGTATAATGTCAAGCTGATACTGGGCATAGGCTTGGCCTTCTGTAAACACTGCACTCTCCCCCATGTAGTAGCTTTAATGCAATGTATTTTTTTTAAAATTAGACCCTACTGATGCCTCACATGGCGTTGACCATTTCTACCCTTCATCTCAACCTAGAGTCCCTTGGGGTCGAGTGGGAGGAGCAGGAAGGCCCACTTGCATCATCACAAATCAGTGATGAGGCAAGTTCCTTAGCCCTCCTACTCAAGCAGGAATGTCAGGGAGTAGATTGGAAGAAAGGACAGGGAAGGCAGACAATTGTGTAAGCAATCAATATCAGGGTTGAATCAGGAGAGGTCCCGATGCCCCCAATGAGGATTGAACATATATTTATAAAAATGCAATGTATGCCACAGAGGTGTCTTACTCTTTGTGTGGTAATGTACCTGACACCCCTCTTGCATATCCATTATACTGTTTGCTTCCCCAGTTTGCTTCATTGTCCACGGGCAGTCACAGAACAACAATATGCCATCTACATCCTCAGCCTCATTGAACTGTCCACTGGTAGAAACAGAACCACACGTATACTCTGCTTCCCCAGCGTTATTTCTGTGGTAACCACAGAACAACAAAGAAGTGCCCGATTTTGTGACTGAAGTGTGAAAAAGTATGTGCTGTTTCCTACAGTACCATAGTTTGGAAATATTTGTGTGCAGAAGGCAAGGGATAGAAATGCAAGTGATTCCAAATCAGATGCAGTGGGTTATCTTCTTTCCAAAATGGGATGTTTTGTTTACCTTTACTTCATTCCTATAGTTGCTACCATGGGTGCCTGGGGGTGGCAGTGTAGGATGGGGCAAGTAATAAAAATATGGACTGGGCAGGCTGGCTTGGGAGGCATATTATGGCTTTGTCTCAATAATCCCCCCAACTATTTTAGTACAGGCAAGTCATATTTGAAAAAGTGAAAACAATTAGATGTCTTAGTTTTGTACTTTTGACCATCTTCTGGAAGCATCTGTTCACACCAATCTAGGGGTAGAGAAGTAAATGGGGCCCAGGAAAAGGTCATTTGTGCACCTATGCATATTTGTTATTGGTGTACTTGGGGAGAGATAGGGTTTTTAAAAAAATAATTGAATCTTTTACAACCAACATATATATATTAGCCAAATAAGATAGATATTAGCCAAATAAGTACCGGTATATATTTCTCTAATTTATGGTATCAGTGATTGTCACACAATACAAATTTTACTTTATGATAGGAGCCACAGAAAAGGTGGACTTGTTACTTAAAAAACAATATATAGTTTTCTATATAGTACTAGAAAATTACCTATATTAATCATACCTAAACAAACATTCATTTGGGCAGTTAGCATTTTCTGTCCATAGTAATGTAAAGAGAGGGCTGTTGTTAGGAGATGTTACTTCTCCTTTAAACAGTTGCACGAATGTAATTAGCAGAATAACTGAACTTTCAATACCCTCTTCTATTTTCTCTTTTTATAAATGATCTGCCTAAGGTTTGCAAATCACCTTCAGTACACATGTATGCAGATGACACCATAATCTATGCTAAAAACTCAAGCATATCACAACTTGAAACCGAATTACAACATGATTTCTACAAAGTGGAAAGATGGATAACGCAGAACAAACTTTTCTTAAACACAGATAAAACAGTCACAATGATATTTGGCACAAAGCACAAACTGCGTAATCTCAACAATATCCACCTATCCATTGTAACAGAGTCTAATCGTAAATTGGCCCCAGTAGACTCCTACAAATATCTTGGTATGTCGCTTGACCCTAACCTCAATTTTGGTCACCATATTGACAAATTAACCTCTAAACTTTATCCCAAAATAAGTACTCTTTTTAGAAACAAATCATGTTTAAGTACCCTGGTGAGAAAACGTATTGTACAGCAGATGCTGCTGCCAGTCATACACTATGGTGACGTAGTATATGCTCCAGCACCAGAAATCCATCTCAGTAAACTTGACTCCCTATATAATTCATTATGCCGCTTTATCCTCCAATGTAACTACACTACCCATCATTGTGACATGCTTAAAGAACTAAATTGGCTAACACTGAAATCTAGACGCGCCCTTCATCTTTCTTGCTTAGTACACAACCACTTCTCTGGAAAACTACCACACTACCTGAGCAGTATGCTCACTCCAGCTCTCCATACTAACTATAACCTCCGCTCCACTATTAATAACTCACTGCATATACCACAATACAAGAAAGAAGCAGGAAGATCTGCCTTCTCATTCAGAGCTCCAAAAATCTGGAACAATCTGCCGGAAATAATCACATCTGCTCTCAGTCTAAAATCCTTAAAAGCAAATGTTTCTTTATATCTAAAAACAGTGTGTAACTGTAAATAATCCCATTATTTAATAAGTATGTATATTTATGTATGTTTGTATATAATGTCTCACAATCGGTGTAAATATGTAACCCTTTACTGAAAACTCTCCAGGACTTGAAAACGAAAGAAATCTCAATGTATTCTTCCTGGTAAAACATTTTCTAAATAAATAAATAAATACCCCCCCCCCACACACACACACCTCGATGCTGCAGAGGTATCTATTGCATTGCGAAGAAATACATGGAGTCCTCTCTAGGATTTAAAGGAGCAGTAAATATTTTAATGAAAACCTATATGTTGTAGAGCTTTTCCTTTTGCGTAAAACAAGGGCACTCCCACTGCTATCAGTTGTTTTATTCAAAATTATAACAGCTCAAATAATCAGGAAGCTAATTTACTGTGTGTTTACTTCCTAATAGTTCTGACAGGAAGTGACAACAGTTTTTATCACATTCTATGGTGAACTGTTTGTCACTGACTTTTCTCTTCATTAGAATGCAACAGGATAACTAATTGGAATTTGACCACTAGAGGGCACTGCTAACGTAAAAAACATAAGTTTAAACTGTAATACCTCTAGAAATATGCATCTCTCAGCAGTGGGAGTACTCTTATTTTGCTCAACAGGAAACACCCTACAATATATATATGTTTTCATGAAAAAGTTTACTGGTCCTTTAAGGGGATTCTTTTTATAGGTATTTAGCTATCTACATGACTTCAGTTCTTCAGCTTCCCTCTGACAATTATAATTGGTATATTTTTAGGCTTACACAATGCTGACTGTGTAAGCAGTGCTGTTCCTAGCAAGCTCAGCACTGGCCACAGGTATGATGATATAGGAAATCTAACTTGCCTATCTTAGCAGTTGTATGAATCCATCCATTATCCTCCCTTTCCTTCTAGTTCTCCATAAAATAAATCATAGCTCAATGGCATATTTAAGATGTTGAAAATGTAATTTGTGTTGACGCATTACAGGACATTAGACAGAGAACAAAAAACCATGAGCACTGCAGATCTGGTTTTGGCTCACATTTGAAAGTCTATAATTCCTTCAGTTCTTCAGGGATCTGCATCTAATATCATAGCCCTGCACTGGATAAAGCATGAAACTGCACTTTACGGTTCTACCTAGTTTTTATATTTACTACAGTTTATTGTTTGAAATATCCGAGCCCTGTCTGACATATAGCAGCAAAGCTACATACACCACTGCAGTGCTGCAAAGTATAACAAATCTTAAAGTGGAACTTTCATATTTGAAAACTGCATTAATAACTGTCTGTATATCCATTACCAGTAAATGTTCACCATCACTTTGCCCAGAAATAAAAGTGTAAAAACAAACCTGACACAATGTGACATTTTGACCCTTTGAGTGCCAGAGGGGAACTCAACGCATTGCTTTGGTTAAGCAAATTCCATGCATGCCATGCAGAGTATTCTAATTAATTCTGATCTATTAGGAATAACCCAGTGTGTGGGCACTGCCTAGAATAATTCATAGTTGTATGTAGTACTATTGACCCAGTACAGAATCTAATTAGCCATTATGCCACCAAAAATAAAGGTTCATTTCTCAAAAAAATGATATTGCAATAAATGGCTAGCACAACAGGTTTTGGGCCTATTTAAAATGAACTAAAGTTATCTTAAGGTGATAGGCAGGGCCGGAATTACATTCCAGGCACCTCCAGGCAAGGCACTCTAGGTGTCCTTAGCCCCACCCATTGCCACCCTCCCAATCACGACTCCAACCCCAGCCCATCTGCTTTCTAATGGTACAGAAAATACCCATGGCCTATAACAAGGAAGGACCAAAAAAATTCTTTGAACCCCTTGCTTGCTAGAGAGATCTGTAGCTAGCATGCAACCGATTAAAAACTTGCACGTAAAGGGTACAGAACTGGTGCCGGGTCATTGAGAATGGTCTGGCCACGCCTACAATTCAGAGTGTGGGTGTGTCCGGCACAGCTGAAGAACCTCTCAAAATGTGGAGCTCTAGGTAGTTGCTTACTTTGCCTATTGGAAAATCCGGTCCTGGTGGCAGGTCCACCAATGCAGGAGTCAGTTTTTGGGTGTTTTCTTGACGGTATCTGGTTTATATTGACACATTGTGGCTTATGTCCTATGAACTGGAGTAATTCTGGGGGCAAACAAACTGCACTATAGTTGAAAAATAAAACTTCCCATTGATTTAAATGGGGCCTTTAAAAGTCCTGTTGTGGACCACAATGCATTGCACACCTCCTGGTCCCCAAAATATTAAAGCAAAGAGAATTTTGTATTTTTTGTTTTTTACATTTTTTTCTCTGTGGTGAAGTTGGTTTGCTCCAATACACTTTGTTGCTTTAAGTTAACTAGCTTGCTTCCATGCAAACCTGACTATTAGTCATTTTGTGTAACAATGAGGCTGATGTATTAACTTAAAGCAACAAAGTATATGCCTTTACAGTGGTGTGGTTGTCAATTTTACATTCCAGATTAAGATTTGGAAAGGTGAATAGTTCACTAAAAATCTTTCCATAGAATTTAATTGAATTTGTCCTTTGGTGAACATGAAAGGGCAAACAGGTCTGCAAACTGTTTACCGAGTACCTCTAAAATTACGAATAAAACAGCAAACCTTTATAAACTTAATGATGATCCCAATTCTATCATAACATCTACTTTTATTGCATACCCCTCTGGCACTCAAAGGGTTAAGCTTTTGGCTGTTAGAAAGGGCTTAAGCTCTCTAGCATCAATGAGTTAAACTAAGCCACAAAGACAAACTAACAAAAAATGATTACATTGAAAGGCGTTCATCCATTTAACTGCTGGTAAAATAGTTTACCAAGTTGAGATCTGTCACTTAGTACCCTTGTTAACCCGTTAAGGTCTAGGTAAGTGCTAAAATCTAATAATTCAAGGATTTTTAGCAAAAAAAAAAAAAATAAAATAAATAAAAAATCAGGCTTTCAATGAAACCAAACATTAACTTGAAATTAGTCAGCACAAACTGTAGGGGGCAATCAAGATCTGCAACAGAAATTTAAGCTAGCAATGTACTATGCATACACATCAGTTGTAAACTCTTTTTTTCTCTCTTTGCTTTATTCGCTTGTGTTATTAACTGGGATTTTTCCTTATGAAACCACCAAGGGGATGAAATTGCAAGATTCAAAGTTGTGACCAGAGCAAGACTCATGGGACAGAGTTCTAGACAAACGCTGAAACACAGTTCAAGGAATACTGAGCTCTGTCAGGAACCAAAGGAGAATATATAGCCGTAAACCAAATGAAGATGGATGGTGAAAAACAAAATGCCATTTGATAAGTGGCTGTGCATGAGTGAGAGTCCATGTTAAAATATCAAATTCTACTTCAAGGTCATACAAAGGAGCGTAATGTAGATCTATGTGAAAAAGACACTAACTCCCAAGATGAAAATGGGAATTTAATTATCCTTTTCCCCCAAGGCAGCACATACAAAAAATACCTGATTTATTTGTGAAAGCTGTCATGCTATTGATCTACTAATGCTAAAGTAATTTCCAAAGCATTGATTTGCAATTTGTTGAAAATGTCTCTAACATAAAAAGGGGCCATTTTATTACCATCTCCACTTCCCATACAAACTTTCCTAATGTCATCTACAAAAAGCACCATACTCTGTAAACTGAATCTGTTCATGTGCTCCTAACATCTATCTCATGGCTTGCTAATGCTGTTATACATCTTATCACCTACAAAGTCCTGCTTCTTACCTTCAAAGCCATTATTTCTTCTGCAAGCCAGCTACATCTCAGTGCTTATTTTTTACTTATCTTCCTTGCTGCTTCCCCTGCTCAGCAGCTCCCTTCATTTCACACCATCTATATTCACTGCCCAGTGGTGCAACTAGAAGACACCCTGCCTTGGTGCAGAAATTGCCACCGCCCCCCATCTTCACACTGCCTCATGTCCATCTCCTACCTCCATCACCCACTCCTGTGCGGTTCTCAGTTATGCAGAGCGATGGGAGATGATGTCATCCCCCAGCGCTCTGCATTATTAGAGCACCAGGAGATCAGCTGAGCTGCTGCGGGTGAGTGGCGATGGGTTCGCAGGGGGCGGTCGGGCCCCTTGGAGTGACGGGCCCAGTCGCAGGTGCAACCTCTATTGTTATGCCACTGCCATCTCCTGTCTTAGACCTTTCTTGCTTTCTTCGTCCTCGCTAACATTCTCCTAAGTCTAGAACTGTTCCCCTCCATCTTTAAAAGTACTCTAACATCTTAGCACCTTAGCATTATATGCAGCCTATTGTCAATGTTAGCACAGTGATGTCCAGCACTTGCTACCCTCACATCTGTCCAGTCTTTTCATGTTACCCAGTTAGACTAAGATCCATTGAGCAGGGACAGCTTTCCGTTTTTTTCTATGACTGTGGCACTTACTGTATTCCCTATTTATTTATTTATTGTATCCCCTATTTATTTATTGTATAATCATTAAGGTACTGCATAGATTTTGTAACAGAATTGTAGCATGACATATTGCCAATACTAAACTCCATCTCGAGTAGTGATACGTCATCCCCCATTCCTCAGAGCCTTGAGCCATGTCCCTATGTAATCTGTCAAATCCTCCTTCATTCTATTATTCTCTCCTTGGTGTTGATGTTAATTGTTTGAAACTGGTAACTGTAATCAGTCTCTCAAGTCTTTGCCTAGCGTCCAATACAATAAGGGCTTAGTGTGGTACACTCTGTAACCACTACTTGCAGAGAAGGACGGCGCATCCAGTAACTGAAGCGAGGGCAAACTCACAGTGAGATGAGATTGCAAGAGGGAATGTGCAAATTCTATTACCCAATACTCATCACAACCTCCATTGCTTCTTTGGCAGTAGACACCTATCATAGCATTTACTCATATTTATACCCTCATATTTACATCTTAAAAACACAGTGTGAAAACATGTAAGTTACACTGTACATACAATAAAACATCATTTTAAAACTCTATATCCTTTTACCACCATTCAGTTTACAAATTCAGACTAGTTCAGTTTAGCCCCAGAAAGCCTGGGAGGCCTCCTTAATGCCCTTAAAGTAGGATTTGGCTCCTGGAATGAGTGGGAAGGCTCCAGCACACTGCAAAGCAGTTCGGGTGGGGTGGGGGGGATCCAGGGAGCTAATCTGGTCTACCCACCCCTCCCACATTTTAAAGATATGTTTTATCAATATTTATAAATAGGCAAATCCTATTATCTATCTAGCCTTTTAAAAATGAATGTTCATTCCTATGAGGAGTATACCCATACTGTGTTATATGATTAATTTATAAATTATAAAGTAGAAAAGAAATATGGGGTTTTCAAATTAATTTTTACATATGTACATTGTAAGTGTCATGTTTTCAGACTGTTTTTTTTTTTTAAAGCTCTTTACTGAAAAAACAAAGATATTACAAACAAGTGTTTAAGCTATAGACAACAGTCAAGTTACAATTAGATAAAATATGAAGCATCCATGATGCCCAGGCGACACTAGGTATGTACAACAAAGAATAATGTAAAATCGCGACTACGTGAACCAACCAGCAGGCCCATAGACAAAGCATATACAGTGAATCCTGAGGGATCTTTAGGCCAACCTACAGTGCATTACTTACACAGAATAGTAGAAGGTGTAACAGTACCTATGTTGCAATGTGTATGTATATGGAAAGAAATGGTGGCAGAAAGCCCCCCAAGAGTGGAATGAATGATAGAATAAAGATTAAAGGGTAAAGGTCAGAGGTAGAGAAAGCCCTCCTATGAAGGGAATGGAGTGGTGAAAAGTCAGATAAGGGGATGGGGGGGATAGATGTCCAGTGGGTGTCCATTTAGTCATGAAAGTGAAAGGAAAGTTCCCAAGTAAAGAAGCAAACTCATGTAGCTACAAAGCTATGGATGGGTAGGGTTTCATAGAAGGATATACACTGTTGCCATGTCTGGAAGAATTTGAGCATCCTATCTAGCATTAGAGCAGAGGACCTTTCCAAGGAAACCAAATCTGCTACCCAACGTAAGCATTCTTGGTGAGTAGGAGATATTATGGACTTCCAATGTCTGGGGATTAATGGTTTGGCCACATTCAGTAGAGAAAATAGCAGAAGTCTTATAGGTTTTTAAAGGTCAGGTTTAAGGGATTTACAAAGAAAAGGTAAGACTGAGGATCAAGGGGCACATTTAGCTGGAAAGATGTTGCAATGGTGTGATTTAATCCCTTCCAGAAATCTGCCACATTCTTCACTATCCAACAACAAAACATGAGACCTGGTGGAACTGCCACTGGTGTGAAGCAGGAATGCTAGAATTGCTGGTGACAGTCCCACAGGGCATCAACCATGTACCCTGTATCTAGGAAGCTAGAGTGTGCACTTTTTGTCTCCTCCACAGTGCAAATCAAGGTTCATTCATACCTGGAGGAAAATCTAGGTGCCCACAAATGTAGAGTAGCGCGGATAGGCATGGTGAGAGACCATATAAAACTGGGTGGTCATTAACGTGTCGGTGCAGGTGTTTAGCGGGAAGATACAGAATATGTTAGGTTGAACCCCATGCCAGAAGGGAAATAGGCATTCTATCCAGTCCTTACTAGTCTCAAAGCTGCAGTCTATAAGTTTAGCTAAGATTGCAGCATAATAGTAAGTCTGAATCTCTGGGTCCCCATCCATCTGTGGTGTGGGGAGGCCGTAAGTAAGGATGATTTGAGTCTTGGGTGTTTATAGTGCCAGGTAAAGGAATAAAAGGCTCTTTGTATTTCACTCAAACAAGAGGGAGAAAAGGGTAGGGGGATGCAATTAAAGATATATAATACTTTTGGAAGTAGAACCATCTTGAGGAGGTTCGCTCGACACATCCATTAAATATATGTGCCAATTAGCAAGGTCTGAGTCAGTCCTCTCCAAGAGGGGTTCCAGGTTCCTCTTGACTGTGTGCTAAATTTTTTTTACAAAGGGTGATACCCCGATATGTGATCTTGTCATCTGGCCACCTGAGGGGTGTACGTTTGCTGATTTGCATGGCTATGGAGGGATGGACTGAAGCATTCAATATTGCAGATTTGGAGTAATTAATTTTGAAGTGAGAAAGTGAACTAAATACATCTAGGGTTTTGAGTGGCTGGGGCAAAGAGCTAAGGGGTCGGGATAGGAAAAGGAGGACGTCATCAGCAAAGCTTGCTAATTTTGTTTGTCCCGGAAGGTCAGTGATTAGTGGGTCAGCCTGTATTTCACAGAGCAGGAGTTCTAAAGCCAGGGTGAATAATACCGGTGTCAGTGGGCATCCCTGCCTAGTACCAGTTGAGAAAGTGAGCAGGTCTGATAAATAACCATTGGCCTTAACCCTACGGAAGGTGCTGCATATAGGCTTAGAACAGAGTGACAAGCCTTGAAGACCTAGGCCCAGATGGAGTAAAAGTTCTGTCAGACAAAGTCAGTTTACCCTGTAAAAGGCCTTTTTTGCATCAGTTGTCACTAATATCGTGGGTATCTGTTTTTGAAGTGCCGTGAGAATGAGAATGATAGCTTTAGAAGTATAATCTTTAGTTTAACACCCCCTTCCCACCCCTGCCAGGTTAGTATGAATAATGGTGCTAAGATATGGGTGAATTTGGTTAGCTGGAAGTTAAGCATACAGTTTGACATCGCAATTCAGGAGAGAATTGGGCTGGTAGCTAGAGCAGATTGAAATATCCTTACCAGGCCTAGGAAGGACTGTTATATGAGCCTCTAGAGCTCCATGCAGGAAGGAGGAGCCAGATGCTATAGTGTTGAAATAGGAAAGAAGGTGGTCATTAAGTATGGTCCCAAAGATTTTATACTATGATAAGGGGAAGTCATCTGACCCTGGGCTTTTGTGGAGTGGGGAAGATTTAATCAACCATGTCAATTCAGCCATATAAAAGGGGGACTCAAGGGCATCTAAAACTGCCTGAGGAAGTTTCCCCATGCCTGACCCCACGAGATATGCATGAATTGCCTCAACTGAAGGGCCCTGTAGATGGTGGTCCACATTGGTGTGCAAGTTGTATAAATGTGAGCAAAAATCCCTGAAAATCTCATCAATTTGTGGAAGAGACTTATACACTTTCCCTAAGGGATCCTTGATCTGTGGGATGTGGTGTGCACATTTCTTCATCCAGTCCAGCCTAGCCAAAACTTTTCCACATCTATTGCTGAGTAAATAGTGTTGGAATTTGAACCAGTTGTAAGATTTTGTAATTCAGCTCTGGTGTAATTGTGCAGGCTCATGCCTTGACTCCTGGAGGACAAGTAGGTCCTCAGCAGATAATGCAGCTTTATGTTTGTCTTCCAGAGTTTTTATGCAGGACAGGACAGTTTCAATTTGTTGCATCGTATGCTCCTTGCACAGGGCTCCAAGCTTAATGAGTTCAACACGGACCACACACTTGTATGCTTCCCAGACCACTGGTAAAGAAATCCCTTGATCCATATTAAGCTCAAAGTACTGCATGAGACAACGCAATAGAGTTTGGCAACTAGTAGGATCCTCTATTAGTACTGTATTTCATTTGCAAGTGGAGGAGCCACGCTCCACGGCACCCACAGAAGACCAGTTCTCTAGAGGGGCATGATCTGGCCAAGTGATTGCCTCTATGTCCACTTTTTGCAATCTATGCAACAAGGGTTGTTGTATAAAAACATAATCTACTCTTGAATACATATTATGGCTAAAAAGAGTAAAAGGTATAATTTCGTGAGGTAGAGTACAAGTCCTCCAGGAGTCAAGCAGAACATGCCCTATACCTTCAGAAAGGTGGAAGGAGGTATTGAAGAAGCACCTGAGGAGGAGTCCGAGGTAGGGTTTAAAGGAAAATTGAAATCATCCTCAAGATTAACAATCCCTCATGGAATTTGTCTAAAGCAGCAAGCAAGTGTTTAAAAAAGATAAGTGAGATACATTGGGAGCATACACTAAGGTATAAGTCTGATTATACATAGTGCCTTTCACAAAACCATATCTGCCTTTGTGATCAGAATAGGTTCCCAGATGGTACCAGGGAAGTGAGGCTCACATGGAAGTCGACACACCGTGCATCTTTGCCATGGTTGAGGAAAACCTGAGCAGGACAAAAACGAAGGAGGAGAGCAAGCTGAATGTTTTTAAGATGGAGACTGCACCCCCCCCTTTAAGGTTGATCACAGTCTATTCATCAGATGTGTCATCCTTCCATGAAAGAGATGGTTATGGAGCATACCCTAATACCACACTGAGGCCTTATAGTATTGGACTAACACAGGAACTTTTGAGACCAATTGCAGAGCTGTTAGGGACCAGGATCCAGACAGGACTCAAAAATGTAAAATGCAATACACCTTTATTAAAGTAACAAAAACAGAATCGTGATCCAAGAGCATATACCAAAAGACATGCCAGGGTCTGTCACGGTTTTTGATGAACACTCAGACAAGAATAGTAAGGTTAAAATAACTTTATTAAAATAAAGTACAGACACAAATAATGTAAAGGCACACAAGCCCAAAAGGACAGTACAGGTACAGTACAATACACAATGGCAAAGAACGCACACTCTGAGGAGATGTACTGAGAGTAGCCAGTCCCATAGCGTGCTAGGGAGAAGAGGAGGCAGCGACTGGCAGATGATGGTACTGAGACTAGAACCCAAAGGGAATCGGAGGCCCACAAGTAGACTACTGGCAACAAGGACCCTAGATAACTAGGGATATAAGGAGGCAACACAGCACAGGCACTGGCAACAGGGACCCTAGAACATTAGGAGTCCAGAGGAAGACAACTGGCACACAGACCCAGGAACACTAGGGTCACACGGAACCCGGTAGAGGACAAGGCAGATCAGACCCTAGGACACTAGAGACACCGAAGGACCAAGGCAACTGCTACTGGCAACAGAGACCCTAGAACGCTAGGGGTGGATCGAAGCAACTTATCTCGGAAGGCAACCGGTGTCCCAGTATATAAAGTACCAAGATTTTATATCACGCAAAAGCTGGCTCTTGAGCCTTGCGGCTACTGCAGATGGGAAGTCGAGCTAATGAACCTGCCTAGAGGATCTAGGTACAGAAAGGTTGTAGAGCTAATGTGCCCAGAGGAATATCTGCAACTCCCACAGGGAGTGAGCCCAGCTAGTGGTAAGTGGAGTAGAGGACACGTACAGATAAAAAGAGTTACACAGACTGAGCTGAGACAGCACTGAACCGGTACTTTGCATGTGCACACCACCAGGGGCTGTTAACCAGTATAAGCGGCTTCAGCAGCAAGTGCTCAGCCTAAGGTCGACAAAATAAGTGATAGCGCCAGCCCAGCACCACTACAGTGGGAACGCAGCCAGATCAGTCAGAAGCTTAGCGGGTTCTTCAGCCAGATCAGTCAGCAGCGTAGCAGGTACTCAGCCAGGCCAGTCAGCAACGGAGAAAGTTCACAGCCAGATAGTCAGCAACAGAGCGGGTTCTCAGCCAGATCAGTCAGCAACGGAGTGGGTTCTCAGCCAGATCAGTCAGCAACTGAGCAGCTTCTCAGCCAGATCAGTCAGTAACGGGGAATCAGCAAATCAGGATGCGCAGGAGCATCGTCAGGCAGGCCAGGTCATACACAAACAAAGCATAAACAGGAACTAACATCAGGAACAGGTACACCACGAAAGGGCACCCAAGTACTGTCAAGACAGGGTATAAATAGGCTGGCCCTGGGTGGAGTCAAGATCAAAGACCAATAAAAGTGAGGCAGTCAAAACCAGGAAGTGATGATGTCACCACCTGCAGCCAGGAGCACAGGCACCGTGATAGTACCCCCCTCTCAACGACCCCCTCCCCACGGAGGACGACCAGGCTTAGAGGGAAAATTAGCATGGAACCTTCGTAATAATAATGGTGCATGGATATCAGAGTGTTTGATCCAAGAACATTCCTGTGGCCCATAGCCCTTCCAATGAACTAGGTACTGGAGTTGACCACGAACCTTAAGTGAGTCTAGAATACTTTGAACCTCATACTCATCATGGTTTTGGATACGAACTGGACCGGGAACCACAGGAGCAGAGGTATAACGTTTACAAACCAGTGGTTTAAGCAGAGATACGTGAAACACATTATGAATACTCATGTTTGCTGGGAGTTCCAAGGCATAAGAAATGGGATTGACCCTACAGAGGACTTTGAATGGCCCAACAAATCATGGGGCAAATTTGTTGCAAGGGGTTTGCAGATTCAGGTTTCTAGAAGAAAGCCACACATGGTCCCCAACCTGAAAAACAGAAGCCGGCAATCTCCTGCTATTAGCATGCCGTTGGTAACTTTGGAAGGACTCACGTAGGGAGGTTTGTACTTGCGCCCAAGTGGAGTGGAGATGCTGAATATGTTCGTCAAGGGCTGGAATCTGTTGCACCTCAAACAAATCCGGGAGCAAAGATGGCTGAAACCCATAGTTGACAAGAAAGGGTGAGCTCCCGGATGAGGTATTGATGGCACAGTTTCTGGCAAATTTCGCCCAAGGCAGCAACTCGGCCCAGTTGTCATGATGATTGGACACAAAACAACGAATGAATTGCTCTAGCCCTTGGTTAGAGCGCTCTGCTGCCCCATTCGTCTGTGGGTGTTAAGCAGACGAGTATGACAATTGAATGCCCATCTGATTGCAAAATGCCCTCCAAAATCTGGATGCAAATTGACTACCACAGTCCGATACAAGCACCCTGGGTACACCATGGAGTCGGAACACCAGCTCCTTAGCAGAAGGCAGACCAGGGAGTGGCACTAAATGAGCCATCTTTGAAAACCTGTCAACCGCTATCAAAATATACGTGCAGCCATTAAAAACAGGGAATTCTCCCAAAAAATAAATCGATACATGAGACCACGGTCAATCGCCATTGGGAACTGCCTGCAGAAGCCCACCGGCAGATGCCTCAGTGACTTAGAACGAGCGCACACAGTACAAGAAGCAGTAAAGTTAGCACAACTGGTTCTTAGGGTGGGCCACCAGAATATTCGAGACAGCGACCAGAATAATTGCTCCCTGACCACATGTCCAGCAGCTTGTGAAGCATGATATGTCTCTAGTAATCTGGTGCGAAAAGGCTCAGCCATGAAACATTTTCCCATAGGTTTTTCTGGAGGAGACTCAGCCTGCGTTGCCAAGATCGCCTGGCCAAGAGGAGAAGTGATGCCGGTACGTAATGTAGCCAGGATGCGATCATGGGGAATAATTGGTACCGGCTGTACATCAGACTCCAATTCTGGCCCATGCTGCCTGGACAGTGCATCAGTCGTACATTCTTGGACCCTGGCAAATAGGACACTATAAAATTGAAATGTTAAAGAAAGAGTTCCCATCTTGCCTGTCTTGGCGACAATCTTTTAGCTTCCGACAAATACAATAAGTTTTTGTGATTGGTCAGAATAAGAATCGGTGCCCTAGTGCCCTCCAACAAGTGGCGCCATTCACATAACGTGAGGATAATGGCCAACAGTTATCGGTCGCCAATCTAATACACAGATTGCACCTTGGTCAACTTTTTAAAAAAAAAAAAACTGCATGGCTTGAGTACCTGACCAGGACCAGACCTTTGTGATAATAAGGCCCCAACCCCCGTGTCAGAAGCATCCACCTCCAGGGTATAGCGTAAATCGGTTTTGGGGTGGGACAGAACCGGTGCGGAGGCAAATGCAGCTTTTAGTACCTCGAACGCCTCTTCAGCCTCCTCTGACCACTCAGAAGCCTTAGCCCCCTTATGTGTCAAATCCATGAGAGGCTTAACAATTCTGGAAAAGTCACGAATGAACTTTCGATAATTGGCAAAGCCAAGAAACCTTTAGATGGCTTTGAAACCAGTGGGGTGTGGCCATTGCAACACAGCAGACAGCTTTTCTTTATACATGGCTATGCCCTGTTTGGAAATGACGTAACCCAGGAAGGGCACCATGGACTTGTGAAATTCACATTTTTTGATTTTGCAGAACAGTTTATTCTCCCTGAGCCTCTGAAGCACTGTTGCAACATGAATACGATGTATATCCAAATCAGGTGAATAAATTAAAATATCGTCTAGGTAGACCACTACACAGGACTGCAACAAGTCTCGAAGCACATCGTTAATAAGTTCTTGAAACACAGCTGGGCCATTACACAGCCCGAACGGCATTACCAGGTATTTGTAGTGCCCGGTGCAAGTATTAAAAGCGGTTTTCCACTCATCACCTTCTTTAATACGAATGAGATTATATGTGGCTCTCAAATCCAATTTAGTAAATATGGTAGCGCCCTTAAGACGGTCAAACAACTCGTTATGAGTGGAATAGGATAGGCACTTTTGATCATTAGTTTATTAAGACCTCTATAGTCAATACATGGCCTCAGTTCTCCAGATTTCTTTTTTACGAAAAAGAATCCAGCCCCCGCGGGCAAGGATGATCTGCGGATGAGCCCTTTCGTACTGTCACGGTTTTTGATGAACACTCAGACAAGACTAGTAAGGTTAAAATAACTTTATTAAAATAAAGTACAGACAGCAATAATGTAAAGGCACACAAGCCCAAAAGAACAGTACAGGTACAGTACAATACACAGTTGCAGAGAACGCACACTCTGAGGAGATGTACTGAGAGAAACCAGTGGGCTAGGGAGAAGAGGAGGCAGCGACTGGCAGATGATGGTACTGAGACTAGAACCCAAAGGGAATTGGAGGCCCATGACTAGACTACTGGCAACAAGGACCCTAGATAGCTAGGGAAGTAAGGAGGCAACGCAGCACAGGCACTGACAACAGGGACCCTAGAACACTAGGAGTCCAGAGGAAGACAACTGGCACACAGACCCAGGAACACTAGGGTCACACGGAGCCCGGTAGAGGACAAGGCAGATCGGACACTAGGGCCACCGAAGAACCAAGGCAACCGCTACTGGCAACAGAGACCCTAGAACACAAGGGGTGGATCGAGGCAACTTATCTCGGAAGGCAACCGGTGTCCCAGCACATAAAGTACCAAGATTTTATATCACGCAACAGCTGGCTCTTGAGCCTTGCAGCTACTGCAGATGGCAAGCCGAGCTAATGAACCTACCTAGAGGATCTAGGTACAGAAAGGTTCCAGAGGTAATGTACCCATATCTGCAACTCCCACAGGGAGTGAGCCCAGCTAGTGGTAAGCGGAATAGAGGACACGTACAGATAACAAGAGTAACACAGTCCGAGCTGAGACAGCACCGAACCGGTACTTCACATGTGCACACTGCCAGGGGCGGTTAACCAGTATAAGCGGCTTCAGCAGCAAGTGCTCAGCCTAAGGTCGACAAAATAAGCGATATCGCCAACCCGGCGCCACTATAGTGGGAATGCAGCCAGATCAGTCAGCAGCTTAGCGGGTTCTTCGGCCAGATCAGTCAGCAGCATAGCGGGTACTCAGCCAGGCCAGTCAGCAACAGAGAAAGTTCACAGCCAGATAGTCAGCAACAGAGCGGGTTCTCAACCAGATCAGTCAGCAACAGAGTGGGTTCTCAGCCAGATCAGTCAGTAATGGAGCGGGTTCTCAGCCAGATCAGTCAGCAACGGGGAATCAGCAAATCAGGATGCGCAGGAGCGTCGTCGGGCAGGCCAGGTCATACACGAACAAAGCATAAACAGTAACTAACGTCAGGAACAGGTACACCACGAAAGGGCACCCAAGTACTGTCATGACAAGGTATAAATAGGCTGGCCCTGGGTGGAGTCAAGATCAAGAACCAATAATAGTGAGGCAGTCAAAACCAGGAAGTGATAATGTCCCTGCCTGCAGCCAGGAGCACGGGCACCGTGATAGGGTCAGGAACCAAGATATGTAATCAGCCAAGCCGGAGTCAGGAACCCAAAAGTCTGCAATGTCAGGAACAAGCCAAGGGTCTGGAATACAGCTAAACAGGAGCGCAGTAGAATCCACAGCAGCCCGCAGCAACAAACACAAGGACAATCAGGATGTGAGTCAAGCTGCTTTAAATACCCATAGAGGGTTGGTTGATAATAGTCAGGTGAGTAATCAGAGAGGTCAGCTGATTCATCCTGACCCAGGAACTCAGAAGGCAGTAGCAATCGATAGCAGAGCAGTTGATTAGCTCAGACAGCAGAATAAATAGGCAGAGTTAGAGCAGCTCAGCCAAACCTTAACAAGAGCTTCCAGTGACTGGGCAAGTTAAAATAATTTTGATTTTTGTTTGGTTCTATTCATTTGGGGTTCTAGATATAAAGTCTTAATATGTTTAAGCACATTATTTTTATGGTATGTGAGATAGAGTATGTGATGCCCTATAACTAAAATATCCACACTTACATTTTAAGCTTTTAGTGAGTGAAAATATGTCTCCATTCATGAATTATAGGTATGCTTCCACAAACAAGAATCTCAGGCCATGATTAAAGGGAAACTATCACCTGTATTGTGCCCTGGCAGAGGAGACCTGCGAATGAATCTTGTCTGTCCCCCAAGAAGAGACTGAACTAAAAGTCTTATAGTACAGAGTCTATGTTCTATGCAGTCCCCATAGATGCTCTTTGCGTTAGGTGTGAAAGCCTAACAAAAAGGGTCAACGGAGGTTGATCGCACAAAGTTTGACTGAGAGCCACATAATTATGAGTTATTTTCCAGTTGAGGGCTCAGATATATGATCCCCACAAATGGCTGACAGTAGTCATTTTGAGGCTACTCAGTGTAGCCCTGGGTTTATTCAAGGTTATTTCTCATGGAAACAGACAATAAAACATGTTTGTTTTCTTTTAAGACTAGAATTTTATAGATACTCCCTTGAAATATAGGATATTTAGTTAATAATCCCCTTTATTTCCCCACATATATTTCACAATGAATACTAGAATAATCCTTTGTTGCAGGTGTGCTCTTGATTTTCCAATTCTGTTACTTATTACCTGTAACGGTTTTCAAGACACTATACCAGCAGGTAAAATAAAACACATTTTTATTAAATAAAAAAAAGAAAGGAACGCCTTCTACAGGCGACAATAATAATAGCGAACACAGGCAGAGATGCTATACAGGTAAATAGATGACCACAATGGTAACTATAACATATCACAGGATAGGTACACAGTAGCTAGGCTACTCAAGGGTTAAATACAAAAGTAAGTCAGTCTCAGTTGTGGAGTTTGGCACGCCCAAGATGGTGATTAAGCCATTGATGGTAATGCATAGAAGGCTAGAATGCACAGTCAGTACTGCCTTAGACTATAGCGTTGCATAGCCCCCACGGGTGTAGCAACGAAGCTCTCAATATTTGCAAGTGCTAGAGTCAGTAGCCCCCACGGGTGTAACTACTGAGACTGCTACAATGCAAGAGCTTGCCAATAGCCCCCACGGGCATAATAACGAAAACCCGATATACAGTGTGATTTGAGCCTATAGCCCCCACGGGCGTATACCGGAGACCACCTGCAAGAGCTTAAGCCAGTAGACCCCATGGGTGTAATATTGAGACTGCTATAACGCAAGAGGTGGCCAAGAGCCCCGCGGGCGTACAACGGAGACCACTCTGTGCTGCACGAGAGGTGAGCCAATAGCCCCCACGGGCGTATACCGGAGACAATCTGCTAGAGCCAATAGCACCACTGCCGAACACGGTAAGCGATACAGACTACTCTGCTAGGTGGAGGACTGAGCTGCCGTCCAAATCAAGCATAAAACGCGGCCAGCTCGGCAGAAGTAGCAGTTAGACAGGAATAGGCTCAGCAATAAACGTAAAGGCTCATTAGAGATATGCCAGCACCGAACAGGTTAAGCAGCACATAGAACTCAAGCTTAGCGGCAATGGGAACTGCTCTGCAAGTGTCAGGAAGGCTCAGTATGGAAGCACAGCTCTGCACATGGTAACAGAGACTCAGCACTGGAGGCACAACACTGAAGGAGTACTGTGGCAAGAGACAATCAGTCCGGTACTCGGCCTTAGCGGAAGTCAGAATGTCACAATGACGACAGTAGAGCAGGAAGCAGTACACGCAGGTCCCTGGAACAAGACGGTTCAGGTCACAGAGAAGGAAGTCAGCCGGGCCGGATTGGTACACGGAGGTGGTTCTCAGACAGGCCGGATCAATCACAAGCAGGAACATCAGCCAGGCCGGATCGGTACACGGAAGTGGTTCTCAGACAAGCCAGATCAGTCACAAACAGGAACGTCAGCCAGGCCGGGTCGGATCACGGAACAGGAACACAGGAGCGTAGTCAAGACAGGTCAATTCGGTACACAGGAATCAGGATCAGCTGAAGACAGCAACAGCAACACTGGCTCAGGAACACCACGAAAGGGCAAGTGGCAGGTGTCAATGGCTGGGTATAAAAAGCTCACCAGGGGCGGGCCAAAACTCCTCAGCCAATAGGAAAGCACCACAAGCGAGAGTGACAGAAAGGGATCAAGGGCACCGTGATATTACCACTGTCAAATGTTAAATTTAAGCCACAATTAATTAAAAATCTAAATATACATTATCGTATAAAAAATAAAAATTAGATTTTTAAAGAATTTTGTGAATGAAAGATAATTGTAGTACATTATAAATTATGTCTTGCTGTAACCTGTAATATATTCTGAATTGTTACATAGGGAGATTCTACCCATTCGGGTGGGGAAGAAATAAATAATGTCTAATACAGAGGTAGGCCATATTTGGCTCTAAACCTGTTGGAGGCTACAACTCCCATCTTCCCCAACCATCCAACGGTTGCCTACGCCTGCCCTGAATGGAAAATACACAATCAAAACATCATTATAGCTTATCATATTGCCTTTCAGTGCATCTCACCCCTGGTGTCTAACTCGACATTGAAGTCCACCATTTGCTGTGGTTGAGTATGGATACTTACTCAATGAAAACAACTGCAGCAGTAGATACACTATATGAATGAGGTCCAGCAGCACTTGTGAGATATACAAACCATTTGGAACTGCAAGTATGTCTTGGACTATAGTTTCTGTTTATTTAGTATATGCATATGTATCTATTATATGTTACAACACATGTGTGTGATTTCCTGTACTGGTAGCCTGAGGCTCCAGTTTACATGGAAGCAACGTCTCTAGAATTCCATTACCATCCTATTCCAAAAGTAGTTCTGAGACCTTAAGAATCCTGAAACAGCTGGTGCAGAGACTGCCAAGGTTAACAAACAGTATATATAATGGGCCTTACAGAGTCATATATTTCAAATGGACCAAGAGGGGCACTTGTTTTAGGTGGTGTTGTTGCAGGTGTGACTGGTGGGCAGGGCATTACCAGACGTTTTAGGTTACTTCATGACTTTATGTAATTGAAAAAAGATTTAGGGCAAGATCAAAGTATTTTATTGACAAAGACTAATTTATTTATTTATTTATTTTTTATTAAATGTTTTATTGAAAACATATGATAGTACATATAAGTATACATTTATTATACATGTAAAAATGCAATCAAATACAAAGAGCAAAATATGAGATAGAATGTAAAATCTAATAAATATATAAATATGGGTTTAATATGCACTGTGAATATAAATTTAGATTTGTTGAATAAAATAGAATAAAAAGTTACGTCTGCATGAAAAGTATGCCACTATACGGTTATCTAGTCAGGATTAAGAGAAGGGATATCGAGAAGTAAGAGTAAAGGGTCAGTATAGATGTAAGGGGGAAAGACGAAGAGGTGGGAGGAGGAGAGAGGAGAGGGTAAGAAGAATAAGTGAAGGGAAAGGAAAGAGTAGAGAAGGAGGGAAAAGTAAAGACAGAATGATAACTCACCAGGCTCAACCACAGGTGCTGATAAAGGCTTCAACATTTATATATTTATAATGCCCAATTATAAAGGCCACATTAAGGGACATTATAGAGTAACAATGTTTCGATGATAGAAAGGAAGTATTTCTTGTGGCATAAAAGAACAAACATAAAAGTGGATCAAGTGTTAGATCTGTTTTCATGGAAAGATTGATGTGGTGAATAATCTGTTTCCAAAATACAGAAATTAGTGGGCAGATGTGGAACATAGAGCCTGTATCTAGTTTGCAGCGCCAACTTAAGATAGAGGCAGAGGTGGAGAGTCGAGATATACATTGTGGGGTCATGTACTACCTTGTGATTAATTTGTAGTTCAGTTCCTTAGTTCTGGCTCCTCGTGCAGATCTGTGTAGGGTATGGATGATCCTCATCCAAGTTGCAGTGTCTAATTCCAATCCCAATTCCTTTTCCCATATCCGAAGGAAGTAGTGTTTAATGAGCGGGAGAGAATCAGATATTATTTGATACGAGAAGGAGAGTGTACAGAGATTGGTAGGTGGATTTGCTATAGTTGTTTCAAACAGAGTAATTTGTCTAATAGGAAAATAACGTGGTATCATAGAATGTATCCAGTGTCTAATTTGTAGGTATGACCACCACAGTAAATGCTGGTTATTCAAGTGAGAGTTTAAGTCTTGCAATGGGAGAACCCCAGAAGGGTTAGTGAGAGAATATATAGTATCTAGGGACTTGAGCTGTAGATGAGAGAATATTGGATGGGTGTTTCCTGTTTGGAAGTCCGGATTTCTCCATACCGAGAGGAAAGGGGAGGGAAAAATGAGCAAAATTTAAATCTTTATTAATCAAATGACATTGGGAAAAAATGTGTTTCATGATGACATGAGTGATTTTGGGAAGTATGCTGTTAGGATTATTTCTTTTGGACCAACATATTTGAAGTGGATTAAAACCATCTAATATCTCAGCTACTGTTCCTATCTATCTGCAAGTAGAAAAAGCTGAAAAGTCAGATAATTTTGCAAATGCCGTAGCTGTATAGTAACGTTTCAGATCTGGTAATCCAAGACCTCCTTTGTTTATGCTAGAGGTAAGTACAGAATAACGCAACTGTGGAGTTTTACGGTTCCATATGAAGGAGGATATAGCTACTTGAAGGGAGTGAATAATATCCACTGTGATATTAATGGGTAGAGTGTTAAAATGGTAGACGATTTTTGGGAGAATTGTCATTTTCATAATATTAATTTTACCAAGCCAAGAAATAGAAAAAGAAGACATGGAGAGATCTTGTTTTATAGCGGTTACTAGAGAGGTAAAATTAACTCTAGGAGGAGAAGACCAGTCCAAAGTTAAGTGTATTCCTAAGTATTTTATCTTGTCTGGAGATCTAAAACTAGATTTATTGATGAGTTTGGAGGATCGATTAGTTGGTAGTGTGATGTTTACAACTTCAGATTTAGTGTAGTTGATAAGAGCTTGAGAGAGGAAGCAATTTTCTTCTACAGCAGATAGCAGCGGGGGTAAAGAAGAATCTGGTCGTGTTATAAAGTATAAAATGTCATCTGCAAAAGAAGCAAGTTTGTATGATTCACGTCCTGTATCGAGGCCTTGGACACAGATTAATTTATAAACACATATACTGAAATTGTTAATTTAAACAAACATTAATGTAAGTTTTATTGCCACGGAATAATGTGATACACTTATATACAAAATACACATTCTGACCTCTTTAAAAGAGAGTCACCAGAGTAAGAAAGAGTGACAGAGGGATTATGGTCTCAAAGAGAGGGTTCCTTTAAAAATGTTGCACGTAAAAGAGCGTGCGACTACATGGCGAAATAACCATGTCACCATGATTAAAAGGGCAACATGAGAATCTCGCACTGCAGGAAAGCACGAGATTCTCAGGTTGCAACATGAAACTTCGCCTTCAAGTCCAGTTAATTGCTGCTGTGTTCAGAAACCCATTTCAATGAATTACTACATTACTACATTACTCCCATCATCCTTAGCCATCTGGTGGCCGCTGAGGATGATGAGAGTTGTAGCGCGTAAACAGTTGGAGAGCCTCAACTTATCCCTTACTACATGCTATATGTACATTTTGAAGCAAGCTGTATGCTATTTCTGGCATTCTAAGTCATACTAGTAATTCTTTCCTAGCGATAAGCTGATCACAGTGTTGCTGAGAGCTGCTCTGGGCTCTCTCTTTCCCCTACTCTGCATGCAGAATGACAGGGTGGAGCAGAGCATGCAGAGAACGGGAGAGAGAGTCTGGAGTAGTGCTCAGCAACACCAGTATCATACCCCAATTATATAAGGTTCTGAAAGAAAAGCCAAGATGGATTGCACTTCACCCATCTGATCAAAGGAGAGAAAAGAGGATTTTAGTCTTACCTATTAAATCCTTTTCTCTTAGTCCATACAGGTTACTGGTAACTTTGGGTAGGCAATCCTCCCCTTTAAGTAGGTAGGAAAAATTCTAGAAGTGAATGCAGGGGGTGGAGCCTACCTTCCCTCCTTGGATGCAGTAAGATTTGAGACACTAACTATTGACTAGATAGTAGAAGGGAAAGAAGACTCTTGTGAGAATGACCCCAAAGGATTCCCACAGTCTGCCACAGGAGAGCCAAGCACGGTCCCTTGACAGAGTGGGAGATCAGTAACCTCTATGGACTAAGAGAAAAGGATTTAACAGGTAAGACTAAAATCCTCTTTTCTCTGTCGTCCAGTATAGTTTACTGGTAACTTGTCCAACCATTGAGTTTCCCAGACGCAGGAAAGTAAGGCAAGGACCAGGCGCAAGGCCCTGAAAGTCTCCAGAGCAGATATGAACCATCAGATCAGAGACAGCCCAACAAAAACAAATGAAGTGTCAATGGACACTGAACAGGGGTAACACCACCCCAGGAACTGTCACACAGCACACTGAACTAGAGCCAACAGGGATCAAAAGTGAAGGAAGCTCCAAAGAACCAAAGAAGATCTTAGACAGGCAAGACTGCCTCCAGGATCTTCCTCCTAAAACTGGCGTCAGACGATGCTAGCACATCAACAAGATAGTGCTTCGAAAAGGTGGGCACAGATGACCAAGTGGCAGCCTTGCACAACTGATCAGTGGAGGCCTGATTCTTGTAAGCCCAAGTAGCCCCAATAGATCTAGCATAATGAGCCACGACCCGAAAGGGAACAGGCTTCTTCCTTAGCTCGTAAGCCCTATGAATAGTGGACTAGATCCAAGACGCAATAGTGACTTTTGATGCAGGTCTCCCTGCCCTGGGGTCCTCAGGAATGACGAACCGCATGTCAGATTGTCTAATGGACACAGTGCGATGTACATAAAACTTGAGACAATACACCACATCTAACAAGTGGAGATCCCTCTCCTTGTCAGAGGTAGGGTCAGGGCAGAAAGAGGCACCAGAATCTCCTGATTAATGTGGAACTCAGAGGCCACCTTTGGGAGAAGTGCGAAGAACCGCCTTGTCTTTGTGAAACACCAAAAGGGGTGGTCTACAAAACAGAGCATGCAACTCCGTGACACTGTGAACAGACATGGTCGCCAGGAGAAAGGCCATTTTCTACGTCAGTAGGCGCAGAGGAATAGTAGCCAAGGACTCAAAGGCAGGGCGCTGAAGGGTGCCCAAAACCAAGTTAAGATCCCACTGAGGAAAATGTAATTGATTTAAAAGGTGCTTCAACATTAGTTTGAGACCTGTCACCTCTGTAACATTTATGGGGTTAAGTTATCCATTTAAATCAATGGACATTTTGGAAAAAATATTTGTTTCCTAGGAAGCAGTTGGTATTCTTCAGAACTGCTCAGTTTTTGCATAATGCATAAAGTCCTATATATTTCTAATCAGAATATGGGGATGGTAAAATTGCCTTTTATAACTACAATACACTGCCCTTTTGCAATAGTTTTTTATTGACCATATTTATATAATTAGAAGGCAAGAAATGTTAAAAGCTTAACAATACAGATGTTCGTTATTGACGATCCCATCATATTTGTTTGCAGAGAAATGTGTTTCTATAAAAAACAAAACAAAAAAAAATGTTCCTATAAAAAACATCAATAAATGCATTTATTACACTTATCATTAAACATGGCCACCTGCTACTGACTTGCAGGAGAGAGAATATGATCACTGGAAAAACATCTTTTATATGCAGGCATTTTAACCTATACGCAGCAAACTATAGTTTGGAGAGTGTATAGATCCTTAGGAATTTTATTGGATTCTACCTATCCATGATATCAAGCCTCTGCACAGCAGTGTACAGATTGTTATTGAAGTACTCTGCTGGGCATTGAATGGAAAGAGAGGAGAGCTTGAAATGCCAAGCAGAGATGCATGAAAGACCCTAAGGCCATCTACTGTAGTATAATTCTCAGAAGCTTAAGATCTCCTAAAAACAAACTGCCTCAAGGCTAAAACATACACATATTATGAACAGGACACTGCATTCATAAACAGTCTATCTACTCAGAGGCTTGCATTCCAGAGAGACTACTTCAACTAGCTACCAATATGGCATGTTGTGAGTGTTCATTTTTTAATCACTGTTTCAGTCACCTTTAACTTTTTTTAACACTTTAAGAGAGCTGTGCAGGTGCAATTTATACTGTAAGTTCCTTGGGACAAGGACATCTTTCTATGATTATGACACTTATTTTAACCCCATTTTTTGTATTTATTGTAAAATACTACTGCTGTAAGGTGCTGAGCACAATGTAACTAAAGCTATAGATACAATACATTACATTGCAATACACTGCATACCCCTATGGTCCTTAACCCCTTAAGGACCGGCTGCACACACACGCGGTGGTCACTCAAGAACCATGGAACATTTATTTATTTATTTATTTTACCTCCGACAATTCCGGACTCCCCAAACAGCGTGCAGCCACACATACATGTACGTCCTTGGTCCTTTAGCGACCTAAACCTCATGACGTACATGTAAATCATGGGTCATTAAGGGGTTAAAACAGAGTTGCAAAGTGTAGCTATTATCCCTTTAAGGACCAGAGGGTGTGTGTAATGCATTGAAAAGCATTGAGTTGCACATTTCTCTGATCATCAAGGGGGCAGGGTCTCCTAGGAGAAAACTGAGATAAGTACAGTAGAATGTTATAGAAGAAAATAAAACAGTACCATCACGTGTTTTTATTTTTGTCCTCACATCTCTTATTCATCAAAAAGTATTAAACACAGTTTTACTTCTAAATAATTTTCCTACAAAAGAGAAAAATATAGACTTATGCGAAATATATTGCATATGGTACATTGCAATACATAAATAGTTTGCGGGCTCCACCGCTGTCGCTGGTGGTGGTGGAAGGAAGTCAGGAGGACAAACCCCTCCCTTGTTACCTTTCGGGCCGATGCCTGAATCAGTATGTGGGAAATTTGAACAAAGACTGGCTTTTACATGTAATCCAATAATATGTTTATAATAAACATATTATTGGATTTGGGGTAATGTTGTTTTGTTGCAACTTGGAAAGTATATATTAATTTAACTGTTTAAGTGCCAAAAAAGATACACAACACAGTGCTCTGTAATGCTTTGCGTACCCCTTCTGGCAGTCAAATGGTTAACCACTGCACATATTTCCAAGCTATGTTTGTGGACCATATTTCATGTTTAATTTTTTTCTTTTCAGGTAAATATTTGCAACAAGTAAGAATATAAGAAGAAAGAAGAGAAGACAGAAGATGGAGAGAGAGAGGAAGAAAGAAGACAGATGATAAAAGATGACAGAAGATGGACAATGGATGACTGGTAAGTGTTTTACAGATCTGGATGTTAGGCTAGTGTTAGAGTTAGTATTGTTGTACGTCACTGTTAGGGGTAGTGTAGGGCCATTGTTTGGGAGGGTGACTGTGTGTGGAGCTCACGCTCGGTGATTGACAGTGTATAAAACACCAATCGTTATCCCTTTTCCTTTTATGCTCACATTACACTAGTTAACGTGGGTTTTGAGAACTTAAAACACACAACGGTCTGAGAGACTTTCTGGAAACATTTTTCAGTGGAAGTAGAGAGAGTAGAAGATAAAGAATCCATAACAGACTTTATCCACATAGGCTCTAACACATTAGCACTATACATGAGATGTACACCCACATATTACATTCCAAGAGAACTAGCAGGAAGTAGCTACACCAGCACAGGGGGACAAGGATTGGGGTCAGACAAAAAGCAGAAAATCTACACTTTCTACATAAGGTGAAAAGATTATGCCTATCTCTAACAGTTAGGCTGACCAGACCTCACCTTTAACCAGGGACACATAGGAAATAGGCATATTTCAGGACTGCACTGAAAGCACAGCAGCCCTGCAGTATATATTTTTCATGTGTGTCCCCGGTTAAAGGTGAGGTCTGGTCACCCTACTGACAGTGAGCAAAGTATTGGTAAATATTGACTCCAGATTACAGAGCAGAAAATATATTTAGGTACATAGAGGGAAAGTAGTACAGAGAGACATGACCATAGTTATAGAGACAAGGCAGAGATCACTTTTTAGATGGTCTTAGGCTATTGATATATAAATATATTTAGAGAAAGCAATAATGAGAGAGAGCTTGAGTAGTCTAGCTAGTGCTGAAATAAGCAATAATGTGTGAATATAATTAAAGTGGTCCTGTCTTGACAAGTTAATTTGTTTTACACATAAATACAACTTGCCTAGATGCTACACTTTATTTTTCTTTTTATTTGTGGAGAAATTAACATTTATGTTATAGTGTAAAAATGTGGCTCTTTAGGACGATTCCCTGTGCAGTGTTCTAATTGTTTATGTACAAAGACAAACCTACTACTTACTTTGCTATTAGAAATGCCCCAGTGTGTTGGCTTTGTTAGTATTCATTCATAGCACAGATTGTGGTGATATTTGTCAAGCATAACAATTAGATGGCATATATTGCCACACTACATAACCAATTAATAAATACATTCTCTAAACATGTTATAGTACAAATGACTTGAACAACATGACGCCAGTTTTAATCACAGCTTAAACTTAGAGTGACAGGTTCACTTTAATAAGTCAAGTAGTAAGTTGGTAGACTGTCAAGATTCCTGAAACCTCATCATTTCTCAGAGTGGTAAGGGTCTTGAAAGTGTACATTTTAAGAATACACAAATATATATGAACACAAGTAGGACTGTGCACTTGTCATCTAATAGAAAAATTAACTCAGCATATAAGTAGTATGAAGAGCAGTACATATTAAGATGCAGGGATGTGAGCTGCTTGAAGATGAGCTCCAATATAACTTTTTTTTTTCCTGTGGCTCCGAATAAATAGCATTATTAACATCAAGCTGTATTTTTATTTGAACTTTGAATCTAAAGTGTAATTGGACTTAAAGTGAAAATGCAAAGGAGAAATTAATTTTACAGAGACTCAATTTATGTACTGACCCTGTAATCTTTATCAAGAGACTAGTAGGAAAGCCTGTATACATGGGCTCCGCTGCTGCTGCCCCGCTGTGGCCTTGGCTGCTGCCCCAGAGCTGGGAGCACAGACAGGTGGTGAGCCAATCAGCTCATTCTGCCAGTCCCTACTGTATATGACTGCATCTTTCCTACAGTATCTACTGTGCATGTGCGGTTTCTCACACAGGAAGCTTCGCAGGCTAGCGCTTTATGTTATTTAGATGGCTCATGGTTATGTTTTGCTAAAAGCTTCAAACGTACCAATTGGCAATCATGTCTTTCCTAACAAAAATGCTAGTATTGGTAATACAGAGGTGTGCAATGCATTGCAAGGCTGGGTTAACCCTTTGAGTGCCAGACGGGTGCAGAACGCATTGCAACTCTGGCACTCATAGGGTTAAGGCCCAGATTCATTTTCAGTTATAAGTTTATAAATGGATTTATCTACTAATTTCTGCAATGAGTTCATTTGGAATCTATTAGATAAAACAACTGCTTTACCAATGCAATGTGATCAAGACCTAATTAGCAGCACACACTTATTTTATATATATATATATATAAATACAAATATAAAATAGTAAAACTGGGGACCCAATGTATAAAGAAAAATGATATGATTACCATTTACAAATACATTCAAGGTTAATACAAAGAACTAGCCAATTAATTATTTACGCAAAGAGCTGAGCTAAGAACAAGAGATCATACATTAAGGCTAGAGGAAAGGTGCTGTTGACTAAAACAAAAAGGGATGCTTTACAGTAAGGGCGGTAAAGCTATGGAATTGTTTGCCTCGGCATGTTGTACTTGCAGATAATGCAACTGCTTTTAAAAAAGCAATGTATGCCTATCTGGCACAGAACAATATTGAAAATTATGACAGATGGCTTCAATGCAGATAGGATGTTGATCCAGGGAACTATCTGACTGCCTTTTGGTGTAAGGTGGGAATTTTTTTACCCACTTGGGGCTAAATTAGAAATTGCTCTGGAGGGCTTTTTTTTTTTACCTTCCTCTGGATCAACAGGGTAGTTTTTGGCATGGGCTGGACTTCATGGACACATGTCTTTTTTCAGCCTCATCAACGATGTAACTATGTTACTATGTAAATGAATGTCTTCTAAGAGGACAAATGAAAACGTATACAATTCACCATAATGTAACCCTTTCAGTGCCAGAGGGATATCCAAAAGGTTAAGTGTGTCTAGTAACCTCTTGAATGCGCCATTTAAATCAATGGAAAGCTGTAGAAATGTAATTTCAACAGAACACAACTTATGGTGCTTCAAAGATTCTCTGCAGGAAGCAAATTCAAGGAAACGGGCTGTATGCCTCATATATTGATTCATGGAACGTGCTAGTCTATGCACTCTTCTCGCGCCTTCCCAAATGTAACTTAAACAATGACAGACTGCACCGAATCCACAATGATAATGAAGGCAGATATAATATAAAACAATGACTTAGTCACGAATAAGCGCGCATAGCGCGAAACGCGTGGACTATGTAAGTTCCCACTGCATGAGACATGAGACTAGATCTTTGTTTGTCCGAGAAAATATTTCATTACTTTTATATGTTGGAATAAAGTGATTTTGTTTTATATTATATCTGCCTTCATTATCATTGTGGATTCGGTGCAGTCTGTCATTGTTCAAGAAATGTAATTTCAACCCTAAGGTACATTTGGTTTGCTCCAGAATTGCATGATGAATACAGTCCATGGATGTTTATTGCAGGTTTGAAGTATAGTGTAAAATTATTATGTCATTATACACTACTACAATACTTGGCATAGGGCAAATATAGTACCCTCACTGCTGGGAAATTATTATTTCCAACATTATTACAATTTAAACAGTTCATGTTTTACATTAACATCACTTTCTATTTTTTAGATTTCATAAAGTCATTCTGTTGCATTATATGGGAGAGGTGAGTCATCGACACCAGTTAGAAGATGCACTAAGGGGTGATATAGAGGGGATAAAGTGGAGTTGACTTCGCAAGTGATATAATTTCTCCAATTTCTATGTTATTCTATTGAGCCTATGTACTAAGATCTCTACCACTTGAGAAATGTTAGTGCATAGACTCCAAAGAATAACATAGGAATTAGAGAAGTGATATCACTGGAGAAGTCACCTACACTTTATCACCTTTTTATCACAGTATATTATAGTAACAGCTTTATCACTTCCTGTCAAGTTGCAATTTTAAGTAGTAAGCTATCTGCATCTCTATTTCCAAAGAGTTTTGAACTGTTATAACTTTTGAATAAAACAGCTGCAAGCAACAAGATTACCCGTTTTACTTAGTAAAGGAAGCACTGTAACATACAGGATTTCTTAAAAAAATGACTGCTCCTTTAATCCTTTATCTCTCTGCTCCTTATTTCCTTTGTTTCTTTGGCTGGTTATAGAACATACTCCCTGCTGGGACAATTAATATTAAAGAAAAAGTTAAATGAATGTTAGAGAAAAAAGGCTCTGTTGGATACACAGTTGGCAAAGCCTTCAAAAGCCTGTGCAGCCAATGAGTTCAGATTGTCATCCATCATGTCAATAAAGGAATATTTTATAACTTGCAAACTTATGTGGACACTGCTGAAAAAATATTTTTCTTTATATATCTTGAGAATGGAATATTCCCATTTGGTCATTTCATACATATTTTACTAAGAGGAATAGGAAATTATAAAAATCCTCTTGTGCAGCCCATTTGCTGTGTTTTTTTGGAAGCTTCAAAATCCTCCGCCTGCACCTTACAAAAGTCTTTAGGTCAGCCCAGTGCACACGACTCCATCAGTGCACGCTTCTAACAGGTGAAAAGATCAAAAGCCACCCCTTCGCATGTATACAAAAATGTCAAAATTTACAGCTGATTTTCACCTGACTGTACAAGACACAAAGAACAGATTTCATAGATACACCCATACACCCCCCACCACTACCCCCCCCCACACACACACACTGCCCCCCCCCCCTTTGGAACAAGCAACACAAAGTATCCTTTTGTGGCTTAAAAGTTTTGTACAAAAGAACTACAGAGATGCAGCACACTAAAAACAAGTTCATTACATTAGCGTGGAAATATATTTATACATTCCGCTGAATAGCTACTTTTCTTAACTACTGTAGTGCACAACAACTTTTACAGTTCTACACTGTGTAACCAGAATTGGGCCCAAAACTGTACTGCATATTCATGGTGAGGTCTTACCAATGATTTGAAGAATGGCATGATTTGTACAGCGCAGGCATGCAGACGTCACTATGGGAAGATGTCTGTGCTCCATCCTGCCTGTCCGCCCGACAAGAATTAATAATCCTCTTTAACAAGGTAATAATTCTGGTGACTAGCGCTACTCCACCCTGGTCCCTTATCGCCCTCTTAGTGCATCTCCACCATAGAGGTTAATACACCAAGATGTGATAAAGTGGAGATCACTTCTCCAGTGTTCTAAACTCTCCAAGTCCTATGGAGCCTATGCACTGAGATCTGTTAACTTAGAGATATCTTAGTGCATTGGCTCCATAGAATTACATAGGACGTGAAGACTTTAAAACACTGGATAAGTGATCTCCACTTTACCACCTGTTTATCATCTCTCTATCATGCCTTAGCACATAACCCCCCCAAGAAGGGAGATGCACTAAAGTGTGATAAGGAGGTGATAAAAGTGGAGATCACTTCTGCATTGCGATAAACACTCCAAGTCCTATGTTAATCTACAGAGCCAACTTGAGACATCTTAGTGCATAATTACAATTACATAACAGGATATAACAGGATATCTGCTACATTGTCAAGTTTATGCTTTTATGCTAATTATTATCACTATAATAACTTAGTGAATGCAACACTTGACTTTTCACTAATATGAATCTGCTGCACCACAGGCAGGATTTTTGTACTAATAAAAACACATAAAAAAAGAGATCCAGCTTAACCCTCTGAGTGCCAGAGACATTGCAAATTTCTTCAAGTATTAAAATACAAAAAACCAAACTTTTGAGGGAAACGCTACCAGTTTAACTAGCAGGGTATGAAGACGTTTTGTAAATAAAATATTAATGAGCCTTTTAGTGCACTGTAAAATGTTAACCCTTTGAGTGCCAGAGGGGTACACTATGCATTGCTCTGCAATACATTGCATACCCTTCTGGCACTCAAAAGGTTAAAGTTAATTACATACAATGAACCTCTTACATTGTCGAGAAGCTTCTATTGAACTGCTTTGCAACATGCTGGAGATCTATTTAACCCTTTGAATCCCAATGGGGTACACAACACATTGCTTCGCAATGCATTGTGCACCCCTCTGGCACTCAAAGGGTTAACATCTATGAGAGTTAAATACAAATCTAGCATGAAAAAAATTATTTGCCCTACGATGTTATTCTAATATATATTGATTCCACACACATTAAAATATGGTGATATCTATAAGTCACCATGTGTAGAAGACCTCTGTGCTTGCAATAAATGACATAATAACATCACTTCTTCTTGGAAGACTTTATACAAGGTTGGATTGTGTTCCACTTTTCTTTAGTAATATCAATAAATAGTGCAGAGTTGTGTGCTCCCTAATCAGGAATTCCAACTTGTTTTCCTGGTTATGGGTCAGGCTTGTGCTGGCCTTCAGTTCAAGAGTCTATATGACCTAATTGGTAACAGAGTGTTATCTTGATTATGCTAGTAAGTACAAAATTTAGTTCCACTGAACTGTCATTCAGTACAGGTAATTAATGTCAATCATGGTGTTGTGGATTGAAACCAGCAGATCAAATTCTATCACATGAAATGTTATAATACCATATCATTATAAGACCAAGGAAAACACATTATAAATGGCACATTTTGCCTCACCCAAGACCAGGCATTCCTAACAGAACTGAAAATTGTGTAGTGAGATTGTATGCGATATAGGACCCAGGGCCGGATCTATAATTAGGCAGAGTAGGCATCTGCCTACAGGCTCACCCCACAGAGGCCTGTCAGACTAGTTAAGATCGTTTTTTTTTTGTTTTTTTATTGATTATTGTACAGGTATATCTGTTCTCAAGTGATTTCTGACGCCCTCATCATGTAGCGCTGATAAGTGTCGGTCAGAGGCTCCAGCATTTACTTGTTTCCGTGCAGGGCGGTTTGGTGGTTGCACATTCAAGCTCACTGTGTCCTTTCATGGCGGTGGAAGCCAACCGCTGGTCAGATTCGTGAAACTATCCGGCAGAGCAGCAGGCAAGAAAGAGAGAGTGATGTAAGGCAACAGAATGTATAGGGGAGAGTGATAAAGTGCGTAAAGATAAACACTTGGTTTGTTACCTTTCTCTGCATTATGCCTTTTGTATTTTCAGACACGCTTAGTATTGTACAGACCAATGACATTGCCTGCCTGAGAGATTTTTTTGTGATGTGCTTGGCTTTGCTGTTTGGATAACATGTTAATGATATTGAATTTGGGTGTAATGTTTTCTGCATCCCATTATTGGTACTGTTTTGAAATTTCTTTGAAAACTATATATGCACCGCACAGAGAGGGGAAGGATCATCAGTGGGGGTGAGGAAGCACGGAGAAGGGCAGGATCAGTGGAGGAGCTTGCACGGAGAAGAGCAGGATTTACCTCAAAACTTTTTGCTATTTTTTTTGTGGGGGTGGGGCGCTTCAGATTTCTGCGCCTACAGGTTCCTGAGACATAAATCCAGCCCTGATAGGACCTACTAATTACAAATTAGAAACTGCATTTGTTTAGGTTACTAAAGATTGGAAACTTTCTCTGTTTATATGAGATTGTAAAGGTATTGTGCAATGTGTTTATTACTTGCTATTTCTACAGCTCCGCAGAATATGGTGATTCGTTATAAAAAAAAAACAATAATTATAATAACCTGTATTTTGTACTTGTTGCTCCTTTCCAGAGCTGTTATACTACAGTTCTAGAAACCTAGGGTGACAAACATTTGTTATTTTTTTCACCAACTCTATGCAGTCTTGACATTTCCTTTCAGAAGAATCAATAATTGCTTCATGAAAAATGCCATAAAATGACTTAAGTGCACTTTCATATAAAAAGACAATTTCTTCAAACTTGATTTTACAAAAATGGCTTTATTTCTCACAAATATTTTTTTAAATATTTGTTTTGCATTGTAAAATTATATATTTTGCCGAGATGTTTCAGTTTAAAATAAAACTGCAATATATATTTAAAAAATTTTATACATTTGTACAGAAAGCCTAACACCAGGTTCTATACTTCAATTAAAACGATATCATTCAATACCATTTTTGTAATATAAAATCCTTTAAAAGATGAATCTGGCAAGCTAGTATAAAAAAAAATAAAAAAAGAAAGAACTGCTTTGATAAATCTACAATAAAGTCATAGAATGCCTCTGTATGAAATTGTTCTGTGCTTTAAATTGTAACCTTTACATTTTTTCTGAAACTGAAATCTTTTAGGACATAGTGATAAAAATATGAGAGTAATGGTATCTTCAATGTACTTCATGTCATATATTCATTTGTTTCAAAAATTATATTAAAGTTACTTGTAAGGAAAACTGTAAGGGATAAATTTTTTTCAATCAGCTAATACATATGAAGACATTACCCTTGGTAGGATTATCTTTTTAATGAAGTATGTATGTGTAAGTTTATTTATATAGTACCACTGTATATGCAAAGCTTTACACAGTTAAATAGGTAAACAATACCTGCTATTCAAAATGCTAAGCAATTCATATTTTTACAAATAAATTAAGTATAGTTTTTGTTTGGAAGAGTTAAAGTGTTTCAAACTTCTGTTAATTATGAATATAGCTCTCACAGCTCTTTATTGACCGTTTAAAAATATTTTTAAAATTGAAAAAATCAAATAGCACATAAAACACAAAATTAATATATTGACGACCTCTTTCTAGTTCAAAGAATGAAAAGTTCCATTTAAGTGAAGAGGCAAAAAGGATTCTAGTGATGCCATTAAATCTTTATCTATTAGTCCATACAGGTCCACACAGGAACCATGGAATACAGCTCTCCTACTCCAAAAGGCAGGGCACTTCAAAAAAGGCAGGGCAATTTACCTCGACCCACAGTGTCACATATAGCAAAGTAGCACAAGAAAGTGGGAAGAAGTGGCAATAAAGGAAGGAAACCCCCTGAACAAAGACAGCAAGAGGACTCCTCTAGCCAGGGAATTAAAGCTGAACTACCACCAAAAATAAAAATTGTCCCATGGGTTTAACCTTTAAAACAACATTAACGCTGTGTGTCTTTTTTTACAAATCCTCTAGTAGCAGAGATATTTACCCATCAACATCGGGCATTTCCACGTTCTACGGGACCCTGTGTGTCCCGCATGACGTCTGAGAACTTCTCAGCTGCCTCAGGGAGAGCGTTCACTCTCCCCTTTGTACCTGTTTCTTTGTAGGCTAGCGTTACAGAAAAATACATTTACAATGCTACTGAGGCGGAATGGGTTGGGCCTTCTCGGTCTGAGGGGTTTGGACCCTAGGAGCCTCAAACAGGTGGAGGAAATTAAATCTATGCATCTTCCAGATAAAACATTGACTTTTGTAGAAATCTGAGACAGGAGCATGCTCTTGCCTTCTATGGCATCGCTGTGACCTTACCCAGGCTAGGTACAAAGAGGTTTTGCCAACAAAAATAAGGGACACTAAGGATATCTTGGAAGATTGGTCACAGAGTGTGAGACATGGCAACAGAGAGAGCTAAGAACTTGCAGGAGAATCTGGTGGCATCAAAGGAGGCGTCAGTGAGGTATGCATTGACCTTAAAAATATTGGCCAGCAGAACTACAAGTTCCTCCTTAGCAACATACCCCCCCCCCCCCACAATAGCCTCTGAAAGTTGCTCACCCCAGATGGCTATAACTCTGATGACACAAGCTGTAGCAAAGATGGGTCACAGAGCGGCCCCATTATCCACAAAGTTTGCATTTAGTAAGGAATCTAGGAGTAAATCAACATGGTCCTTACGTGCTGCAGCATCTGCCAATGCCAGAGTAGTGTTTTTGGCTAGACAAGGTATTGAAGGATCAACCACAGGTGGGGGATGCCCATTGCACCAGGGCCTCAGAAGAAAATGAATATAGGTTAGAAATACATTTAATAAGGAACAGCCTCTTATCTGGTATCTTCCATCCTTCCAGCAAAACCTGATCTAAGGAGTGTTTAGGAGAAAAAATGGAAGACTCTTTCTTTTGCCTTTGGAAGGTGCTCGGTGAGGAAAATTCTGCATCAATGGCCTTGGAAACCTGAAGGGTCTCAAATACTGCTCTGAGTCCCACTGCTGATGGGCAAGGATCAGCCTCATAGGAATCCCCAAATTAAAAGGAAGAATCTATATCTTCTGCATCTGTATCTGCTTCTCCCAACTTAGAATGGTCCCTAAAGACAGGGCCAAAATATATAATGGTGAGCATGGGGCACCTTGAATAGATGAAAAAATGGAGGTAAGAGATGACAGAAGGGTTTTGACACAAACTGGCCCTTGTTTAACAGTGGGGGAAGGTCAGAGCAGTAGTAAGGGCCACAGTGCAAGGGGACATAGGGTGCAAGAGTATTCCTGTGGAAGTACAGTTTGCCATAAGAAGCAATGACCTAAAGGAGTTAAGGGGACCCCTGAATCGTTAGGTTTGGATTTCCCCATGATTCCTTCGAGATCACAAATGTTCAGAGAAAGAAAGCAAAATTAGGACAAAGTGGTCCACAGTAGTGTAAACTTAAGAAAAAATGGACTTATCTGACTGTAAGGGACTAAATTGGTAAGTAAGCGAAGAGAGACAGTCTCTACATAACATTTGCAATGTTTAGAGTAAGATGACTGCCAAGGCACCACCCCCATACAAACCAGGAGGCCCAGGAGAAAAGGGATTATGGAAAATATAGTTTTACATTGCCTATGCTAAGCAAACGGTGACTCTCCAGTCAGAAATACACATTTGAACTGACCAATCCAACTCCAGTGAAACCAGTTAATGGGAGCCTGCCCAATGTGGTACTATACAGCCCCATAGCTTAACTAAAAAATAAAAAAGTTTAAAATCTAAGTCCTGTGCCAGCTTGCTCCTCATCTTAAGGGAGGTCACTTGAAACTGTGGGGCAGGGAAAAAAGCTGGAAGAAGAGCGGGTAGTCTCCACCTCAGTGATCTTGCCTTTTTTCTAGTGCCCTGCCCTCTGAAGGAGGGAAGCTATATCCCATGGTTCCAGTGTTCCATGTAGGATGTAAGATACATTTTGGTTTGTCATCTGGTGCAGTTGGTTTGCCCTATAAGTACTCTTCTTTTCTTTGAGTGAACAGGGGCATCTAGTCCGTTATGAAAACATTATCTGTGTTTGACATTGTGGAAGGGATGAACAAAAACAGTGTGACTGAGGTCTTCTCCTGCTTATCTCCCATTTGATAGACACAAGTTAGTGACTGCCAATGAGTAAAAAGGAGTGTAACCAAATATGCATTTTAACTCAGTAATGTCAGTGTTGCCACACTGGGCTAATATTTAATATTTTGTGGGAGGGAAGACACACAATGCTTTACATTGCTATTCTCTCCTTCACTCCCCACCTATAACTAAATATGGGCAATACAGAGCTGCTTATTTTTTCTAAATAAGGATATGTGGTTCAATTCTCTATTACAATAATACCATGATCCTTTCAGTCACACAAGCATGCTATCTAGGTGTCATTTCTAACTCCTTCATCTCCCTTAACTAGAGATGAAGATTCTGACCTTGAACCATCTATGAGAAAGATAAAACCCAGATATACATATTTTGTTTTATTGAAGTAAAAACTGAATCACCCTTCCTTTTAGGTCTTAACAAAATCTCAAAAATAAAAATATAAGAAAATGTTTAGCACTCCACTGTGAAAAGAATAGCTTAATGTATAGGTAAATGTCAGGAGTAAGATATACCTTTCCCTTTCGCATCCAAATATTACCTGTATAAACTGTATAATACCTTAGTAGTGTAGAGTGACCCATGTTCTAAAGTCAGAACCCCCTGCTGCATCTCAGTCTAATAGGTGCCACTCCCGCTACAGAGATGAATCTGAACAAGGACTAGGGACACACACCCAGAAATCTGAATATAACACGATCTATCAATGCTATGTTAATCTAGAAACTTTACCTCCATCATACAATAAAGGTGAATATGTATTACACAACATATAACAAAAATAAATAAACGTAAATCCTTGAAGTGTCCCAAAAATAAATTGTGAATGTGATTCTTCTAAATTTAAAAATAATAATATGTTAATAGCTGTAGAATAAATATGATCTATAAAGTTGAACAAATCTGAAGTTATGAACCATGATCCAGACAAATATAAAGTTGTGAGCAATGATGGATGAATAGTCAATGAATCTGAAATAGTGAGTAGTGATAAATTAATCCAATCAATGGACTGTAAATAAATGGATAAATGCACTCAAACATGAATCCAAATTGGAATCCAAAAGTGATAGTTAATATGAGGTGATTATGAAGAGGAGTATGAAATAAATTAATAATGGTGGATGACTCTGGTCCATGAATAACGGGCAAATGAATTCAGTCAAAGAATAATAAATGAAAGATGTCCAACATGATACATTGTATATATAAACCCAGTCAATGATTGGTTTTAAGTTATAATATGAATTCCATATGTGGCAGACAGTATCACAGGGAGATATAAGAATGATACAAGTCTCTTTCATGAATAGCATATCTTGATTTGTTTTGCTACTAGAGTTAATCAGTCATGGATGGCTTCCAATTGGATGTTTAGAATACCGCACTGACCAGTGCTTCTATTGTTCACATTTGGATGTATGCACATGTATGATTAATTGGTGTGGCTGCTGGACTGCTTAGAGTGAGTTGCTGCTAATTGATAACATGATAAGCGACCGAAGTCATGAATTTCTTTTATATATATATTTTCTTCTTTTTATATTTGGTTTAAAACAAAATTGTCTTACCCTTCTTCTTTTTGATTTTATTCACTCCAGTTTTACCATACACTGATCACCCTTAGTATCTTCCACAGCTTCCACAATTATTCTTTACTCGGTTCCTCACACCTACTCCCAATGTCAAGCTCCTTCCTATGCGTTTCAGAGAAATTCTTCTCCTTCCTCTGGGGTAAACGGATCATTCACATCCATTTCCATTCTTAGATCTTCTTTTTAACCCTTACCTTCCTTAGCATACAATTATTCATATTGTATCAGCCTTTCATGTAGCGTAATATACATGGACATGTATCAGCCGCGGCGCGGGCAGTCTCCACTGCGCGTGACTGCCCCGCGACCGGGTGACAGTGGCACTGTGGCCCGTGTAACGGGCTGTTCAACTAGTATATATATTTATATATATATATATATATATATATTTATTTATTTATTTTTGTGTATAATACGCACCCCCCACGTCACATAAGGTGAAAAGGGGCAAAATTGTGAGTATAATACATGAGATTTTACAGTAAGTAGTTAAAACAGCACATAATCATCATGATGGCGGGAAATTACAGTTCTTGATTACTTTGCATTTCATTGAAGGTGACAATCCTATAACCAATTTCTCTTTAAATTCCTACCTATGCTTAGTGGTAGGGGCATCTTTTATAGTCTGTAATGAAATCCACATCCCAGTTTTAAATGTGGCCAGCTGGTACAACAATGCTCTCTGTTTTGAAGAGTTAATCCCTTTACTGTTATTCAATGTATTTTTGGGGGTTAACCATTTGGAAGCAAAAATGGCAAAGCATACTGAGCTTGTGCATAGAATATATTTATTTGTCTCTCTGCAACTGAAAGTTTCCTATCAGTACAGTGACCCTGAGATTTTCATACTATTTCCACTTTTATAAAAATGGTCTCCCACAGATGTATAATTTTCTTTTTGCAACAGTGAACCTACACAAAACAATTTGTTTTCTTAAAATGGTTCTGTCACCCCTATACAAGTTAGTCTTAATAGGTAGGTTATATAGCGAATATATATATGAAATTGCAGTATTTTCTTTTTATTAATCACTGTCTGGCTGAAATGTAATGATTAAATACTGCCCTGCCCTGCACCTGCTTCTGTACAGACTGTGGTTACCTGTTCTGTACCACAATCTGTCAGTCTTGCTCTGCTTCCCTCCCTCTATCCAGCCTCCTCGGATGACAGAGGCTTTCTTCCTGTAAGCTGGAGCACTCTCTGTGTGGACGTAGGGTGCAGGGTAGTATTTAATCATTACATTTCAGCCAAACAGCGATTTAAAAAAGAAAATACTACAATACTACATATATTGGCTATATAACCTACCTATTAAGACTAACTTGTATAGGGGTGATCTATCCCCCTTAAAGATTGTTCTGTCTCAACAACATGCTGTATAATCCTGTGTTGGGACTTTTTACAAACAAAGAGGTAGACAATCCTATAATAATAATTCGCTAGGATGTTTGTCAGAAGCAGTCAAGCGCAGTACAGACTGCCCGAACGGACAGAATGCTGGGAGCACGGAATGTTGGGAGCATTCTGTGCTTTTGGGCAGTCTCTACAGTGCATGACTGTGTAGGCGGCAGGACACAGAGCAGGACCGGCCTCTTAACCCTTTGAATGTCAGAGGGGTATGCAACGCATTGCAAAGCAATACGTTGTGTACCCCTCTGGCAATCAAAGGGTTCACACTACCTGGACCATGGCCCATGTACACGAGCTTTTACACTAGTATTAGATAACACACCTGTAAGGAACAGAAAGATTTGTGAATACAATCTGATGACCAGTATTAACACTGAACAATGACCTGAACTATAACAAGAAATGTATTTCACAATTATATGCACAGATTCAATACACGTTACCATTTTTGCTTTTAAATTGCAAGCTCCCCAAAACACATTGACAAATATTGAAGCAATTAATACCTCCAAAAAACAGATAATTGTTGTATCAGCTGGGCACTTTTCATAATGGGAAAGGGATTTTATTGAAGACTAGTGAATGGTGCACGGCATTACCTGTGTGATTGGGCACACCGTGCATGTCAGGCACCTGTAGACTGCTGCAGTGTTGAGTCTTGCTGCAATAATTTCCAAAGGAGTAGGTGGGGGCTGCTTCACTCTTGTGAAAATCACCTTATTTGCTGCATGCAGTCAATCTCTACCCCCATTCCTCCCTGGTGAGGTGCAAACAGTGAACTAGAAATCACTTAGGTTTTTATATGCATAAACAATAAGAGATTTTCCTACTGAAGTCTAAGGTCTTTACATCTTTACCTAAAGCAACAAAAGTAATTACAAGGATAAAAATCAGTAGTTGCACACAACATGATAGTGCTGGTAGTTTAAAACTATATACCTGAAACTGGCAAAATAGAATCTTGATAACAACAAGCAGAGGTTTATCATGGATTGATAGATCTTTGGCATTCAGTTGATTACTTGAACTCATACAGACCTTTCTTCTTGACACTATCAGAATTCTGAGTGCACAGTTAATTTGTTTATGAATCCTATTCCATGTGATTTTTTTGTCTTTAGCACTTATCGTCATTGTGAGATGTTCTTATTAATGCAGGAGCAATCCATTAACAGATACAATTTATCCAGTGTGTGGTATCTGAAATAGTTCATTAAAATTCAATATATGCATAATGCACTGTAAAGAGCATTATGCTGAATTGTTTAACCTTCTCAATGTCCTTATTTGTAACATGGCAAGGCATTATTCTTTATACATATTTGTTAAAACAAGACTTTGCTAACAGGAAGACCTACAGCATAGCTTATTATTTGGTGTTATGAATGCCAAAGGAAAAGGACTGTATTATGCATTTTTAGTATGGCATTTCTAATGCAACGTACTACACAACATTTAATGCTGAGTAGTCTAAGCATAGGACATAATGATCATTTTCTTGTCTTATGTGCAATGTAGTGTGGCCTGCAGCCTATTACATGATTCAAAAGGTCTTCAGTTCAACTAGTTACCTTTCATACACATCTGTTTCCTAAAAACTGAATGGATATTGTGGATTGCACTAATGGAAGGGAAATGGGAATTCCCAAAACTATTTTTACAACCAAATAATTAAATGCAAAAATGCAAGATTATTAAAAAAATATATTTTTTTATTTATTATCAAGTAAAAAAGTCAGTACCTCATTCTGAAGCTATTACTGTGCAAAATTGCATTTTTGTGGGAAAATTACATTAATACTTTATGTGGCCTTTCCATTGTATGGTGGCGGTGTTGTTTGTAAGTTACAACAGTTATCAATAGAGTGTAGTAGCAACAGAGATGACATTTAATGGAAAAGACACAGAAAATTACGTCCTCTTAAATAATTATATTTTTCTCAGCAAAAAATTTTGAATGAGGTATAATTGAACGATTGTTCCACAAGTTGCCAAGTTCTCATAATGACAGTTTATTAACAGGTGGTGGGTGTATACTTCTCAAACTGCTCCCAACCTAAATGTGTGACTTATTTGCAACATTCTCACTTAGTCCCCCCTTTATTAATCTATACAATACTCTTCAATCTGGCTTGGGCACTTAACACTCTACTGAGATTGTGCTTACAAAAGACCAATGACTTGCTCAAAGTCCAAAAGCCACTTCTAGTTACTAATCCTGCAGCCATTGACATCATAAACTAACCACTGCTAAAAACACTTCTTACTTACGGTCTCAATGACATGTCATGGCTTCTTACTACCGTTTGAATGTCTACTTTTGAGTCTCTGACACATCTTCAGCACAACTCTTATGTGCTCCGACTACTGCTAGTAGTGGCGCCTCTGAGGTAATTATGATTCCCCCCTAATCAGACCTGTGGTTGTGCTTCAGGTGGGATCTCAGTGAAGATGTGTCTCAGTGTGATCTCGATATCACAAATCTTGCATGCTTCTTACACAGACAACAGATAGCAGAATGTTTAGCCTTTAGATTGTGAGCGAAGTATCTCCAGTAGAGATGATATACTGAAGGGCTGCTGCTACTATTAGCTAGATGCTGCAATTGTACAACTTGTCGGTGTCAAATGTACTTCACTTTCAGAAGTCAGCTGAAGTACTCATCATAACTAGGGTTGTGCATGTTGCCGATCCGTGTTGCTGATTAATCAACAATTGTCACTCCATCTGAGTGATGCTTCTGCCACTTTCACACCTGATTGGTGGCTGGGCTTTTAAAACCTTGCTGTTGCTGGCTTCCTGTTCCCTGGCTTCAAGCTCCTCCCATGTCATCTCTAGAGATTCGCCAGCATTTGATTCTGATTCTGACCTTGGCTATTCCCTGACCACCGCTCTTATCTGCTCTCTTTTACTGCTTGATCTCCTGTTGCATCCTGGCTTGATTCTCCAACTCCATCCCCGCTAATTGTATCATCTCTGCTTGATCCTCGGGCTAGACCTGTGCTTCCTGACTTTGACTTCCCTGCCTCCGCTCATCAACCTTGGTTCCAGCAGCTTGATCTCCAACAGGGACCTGCTATACTTCCAATGACCTGGTGGATAGAACCCGTCCACCAGCCTGTGGCAGGTCGATCTCCTTCAGGGCCTTGCTTCCATCAACAGCCTGTTGGATTGATCCCAGCCATCATTCACCAGCAGGACCCAGCTGATCCTCAACAGCCAGTTGGATAGATCCCAACCTTCTGCAGTTACCAGCAGCTTGCTTCAACCCAGGCTGGTTCCAGTTTCCCTAACCTGGTGTCAAAATTCTTCAGCCTGCGTCTGTTCTCCCAGTGTGGCCTTCAGCTATTGATGTTTGAATGCTAGTCAAACCACAACTACGAGTAACTCCTTCCTCCAACCAGAGCCCATTCTCCAACTGCTACTTGAACCATGACTGTGTGTAACTCCTTCCTTCAACCAGATCCCTATCTGCGACTTCTAGTCGAACAATTACTTTTCTGTTGCACTTGACCTCCTCTGACTAGCTGTACACCTTTCTTCTGGTCTTCAACTCTTCTCTCCCAGATCGTACAACCTCCAGCATTGCTCTGCATCGTCTCTCTCCAGCTTCTAGCTTCTTCTCAATAACACAAGAACACCCCAAGACAACCCAAACACAGGAAAAGCCAGTTCAGGAAGAAACTTGAATTACCTGCCTATCTCACTCAAAAATGAATTTGGGGTATCTGGGGTAAATCTCCTTTCTACCTTCACACTCTGAAACACTCCTTAAACTACATTGCAGCTTCACTTTATTTGCCTATTTTAATTAGCTCAAACATATGGTGCACTCACACAAACACAGAATGACATGCTGCTGGTACCTGCCGCCCCTTTTATATTATCCTTGCAGGAACTTTCCACATGGGGGTGGGGTGGGGGGGTCAGTTTTACCATTGATTTCAATGCTATGATCTAGATTTTTGCTGAAAATTTCCCACTCTGCGAGAAATTTTCACTTTTGAGGTGACTAATTTTGTCCATCCCTAGCAGTGACCACTATGCCAAACCCAGGTTCAAGAGGAAATATACTTATCCGTTGTTTTCTTTTCTTACAGACATCTTATTTGGCTACCCAAAAGAAAACAAATATGTTTATTGAGTACATCTTCATCCTTCCTCCTCTCTCTAGCTGGTACATAACTGATGAAGGTCCAATAAACACATTTTCAATAAACACATTTTCTGTGCCTGACAGAATGGTCAGTGCACATACACAGAGGTACCTCTGAGGCAAACACTGACAAAAATTCCTCCATAAATCACTAGCTTACAGTACTTGTACTTGTACCTAAAGTGTTTTTACTGATGCTCGTTTCTGACTCCAGGGCATGATTTCCCAATAAGCAGAGTAGGCAGCTACCCAGAGCTCCACATGTTTAGGGAAAGCTCCAGCTGTGCTTGCTACATCCGTATTCAGAATTCTGGGTATGGCCAGAGCAATGTCAATGTCCGTACACCAGTTCTAAACTCATTTACAGGCTGTCATTTAATCCCTTTGATTCTAGAGAGAGATCTCGAATGCATTTAGGAACAATGAGTTGGAGAGCTCTATAGCAACCAAGTGGTTAAAAGCTTTTTTTTTTTTTTTAGTTCAAGGTCAATGACATTTTCTGTGTCATGAAACAGTGGATGGGACTGGGGCAGGGACATGTGAGGAGTGGGGATATGTTCATAGTCAGAGCTCCCGTACCTTGACAAGGGGCTCCTGGGAAGCAAATCTGGCCCGGATAGGTTCCCTTTAATATATGCAATATTTGTATCAAAAATGCATTGTATTAATACCAAAAACCAGTTCAACATTTCCAATGTTAATTAATTTTTTTTTTCAATTTTCCATTTGTACCAAGATTATTTTTACATATATTATAGCTATACTACTGTAAAAAAGCTATAATATTATACTATCATATTATTCATGTTATTCTACCAAGTTGTAACACAAGAAAATATCTAATTGAATGAATATGATCTTACTTGCAAAGGAAATGCATTCTGTATCATTTAGAAATCTTATGCATCTATGATATTAGGAATAGGCTTCTTTTTCTCCATAATATATTTTGTATATATTGATTTACATCTTAAAGGGGAACTTTCACCACACACAAGGCCCCTCCCCCGAATTATTTATATAATAAATAGTAAAATGTGGGCAGTTTCACCTACTAAACCATTTCACTGTAGGTGAAACTGTAGCCCGCATCTTCAGCAGAGGCGAGGGACAGTGCAGCCATATCTCCCATATTACTGCGCTGTCCCTGCTGTCTGCCTTCCTCTTTTCTTCCAGCAGCACGTCTAAAAAGCTGCCTGCAAGCAGCAACGATATGAAGGAGCAAGCTGGGCAATTAATACACTGTAAACAAATGTCATGCACTGGTAAGTACAGGAAGTTGTTTTTGCTATGTATCCATTGCCCATCTTGCCCTGCAGGCAGCTGTTTAGATGTGCTGCTGGAGGAAAATGGGAGGGTGCTGGTTGGCATATAATGCCACAGGCTTGCCTGCCGGTGCCGCAGGTAGGCTGTATAGCGAATTATTTAAAGTGCAATTAAAATTTTTTTTACAGATTAAAAAAAAAAAAAAATGCATACATTTTTATTTGTTTTTTTGCTCCCACTTTCAAATGGGATCAAGTTATTCTAAGGTGATAGTTCCCCTTTAACATAGTTAACCCTTTGAGTGCAAGAGTGGTACGCAACGCATTGCAAAGCATTGTGTACCCCTCTGGCACTCAGAAGGGTTAAGATGACATTCATTAACTACCATAATATATATAAAAAAAATAAACCATTCAGAATCCCATCTTGATGACCTTGATGAGATGTTCGATTTTTTTCCCTTTTTTAATAATAAAGAAACTCTCTTATTACTTTGAGACGCATCAGAACAGCTGTATAAATTAAAAGACAGAAACATTTCTAAATGTTCTTTTAATATTGCCTTTATACAAGTTTGGCTTATCTTGATGCTATCTTGAATACTAAAACGGCACAACAGGCAGATCTCAGAAATCCAGGCTCTTTGACTTTTTTAATTTGAGAAAAAAAATCCTTGAAATAACTAAATGAAATTGCAAAGAGCACATCAATAGCCTTCTCCCCTGTGTGTACAAGTAAAATAAGCTATTTTCTGACTCAATTTAAAGGATTATAGTTTGTGCCCAGGATACGGATTAGGCAAATTTCTGTCTACAGCCTATATTTTGTATCAGCCCGATTTAGTCAACAAAATACTTTTCAGAATAATGTACTTGTACTTTATAAACAAACATAATCTGTAAATTGATTGTGTTTAGCAAAGATTGTTGAGTTACTGTTTATTAATTGACCTTTCCTACATTGTCTATTTGTTATGCTTCTATAATGCATCCACACTGGACACAATTTACAAGGGGGTGAAATGCCCAATATCTGGCTATAGAGAGACATAATTCTCTATCACTTCCTATGAGAAGACAATTTTTCTCAGTGCTCGGAACTGTGTCCAATGATGAAACTAATGCTAGTTAAAGGTAATATAACTGCCATTCACCTGACTTTCTCCAAGGAGAATGTATAGAGAGAGAGCTTCATTGCACCATATAAGAAATGGTTGCCTCTTTTTCTCTCTGCCTCTTGAGGCACAAGAAGTCTTATTCAATTTTAAGTAAAGAAGATATTTCTCCATCACAGTGTAAGCTTGGAGTGCTCTGAGAAGCAGGGAAATAGCTCATGAGCTACTTTATAATGTCAGTAAATCTCTCCCATTCCAGGTCTGCATTTCCCACTAGGCAGCATAGACAACTGCACAGTGTAGCAAACAATGAGGAGTTCCTCTGCTATGCTAACAATACACATATTCTAAGTTAAAGGTCTGGCCAGTACAATCCTAAAGCCTATACACCAGAGATTTGCCCTTGGTTTATGAGGGTTGGTTCATTTATCAATTTACATACACCTTCACAAACCAGTGTGTAACTCCTTGGCTGCTAAATACAGTGCAGCACTTCTTTTAGACCCTGAAGCCTTTAGTTTAATCAGAATCAACTCCATGCTGCATATTTCTTAGTGATCATGGACTCTATATAGATACTCTTTGTCAATATATAAAATAGTGAAAAGATCATGGTATAATACCTTTAATAAAACTTCACATCCATAGCTGATACGTTGTCCTTACTAGATGCATTGTGAAATCAGTCACGTATTATATATAACAGGTGTGAAAAAATGCTGTAAAGTAAGAATGCTTTCAAAATAGACATGTTAATAGTTTATTGTTATCAATCAGCAAAAGTATGTGAGTGAACAGAAGAAAAATCTAAATCAAAATCAATACTTGGTGTGACCCTTTGTCTTCAAAACAGCATAAATTCTTCTAGGTACACTTGCACACAGTTTGTTAAGGAACTCGGCAGGTAGGTTGTTCCAAACATGTTGGAGAACTAACCACAGTTCGTCTTTGGATTTAGGCAGCCTCACTTGCTTCTCTCTCTCTTCATATAATGCCAGACGGACTCGATAATGTTGAGATCAGGGCTTTCTGGGGGTTATACCATCACTTTCAGGACTCCTTGTTCTTCTTTACATTGAAGATAGTTCTTAATGACTTTGGCTATATGTTTGGGGTAATTGTCATGTTGCATAATACATTTGGGGCCAATCATATGCCTCCCTACTACTACTTGATAGGTAAGTATCTGCCTGTATTTCATTCCATTTGCAAAGAAATGCAGCCCCAAACTTGCAAGCAACCTCCACCATGCTTCACTGTTGCCTGCATTCTAGTACCGCTCTCCAGCCCTTCCGCAAACAAACTGCCTTCTGCTACAGTCAAATATTTAAAATTTTGACTCATCAGTCCACAGCACCTGCTACCATTTTTCTGTACCTCGGTTTCTGTGTTTTGTGCATAGTTGAGTCGCATGGCCTTGTGTCCACATCGGAGGTATGGAAGTGGGCAGGCTGTTTTGCAAACATATGTATTTCTTTTTCACTTGTATAATACACACCCCCACCACTTAAACGAGTTGAAAAAGGGGAAAATGTGCATATAATACCTAAGATTTCACAGTTACAGATAAAGTAACAAATGTTAAATTACTATTCAGGTAAAACAGGAATTAATAATATATGAGATATTAGCAAAAAAAAACTTCTTCAAAATCAAGATAGCTAACCATAAATAAAACAGGAAATTAAAGTGCTGTAAAGGTGATACATTTATCATCAGAGATCTGAAATTAAACAGCAAGGTTTCATAACCACTTAGTTCTTTACTGCTGGCTTTTTTACGTGACGCCTTCCAGATGCTGCCAGACTACAGCTCATATCATTCCCCACCAGCTGTTGGCTGACAGGGAATGAGGAGATAGTCTGGCAGCAGGTAGAGGGGCTCACGTTGCCCATCCCTGCTATAAAATAATAGCTGAAAATAACTCAGATCGATATATACACAATTAACTAAAATATGATTCATAAAAAAATTGATGTTCACATTAAAAAAGTCCATTTAAAAAAGGAATTTAACCCATGTTGTTTCTGAAAATAAGTCTGTTTGTTTTACTATGTTATTATATTTTCTACTGCTGAAATAAGGCATCTACTGGGCGTAACAAGCAATTCTCATAGATGCCTCATTTAAGTAAACTGCAAGGGCAGAATGGATGCAGTGCACCTTTTACAAGTTCAAGTAGTTAATAGAAAAGGCAATTAGTGGAGAAACAACCTTTTCTTGATCTGAGGATGTTTCCCTCTAATTTATAATCACTCTGGATTTAATTTGGTATGTACTCTGCGTGTATGTATGTATGTATGTATGTATGTATGTATGTATGTATATATGGGTATGTCTGTGTGTTTATCTGCATGTGTTTTGTATGCGTTTGTATGCATGTGTGCCTGTATGCATGTATATGTGTTTGTGTGTGTATTTATCTATGTATGTGTGTGTCTTTATGTATGTGTGTGTCTGAGTGTACAAGATTGTGTACTTACTGTAGCAGAGTAACAGTACTTACTGTTTACCTACTGTAGCAGAGAAAAGTCTACCAGTATTGTTGTAATAATACTTTTACCTATCTATCCTGTGCTACACACATTTACTTACATTTCCCCCCACACAGTTACATTCACTATATTACACACATACAATGACAAATTTACTGAAGCATACACACAAATATTTGCACAGAATCTGTTTAGGTCATTTCTGGACAATTTACTGATCTTGTACTACAGCTTTTCCTGGTAGAGGATGATGGGAATTTCAGCCCAGCATGTTGGAACAACACATATTGCACACCCCTGATACATACAGTCAAGTATACAGACTGGCAATATGCAGATTTGAAATAGCGTTAATATGTGATTGAATAGGTTTACTGCCAACAATTTTACTATCTTGATATCATTTTTTTAAATATTGTTGGGGATTCTGTATAGGAATGATCAAACTCTGCATGTTTCTTTTCAAGAAACCATTATCAGAACCCAGAGAAAATTCTGTTTCTGTCTGAACGTGATCAGGAGTGAATTGAAGAAGGACAAAGTAAAAGGGTGAGAGGATGAGGGAACGACAGAGAAGCACAGAAAAAGAGGACTGCTGGACAGAGGAGAGTGGGGGTGAAGGGGGATAGGATCTAGGTGTGAGCCAATGGCTGAGAGTGAAGGAAGAAGAAGAGCGGAGTGGGCTAAGGGATGGAAACAGGAGTGGGCCAAGGAGGAGAGAAAGCTGGGGGGAGGGGGGCTGAACGGGCTGCAAAGGAGAACACACTGGGTGTACAAATTATAAAAAATTAAGGCACTGCCAATGGGGCTGAAACTCAGGAAAGAGAAACATGAAGCAGGAAGGAAGGAAGGGGAAGTGGGGGGTGAGGGGAAGATGCATCCACCACACCTGCATGGAGAAGTTCCCTATCTTACTCAGATGTCCATCTTCAACAGGAACATGCTGTATGTAATGTCATCTGAAGGTAAGTGAAATTGTTTTTTTTTTTCTTAAAACAAAATGTAGAAATTAAACAGCTGTTTCACAAAATACGATTTGATTCTTGCAAAAGAACCGTTTTTGTGTGAAATCTGAAACTGCTAATCTTTAATCCTGACGACACCATATATAAACACACACATATACTAGATCAGTACTGAATGGAATTATTCCTTATGTCACTACATTTAGATACACTACAGTGTATTATTACCATTACCAGTAGGTGATATTACTACTATCTAAACATTTATTCATGCTTGTTTTAGCTATGAGAAGAAAATCTGTTATGAACCTATAACTGTTTAAAGAGTGATTTAGTGGATTGACAAAGTTTGCTTCTGCTGCCCTTAACATTTATACCTATCAGATGGAGAAGAAAAAGGCTAGTTTAGCTCTTTGAAAAGTATGATCAATGGCAAAATTTTCTATAAAATTTCTATCCACCTCTACCCTTTCACGCAGTAATACCTTTGCTTGCCATCTTTCTCCACAGTTCTTGCTATCATACACAAATCTCTATGGCCTGAACCATATCACAAATGTCTTGCGATAATAGGATTTTAGTCTTACCTGGTACACTGGGAGGCATCAGTCCCCTTTAAGTAGGCAGGAACATTTTCTAAATGTATGCAGGGGGGTGGAGCCTCCCTTCCCTCTTAGGCTGACACATCCAGTCTGCCCCTCAGAATTGTTTGAGAACGAAGTAGACTAGATAGAAGAAGGAAAGAAGACTCCTGTGAGCATGCCCCAAAAGACTCCCATAGAATGCCACAGGAGAGCCGAGCATGGTCTCTTGACAGGGTGGGAGACCAGTAACCTGTATGGACTAAGTGAAAAGGATTTAACAGGTAAGACTAAAATCCTATTTTCACTGTCGTCCAATACAGGTTACTGGTACACTGGGATGTCCAAACATTAAGCTTCCCAGAGGCGGGAAGAAGGCAAGGACCAGGCGCAAGGCCCCCAGAGTCACCAGGACCACTATGAACCAAACGGTCAGAGATCCCAACAACACGAAGTGTCAACGGACACCAACTAGGGGTAAGACAGACCCCAGAAACTGTTACACGGCACACTGAACTAGAGCCCACAGAGCTCAACAGTAAGGAAGCACTGAGAACTACAGAAGAAGAAGACCCTAGACAGGCGAAACTGCCTCCAGGACCTTCCTCCCAAAGCAGGCATCAGAAGAGGCCAGCACATCCACACGGTAGTGCTTCGAAAAAGGTGTGCACAGAAACCCAAGTGGCCGCCCGGCACAGCTGTTCAGCACGTGCTGGGTTCTTGTAGGCCCAAGAGGCCCTAAGTGACCTAGTAGAATGAGCAGTAACCCGAAAGGGAACACGCTTCTTCCTCAATTCGTAAACCTTAAGAATAGTAGACCTATCCAAGTTGCAATGATTACCCTGGATGCCCGTTCACCTGCCCTAGGACCCTCAGGATGAGAACAGTGCGTCAGACTTCCTAATGGACTCAGTGCGATGAACATAAAACTTAAGACAACGCACAACATTCAACAAGTGGAGATTCCACTCCATGTCAAAGGAAGGATTAGGGCAGAAAGAGGGCACCACAAGCTCCTGATTGATGTGAAACTCGGAGACCACCTTAGGCAAGAACTCCATATAAATACGAAGCACGGCTTAATCCTTGTGGAACACTAGATAAGGTGGTTCACAAGACAGAGCTTGGAAATTTGCCACCCGGCGAACTGAAACAATAGCCAGAAGGAAGACCATCTTACAATACAAAGGTGTAAAGGAATAGTAGCCAAGGACTCGAAGGGGGGAGCTGAAGAACCCCCAAAACTAAATAAGGTCCTACGGAGAAGCTGGACTCCTAAAGGCAGGACGAACATGAGCCACACCGTGGAAGAGAATCCTGACATCAGGAAAAACAGCAAACGCTCCTGGAAAAAGACAGAGAGCACCGAAGTCTGGACTTACAGAGAACTCAGACTGAGCTCCGTATCGACACCGTCCTGCAAAAAGGCCAGGACAGTAGGAAGAGGAAAAGCATGAGACAGATCCCTGTCAGCACACCAGGACACAAGGTCGACCAGACTCAGTGATAGATCTTGGAAGAAACAGGCTGAGAAGCGAGCAGCATAGTAGCCGCCACAGCAGGAGAAAACCCCTTTCATCCCAAAATCGAGGATTCAACATATAGGCCAACAATTTGAGCTGAAGAACATAGTCTTCCACAGAGAACCCTGTAGAAGAAGAAGAGCTGGACGAGAGGAGAGCCAAAATGACTCCACCACAGATAGGGTCAAACCCCCAGATACCATGGTAGACAATGTCAATCCAGAACAACCGAAACCACCGGACAACATACAATTACAATGTCCGTAACGCCCATATTAACATAGGGAGAGAAAGAAAAATGGCCAGAGAGGACGTCCAAGGATGGACATTGCATCAGCATCAGAATTAAGGAGTCTCTCAACAGAGAGCAAAACGGCGTAACCTTCCTGTTGCGTCCCATTGCCAGCAGATCCACTGGGGAATTCCCCATCTCAAACTAGGAGACGAAACACATCCTAATGCAGGTCCACGTTCCAATGTCGACTTCATGACGACTGAGGAAGTCTGTCAAGACGGTGTCCACTCCTGGAATGAGCACCGCGGAAATGACAGGAACAGGAACCTCTGCCCAGGACAGAATGGCCTAGACCTCTAACCAAGTGGCGAGACTTTGTGTCCCTCCCTGACTGATGAAATAAGCCACTGCCATGGCATTGTTGTCTGGTCCACCAGGTGAAGCACACGAGGATGGGAAGAAGGGACTCCTCCATGAACCACTTCCCCTGGGCTCTAAAGCGACCCAGAACAGTTCCCCCGTCCAGGAGGCTGGCATCCAATGAGACCTTGGTCCAGGGGGAAGTAGGAAGGATCTTCCCAGTAGGAGATGGAAAAGGCCCAACCACCTACTCCAAGCTCAACTTGACATGAGGAGGGAGAGAGAGTGTTAGCTTCAGAAGATCTGGTCGGTCCTCCATATCACAAACCTCGAAGTTCCCTGGCGTGTACCATGGCAAATGGAACCGTCTCAATCGTGGAGATGAACCACCCCACCAGAGAAATAACATCAAGGCCAGTATCCGATCGCGGGATAGGATCATAGGGGTCCTTCGAGTAAGTTGATGGTTACCTAGTCCGGTAGAAAAACCATGGACCTCCAAGATCGAATAGAAGACCCAGGAGCTGAAACGGAACAGGGTCTGACTGACCCTATTTCACAATCCAACCATGAAAAGAAGGAACAGAATACAGGCCTGGACCTGCTGAAGAAGAAGGCCCACAGCTGATGCTTGCGTAAGGCAAGTGGTCCATGACGAAGAAGTGTGATGCCGTCCTGACAGAGGACGGATATCAAGTCCCCCAGCCCCGTTGAAAACCTGGGACTGATGACAGACCAATGGAAGGCCGAAACTGAAAATGACCTCTGGCGCAGGCAAACCCAAATACTGCCTGCTCTCTAGAAGGACTGGGAAGTGCAAAACGCATCCTAAGGTCCAGAGGAGCTAGAAACTCCCCCGCAGCGAATACTGTGAGCAGATACTCCTGACGATAAGGAGACTGCACTACAAGGGAATTAAGATCTTTCAGATCCAAAATGAGGTGACATCCGGCAACCCTTCTATTTATGTATTTATTAATTGTTGTTGGTCACCACAAAGATGCTAGAATAGAATCCTGAACCCCTGACTGCAGGGGGGACCTATTCCAGGACATCCTTGTCCAGAGAACCGGAATAGCGTCTTCAAACAGACGGCTTCTCTCGTTTACCTGAGGAGAACGAGAAGATAAAGGCGAAAAGGTGGGAGGGAAAAGGGATCTAGTATCCCTCAGACACCACCAGAAAAGCTCACAAGTCTGACACTGAATCATCCCACGGTGTCGAGAGACATTCCGAAGCAGTCACGGAATCCTGGGCTTGTAAACGGCCTAGGGCTGCAATTGCCGCATGTTCTGGGAGGAACGCGGAACAGATAGAACCACCTGGTTCGTTGAACGTGACTGAGAGAAAAGGAACGAAAAGACCGGTTACGCATAAACGGCAACCCTTATATTAATTTATTTGTTTTGGAACCAAGGGTAGAAGAGGCTCTAACCCCTAAAGCCCTTTAATCAGTTCCTTAGTTCGGAACCAAACAAGGAAGTACCCTCAAAAGGCAAAGAAAGAATAACTTTCCTGGAAGCAATGAGAGCAGATCAATCTCAAGTCAAAGCGCACACCAAACCACCACAGAAGTAGTGGGGGCCCTTGCCCGGCATCAAGGGCAGCAGCAGAAAAATAGCATTGATCTAAAGAGACAATAGCAAGGAGACACAATGACTCCGAAGTAAGCGCATTCTGACAGACCTCCAGTGGGTTGCACAGTCCAGACTGCAACAGCCCGGTCAACCCATGCTACAGCAAAGGCTGGAAGCATAGCAGACCAAAAGAAGTGAAAATGAGCTTGAGGGGAACCTCAGTTACTTGTCAGTCCAATATTGCAGCGTCAGAAACATGTAGACAGTAAGTTGAGACAGTCTAGATATGGGTGCGTCCATGTTAAGGGAATGAACCCACATAGTCATTTCTGTTTGAGAAAAGGGAAAAGGTTTAGCAAATATTCTAGACACTGAAGAGGACTTGTCTGGTCCATGTTCAAGAGTTGGGTTAGGAGGAAAATGAGTAAGGGGCTTTACAGGCACCTGAAAAACATCAAAGGGAACAGAGTGAACCTCCTGAACCGATGGAATGTTGAGAGTGGGTAATACAGCCCTGATCAGGCCCTCAATAGAGGTTTCAGGATCAGCTACAAATGGGTCCCTTAAGAGACCTGAAAGATTCCAAAAGAGCACCAATCCTCAACATTCCAAACTAGCAACAATTCTTCCTCAGAAGAATCTAATCAGGTGCTCCCTGAGGTTGAGGCAGGGAGGATCTGATAATCGAGGGGGTCTGCCTCAACTGAAATGCCCCCTGAATCTGGGATGCAAAGAGCTGTAAAGAGGACCCAGTTGCAGCCTTAAACTCTTGCACCCAAGCTGGCTCAATAGCATGGCTGGAAGGCCCTGGTTTGCTGCCAGGATCTCCAGCCTGTTGGGCTGAAATGACTAGAGAACACTCTAGGCAGCCCTGTGTGACAGGAAGAGCAGTGCACAATGAGGGATACTGAACCCCAGCTTCCTTAGTCATAGGTCTAGTCCCTAGCTCCAGCGGTATAGACATTCATACATTGTCAAAATAACCAACTGTACAATGAATCACCCAATTGTAGTGTGTAAGATTGATATTTCACCCCAGAAACGCTAAATATAGTCTGTTCTGGCAGGCGAAGGGTCAATCTGCAGAGGAGAAAAGGATTGTCCAAGCGCTGTATAGGATGCGGATTGAGAAAAGTGCCCAAAATGGCTGCCGCCACGGGAGCCAATCAGAAAATAGGCGCGAATCGAGCGCTCATGGGAAATGTAGTTTTTCCCAAAAAGTACCCCAAAACAGTGCCCGAAGCCCCCCAACACACTTGAACTATAAACCGGATGATAGAGCAAGGGTAGACAAGAAACATGAGCCCTCTCTGAAGTTGCTGTGTGAAGCGGTTCCAGAGATACGTCCCAAACAGTGTAAGCCCATTGAAAGTAAAGGAGCAATGGCATCTGTGCGGTAAAGCGCGCCGTAAAGGCGCAGTACATAATTTTTAATAAAAGTAACCCCCAAAGGGAAAAAGGTTAAAATACATAGTAAACACATGTATATCATAATAAAACACTACCCTATAAAGGAAGTGTCCCAAAACCCCATAAAACTAGTCAAACCAGCAGAGAAAGGGTTAATATGCCATATAAACTGCTCCAAAACCACAGACATACACTTATGTATACAATATATATATATATATATATATATATATATATATATATATATATATATATATATACATAAACACCCAATGTGTGCTGGAGTGCGCAATGAGAACTCCCAAATACAAGCCCAGTTAAGGGACACTGTGGGACAAGTGGACCTTCAGCACTCAAAGGGTGGCTCACCTTTCTGCAGGTCTTCTGTCTTCAGGTCACCAGGGAAAGAGGAGTACCTCAGAGAGGAATCCCCAGGGAAGTTACTTGAAATCAAGATTATTCCCTCTTCAGAGCTTAAGGTCCACCAAAATACTCTGGCTACTGAAACGAGCCACTTTGGAGAGGGCATTGTCAGTCCTGGTAACCCGCCTAATGGTGGTATTCCATATTTGACAGAAAATAAAAAAGAAACTAAACTTGATTGAGAGATGTTCTCCACCTGTGTGTCTTACACAGGAACAAACAATTCTGGGGGGGAGACTGGATGAGTCAGCCTAAGAGGGAAGGGAGGCTCCACCCCCTGCATACATTTAGAGAATGTTCCTGCCTACTTAAAGGGGACTGACGCCTCCCAGTGTACCAGTAACCTGTATTGGACGACAGTGAAAATAGTATTTTCTTTCTTAGATCTTGTCTTTACAGACAGACAGAAGACTCCCAAATTCATATGTATGATTTTAAATAAGAATTTTTAGACAATTTGATAAGGCTTTCAATAAAAATGACATAGGCATATCCTACATTTTTCAAGTGACATATAATGGGATGAATACTGCGGAGTCATCACTGGAGAGTATTACAAAGACCTAATTTAGTGTCCCCTGCACAGAATGATTGTATCAATAGTCTTTACTTCAAAAAACAATTTTCAGATTTTTAAGAAATAGAACCTAGGTATTTTTTGTGCTTATATTTTTAATACTACTTTGTATAAATTATCACAGAATTATGTATTATATATTTTAAGAGATATATTCAGATAGCAGAAACATTTTTGTTGTTAGGCATTAAATAAGAGGACCTGTGAGTATGACTTCCATAGTTGGTAAGATACTAGAAGGGTTGCTAAGGGATAGTATTCAGGAAAACTATATTATTAGAAAGAGCATCATTTTCTGAAGGATAGATATGCTTTCTTTGAGAGAGTAAGTAGGAACGTGAACAAAGGTGTTGCTGTTGATATATAGTATATGTCTGGCATCAGCAAAAGCATTTGATAATGTGCCTCACAAGAGGATACTGCATACAGAAATGCTTATAAATCACATAGAAGATACAACTGAAAGTAGTGTCTTCATTTTTGTCAGTGACACAAATCTGTGTAAGGAAATACACATATAACATATTTTTTTTCTCCAATATACAAAGGTTATGTAGGTATCTAAGTGGCAGATGAGGTTTAATATAGATAAATTTAAGTGCATGCATTTGAACAGCATAAATAAGCATGCTACATATAAACTAAATGCTTAGAAGACTTTGGAGTACTTATATACAACAGATTCACACTACAGTGTGCACTGTCAGTCACATGTTTGAAGATTCAACAGGATACTATCGTATAAAAAATTGTTATTAATGCCACAGTTAGAATACAGTTCTATAAGTCCTTACATGTGCACTAGTATATGAATGCAGTTAAACACTATTTTGCTTTATTTATTTTATGCCTCAGTTGGTTAATGCACCAGCTGTAGAATCTGTTCAAACGTCAAGGTCACAGGTTCTAGTCCCAGCAGAGTAAACTCAGCCTTTCATCCTTCGGAGGTAGATAAAATGAGTACCAATAAATTGGGTAATAATATCTATACCCCCAGGACATACTTGAAAACAAGAGACAATCTCAATGTACCCTTCCTGGTAAAATACTTTGATATTTTTATTATGTCAATCAGATGTATGAAGATAATTTACCAGTGATCAATCCACAATGAAATACTGGTTAACAAAGTTTCAAGTGCAAAATTAATTAACTGTTTCTTAGCTACCCACAATGTTGCTCAAAAGAGATTTGAGTACAATGTATTAACCATTTAAGATCTAGTGAAAAGACAGATAAAAGGCTAATTATATATTTACCATATTTGTTTGTCCCATATATCACTTGTTTACGTAATCACATGCCCTCCTCTCATAACCCTCAGATGTTAGTGAGGTCTCAAACTCATTGCAGAACAATTCAGTGGAGATCTCTATCACAGTTTCCCAACCATGGTATCCTTAACAGTGCAGTTTTTTTTAATTTCCCTACGTTTGTGCAATCAAAACACAAGGAAAGAAGGGGTACTCCTATAGAAATATATGTGCACGTAAGTATAAACCAGAAACTGGCTGCTCCTGGATGGGCAGAAATCAATGTACTCTAGGGTATCACACACAGTCTGCAGTTCTTAAAAATTATGCAGGTTTATTTTGACATTGCATGAATTACAATAAGCAGGTAATATTTTACAAGACAAGAATTAAAACTAAACTACAAAAAAAAACCTAGCTCAATCTGAGCACTAACTTTACTTGCAGCAAATTCCCTTTCTACTTCAGGGTCCTAAGCTAGCAAAAAATAGAACAGGTTTAACAAACCTTTTCCAAATATTGCTTTGTTACACTGCTCTGCTCATCTCTCTCCCAGAAAGTCAAACTTCATTCTGTCTACAATGTCTGCTGCCAGGGATTTATAGGTTGCTGAACCTGCTAATTGGGAAGAGGTGGAGGGGGTAGAGGCTATATAGGATTCTGGGTCCTAAATATCTTCCCTTTACAATCCTATCATACACTTTGTTACCCATCCTCCTCCATCAGCTTAGAACCATCGATCTTAGCGACCTTTGTCCACAAGCAAGGAACTCTGGAGAGACAGTCTGCATTTCCCTGATCCTTACCAGCTCTATACTCCATGGAAAAGTTGAAGGGCTGAAGGCTAAGAAACCACATAGTTACTCTTTTTTTCCTTGTTTTGCCTCATCCATGTTACAGGTGCATGGTCCGTAACTAGCTTAAACCTCCTCCCCAACAGATATTCTAGTGCCCATTTAATGGCCAGGCATTCCTTCTCAAGCACTGAGTGGTTCTATTCATGGTGAGCCACTGTTGGGCAGCAGTAGACTGTCACAGTAACTCAAATGTGGTGTACCTTTCCATGGTGGGGGTAGTTGCACTTGGCTGAAGTATCTGCAGAGCATTAGTAACTGTGTCTTTGTCTTCCCACTGTGTTTCTGCAATATTGCAGATTTGTGAGGCCAGTAGGCAGTTCATCTCCTGTTGGGCAGTAACAGCTTCCTGTTGGGCAGCAGTAGACTGTCACAGTAACTCCACAAGGCTGTTGATCTGGGTTGTTGTCACCCAGTTTGTTTCATGTTGAGCAATAGTTGCCTGCACCTCCATGCTGCTTGCTTTTTTTTTTTTTATCACAAATGCAATATGTCTGTGCAATACCACTTTAAAGGGATAGGAATACTTCTAATAAAGTGCAGGTCCTAGTCTTCTTTATTCTTTTTTTAGCACGTAATGCTATATCTCAATATTTACAGTTTTGTAGCTCAAGTGGTATTGAATCCAAAAAGATACCCTTCCCTCCCCTTCTGTCCACCTCCCATCAGATCTAGAATCCAGTCATGGGACCGGATGGATCACAGCCAGGAACAATCTTCACTCGATATTTATAAGGAAAACCCTGCCCCCTTGACGGATTGTTTCAATCCGTGCTCCATCCGGCCAGCTTGAGCAGTATGAGTGATGCAAAGGGAAAGGGGCAGGAGGAGGATCCTTTCTGATTCAATTGCGCTTGAACTACAATACTGCTAGTATTGAAATATAGCACTACATGCTCAAAATAGAATAAAGAAGACTCAGACCTGCACTTTATTAGAGGTATTGCTATCCCTTTAATTCACAGTGTAATTCATTATCCTTTCATATCCACAGATCATTTAAATGTGCTTGCCTGCATTCTCCACCATCTTGTGATAAACCAGAGGTTGGCTGTCCCTACGTGAGCAGAAATCACTGTCCTCACACACAGACCCAGTTCTCAAACATTGTATAAGGTTTATCTTGACATTGAATGAATTACAATAAGCAGGCGGTATTTTACTAAACTACAAACAAAAACTTAGCTCCATCTGAGCTAAATTAACTTGCAGCAAATTCACTTTCTACTTCAAGCTACTAAGCTAGCAAAAATAGCACAGGTTTAATCAACCTTTTCCAAATATTGCTTTGCTGCAATGCTGTGCTCTGCTCTCTCCCAGCAAGTCAAATTGCATTCTGTCTACAATCTCTGCTGCCAGGGATTTACAGGTTACTGAACCTGCAAATTGGGAACATGTGGAAGAGGTATTGTAGGATTCTAGGTCCTAAATACCTTCCCTCTACAATCCTCCCATACACTTTGTCACATCACATCTGAATACACATCGGTTGAGGATAATACAGCTGGTATCGCATCAGGGTAAAGCCTGCCCCGATCACGGATATCTAAGGTAACTACAAACTTCCATGTAATCCAATTGATGAATGTGATAAAATATGACGATCGATCCAAAAATATAATTAAAGTTAAAAGTACATTTATTTCAGCATTAAAAATAAAATAAAATTAAAGTTAAAAGTATTTAAGCATTAAACAGAACAAACTACAAAGCCCTGTCAATGCGTTTCAGGATTGATCCTTTTATCAAGACATCCAGGCTTCTAAGTATAGAAAAATGAGGGAGAATTAAAAGAAAGATGTTGATGTAGAACAGTGGCCCTCAACTCTATCTCCATGGATCCAAAACAGGCCATATTAGGATTTTCCTGCTTGAGTCCAGGTGATTTAATCAGAGAATCAGTTATAAGATTAACCTTGTGTGCTAGAGATATCTCCAGAGCACTGCATATCTCTAGCATCCAAGGGATTAACTCCCCAGTGCAGTAAGCAGGAAAATCCTAACAACACAACCTGTTAGTCTTCCTTGCAGATAGATTTGGGAACCTCTGATTTAGACAAATGGATATAAAACTAGGTTTCACAGAACAAATGAAAGTGATGGTGGCCAGGGATACTGGGGTGTTTCTAGGTTCCAAAAAAGATCTGGGGCTAGAGTCCATAGCAAAATTTAACAGAGTGCCCAACACCCGTGATAGTGGTAATGACCACATGTGCACAGATGTACACAAATTTTTATAGTATACGTATGAACGTATGTTATAAATATGTTTAACTTAGGTCCTTTTGACAGTCACAGTACTCTAATAATGGGAAAGCCAAAGACTGGCACTCAAGAAGTTGGAGAACTACAACCAATGAGATTTATGCTAAACCTTAAAGAGTAGGTACTCTGCAACACACAGGGTACCAACAGAGCATACAATATTGTGACAAATTGGAACATCAGGTCCTGCAATCTGGTCCACCCTGTGAAGTGCTCAAAGGAGGCATGGAGGAGGAGAAAGGTGGCTAGGAGGGGAGGACAGAAGGCATGGAGGGGCAAGGTGGTGAGAGAGAAGGCAAAGGTTGAGAAAAGAGGCATGTGGAGAAAGGACACAAATGGGGAGAAAGGAGACAGAGGGTGGGGAAAGAAGATAAGAGGAGCCAAGTTAGAAGCAAGAGAAAAGGTTGAGAAAGAAGGCATGGGGGTTAGTGAGAAAAGGTAATGACGATTAGGCATAAGGTGGGGTGGAGAGACTTTGTGATGAAAATAAATCACTGCTGCTTTAGGATGATGCTCCCTTTCACCTGCTCTGCAGAGCTAATGCCTCTCTGCCCCCAGTCTAACCTGCCCAGAGGACAACTTATGCTGCCTGTGGCTGTGAGCAGAGGAACAGATAATTCCACTGTCAGGTGGTGCTGCAATGCATCATGGGACTCCAATGGTGTGGGATTTAAAGGGACCGGCGTATGATTATACACAGGTAGTACCATCTGGAGTTCTCTACCTGTTACTACTGATTTAAATCCGGGCCTGCTCCTCCCTCTTCTTAGCATTGATTTTTCACTGTGTATGGCTGAGAGAGCCTAACTGCCTTGGCCATACACAGGTAGAGTATGAAGTGGAGACAGAAGCCGGCCTGCAATGAAGTCTGGGTGGCTGTAGTTTGTCCACTATTTGTGGTGGGTGCAAGCAGGGGCATACAATTAAAGTTTTCTAACCACTGAGACCTGGATGTAGGTATGCCACTCCTTGCTTGATATTAGCTGGCAACAGACTCTTTATAGTGGAGAAAAAACACCAGTCCTCCCTGCTCTGTGCATCCAAGAATGGGTGTCTGTAACAGAGATGATCACTTAATCCTCCAAGGTGGACAGATGCACCACCCAAGATAATGTATATTAAAGAGTTTTAATCAAATATTAATAATATACATTATCATGATTGGATCATCTGTCCTGCTTGGATTAAGTGCTCATTTCAGTTACAGACACCCATTCTTGGATGCACAGTGCAGGGAGGGCTGGTGTTTTTTCAAACTAGGTTCTACAGGAGACAAGCGTCTGTTGCTACTATCAGGCATATAAGCATAGGCTAACACAGCTGTTTTTTTCTCCTCTTGCTTCTACTGGTAACAGGAAACTGTTCTGACGAGATACCATCTTTTTAACAACACCTGCTATCCAGCAAGTAAGATAGTACTTTTATGTCTGGGCCCCCCGAGTGGCAGGTTCTCAGTCCATGACCGAATGCTAGACTGCTCAGTCCATCCCTGGAGCAAGATAAATTATTTCAGTAGAGGGGATACTTAATAGTTCCCCCTGAAGTCCTTTCCCTGCATTTTGCAAAAGTATTATATATTATCATATATTACTCACTAACTTCAGACTTTAAGAGTGTCGACTGGGGACTCACCTTGGCACGTGCCCTGCCTGTTTGAGGTAAATGCCAACCCACTGTCTGCGTCTGTGAGCATTCCCCGATGGCATATTCACATGTGCCACAGCACAGCCCTGTCTTATGCAACATCAGCCAGCCAATGAGAGAGAAGCATCATAACAAAACTTTTGCTTTTTGTTCGAATTTTTATTATAAAAATCACTATAAACTAGATTCCCATAGTTTACTTCTTTAGTGCCATATGTTCTAAAGAAAATAGTCCTGTGGTAAACCAATTGCCCCATAAGAGAAAAATAAAATTTAAAAAAATACCCACTGACTTAAATGGATATTTTAACTTTTTCAGAGCCAGAGGAATAGCCAACGTATTGCTTCCGAATGCATAAGATTCCCCTCTGGCATGCAAAGGGTTAAACTCCCTGAATGCTAGAGTAGTTTCCAACCCATAAAATCGCTGTTTAAAGGGATAGTAATACTTCGTTTTAACTTTATTTTATTTTGTAGGCATTCTTTAAAAAAAGAATGATATAAGTCTTATATCTCAAACCTTTATGGTTTATGAGATATTCACAAGCAAAGTTTCCCCCTCCCGCCCCTTTTACCTATTGTAAACAATCTCTTCTCAGATGTGGAATCCAGTCCATAGACTGGACAGATAACAGAAGGGGACACTCTTATTCCTATGAAAACAATGAAATCCCTGCCCCCCTTGACAAGTTTTCAGGTTTTTCCCTTATCTTAATTGAAGGTTGTCCCTCTCTGCAGTCTACCTGGGCACCTCCCTTCTGCTCAGGCTGAACAGTGTGACATCAGTAAAAGGGGCGGGAGGGGGACACTTTGTCATTGAATTACTCTTTAACTACAACTCTGACAGAATTGAAATAACACTCTCCAAAGTCCAAATACTATGATGATTAATTAGAGCTGCTTTTACTATGAAACATTACTATCCCTTTAAATCAATGGGAGTTATTACATGTCATCTAAAGTGCTGTTGGTTTGCTCCAGAATTCTAGCACTTTTCTCTTGCCCATACGGACCTCACTTCACTTGCTTTATTTGAACATTGAAAGCAGACTTGTTCACTGAGGCTGAAGTACTAAGTAGAAGTGGAGTAATTCTGGTGTATGCCAAGTTCACCATGGTGGACAAACAAACAATCCCCCAACTTCCATTGATTTAACCGGGTTTATAGCCCATGCCAAACAAGGGAAAATGGTGGAATGCTTATTTGTCCACTATGGTACACTTAGTTTAATCAACAATTACTCCAGGGGGGAAATGGATTAAGGTGTGATAAAGAAGTGATAACGTCCCCAGCATTGGAGATCTTAGTGCACTGGCTCCATAGAATATCAGGAACTGGAGAAGTGACATCACTGGAGACGTTATCTCTGAATTATAATCTATTCATCACACCTTACATAACCCCCATTTTCAGCTTAGTAAAGTGATGGTACCATGGAATTTTCCAATGATAGCACTATTTTGGCATTTATGCATCGCTGAGCATTTGGGTAAAGTACTTTGTGTAAGAAATTGCTTAAGGCTAATCCTGTTTCACATTTATACTGGTATTTTAGTTTTTTTTTGCATGAAAATTCCTCTTTACTAAGTGGATTAGTTATGGTTGGGATGACAAATTCCCCTGACTTTCTGCAGAAAGGTTATTAATAAATCATTGTGGTCTTTAGTACAAAATAATTGCTGTGTAAACTTGATTAAATTAGCAATATTTTAATCTGTTGAGAAGTGGGGTTAATCATATGTGCATCAATGCAAAGCCAATCATTAACCTACAAACAAAGTCTCTTATATGCAAAACAGGGGCTAAAATAATTAATAAGATTTGGATCAATTCTTTTGTTTATTAAATATTTTCTGATTTTGATAAATATGCTCTTTTTTTGTCTTTCGTGGCATTGAATCAATGAGACATTCATAAATGATCCAATATACGGCATTTATAATCTGCTAGAGGAGTTAGAACATAGACAAGTAGCAATATTTTGATATTTGTTCTAGAAATCTTGAATGAGTTACAGAAGCAGATATTTAAGCATGAATGTTGCTCACTAAAGTTTTGGTGGTAAAAAATAAAATTAGGATTCATTGGAAGAAATTAATAAAAATGGTGTTTATCGACATCCTGTCATCTCCTCCAAACACTTCCATCCTATTTGGCTAGCTTCCTCTAATGATAAGACTAAAGGTGTGGCAATCCTGGGTCACAAGTCCTTACCATTGACCAGTATCGATACTGTGGTTGATCCTGAGGGACGCTACCTGTTTGTTAAAGGCACGTTAGGTGATAAGATTTACACCTTGGAAAATGTGTATTGTCCAAATACAGGTCAATTACCTTTTCTCCGGCGGGTCTTGGAAGCACTGACTCCTTTCAGGCTGGTATTACAGTTTTTGGAGGGGACTTTAATGTTGTTCTAAATCCTGCAATGGATTATTCATCTAGGAAGTCTTCTCTAAGATACTCACTATTGCAGTCCATCAACTCCCTGCTTTCTTCTAGAAACTTGCTGGATTCTTGGCACACTCTGCACCCCTTGGATAGGGACTATTCCTATTACTCTGCGATGCATAAGCCTTATTCCAGGATAGATTATCTTTTTATTGATCATTTCCATCTTGATTTCCTAACTGCAGCATCTATTGGGATCCAGACCTTGTCCGATCATTCCCCAATCTCCAAGGGTCTTGCTTTGAACCCTCATTCAAGGGCCAATATTTCTTGAAGGCTTAATGACTTCTTGCTTACTGACTCCTCGGTGGGGAAGCTCATAGCCACAGATATCTCTAACTTTTTACAAGACAACATAACCCCTGATGTACCCCTGCCCATCATAGGGGAATCCCACAAATGTGTCATCCGGGGCCACCTCATTAAAGTATGCTCTTATAGGAAGCGAGAGCGCACTAAACAAATTGATCATCTTTTGGCTACTATTAACTCACTGGAGAATCGGCATAAACAGATGTTATCTCCGGTGATTTTATAGGAATTATCACAAGCCTGTTGTGACTTGAACCGCATTTTGCAAGCACAATGCGTGAAGTCGCACATGTGGTTCAAGTATCAGCACTGTTTAAAAGGCAATAAGTTGGGAAAATTGCTGACTAAACTAGTTAAAATGAAGAGGGACCAAATGTTTATTTCTCAGGTTCGGAGCGGTCCGGATTCCATGGTTTCTAAAACTGCGGATATTCTTGAGGAATTCCAGCGGTATTATGCCTCATTATACAATTTAAGCAGTTTGGAACCTTCGGACTTTCACCTTCCCTGTTCTTCTGTCTCTACTTTTCTGACCACGGCTAACATCCGGAAACTGTCAAAGTCTGACACCCAGCCTCTTGACATGCCATTCACAATGGTGGAGCTTGAGAAAGCCCTTCATACGACCCTGTCGGGCAAAAGCCCGGGACCTGTTGGCTACCCAGCTACTTATTATAAAACCTTCAAAGATGCCCTGCCTCTGTTTATGCTGGATACTTTTAACACTATTCTGTTCAGTGATTCCTGGCCTACTCAGTCTCTAGAATCTCATATTACTGTACTACACAAGCAGGGTAAGGATCCTTTGCAGTGCAGCAGCTACAGTCCCATCTCTCTTTTGAATGTGGACTTAAAACTCTTTACGAAATTGCTGGTGGGGAGACTGCAGAGGTTCTTGCTCAATCTGATCCAAGCGGATCAAGCGGGGTTCATATCTTGCCGGTTGGTAAGAGAAAATACCATCAAGGCAATCACTCTGCTTCATCATGCTAAGTCTGCTGGACGTCCTAAATTATTTCTGTTATTAGATGCCGAAAAGGCTTTTGACAGGGTTCAGTGGCCTTACTTGACAGCGGTTTTGGATTGGTTTAGTTCCTAAATTTCTATCCTTGGTTCTCTCCTTATACGCATCCCTTTCTGCAAAGGTAAAAGCTAACGGGGCGTTGTCCTCCAGCTTCTCTATCACTAACGGGACTCAGCAAGGTTGTCCGCTTTCACCGCTTATATTTGTTCTGACCTTAGAACCTTTGCTGGCACTTATCAGAACCGATCACTTGATCCATGGTAAGTAACCTGAAAAGCTTGTCAAGGGGGGCAGGGCTTTCATTGTTTTCATAGAAAGAAGATTGTCCCCTGCTGTTATCTGTCTGGTTTATGGACTGGATTCCACATCTGAGAAGAGATGGCTTACACTAGGTAAAAGGGGCAGGAGGGGAAACTTTGCTTGTGAATATCTCTTAAACCATAAAGGTTTGAGAGATAAGACTTATATCGTTCTTCATGTTTTTTTAATGCCTACAAAATAAGATAAAGTTAAAACGAAGTATTACTATCCCTTTAAAGCTTCTCACAGGTGTCTTCTGCTTTTACAACTGTAGTAGGGTTACTGTTTGTTTGTTTTCACAATGTGCTCATTGTATCTTGCATAACTCATTCCATTGATGCTTTTGTTTACTTCCCTTTGTGTATGATTTCCACTTGTACTGCTGTATTATCACTTTGTTTGTCTTGTGATTCTCAATAAAGCGTTTTAAAAAAAAAATGGTGTTGATAAGAAATGTGGAGTAAAAGTGGCATAAAACTGAATGTCAGTATTTGAAAAGAAACTTACGCCAGTTCTGGAAGCCTTAATGTGAAGTAGTTTTGTTTCTGAAAAAGTGACAGTAGAACAGGTGAAAAGTAGCTAATTGTGACAAAGACTTTGAACCAAATTAGAGTGTTGATGTTCAAATATGTAATTACGGAAATTGTTATGAACAATATGTTGATTTTTATTATTTTGTTTGTGAGACCCAAAGGGGTGCCAAAGAGGTGAGCAATGTACATCCCTATGGCACTCAAAGTTATAAGGGAGTGATTATGTCCACGGTGCTGAAAGTATCCTCTCCACTCCCCTACTAGACAAGTAGGGAAGCAGAGAGAATGCTCGTCAGCTTCAGAACTGTTGTAGTGTTGGTGATGTGTGAAGGGAGGAAACCCCTTCCACATCAATAGCACTTCGACAATCCTGTATTCTCCCCTCCTCTTGCATCTAAAAATGTTAGTGAAAATGTTGATGTGTTTTGAACACATGGACAAAATTATATCACCACAGCATCGATCTATTGTGAATCTAGGCCATGGAGTATGCATTGTGCAAATAAAATAATCTTATGGTCAGTATGTCTGATGGCTCAGCAAAAGGTAAATCTCAGTAAATATATGGATCTGGGTTGAGCAACCTGCCACACTCCAGTTGTTGATGGATTGTACTGCCCATCATCCTTAGCTAGCCAATGAATGGCAGAGGATGATGGGAGATATAGACCATCAACAAGTGCTGAGCTACTGGTTGCCCATACCAGCTGTACATTTTAGATGACACTTAAACAACTGACTTACTAAAAGATATATTTTATATTAATTTCCCTTTTTCATTCTTATTAGGTTTGGATTTGCTAAACTGCCATATCTGCAAACGTTCAAATCTAAAAATACTTTGGAGAATGTCAGACAATGTGAAACTAATCATTTGTGTAGATTAGGTGATTTAGTCTTACTTCAGATATCCTATGAGAATGTCTTTCCAAGTGCATGTTTTATACAGTATCTCTTCTGCTAGGCAATAATCTGTTCTAGTAATAGAGCAAAAAATGATATCTTGCAATAAAAAAATCACACCAGTAGGAGAGTTCAAAATTCATATTAATAAGTGTAAAATATTACATCTGAGTCACATAAAGCAGTAGTTTAAGAATTAAATTGCCTTTCATTGCTTTAAGTTTTCTTACAGCCTTCAAAATATTGGCCCATATCATCCAGGCAAAGCTGATTTTGTTTAAAAGAAGAAAGTATGGGGGGGATGTTGGGAGTGACTAGCGAGGGTTTTACTTCTAGGGTTTTAGAGAGGGTAGGCATGTCTATGGTGGTGTGGTAGCAGGCATCAAAATGAGGTCTGCAGATATAAGTGCATATTTAATCCTATATAATAATTCGCTAGGATGTTTGTCAGAAGCCGTCATGTGCAGTAGAGACTGCGTGCGTTCAGGCATTCGCTACTGCACATGATTGAATCGCGAGAGTGAGGCGAAGCAAGACTGCATCTCGTGAAGCAGGCAGGTAGTGCCAGAGGGGTATGCAACGCATTGCAAAGAAATTAATTGCGTACTCCTCTGCCACTCAAAACGTTAACATTACCCGGACCTTGGCCCGTGTACACGGGCATTTACTGTAATACAATAATAATATAGCTACAAACATTTGCTATTTGAAGAATTCACCACAAGAGGATTTCTTATTTGCATGGCTTGGAAAGACAGAGAATAAAAACGATTTGTTTGCATTGCCAGGGAGATGCTGAATCATAATTTATGACCCACATGCTATGTTATCCCTTTCTATGTCAGAGAGGTACCTAAAATGATACTTCTCTGACACTCAAAGGATTAAACCTTTTAGTGCTGGGGATGCGTTGGACATCTCCCTGGTTTGCAAAGGGTAAATGAAGAACAGGGAGGAGGCTCGCCAACAGTACTTTTTACTTTTTTTTGGGCTGGCAGCAGTTTTGGGTGCTTTATATCAATGGCTGCCATCAAAGATAAGAAACTGGTCAAATCTTAAAGTGGAACTATGAACCCAAATAAAGCCCCCCCAATAATTAGACATATAGCGATAAGCTTAGAAACAGTACTGTTGTCCATCATAAGTACTGCGTTATTAAGAAATCCTAATTCTTCTGAGACTGGCAGCCAGGCTTCTTATATTAGAGGCATCTGCACACTTCTGTCACGCAAGTGCACAGATGCCTTTAAGCCAAGATGTCTGCGCTTATGCCTGGCGGTCAGTGTCAGAAGACGTAGGATTTCTTAATAACGCGGTACTTATGATGGATAATAGTAGTATTAGTCCTATTTCAAAGCTTATCATTATATGACTAATTATTGGGGGGACTTTATTTGGGGTGATAGTTCCGCTTTAAGGGACTGTCGCATAGTACAGAGCTGCCAGGCCTCCTTGGATGTAGGACACCAATACAACTGCAAAACAGATGTGAGTTTTGTCAAAAACATATCCTGTGGAATCTGTAAAGTTCTAATAGTGTTCCTTATCTACTCATTTTACTGAAACATCATGAGTTTCTAATGTTGTTGGTACACTGAAATGCACAGTATTTCTTAAAGCGGAACTAACACTGCTAACAAAGGTTGTCTTTAATAATTCCCTATCTGGCGACTAGCTGCACAGTATTATTATTATTATTATTATTATTATTACCTCTTCATGAAGAAATTTGAAGTGATCCTCGGTTGGACAGAGCGCGGACATCTTGCCCTAGTGATGTCCGCGCGCCTGCTCTGTCAGTCCCTTCCGGAGCCGAATGGCTCCTAGTAACGTCTCCTACAGCTGTCTGGGACTGACAGAGCAGGCGCGCAGACGTCACTAGGGCAAGATGTCTGTGCTCCGTCCTGCCTGTCACCCGAGGATCACTTCAAATTTCTTCATGAAGCGGTAATAATTCTGGCGACTAGCGATACTAAGCAGCTAGTCGCCAGATAGGGAATTATTAAAGACAACCGCTTTAACTGTTGGCCAAATAAACAATACACACAGAACCTGAGATCAGTTAGCTATTTTATTTAATTGTCTTTAATTTCTCTATTGTGAAATTCATTAACTGATTTTTACAAATATTATCTTTAAATTACTAAATTGAGAGGAGTAAAACCAATAAGCAAATGTGTTCATTGGTATTTTTAAATACCAAATGGCTCATATTACCCCTGCAGTTTCTTCCCTTTAAATGTCTACAATCTGTCATGAATTTTGAGCTCAGACATAAATACAGTTATCTTAAAGGTTAGAATATGTGTTTTGACAAATGAATGATGAACAGAGTCTAAAATCATTAGCTAAGAAATTCTCACTCGCCTATGAAAAAAAAGAGCAGTGACAAACGTCATAAAAAGAGCAGTGAGATTCATCAAGAAATGACAGCCTTGGGCTGTTATACCCCCATGTCACTCTGTCCAGCCGTGCCTGCGTGACAAGGTGGCAAAAAGCCTGTTGCTGCTGCATAATCTCTTGGGAAGCACAGCTGTCATTCACTAACACTAATCTACTCTATGAAGTCACGTCTCACAACAGGGAATGACTTCAAGAATCCAAGTAGTGTTTGATAGCTCAGAAGCTGTTAAGGGCAATTTTCTCTGCCTCCCCACACAGTATTTATCCCATGCAAGCTGGCATGTTTAGCACCCTGGATGCTAGAGATGTCTCCTACATCCAATGGGATAATGGAGAACTAACACCTTTTAATAAAAAAATATAATTTACCTTACCATGGCCAGAAAATCCTAATGGCTCTATAAATGTTGTCCGGAGCAATGCGTTGCATACCTCACTGGCACTCAAAAGGTTAAATCAATGGATGCAGTTGGCTTGCTCCAAAAATGTAACTCTTTATCATAATGATGACTAGCGGAACTATCATCTTAAATAAAGTCCACCCTTCAATAATTAGACATGCAGCGATAAGCTTAGAAATAATGCTATTCTCTAGCATAAGTACCGACTTATTAAGAAATCCTACTTTTCTGAGACTGACAGTCAGGCTTCTTGCTTTGGAGAGATCTGTGCACCTGTGCCATCAGTCCCTTCCTGTTACCTTAAAGGGATAGTAATGTCAGAAAAAAAGTATTAACTATATGGTATATACAATTAAAAGAGAGTACTTGAACTTATTCGTATTTCTCAAACTGTTATGGTTTGAGAGAGATAGGAAAATAAAGTTCTCTGGTCCCTCCCCTTTCTGCTTGACGAGCTGTAAAGCTGTCAGAAGCAGATTCTGGTCGCTTGACCAGATGTGGCTCTTCAGCAGCGCTAATATAACGATATCTAAAGATAAATACTTAATTTGGAACAGTCTACAAAGTGTGCCTGGCTTGCAAGCACACTTTGTAGACTGTTCCAATGACATATTTATTTCTAAATAGTATGATTTCAACTCTGCTGAAGAGCCTCTGTCTGGTCAAATGACTGGAATCTGCAGCTGTCAGCTAGATGGCAGGCTTGAGTGAAACAGCCAGGAAAAGGTAACTTTAGCAAGTTATATCTCTCAAACCATAAAGGTTTGAGAGATAAGACTTTCATTGATGTTAATCTTTTTTAATGTCTACAATATTAAATCAACGTAAAATTAACCATTACTATCCCTTTAAGGTACAATGAAGGAGACTGAGAAGGACAGCACTCAGGCATGAAGATGCCTCTAAGACAAGATGTCTGTGTGCGTGCCTGGCCGCCAGTCTCAGAAGTAGTGTTTCTTAGTATTGCGGTACTTATGCTTGATAATAGCACTATTTCTAAACTTATCGCTATATGATTATTGGGGGGGGACTTTATTTAGGGTGATAGTTCCACTTTAAGTGTATTTTTTGTTCACATACTGCATAAGATTACTAATAAGGATCCCAAATAGTGAATACTAATTAAATCTAAAAGGTATGTTCCTAACCTTCATTTTTGCAAACATGAAAATAAAAATGTAAATTGGTTTGTACTTTTAAAACAGGATTTGCAGAAATATCAAATTAGCATATGATTTATTGTGCTTTCCTCAACGCTTAATGTTTCAGAACTGCTAAATTTTCTTTAAACCTTGATCTGTAAACCTTCTAAACCCCCAATGTAAAATAGCAGCGTTTTCTAGTTTTTTCTAAACCTACTACCAGTTGTCTCCTTGAATCACATGAAAAGCGTCACTGGATGACTCATCCACACTGTTTCACATTAGTTTCCACTGTGAACAAACCTACTGCAGTGATTACCAAGCAGAATATGTGAATTAGTTTGCAGTCCTAGGTAGTGTAAATAGATTCAGACAACACTTTTCAGGCATCTTCAATTTACTTGTTTTAAAGGCTATAAACAAGTGCTGCATGAAGGCAATAGACTCTAACATCCGAAGACAAAGCAGGCAGAAGCATCGATAAATAGCTTGCACAAAATGGGGTTTACATAAAAAGACAAACATGGAGAAAATCTAGGGCAAAACAACCGCAAAGTGGGTCTGATGTACTAAGAACATTTGAAGGGAGATGCACTATGGGTCATTACTATGGCGATGTGTGGCTGGAGATGATGAGTGGAGGGCACATTGCCTTGGCAATAAAGACACACATTGCCATATGCACTAAGAATTAGAAATGCAGGGGGAGGGGAGAGACTGTGATCATTACCATATCATCCTGGTGTAAAGGTGTTGAAGTGTTGGGGAAGAAAGTGACAACAGGTAGCAAAGAGGATGCAGACAGACTACTAAGAAAAGCAGCCCTTGCTCAACCTTTTGCGTGCAATAAATATGGATTTCATAAGTGCCAATGAGAACAAATATGTTTGCTGAGAAGACAGATAACAAAAAGTAAAAAAGTAAAAGGGTACTAGGAAAATACCAAAGTATAAATTAATACCTCCCTCGTCGAAGTTAATATGAATTCTTACCTCAGATAAGCAAGCTCAATACAATATAGCAGATAAGTAAAAACCCATAAGAATAATCAGGCACATGTAAACATCTCATTAGGATGTGCCAATACAACATCAGAGATCTAGGACATCATGAATTTTGGCACAGATGTACCCTTGCTTCAGAAGAGTGTAGGCAATCAGGGTGTGTAGTCCATCCAGCTGTCTGCATACTGCTGATATGCTATCATCTCCAATGCGACACCAGATCACCAAACTGGCCCCTTATCAAGTCTTCATACGTCTCAGCCCTAGTGAAAGCAACTGCACCACAGGGAACAAATAAAAATTACCCAAGTTCCACCTGATTTATTTGGGGCTTTTAAAGGGAAGTAGCACCTCCTAATAACAACACCATCACTTAACTTACTATGGGCAAAATCCTAATGACCCCTACAGATTTCCCCTTGATCTATGGTTCAAAAGATAACAATTAATCAGCTCTAGATGTTATGTCAATGGAAATGGACATGACAGTGGATAACAGGTCCACAGAACCTCAGACTACTGACTGCACATTGTAATCTGTAAACCAGAGGGATGTGCAATGCATTGCTAAAGAATACATTGTGTACCCCTCTTGTCCTTAACCCTTTGAGTGCCAGAGGGGTATGCAACCACAGGGAAGTTACCCCAGTGCTGATCTGTACAATGGCCTATGAAGCCTCATTGCAGACAGTTCACACAGTAGACTGAAACGACGTGATTCTCATTGCAACAATACAACCAACAGAGTCTGGCAATCCTGTTTGGTTGACGTGGTTCTGTCATCAGTCACATCCTTGTCATGCCAACCGTAAGGGGATTACTAGGGAAATGCAGAGACAGTGCAGTTAATTAAACAAGTGACTGGAAAAATAGGATTTTAGTCTTACCTGTTAAATCCTTTTCACTTAGTCCATACAGGTCACTGGTACTCTGGGAGGCGTAAGTCCCCTTTAATAGGCAGGAACAACTATGCAAATGATTTGCAAGGGGCGGAGCCTCCCCTCTTACTTAAGCCACCTTCTGGCCAGAGCCACTTAGATTGATTTGAGACCCTAAAACTGACCTCAGGTAAGCAAAAAGAAAGACTCCTGTGAGCATGCCCGAACGGTCTCCCACTGGATGCCACAGGAGAGCCAAGACTGGTCCCTTGACAGGGTGGGAGACCAGTGACCTGTATGGACTAAGTGAAAAGGATTTAACAGGTAAGACTAAAATCCTATTTTCACTGTCGTCCAATACAGGTCACTGGTACTCTGGGATGTACAAACATTGAGCTGATCCAGAGGCGGGAAGTAAGGCAAGGACCAGGCGCAAGGCCCAAGTCACTAGAACTGCTATGACCAGTTAATAACATAGCCCAAACTGTAAGTGTCAACGGACACCAACCAAGGGAACAATCCCTGAACTAACACAGCACACAGAACCAGAGCCAACCGGGCTCAACAGTAAGGAAGCACTAAGGATCACAGAGCGGAAGACCTACACAGGCAAGACTGCCTCCAGGACCTTCCTTCCAAAACTGGCATCAGCCGAAGCCAGTACATCAACTCGATAGTGCTTAGAAAAAGTGTGCACAGAGGACCAAGTGGCCGCTCTGCACAGTTGATCAGCAGAAGCTTGATTCTTGTAGGCCCAAGAGGCCCCAATAGATCTGGTGGAATGGGCAGTCACCCGAAAGGGAACATGCTTATTCCTCAACTTGTAGGCTTCACGGATAGTAGCCTTAATCCAAGAGGCAATGGTAACTTTGGAAGCCGGTCTCCCTGCCCTAGGCCCCTCAGGAATGACGAATAGAGCGTCAGACTTCCTGATAGACTCGGTGCGATGAACATAAAACTTGAGGCAACACACCACATCCAACAGATGGAGATCTCTTTCCTTGTCAGATGAAGGATTAGGGCAGAAAGAGGGAACCACAATCTCCTGATTGATGTGAAACTCGGACACAACCTTGGATAAGAATTCCTTGGTAGTGCGAAGCACAGCCTTATCCTTGTGGAACACCAGGTAAGGAGGTTTACAAGACAAGGCCTGTAACTCTGCTACCCGGCGTACTGACACAACAGCCAAAAGGAAGGCCACCTTCCAAGTCACAAGACGTAATGGAATGGAAGCCAAGGATTCAAACGGTGGTCGCTGGAGAACTCCCAGCACCAAATTGAGGTCCCACTGGGGAGCAGGACTCTTGAAGGCAGGTCGAACATGAGTCACACCTTGGAAGAAAACTTTCACATCAGGAAGGATAGCAATCCTTTCCTGGAAAAACACAGACAAGGCAGAAGTCTGAACTTTGAGGGAACTCAGACTGAGTCCCTTATCCACACCGTCCTGCAAGAAGGCCAGGACAGTGGGAAGATGGAATTCAAGGGATAACTTCTTATCAGAACACCATGTCACAAAAGTTGACCATATGCGATGATAGATCTTGGAAGACACAGGCTTACGAGCACTGAGCATAGTCGACACCACAGAAGGAGAAAATCCTTTCTTGCTAGAATCGAGGATTCAACCGCCATGCCATCAAATGGAGAGAGTGAACATCCTCCTTCCACAGATACCCCTGAAGAAGTAGGTCCGGACGGGCAGGAAGCGGGATCGGATCCGTCACTGACATGGCCATCAACTCCGGATACCAGGACTGGCGAGGCCAGTTTGGAGCGATCAGGATGACAGGACAGCGTTCTCTCTTCAACTTCTGGATAACTCTGACCAATAGAGGAAGAGGAGGAAAGATATAAGTCAGGGGGAAGTCCCAAGGGATCGACAAGGCATCCACTGCTAGAGCATGGGAGTCCCTCAACCGGGAGCAAAACACCGGAACCTTCCTGTTGTGTCTGGTAGCCATCAGATCCACCACAGGCATCCCCCACCGTTGAGTGAGCATGTGAAACACCTCTGGGTGAAGAGCCCATTCTCCGCTGTCGACGGTGTGACGACTGAGGAAGTCTGCCATGACGTTGTCCACGCCTGGAATATGAACTGCAGAGATGACAGGCACGTGATCTTCTGCCCAAGACAAAATATCCTTGACCTCCCACCAGGCGGAACCGCTTCTTGTGCCGCCTTGCCTGTTGATGTAAGTCACCGCCGTGGCGTTGTCGGACTCCACTCTGATCGGAAGACCGGTCAATTGAGACTCCCAGTGCCTCAGGGCTAGCCGGACAGCTCGAAGTTCCAGAACATTGATGGAGAGCATGGATTCCTCCAGACCCCATTTCCCCTGAGCACTGAAGCGACCCCAGACTGCACCCCAGCCCCGAAGGCTGGCATCTGTAGTGACTGTGGTCCAATGAGGAACTAGAAAGGATCTCCCTTTCAGGAGATGAGAGAGATCTAACCACCAGTGCAGACTCGACTTGACATGAGGAGGAAGAGAAACAGACAGATGTTGATGATCTGAATGATTCTTGCACGTCTGGATCACAAATCTCTGAAGATCCCTGGAGTGGGCCATGGGAAATGGTACTGCTTCGATCGTGGAAATGAACTTCCCCACTAAGGACGACAACTTCGGTACTGGAATTTCGTCCATGTCCAGAATCCCAGCCACTCTGACGGCTATCTGGTGAGCCACGTCCTCTGGAAGAAACACCATGCATTGGCGAGTGTCGAACAGGAGACCCAGGAACAGAAGCCTCTGAGAAGGAACCAAGTCCGACTTGTCCAGATTCAGGATCTGACGGTTCAGGGTGTGCATGCACATCTGTAATTGCTGATGGAGAAGCTCCGCTGAGGAGGCCTTCAGTAGGAGATCGTCCATGTAGGGGGTCACTCTGATCCCATCCTGATGGAGCACCGCTATCAAGGAGCCCAACACCCTCTGGAAGACCTGAGGGGCTGAAGTCAGCCCAAAGGGGAGCGCTGCAAACTGAAAGTGTCCCCTGTGGCAGGCAATCCTGAGATACCGCCTGCTCTCTGGATGAATAGGGATGTGAAGATAAGCATCCTGAAGGTCCAGGGAGGCAAGAAACTCCCCTGGAGACATTGCTGCAATCACAGAGCGCAGGGACTCCTGGCGGAAGTGGGAAGTCACCACATAGGCATTGAGATCTTTGAGATCCAAAATGGGACGAGCTCCTCCGTCCTTTTTGGCTACCACAAACAGGTTGGAATAAAATCCTGAACCTGTGTCCCCTTGAGGAACCGCCTCCAGGACCTCTTTGTCCAAGAGATCCTGAATAGCGTCGTCGAACAGACGCCTTTTTGTGGGTTCCTGAGAAGGACGAGTAAAATGGAATCGAAAAGGAGGAAGGGAAGAGAAAGGGATCCTGTATCCCTCTGACACCACCTGAAGAACCCATGGGTCCGCCACTGACTCCTCCCAAGTCCGGCGAAAGATGCGGAGACGACCGCCTACAGCCGGATGCGGACCCGGGTTCGGCGAGTCATGCCGAAGCAGTCTTGGAGGTCTTGGCCTTGGGGGCAACTTTGGGCTTGGAGGAGGAGCACGTAGTGGGAGTCTGAAAGGAACGAAAGGACCGATTGCGTTTGGCTGGAAACTTTTTCTTAAAGACTGAGGGTAGAAGAGTACTTTTACCGCCAGTAGCCTCACTGATCATTTCTTTGAGTTCAGACCCAAAAAGCAAATTCCCCTGAAAGGGCAAGGAAAGCAAGGCTTTCTTAGAGGCTGTATCAGCAGACCAAATTTTCAGCCAAAGAGCGCGTCTAGCCACCACAGAAGAAGTGGAGGCCCTCGCCATCATGCGCACAGCATCAAAAGCAGCGTCAGCAACATAGTTCTGAGCTTCAGTGATATTAGCAAGTAGCTGCAACTGTTCAGATACTGGCGCATCCTGGCGAACTGCTTCAGTCAGTCGTTCAGTCCAGGCCGCAATGGCTCTATTAACCCATGCCACAGCAAAGGTTGGGCGCATGGCAGTGCCAATGGAGGCAAAAATAGATTTAAGAGAAAGCTCTAGCTTTTTATCCGTCCAATCCTGCAGGGCAGAGGCATCTGAGACAGCCAAAGCGGTAGATTTGGATAGTCTAGAAACAGGAGCATCCACCTTGGGAGGATGAACCCATTTTGCCAGCTCAGCCTCAGGAAAAGGGTAAAGTTTAGCAAACTTTTTGGAGACAGAGGAAGATCTATCAGGATTCTTCCATGCCTCAGAGACCAGACGGGCAAGAGTAGGGTTAGTTGGAAAACAAACAACTGGCTTAGATGGCTTTTTCTGAAAAACATCAGTAGGATCATAAGTGGATTCCTGAGTCAGAGGAAGGTTGAGCGTATTCAGAACCGCTCTGATCAGACCCTCAGCCGAAACTTCGGGGTCACACTCATAGGGGTCCCCAATGGACCTGTTAGATTCAATAACAGTACGTTCCTCAGCATCAGAATCCTGTAAGAGTTCTTCTTCAGAAGAATCAGTGACATCAGGAGCTCCCTGTGGCTTAGGCAGGGAGGTCCTGATGGTAGAGGGGGTCTGCCAGACCTGGAGAGCCCCCTGAATCTGAGAGGGAAAGAGTTGAAGCGTGGATCTGAGATCCCTAGTGGCAGCTTTAAACTCCTTCACCCAAGATGGCTCAATAGCGTGGCTGGGAAGCCCAGGGTTGCTATCTTGACCAGCACAATTAGGGCATAGATCCCCCATATTATCGCTAGCCAGCCCAATGTGGCAAGAGGAGCAAAACGCCATGGGGGTAGCAGACCCCCCATCCTCCTTAGACTTGGGTCTAGCCCCTAGCTCCAGTGAAGTAGACATGCTCACAGTGTCAATATACCCCACTAATAACACTATCACCCAGAAAAAGTGTAAATGATTAAAGTTTCACCCCAGAAATGTCTAAAATTGGACTTATCTGGCCAGTGAAGGGTTAATCTGTTGAGGAGAGAGAAGGCTCGGTCCCTGCGTAGTGTACTCGCCTAGGAAAAGTACCACAAAATAGCGGCCGTCATGACAGCCAATCAGAAACGAGCGCGAACCAAGCGCTCATGGGAAATGTAGTTTTCCCTTACAAGTACCCCAAACAGTGCCCGAAGCCCCCCTGAACACCCCACATAAATAAAACACATTCCGGATGATAGAGCAGGAGCCTAGCATTAAAATGAGCCCTCTCTGAAGTTGCTGTGACAAGCGGTTCCAGAGATATGTCCCACACTGTGAATTCTCATAGAGAGTAAAGGAGCCCTTGCGTCTGAGCAGGAAAAAGCCGCGCTTAAAGGCGCGGAACACCATTTTTAATAAGGTTTAGGAAAACATTAAAAAGTGCCCAAACAAGCATGAAACACATGAGAAACATAAATAAATGAATACCCAAAGCTCCAAAACCCAGAGAATACCATAGAAATTGCATAAAACAGTAATAATGCAATAGAAACACCCTATGAGTGCTGGAGTGTATTAAAACTCCCAAATACAAGCCCATCAAAGGGACACTGTGGGGACAAGTGGACCTTCAGCACTCAATGGGTGACTCACCTTTCCTGCAGGACTTCTGTCTTCAGGTGACCATGATAAGGTGGGAAAGAACCAGAGGTAAATTCCCCAGTAGGGGAGCTGCTTAACACAAGCTGTCCCCTCTTCAGGGCATAAGGTCCACAGAAAATCCCTGGAAGCTGCACCAGCCACTTTAAAGAGGGCAATTCACAGCCATGGTCACCCTCCTAATGGTCGTATTCCATATTTGAATAAAAAAAATAACACTAAGATGCATAGATGTTCTCTACCTGGTGTGCAAGCACACCAGGAACAAATCAATCTAAGTGGCTCTGGCCAGAAGGTGGCTTAAGTAAGAGGGGAGGCTCCGCCCCTTGCAAATCATTTGCATAGTTGTTCCTGCCTATTAAAGGGGACTTACGCCTCCCAGAGTACCAGTGACCTGTATTGGACGACAGTGAAAAGGAACTTACATCAATGTTCCAATCTCCCATGTGAACTAAAGATGTAAGAGTTAAAATATCCTATTTACTGCAGTACAACCAGTAAGATCGTGTATGCACTGTCCATTGACTTGAATGACATTGATTTAAGTCTCATTCAAGTCTCTCCCATGCAAGTCAATGAAATCTGTATGTTACACCCTGATATTTTAATTGGATGCCCCTCTGGCACTCAAAGGGTTAAAAACTGGAAGCTCTGTACTTTTATTTTTATTTGGTTTCACTTATAAAGCTTTGGGTAATTGATAGAGTACTATACAAAAGTAAATATACACATAAATACTGCGTGCAGTAAAGGCCAACTAGAATATATTTCACGTTGTCACTTACTGGAAAAGGGCCCAGAAGTATTAACTCTTATGTGGCCAGGGCTGGGTTTATATTTAAATTGTCTCTAGATACAGATATTTCTCTCCCTCCCCACAATTAAGTCTTGACTTACCTGAATTGCTACTTCTACTAGGATTAACAGATGATACTTCACAATGAAAATATGTTATTGATCACAACTGGACAAGGTGCATGGCATATGTTTTGCATAGATATACTTATTTATGACACCTAAACATATATCTTATTTGATGATGATGCAAACAACACATATATAAGAGGGTATGTAAACTTTACCACCAGATGACAAAAAAGTAGCCATTGAAATATATTCTACTTTTATATGCTTTCCATGTAAGAACTTCAGTTATTATCTATGTAATGCATTCACACAGTGCTTATGGAATTCCTTCAAAGCCACAGCCATGTGCATATTATGTCCACAGAAATATGCATGTTAACAATGCCTACTGTCAATAATGTGATCATTCACAATTTCACAAAATAAGCATATGCTGACATTCCCATGGAGTACTGATAGAATATACCTGCTTCTAGTATAAATGGAATGCCCATAATGCTGAGCATAAGTGCACAGATTATGCTCAGAAAAAACGCCAATAAATATTGTATACCAACAATTGCCAATTAAAGCAGCAAACCTTTATTAGGAAAAAACATATTGTAGGGACTTTCTATATTTGAAAAGAGCCCGAATATCCTTGGAATGTTTTGTGATTAGCCACAAAATACTCCCAATGGGAATGTCCAGTACCCCCTCTACATCCATAAATATAACAAGCACAAAAATGATTAATTGCGCTGAAATATTTTTTTATCCCCTGAATTCAATACCTTGACAGTTAACTCTATAAAAACCATGGTTCTGTGCAACGCAACCATTGTTCACTTTCAGTTTTATAATATTTTCTGCACCTTGACTGATGCCAGTATCAGCACTCTGCCTGTTATGATGCTGGGTCTGGCAGATGATCAATTGTGAAGCTGTCTGAGTTTAGAATGCCTAGCCTATGTCTGCTGGGCTAAATTAAAAGTGGGAGGCAATTTGTAATACTGTCATATCCCTCACTAAGGGGCACATGCACTAAGTCAACAGTGGTGCTATTCTAAGGCAAGCTAACAGCACCATAGGGGACAAATACAAATTCCCACAGATTTAAATAGATCCTTTAACCCCTTGAATGCTGGGAGGTGTGCATAATCACTGCAAAACAGTGCTCTTAAATATATGCTTCAATATACAACCACAGGAAAGCACCGCTGCTCAAAGTGGATTGGCTGGGAAGTGTGTAAGCACATTGCACCCAATGGCTGTCCATATATAAAGGCAGTCTCTGTTTAGAATCCCTCAGTGTGGAATGGGCATTGGCCCGTGTGGAACAGAAGGTGGGTCTGTGCTACACATCACTGTCTCCACTGCCTCTGCGGCCGCATGCATTGGCGGAGACAGATAAAATAAATAAGCTAAGTATATTTTTCTACACATTTCAGAATACTTATTTTTTGACATTTGGAAACAGTTAGTAAATTGTTCCCAACTGGAGACATGTTCATATTCACCTGCACACTAATACATCTTTAACCCTTTGAGCCCCAGAGAGGTATGCAATGCCTACCCCTCTGGCACTCAGGGGGTTAAACTATGTATACGTGAGGGTTATTTGATGCAACTTTATACTTATTTTTCTTTTACAGCTAAGTCAAGAAGAAGGAAGATACAAGACAGAAGAGAAGACAGAAAAGAAGATACAAGACATAAGAGAAGAAAGAAGATGGACAGTAGATGACCAAGATGCTGAGGACTCCGCAGGACATCAGGATTAATGGTAAGTGTTACTTTTAATGGGATGTTGCTTTGCACTTAGTCCGGTTAACCCTATGAATGTTGGTGGGGTAATTATACCCCAGTGACACTCATAGGGTTAATTCTAACTTTGGACACATGTTGGGTACTTTGGATGTATTGATATGTGGTTTAGGGCCCCATATCAATACATCCACTGGGGACTGTTTTTTTGCCAGCATTTTTTCATAACACTGTGAATTGAATGCCATACAGTGCTTGAAAAAATGCCGTTGGAGGTTTTTTGGGCTAACGTGGACAATTGAATTGAGTCCATAATGACTATAACAGAATCTGCAAACAAGCAATTAGGCCAGCTTAAATAGAAAATGAGAAAATACAAATCCTAAACAATTCTACCAGTATATAAATGACAAAAAGATTATGGTTGTTGTTGATCCTCTTAAAACTGAAAAAGGTGAATTGATTAGTGAGGGTAACACCTAAAACACATTATTTTCTTCTGTATATACAAAGGAAACAAAAAGTCAGGCTATGGGCAAACAGACAATCACAGTATTTCCACCAACATGAACATGGCAGACAATATTAGAAAAGGCTATGGTGAATAAAGCATCTGGACATGATGACATATATCCAAGTGTACTTAAGGAACTTGGGCCCATATTTATAAAAGCACACTGGAGTTACTCTGGAGTAAATCAACTGCACCATAGGGGGCAAGTAAAAAATCCTAAATTCTCAATTGTTTTTTTAACCCCTTGAATGCAATGCATTAGATGCCAATGCAAAAATACCGCCAGTTCGCTATTATAAATATGGGCCTTAGTTTAGTAATAGCAAGACCCTTATAGTTAATATTTATTGATTCACTATCACCAGCCATAGTGCCCAGTGATTGGAGAGCAGATATAGTACCATTATTCAAAAAACATCAAGATCTAAGCCAGGTAATTATAGACCTGTGAGCTTGACACTAGTAGTGGGTAACATATTAGAAGGGCTACTAACTGATAGTAATCAGGACTATGTAACAGCCTATAACGTTATTAGTAGGTGCAAAAGTCTTTAACACTATGCCTCACAACAGGTTAATGCAAAATGTAAAGTCTTTAGTTTGGAAGGTGATACCGGATCATGGATAGGGAACTGGTAGATGACAGAATTGAAAATAGAACATTTTTAGGTTGGTCTGAAGTTGTAAGTGGGGTATCACAGGGTTCCGTTCTGGGCTCAATGTTTTTACCTTGTTTATTAATTATCTAGTAGTGGGTATTGAAAGCAGTGTCTCAATCTCTGCTGAGATTGGTTCCTGCAGGAGAGTTAGTGGTTTTCTTTTCCCGAGAGTGGCAGCTTATGTTTTGACAGGTCCTCCACAAACACGTATGACGTAGATGAAGGACGTTAGTATATACATTGATCCTTCATTTTGGATTACATCTTTGGACCAAGCCAGCAACGGTCCAAGAGTGAGAACCTTAATAAAGAAAATATACCAAGCAGAGACGGTGAGATAATCTCTGTATGCAATTTAAGCTATGTGTATGCATATGACTACTACATAGGATCTATATAATGTGAGCATTAGGGGAGAGCAGCCAGAAGATGCAAATTTATTCCACGCAGGGGCTGTTGAAGGGGAGCAGCTGATATATCCCTAAAAGCCCGATTTGCTAGGGTGTACATAAGTACAATTCTAGCACACTATTTTAGTGAGTGTTATACCTATGGTGATGGTGTGGGGATCTTTTTATATCAGAGGATATTGCACAAGGAGCAGCTTTTTTGTTTGTGTTTTTATAGATAAATGTAAAGTTGTGCATTTGGGCTGCAGAAACAAACATGCTACTTATACACTAAATGGGGAAATCTTGGGGAAAAGGATTTAGGAGTACTGATTGACTTCATAGCAGTATGCAATGTCACTCAGCCACTGCAAGAGCCAACATGGGACTCTCCTGTATAGATGGATAGGATAGGATTATTATTATTATACCTGTATATATATAAATCCTTTGTAAGGCCTCAAATAGAATATGGATTACAATTTTGGGCAGCAGTTCTTAAAAAAGACATTATTGAACTGGAAAAAGTGAAGAGACGTAGCAAAACTGATAAAGGGAGTGGAAGATCTGAGTTATAAAGAGAGACTAGGCAATCTGGCTTTGTTTGCATTACAGAAGAGATGTGTAAGGGGTGATGTGATTCAAGGTCAATACAAAGAAGTCACTTAGGAACTATTAACTCAAAGAGCTGAGCAAAAAGCAAGAGGTTATCCATTAATACTAGAAGAAAGGTGCTTTTGCTAAAACATAAATAGAGGATTTTTTTAAGGGTAGTAAAATGATGGCATTCTTTGCCACAGAATACTATGCTTGGATATACAGTAGTTAATTTAAAAAAAGTAATGATATCTTTCTCACTCAGATCAATAATGAGAGTTATGACAGTTGGTTTTAAAGCAGATAAGATGCTGATCCAGGGACATATTCAACTGCCATTTGGAGACCGGAAGGAATTTTTTTGACTTTATCAGAGCCTAATTGGAAATGGCTTCACTGGATTTTTTTTTGCCTCACAGCAGGGGTAATATGGCATGGGCTGAACTTGTTTTTTTTTTTTTAACCTCATCAACTATGTTACTATGTTATCTCTCTAGCATACATGGAGTTAAATGGTCCAGTTTAAATAACTGGACTTTTACACATTTTAGCTGATTCCTAAAGTATATGTAGTTTGCCTCAGAACTGCTGCACCTTTACCTTTGTGGATAAAACCCAATGTCAGCCATCCTTGGGATGCTATGCTGTGTGGTGAGACGGGCTCTTGGCCCTCAGGGATTCATTTGGTTCCTCTATGCCATGTTGGGGGAGGGGGATTGTTTCTGCTATGGTTTAATGTATTTTTAGGTTTTATTATGATATGTTTTGATTCATACATGGTGCACGTGGGTACTTTGCTACTCTCCAATGGGGGGGAAGGGTCCAACCGACGACTCTTTCCTGTTTCCCTTTGCTCTTCTCGCCTGATCATGACACTGGTGTGGGTGACTGGTTCTGACCTTCTCCCTCCTATTTGACCTGCCCTTCACCCATTTTCATTGAGCAGCTCATTGCCTTTTAGGCCCCCTAACTGACTTGGTGGGAGCCTTTGTTTTTGTCTCCCTGAGTGAACTGGTTCCATTTTCTAGTTGTCCCACTTCTGGCTTGTGCGAGTGGCCATATAGGCTATGTCACGTGGGCTGGATTTGGGACTATACAGATGCATACGGGGACAGATGTAGACCCCAACTGACTTGAGTGGGTAGTTTCTCTGGGGCCACCGGTCGGGAGAGGGGGGGATGGTGGTCTATGCCCTACCTTGTTGTGGTTCTTGGGGGTGGTCATATGGGGGGTGCCCCTCTGCCACCGGTTGGGGATCCCCTTGCCTTGAGTGATGACTCGAGTACCTGGCCCTTCTCTGGGTTGGGTCGGGTCCCCTCTGATGTCCCTTGCATCGGCCCCCTTGCTCGCACTCATGCCCCTTATCTTCCACCCCTTTCTAATCCGTGTGGGTTCTCCGACTGGGGACCCACACATCTTTGTAGTTCCCATGACATTTTGTGTCTGGGGGGGAAGGGGCGTTGGATTTCCCTGCCTGGACATCACCTGCCCCCCTCAAATGTCTGGATATGGGAGGGTGACTGCTGATCTGCCATGGCCCTTCATCGGGGAACGACCAGGCTAGTCACTGTGGGCCACCCTTTTTTCCTGTGGGGGGTGGTTGTAGCCTCCCATCTTCTCTTATCCCTGCCTGGTCCTTCTCTGATGGTGCTGTTGTGGAGGAGGCAGTGACACTTTCCCTGCCTGGTTGATGTTACAGGACTTGTCCTCCCTTAATTTGCCTATGTTGGGTTTGGATTTAATGTGTTAATGGGTTTGATCATTTTAAAATGCATATTCCTCATTTCCTTTATCTGGTTCTGATATGTGGTACACATGCAATGGGATATGCAGTTTTCTGTCTATCTTCTTTGCTCGCGGAGGGGAGATGGGGGAACGATGGACGAGAGATGCTTTTCGTTCTGCATCTTCAAATCTTCGTGACGCATTTGTGTTGCTAGGCGCTGGGGGTTGGGCACTCTGGGTTTATTCTGCGGAGTGTCCACCTGCCTGCCGTTATGTACTGCATGGGTTATTTCCCTTATGTATTTCATTATACTCTTTTTGCTTTGTTCCTGTTTCTTCTCACTTTCTTGAGCTTTGATTATCTTTTCTGTCTGCTCTGCTGTTCTTTTCAATTACTGCCCTTCTTTGGGTTCTTTTTCTTGTGGGATTGCAGTCATGTGTGGGTTGGTGGATTTTTGGCCTTGGATCGTGGGGTTCTTCTTACTGATACTAACAAGTAACTTTGTTTTAGCTACGACCTATGGCTGGGTCTGATAAATGTGATTACACTCTTAAGGTATCAGTTAATGCTAAAGGACTAAATGCTCCAGGCAAGAAATCTAGACAGGTCAGAGAACTGAGGGCAAATAGGACAAATGTTGGGCTGGTGCAGGAGCACATTTTTGCAGGGGTCGGGCTCCTACATGTTCACACTCCTTATACCCACATGGTTATTATTCTCATTTCCCCTTCCAAAAAAACAAAAGAGTGGCAATATTTTTAGCCCGGTCTTTCCCCTTTATAGTCCAGGATACTTGGCCAGATAATGATGGTAGGGCTATCCTTTTGAAGGGCACTTTCAGTCAGGAGAAACTTACGATAGCCAATATCTATGCCCCTACCAGAGACCAGCACCTGTTCATTTGCTCTATCCTGAAGGACCTATCTGACTTTGCAGAGGGCATACTGATCTTGGGGGGGAGGGGGATACTTCAATGTAACCTTGAATCCGTCACTGGATTCCTCAACAGGGGCTTCATCTACCAGGTTGGTCAGACGTTACCCATTTTTGTCCCGAGGTCATTCTTTCAAGGTGAGTGATGACTCCTGGCTAACTTTAACTGGCGTTCGAGGGTTAGGAGGTTGAGCTACTGTTATCTTGTGTGCCGCAGAAAATATGGAGGGGTGGGCCTTCCAGATTTGGAGGAATAGTATCGGACGACTGTACCGGCAAGGGTGGTGGAGTGGACAGCACCCTCTAATAAGTCATGGATTAGACTGGAACAGGACTCCCTTCTCATCCCTACACCTGTGGTGGCTTGGGTTGCTGCTGAGCAGAGGGTGTGTTCAGACGCATCCCACTTTTTGTTCCCACACAATCTCCGAATGTGGAGGTGATTTGCTTCTACCCTGGGGCTTCTTCGCAGTCCCTCTCCTCTTCTCCCCCTGGTGTACAACTCGACTTTCCCACCTGGACAATCGAGTCGTGTGTTGCGGAGACTACTTTCTGCTGAGGTCACTATCCCTTGATTACGTGATGTGGTGCGTGATGGTAGACTTCTGCCTCTACAACTTTATTAAGGGACAGGGGCTGCCATCCGTCTGTTCCTTATTTCTGCTCACAGTTGACCCATTTTATTAGATCTTTGCTGGTGGCCCCCGCGCACGCTCCCTCTGGGGTGCCTTTGGAAGATCTTTGCTCCTCTCCGGATCTGCCCCATAGATTGATCTCCTCTCTGCATAAACTCTTGCTTTCTGTATCCTATTCCTCTAAACCGCATTTTGTCAGGTCTTGGGAGGTGGACTGTGACATAGTTTTGTCAGAAGCATAATGGTCTAAAATAGCCACGCTTGCTCACAAGTCTTCTGTGTCATCCGTAATCCAGGAGAATGCATACAAGATTTTAACTAGATGGTATCGGGTTCCCGTATTACTGCACAGGCTTTATCCGGCGATTCCGGACACATGCTGGAGGTGCCTCCTACACAGTAATGACTTTTTGTGCATTTGGTGGTCTTGTCCCCTGCTGCAGCCTTTTTGGACTGCGGTGGTGCATGCAATCAGGGCAGTGGCGGATCCTGTGCTTCCCATGACTCCGATGACCACCACACTATTCACCCCATACATAGTTATACACGGTCAATAATGATACACTTCATCAATGCTGCCAAGGTGCTGATCCCCAGTTTCTGGAAGCAAACTAACCTCCCTCTTATAGAGATTGGATAGCCTCCATTGAAACTGCTCGGTCTGCAGAAGATCTGATACTTACAGCAGAGGGGCGAGGCCTAGCCCATTCCACTCGTTGGTTCCATTGAGTTCTTAAGAGGGGATGACTTTAAACAGAGATTAGAGGGGTGCCTGTCCTGAAGGGGTTTGTGCTTCTTACTGTCCCCACACACGGCTGGGATCCTTCTTTTCTTTATTTATTTCTCTCTCCTTCTTTTCTCTTCTTGCTTTCTTTTCCTCACCTCTCTTCTCTCTATTTCTTGTTTCTTTTTTCCCTGGCTCACCATCCTCGCCTTTACTAGTTACTTGTGTTTCAGTCCTCTCTAGACCTTAGCCTATTAACATTTGTGTACTCATTGAGTTGTAGCCTACTGATGTTTTCTCCTGTCATGTTTGCTGTATTGCATTTGTATTTTTGTTACAAAATGTTTTGGAAATCGAAGATAAATATATTAAAAAAAAAAAAACTATGTCAGCCATAAAGCGGTTGCCCAGTTGTACTGTTGCAGCATGTAATTAAAAGTTGTGCTTGTTGCTAAGTCTTTGTAGCAAGAAGAAGGTTGATTTTTTCCCCAGAAAAGGAGGCATTCCAAGTCACTAATCAGAGTTAGCCTGTCACAGTGGGTAAATGAAGAAGCAATCTGATGTTGACATCAAATAATAAACTTACATTATGGCTGTATGACTGTAAGGTACAATTTGTGTGAGGACAGTTATATTTTTAGGCAGTGGTGTTGAACTCTGCTGACTCACTGCACCTCTTCACAAGATTGTGGGAGTGGCCAGTACTTTAGCTGCAAACTTGACCAATAGGAACTCCTGTTCATGGAATTGTAGCTAATACAAGTAAGTAAAAAATACAGAACACACACACAACCACAACTCACATATTCTCACCCATCCACTGTTGCCTGGCTGAGAAAATATACTTAACTTGCAATAAGTTAAGAGTATTTTCTCTGTCAGAGAACAGTGGATGGGATGAGGTTGTATGTTTGATAGTGTATGTGTATGAGAACATGTGTGTGTGTGAGCATAAATGCAATGTATGAACTGGAAATATTTGTAGCACTATTAAATGTCAACTGGATTTTAAAACATGACAATTATTTTGCTTACTTTGTAGTCAATTTAACTTATGTATATTGCTATATAGTATTATTTGTGTTATCTTCAGTGTTAGATAAATGCATTTATTTACTGAAATAACACATGGATGGATTTGGAATCAAATGTATTCATTTAACTGATAAAATGTATAATAACAATACGTAATAGTTAAACAGTGCAATAAGTATTTCAGTTTTGCACATTTGTGGTTTATTGTAGTTCTTATCTAAAAAAGAGATTTTATATATATATATATATATATATATATATATATATATATATATATATATATATAGTTTTTTTTTCCTTTTCATTTGCTCCTCAGATTTAGCTGTTTCTTCAAGTGAGCCTGTCAGACCGGATTTTACATCTCTCCCATGGATTTGCATTTTATTACTATGTCAGCTTCTAAAACATCTGGTAGAAGAATTTTCTATAAATTGACCTTTTCTGCATAAATAAATCTAGCCACACATTTCCCCTATCAGACATTTTCTTGGTAGAAGGACCTTTTCCTGTAACAGAAATAAGTCTACAGATATTTTGTTCAACCATGTTAAAGAAGCAGTAAACTTTTTGATGAAAAAAAAATATATATTGTAGGACTTTTCCTGTTGAGTAAAATAAGGGTACTCCTACTGCTGAGAGATGCATATTTGCAAAGTTATTAAGTTTAAACACATACTATTTTACATTAGAAGTGCCTTCTACTGGTCAAATTCCAATAAGTTTGAAAGCAAAGTCAATGACAAACAGTTCTCCACAGAATGTGATAGAAACTGCTGAGTCATGCTGTCGGAACCTTCAGGAAGTAAATGCACTAGACTTCTGCAATTCAGGTCGGCGACATTCAATGAAAATGGGGTAATTCTGCGACATTTGGACCTTCCGACAGGCAAGGGTCGTTTGCCAAAAAAAAAAAAAAAAAAAAAAAAGAATTCGACTAGCCCTGGTCCAAATGTCATAGAATGTTGCGGACAATTTTAGGTCTTCCATATCGTTTACCAATTTGTCTTTAAAGTTGTATACATGAAAAATTATGCTAAAACTCAGAGAACATTGATGAAGTTAGTGATAAAATTTCATTTGTCATGTGTTAATTATTTTAATATGTTTTAAATGTATTTAAATGTGATGTTGTACATTTCCTGATTACATCGAGATTATATAATAGGTTATGATTAGCCCAGCTCAGATTGCTATACAATATGGTCAAATATGTTTGATTATGATAAGTAAGAGTTAATTTAGAGATTCAAACCTCAGGTTTACAATCAGGAATGGGTTAATACTTTTGTATGACTGATGGTGCGGATCAAACAGCTTAATTGGAATAGATTGTTGATTGGGCTGTTTGAATTGGAGCCGTTAGTCTTTTGATGTATAAAGGAAGTTTTTTAATTGTATATTGTCAGTCTTTGTGTAAGCACGTTTGTACGAAACGCGTGAGACTGTAATCTCCTGTGTGTAGTGTTTCATGTTCAAATAAAGAAGGTGATTTTTATCCAATCCCATTGAGTGTGGTGAAAACTGTTTTTATGTGTTCTACTGACACAGACACCCAGGAAGAGAGTCTGCATTTCCTCATTGTGTTGTTGGAGCTCAGAGAGAGAACAAGGAGATAGAGAGTGTCCAGTTGTTGTGTAGGCAGGCAGTTAGCATTAGGCATAGGCAGGCAGCCAGCATTAGTGCCTTACTGCCACTGCAAGGGAGAGTCATCTTTGTTCCTGTGCAAAAAATTAAAAATATTAGGGATTTGTTTTAATAACTTTCAGAGTGACACTTCAGCCAGTCTCACAGTTCTGCAGGCAGGCCTAGTACCTTATTACCACTGCAAGAGAGTAACCTCTGTTCCTGTGTTAAATCTTAAAAATACTAAACTAGTAGGAATTTGTTTGAATAATTTTCAGAGTGACACATCAGCCAGTCTCACAGTTCTATAGGCAGGCCTAGTACCTTATTGCATCAGCAAGGGAGAGTCATCTTTGTTCTTGTGTAAAGTATTAAAATAAATATTAGGGATTTGTTAATTTTCAGAGTGACACTTCAGCTAGTTGTGTATGTGTATTGTGTAGGCAAGCAGGGTGCCTTATTGCTACATCCATACTTTAGCTGCTTCACCCATAGTACCATAAGGCTAAATGTCCACCTTCCCCTGTTCCACCATCTACATTTAGACCCTGGAAATGGTTCCATTAATTTAATTTTCATTTTTTTATTGTATTATTAAAGGTATTTTAAAGTCGCAGAATAATTCGGATTGTAGCCGGCTTTCGTCCGAGTCAAACAGGTCGGATCTGAATTGTGGAGTTGACGAATGAAAAAAAAATTTGTCCAACATTGAATTTTACCAAATATTGTTGTCGTGCACAAGTCTAAAATGCACTGTAAATTCACTTCCTGATTATTTGAACTCAGCAGGAAAAGCTCTATAACATACAGGTTTTCATAAAAACAAGTTTACTGCTCCTTTAATATCATTAGCATATTCTCTCCTCGATCCTGCACCCTATAATCCACTTTCCTTGCCTTCTCATTTTATAGTGAGGCATTTTTCTTCCTTCATTTCTAACTCGTAGACTCCTAGAAAATATCAGCTCTTAGATTAAGTATTTAAGTAAAATTTTTAATTGGGGATGAGTAAAATGATTCTGTATTTGTACAAAACAGGCTGCGCTGCACAGTTCTCTGGTCCTTAGAGAACCAATCAATGATCATGTGCTTTCCCTAATTTCTTTTTCTGTATCCTTGTACTTCCTGCAGTCTTCTTCTCTCTCTCTCGCTCTGCTGCAGTTTTTCACAATTATGTTCTCTCTGGACTCATATTTTTATCAGTTCTTTTTTTCCTTAAATTTTATCAGTTTCACTTACAATGCTCAAGGTATTCCCAGTCATGTTCTCTCTACATTGTAAAAAATAAAAGAAAACAAAACAAAAGAAAAATGCTCTTTGATAGAGAACTGCAAAAGAACACAGAGAGGAGGCGCTCCTAGTGTAATATATCAAGATGATTTGAAGTATAGTTCATGAATGTTGTATACTCACAAAAGTGGTGCTTGGGGTAACATTTATATGTTCCCCAAGTGTATATTCAGTAGGGAACTCAAGACCGTCCCAAAGGTCAACAGCGATAATCAGACAGCTAACAAGGGCCACACCTCACCATCATCTCAAAGAAGTACATGGAATAAAAAGAAAAGAAGAAAAGGGGGGCGCCCAATAGTGCCTGTAAATGTGTAATATCACTCCAATGTGAATTATAAGGTGAAAATATACTCACAAAGATGTTGGCTGATAATTGAATATAATCAAAATCAGCTAAAATCGCTTTTGGGGAATATAAACCTGTCCCCACTCAGGTACCTCTAGATGTTGCTGGATCAAATGTTCAATGAAGAAATCCAATAACGGAATAAAGGCTGCTGAAGAACTTCCAAATGATATTTTTAATAAAATTGGTATATATAAAATACAAGTAATAAAAAGACCAATTGAAAAAACCAAATAATGTGACGTTTCGCGGCCTAGACCGCTTTATCAAACCAACTGGTCAAAAACAGAATTTGAAAGAATAGAGAAGTCATTACACTAGTTTAGTTTCGTTATTGCAGGATGAATTACAGGAGGATTAATCAAACTAGATATACCTTTACTACAGGATGCCTCATAGGAAGATTCATAACACTAATTATTGCCTCTTGGCTCTCAACCCAGTACTGTGTCTCACAAGCAATACTTGGAATCCTCAGCTGGCTCTCACTCCTCACTTGGCTTGTATGGTAGGGTCTGGTTTGTGTAAGGTTATTTACCAATACACTGTCGACCAACTTTACTATTTGCTGACTCCCAGAGGGGTTAATTATATAAGATCTCTCACTGAGGCCAGTGGATTCTTAATATTATTATAATAATAAACAACAGGTCATAGATATACTATACCAAATATTTTTCTAAAAGATAATCCCAATTGATGGTTATAAAAGAAGGACTCCAGTATACCTATAGTACAAACAATTTCTTAAAATAAGAAATAGAAATCTACAAAAATAAGGCTAGATGCGTTTCATGACGATTTGCCACTTTCTCAACAGCCAAATAATCATCAGAAAACTTGATTACACCACCTATATAGCCAGGCACACTTGTTTTGGCAATATCATTAAGCGAATTATCGTCAGTGTTAGGTTTAGAAAGAACACACACAACATCTTAGGGAGAAATTTTGATGCAGTTTGAGAATACTGGGATAATGTTGGGGGGTTTCTAAGCAACCACACAATTCCTAGGCAAATCCAAACTTATCTTTTAAATGAGTGTGTAGAATGGACTATATGTGTAACGGTTTTATGGACACTCAGACACGGAAGGTTAGGTAAAAACACAGTTTTATTGAAAAACACAGAAATTAGAGTAACCCTCGCAGGTCCAGTATATATAGACAAATATAATACTGACACAGGTCAGGTTTCAGTAGAAATTAATAACCCAAACGGGTCCAGTATATATAGACAAATATAATACTGACACAGGTCAGGTTACAGTTCATGTGAATCCAAAACGAGACGGTGGAGAAATGGTTGCTCTTAGGCCAGGTGGTACGGACAGGCCCTAATAGCGCAAAGGCCCACAGGACACTCACTACGCAGAGAGTGACACAATAGCGACTTAGGCCACACAGGAGTAAACGGAGGCCCTGGACAGGTGGCAGACTGTCGGAACAGTTAGAGGAGGACTGGAACTGTAGGCACAGAGCAGCACCAAACCAAGACTGCAATTGACTGTGACCCAATGTGCAATGGCACCAACCCGCAAGGGGTTAACGAATGCTCAGACCTGAAATCGGCTGCCACATAGCGGGGACAACCTGAGGCACCCAGGACACAAACCAACCTCAGCTAGTAAGCGGTGAACAGGTCAAGCATACCATGGTGCAACCTGACTGATTTCCAACACCGGGGTGTAGGATCACGAGGCACAAAATCGGTGACTGGGTCACAGTAACTAAACTGTCGGAGCAGCAAACGAGGCAACCAGAGGATCTGTCTGTAGACAGAGAGGACACTGAAGGACAGCCCCTCACCGGATCACCGGGTAGAGCAGTGAGCCAGGCCAGATCGATACACAGCGCAGGAACGTCCACCAAATCGTGTCGGTACACAAAGCAGGAACGTCAGCCAATCCGGGTCGGTACACAGAGCAAGAACGTCAGCCAGGCCGGGTCGATACACAGAGCAGGAACATCAGCCAATCTGGGTTGGTACACAGAGCAGGAACGTCAGCCAGGCCGGGTCGATATACAGAGCAGGAACGTCAGCCAATCCGGGTCGGTACACAGAGCAGGAACGTGAGCCAGGCCTGGTCGATACACAGAGCAGAAACGTCAGCCAATCCGGGTCAGTACACAGAGCAGGAACGTATACAGGCAGAGTAGTCAGGCAGTCCGGGTCATACACAGGATTCACACGAATATAAGAGCAAGCGTTAGCAACAGGACCACCACAAAAGGGCACTGCAGAAGTGACAGGGCTCAGTACTTAAGGGCTAGCACTGGGCGGAGCAAAACCATGTTAGCCAATAAAAAGGAATCAGGAAGTAGCACTGGTCATAATGTCACCAGCGATAACATGGGCACCGTGATAATATGTTACCATTTACAATTTATGGCAGTTAGTGCACTGACATTAGTACATGCTCTTCTTTTTTTCAGAAAGCGCTTTCTGTTATCTCTGAATGTTTGTAAAAAATATTGCACTATCATGTCTGAAAACCCCATGAAGACTGCTTATGTTATAGGGTTGTATGTCCAAAAGAGAACTGGAGTAATTCTGGATAAACCAACTACATCAGAATGGACAACCAAATGTCCTACTGATTTACACAGATATTTTAACCCCTTGAATGCTAGCTAGGTGTCCAATGCATTACTAAGTTATGCATAGGAGACCTCTGTAGCACTGACATAGTTAAAAGCTCCATTTAAATGGGAGCTTGGGGATGTGTTATTTCTCTCAACAGAGCAGCTGTTTTTAACCTAAATTCCTCCAGTTTTCTTTGTATATAAGGCACAATAAGGTCATGGAGTCCTGCATTAAGCATTAATGGATAACTCCACAGGTCATGTTTAATATTAGAGGAGCCTGGTTGCTCTTAATTGACAAGTGACATGATAGTCACTCTTGAACAATGTTTTTTTTGGTGGGGGGGGCTGAGACAAGCAGGCAGTACATCTTTGCACTCTGTTCCTTGTGAAAAACATTTCGATTAAGGGGAGCCTACTGGCATGGACAAATTATCTGACAGTAGATTAGTCTGCCACAATTAATAGGAATCACATAAATGGCTCACTTGGTAAATGTTGAATACAGAGAACTTTCACATGTGCCAGAGAGAGAGCTGACATCTGATACCCATGGCAATACTTTCATATGATTAGAGAATGTAGTCAACTGTTGAACCTCCAGTTGTTGGGAACTACAACCCCCATCATTCCCAACCAGCTGTCAGAGAAGTTACTAGAAGCTACTGGGCCCTGGGCTGAAGTCTGTAACACAATCCAACAAAGACCTTTCTAATGTACTGGATACACCTCTGGTGATTAAATGGTTGATGAAGGAAAGGGGCTTACTAGAGATATTTTTATCTTTACTGGCCTGCATCGACCTGGGGTGGTAATGTCAGAAGTCACCAGCCAAACAGGAAACTGGTCTGACTATAAGGAGATTTTAGGATTGTATAGAGCCAATGGGCTCCTTGCATGTTGGGCACATCCACAGCTCCATCCACTGTACTTCTGCTCCTGCCTTTTTACCTGGACTACCGTACCATTTTACTTCCTGTGGGCCATAAGAGGATGTAGAAATAAGGTTACAGTACTAATGAAATGTACTTGTGGCAAATACAGATAGTGCAGCTTAGTGCACAAGTTATGTAACTGTTCTTGAGAAAAAAGCCTCAAGCAAAGTTAGAAGAGAACAGATTTTCAAAAACATTTAATAACACAAGCTCTAAAGCAAGTCCTGAAAAAACATATAGAATAGCCAATTTTACAAAAATTGTTTTCCAAATGTATGAATACAATTACTACAAGGCATCAGCAAAGTATGTTTCATCAGATCAAATTAATTCGAATTTTTGATTTTGCCATTATGTTATTTAAAGGGGAAGTAACGCCTAGTAATAATAACCTCACACTTACCCACCTATGGCCAGAGAATCCTAATGGCCCCATGAATTTTGCCCCTTGTGTCATTGCTTAAGAGATAAGATCTTCAATCAGTCCTGGATTTCATATCTTTTGAGGACAAGTGAAACACAAATCCATTGCAGCAAATCTGTATTGGCATTGCACACATTAATGGGCCTAATGCAAAGAAAACCGTCACAACATTCACAATAGGTAATTTTGTCTTATTTATTTTGCCATCAAGTGTAAAGAGAGCGACATTTCAGAGCATTTTGATCCCTCCACAAACTCCACAAACTATAGACTGCAGGTCCTTCAGCTGTTGGGGACAAACTCCCATCGTTCCCAAACAACGTGATAAACTGAGTGACTGGAAGATTAAGGGAGACTAGTCAGACTGAGGTACTTTACATTAGAGAAGAGATATGTATTCAAGGCCAATATAAGCAACTCTCTGGGGAACCCTTTACTCAAAAATCAAGAGGTCATCTAAAAACACTGGAGGAAAGGACTTTTGACTGCAAAGGAAAGACTTTTTATATAAAGGATTGGGATTGCTTTGCCTCCGGAGGCTGTATTTACAAATACTGCTTTCAAAATGGTACTGGATAGCATATAGCTCAGAGTATTATAACAGTGGGCTTTGAAGCATAGGATATTGGTCCAAGGAGGTGTCTCACTTCCTTTTAGAGTCAGGAAGAAATCTTTTTTCCCTGCTTGGAGCATAATTAGAAATGGCACCAGTATTTTTTTTTTTGCCTTTCTCTGGATTAAGAAAAGGTGATATGGCGGAGGTTAAACTTGAAGGACATATATTTTTTTTTACTTCATCAAATACTGAATGTTACTGTGTTATTGTAGATCATTAATACAGGAATTCAAATATTCAAATAGTCTGCTCTTAAATATCACTCTCATTACTTAATTCATTTAAGCAAGTTGTGGAAAATTACCTATTCTGAATGCTGTGCCATCGTTCTTTACACCTCTCCGCTGTCTTCTTGTGTTTGAACTTTCATTTCTCTTAATAGGCAAATTTTCTTTAAAATGAATAACTACAATAATTAATTGTGCATCAGATTCAGCAGCAAAAGCAAAACTTATTTATATAGAGATTCGGTGAGTCAAAAGGCTCTTATTCAGAAAAGGGACTGTCTGCTTAGCCCAGATTGTTGAAAAAACTAAGCACTGGGTTTATATCAGTTGTCAAGTCTCTTACAGTAGTTCTCCACTTAGACAATGTCCCTGTTACATTACTATTAATATCTCAGGAACACTTCTGTCTTGGTTCTGACCTCACCATAGATACCTTCTCTGCACGTAAATACACTAACTCCATTCAGTGGTGAGAGGCAATGCATTATTGGCCGCTTCAACAACTGAGAGGTTAGCTATAGTAAAAAAACGTGCCCAACAATTTGGTGGGTACCTTTCACAAGCCACATCACCCTTGATGAAGATGTGAGGAGTTGAGTCAATTTCAAATAAACCAACCAAAACAACAGGTGGAAGGGGTCATATGTGTAAAAGAAAGGCAGAGAAGATCTGGGATAAACCACTGCACCACAGTTGACAAATACAAATTGCCATAGATTTAAATGGGTTTTAACTCCTGGAAGCAATGCATTGATGACCCCTCTAGCATTCAACAAGTTCAAAACCTCTTTTTAAGACAATGGCTATTTTGGGAATTTGTATTCATGTCCCTAAGGTGCAGCTGGTTTGCCCCAGAATTGATCTACTTTGCTTTTATACATATAACCCAAAATGCTCAAACTGGAAAAAGTGATATAATAAAACTGAATTTACTTTACCACAGTTAAAAATTGTTGACATCTATCGTCTATCATGTAGCTGCCTGTTATAAATACAGTCCATAGGTACAGGTAACTACAGATACTAGGCATACTGTATGTATACAGATGTACCAGACTGGCCTCCTCCTTAAAAGTATGTATTGCTAAACAAATAAAGAGCTGCATATTCATAGCTGGGAACTCTCAGGATTTGCCCCGAGACTCAGGTTTTGACTGTGCATTACCGGGTCTCTGGGGCAGAGTCTGATTCTCTGGATGTGGGAAATTTCTACTGAAACTCTGCCCACTTCTGCTCCTTGCCTGTCTGTTCCTCCCATTTCCCTCCCCCTTCTTTCCCACACTGTTCTTCTGACGTTTCTTAAGTACAGCCCCCCACTTGCGGTTTATCCCCTCCCCTTTATTTCTCTACCCCCAGAGGCACCACAGGACTCCCCTCCGAGAAGTGAACACATAGAAGTTCCCAGGTATGCACATATTCCTAGATGTATTGTTCTTCTTTAACCTTTTATTATATTACCCCCTACACTGAGGGAGATACCAGTCATGTAGAAGCAGAGGGGTTTTCCACTTTTCCAGTCAATGATTCTGACCTTGCCCTAGTTTTCAAACTCATAGTGATTTGGATTCTGAGAACCCACTTATCTATACATCTTGTAATACTTTGATATACATATCCCCTCCATATACCAACAATAGGTCAGTGCGCTGCTCTCAGTTAAAACTATAATTATGTCCAAAAGCTGAAAGTGAAAAAAAAAAAGATCAACTATATGAGCAGAAGTGTACTCACAACTTTCAATTTCAAGTGTGCAGTTTTGTTCATCTAAAGGATATCGACGTAGATCCATCATACAAGCAGCCGTAGTTGTAATCCTACAATAAATACATACAAAATAGTCTAATCAAAATACAAAATCATGACATTTATGTTTATATAAAACCATTTATTTTAATAATTTGTTTGTACAAATTACAAAAGGGTGTGCAATGCATTGCAAAGAAAAGCATTACACACCCCTGTGATCCTTAACCCTTTGAGTGCCAGAGTGGTATTGCAATGCGTTGCGTACCACTCTGATGCGTTGCGTACCACTCTGGCACTCAAAGGGTTAAGGGTTTCATTTTCAATTCTTAAACCTTTGAGTGCCAGAGGGGTGTTGCATATCCTTCTGGCACTCAAAGGGTTAAACTATCTTGCCTATGCTGGTATTATTGTAATCTAAAATGAAATGTTGACCACACTGGTTTCTCATTTGCAGTCCTGCTGCGGCTCATGTACTAAGATTAACTGGAAAAATCATCTGGTTAAATTAAATGCGCCATACAACAAAAAGTACAGTTGATTTAAAGTAGAACAAATACAATATAATGACTTGGTATCAATGTGAAGCATTTACAAAATCACATATATTACTTTAGCTTTTTTTATATAAAACAATATTTTGAGATATTTAACTTTGCTAGTGTATACAGTACTGGCTGGCATAGACGTGCCAAATACTGGAACTCCCCACTGATCTCTCTCTCTCCTAAATGCCACCCAGTCATGCTCTTCCTTCCTCCTACTTATTTGATCAATTGGAGAAAGGGGGTGTGTGAGATAATTCTCTACAGTAAAGAAAAAACATCAATATTTAGTAACGGGGCTTTAGCAATGCATTCGGACTTTAGGAATGTTTATTGTGTTGAAAGATTTTTCCATCTTTGAAGTGTTATACTGTTTTTTCCTACATCACCATTTTCTAGAAATAGTTATGCACTCCAGCCTAGTGGTAGAAATTCAAGTGACCCTCATTTCTTGATGCTGGTTATCTATTTTTGTCTATCTTTCATTAGTTTTTTTAGATGTTACAATCATTTAAAAATGTACAACAAATTAGATATTGTAGTTGGCATTGAAGAAAGCTGGGAAAACAGTGTATTTGTGGGTCTATGACTACTAACAGACAGTGGAACAAGGCTTCTGTGAACACCTTGGGGTACAAAACTAGGATGGCAGACTGCATGTGGGACTCTATGACTATCAGTGGACAGCTGAACAAGGTTGGTAAGTAAACAATATACAGTAGATATATTTGTGAATTTCAGTGGTCTGTCTAACTCGTTATTATTTTGTTTTCTTAATTCAGACTTTCTTGGGGGTCATCAGGACTCTCCTGATGCCCCTCCAGGTTCTGACTGCTCAGAGAATAGTACTGTATGATCATTAGCAGCAACTGTACAGAGGAACATGACTCCCTTCCTGTCTCCAAACAACCTGAACTTGCAGGTTAAGTGGGTGGAATTTGTGCAAGCTACCCACATAGTCAGTGATATTACCAATGTCACCAGTGATGTGTATAGGTTTTACTAATCCCTCCCACTCAACCCAGAAATTCAGGATACATAGAGACAGGGGATGCACGGTTTCCACTATTGATAGTGATGGGAGATCAAGAGCTGGAGGTGGGGGTATCATCAAGAGGTTCCTGATACCTCCCAGAGGTCTGATCATTTTCAACACGTTTATGGAGGGTGACAGAGACATCCCTCCACCCAAGCAAGTATGGCATACATCTCTGGCTTGGGGAAATCACTTTTCTGGAGATGTATTACATACGTGTTTGCCACTAAATATTTTTTTCCTTGAGAACTTGGAATTTTATTTCATTCCCTACAGTAAGGACAGCTTGTTTGTGTTTGTACAGACCTAGGTTTGTCACATAACCAGTAATGGTGCTGAATAAACAGACTAGAATTAAGAAAACATCAATAAAATAACTTCAAAAGTGAATTAATTGTGGGTTGCAAAATTAATTCTTACTGAGCCATAGTACTCCACCAACCTTATATACCAATGTTTGCTTTAATTGGTTTATGCAAGCTTTTACAGAGTGTCACACAAAAGGATAGATTTAAAGTAAGAGTAAACCCTACGTTTAGTATTCTTTACTGGAAAACCATGATTCCCTGAATAAAATTGCCCTATCCCAGTAGCACAAAATGAATGCTTACTCACCTAATCTTGTACTGATTCCTGAAGGGTTAGTTGAAGTGTTTCTCCCTTTGTGTCTTTACTGGAGACTGGTAATATGGGGTCTGAGCAGAGAAGAACTTCCTTACTGCTCAAATCAAATATTACTACTGAACATGGAAAAAGATAAATTCATGGTTTGCACTCTTGCAGTAGTAATATTGGGTTTAAACAGGGAGGAAGTCTGTCCCTGTGTATAGCCCATATAACCAGGCACTGATCTAGCTGGAAGATTAGGAAACCTTGACCTCACTGCAGGAACTTGTGTTTGGAATTAAAGGGATAGTAATGTTTCACAAAAACAGCACCTCCAGTTAATCTTCATAGAATTTGGGCCATGGAGAGTGTTATATCAATACTGTCAGAGTTGTAGTTCAAGAGTAATTGAATGATAAAGTATCTCCCTCCCTCCTCTTTTACCTAGTGTAAGCCCCCTCTCCTCAGATGTGAAATCTAGTCTATAGACCAGACAGCTCACATCAAGGGTCAATTTTCTTACTGTGAGAACAATGAAAACCCTGCCCCTTGATAGTTTTATTGCATTTTCCCTTATCTTAATTGAAGATTGTCCCTCTCTGCAATCTACCAGGACACACCCTGCTGCTCTGAGGTGAGCAGTGTTACATCAGTAAAAGGGGCATGAGGGGGAGACTTTATCATTCAATTACTCTTGAACTACAACTCTGACAGTACTGAAATAACACTCTCCAAGGCCCAAATACTATGATGATTAATTAGAACTGCTTTTATTATGAAACATTACTATCACTTTAAATAGTGTCAGTCTAGGAAGCATGGCCTTACCAGTAGGCTATTGAAGACAGAGTTTACTATTCTTTTAAGCCTTTAACCCCTTAACGCCTGATGATGTGCCAGGATCATCATCGGTGTCTGTGCCTTAAGGCAAGTCATGGAATTGCGTGATAACAGAGCACCTCCACTGTGATCACTGGTTAGGCTGGTAAAAAATACCAAAAAGTGCATGCAGCCCTTCATGGGTTAAGGACCAGGAGAATGAGTAATGGATTCATTCTCAATGCACTGAACACACCTCTTATCCTTAGAGTGTTAAGACAGATACTATAATTGATTAGATGTTTTGTTGTCTAAACAACCTCTTCTAAAAGTTTTTTAGTGTGTACTAGTGGAAGGCATTACACAGCATAAACAATCAATGGCACCATGACTGCATCAAAGCCTATGCAAAACATAAAATGCAAAGAGGTGTCACCTGACAACTGAAATAGCCCCTCCCAGAAGCCCAGAATGCAATCCTCCACTCCTTGGATTACTTAAAAATGCCAGTCTAGGTGCTTAGGAGAAAGTACACATATATTCTATATAAAAGAAAGGGAAGAACACCCTTCCATTTATTGTAATATAAAATAACAAATTCAGAGATACAAAAAGATTAAAAAAAATATTATAATCAATTCCCACCAGTAGGAGAATAATACACTATAAAAAAAAAGAAAACGAAGCAGAGAAATCTAATGTCAAATCTCGTGGGATGAAACACAATTATAACATGGCATGAATCATAAGTAAATCTACAATGGCACTTACACAAAGTGTCATTTCACTATAGTAGATATCACAAAAGTACAGTTAGACTCTAAATACCAAAACTGATCACCAGAAATGAGTAAAAGAAAGACAAATATATCGGAGTCAAACATAAAAAGTATATCATATAAGCCTACTAGATACGACTCTACTGATGCCAATAAACATACCGATTACTAATAATCACTTGATACCGCGCCTGGTTCCATTTTCCAGGTAGCCACAATATACACTGTCTGATCCCCCTCAGCCTGGTAGCCACAGAAACACACACACAGTGCACTTCTCCAGCCTTGTTCTACTAGGCCCCAAGGCAAGGTTCTCATCCGATGCAGAGTCTGTCTCATATATTTTAGGTCTGGCTCCTAGAGTCAAACCAATTTGTCAAGCCCTGGGTTATAAACTCCATTTCAATCAATGAGAATTTGGGGATCTTTATTTCTTCCCTATGGTATAGCTGATCTGCTCCTGAGTTGCTTCTCTTTATCATCTTGAATACCGCTGTTTGGGTCATATGAATAAAGAAAATGGACCAATTATTGGGCAAAACATATGTACTAAAGAGATCAAATTCCCCTTGATTTAAAGCGGAACTTTCATATGATTAACATAGCTCTGCAAATGATAGTTATGTTAGCGATATCCACAGACTTATACTTGAAAATAAAACTAATTGCTGCATTAATGAAAAAAGAGCCTTTTAACCTGGCAGGCAACAGGTAACAGCATAGACATCTTGCAGAGCCGGCATCTCTGTGTCTGCGCTGTCCTTCCCCTTCAACTACACGATTGGTGAGCTGACTGCCACTGTGCCATTAGGCACCGGCAGGGACTGACATTGCAAGTGTAGAGAGCACCTCCTGCAAGATCCCAGCCATTGCCTGCCTGGTTAAAAGGTTCTTCTTTTGTTAATGCAGCAATTAGTTTTATTTTCAAGTATAAGTCTGTACATATCGTTAATGTATCTATCATTTGCAGCGCTATGTTAATCATATGAAAGTTCCACTGTAAATAGAGCTTTTAAAGGGATAGTAATACTTCATTTTATCTTTATTTTGTTGGCATTAAAAAAAACCAGAAGAATGACATAAGTCTTGTCTCTCAAACCTTTATTGTTTGAGAGATATTCACAAGCAAAGTTTCCCCTCCCGCCCCTTTTACCTAGTGTAAGCCATCTCTTCTCAGATGTGGAATCCAGTCCATAGACCAGACAGATAACAGCAGGGGACAATCTTCTTCCTATGAGTACAATGAAAGCCCTGCCCCCCTTGACAAGTTTTTCAGGTTTTTCCCTTATCTTAATTGAAGATTGTCCCTCTCTGCAATCTACCTGGGCACCTCCCTGCTGCTCTGAGGTGAGCAGTGTTACATCAGTAAAAGGGGTGGGAGGAGGATACTTTATCATTCAATTACTCTTGAAATATAAGTCTGACAGAATTGAGATAACACTCTCCAAGGTCCAAATACTATGATGATTAATTAGAGCTGCTTTTATTATGAAACATTACTATCCCTTTAACATGCAATACTAGAGAAGTCTCAACCTCATTTCTTTGCAATGCTTTGTAGACCTTTTTAGCATTCAAGGGCCCTTATGTGTGAAAGTGGTGTGGTACAATTCTGGGGCAAACCAACTGCACCATAAGGGAGATCTACATTCCCCAGATTATAATTAAATGGAATTTTTAAACCCCCTGGGTGCTAGAGGTCTCCAATGCATTGACCTCTCTGGCATTCAAAGAGTTAAAAGTTCCATTTAAATTAAATAGAATTTTTATTTTTCCCCTGTGGTGAAATTTGTTTGCTCCAGAATTGCACCACTTTTTACTCATATGGTTCATGGTGGTAAAAGTCCCATTTATATCTATAGGAATTTGTATTTGACATCTATGATGCAGTTTGTTTGACCCAGAATTGCTTCTTTGTGCTTTGCGCAAATGGCCCTTAACACGGCTGTCAATGTTTTATTCAATTTATAATGAAAGTTTCTGTTTGAGTTCAGTAGGAACAAGGTCCTCTGCCTTTCTTTTTGTTTTCCCTTCAAGTGCGTTAAGAGTTGATAATGCGTCTGGCACTGGCCCTCAGGAAGCAGTTTTATTATGAACAAGTCAAAGTGACTAGAACAAAAAGCTGCAGGCTATGAAGAGAGGCAGCTCTTTCATGTGCACACTAACAGAAAAACAAAGCTGAAAAGGTTATGGATGTTCCTAACACAGATACAGAGGAAGATGAGCTGAAATAAAATCTAAAGTCTTTTCATCTTACATAACATTCAAGCTCATATTGTTTGCTACATGCTTGAAAATAAATTATAATCAAATCCCTACATCTGACTTTTAGGCTTATAAAAATATGTAAATATGTTGGGAACAGCAGCACTAAATTGATGTGGGACAGTAAGCATCTATGAATTGTTTACAAACTGTGGGGCAGGTGGTGTGAGGGAAGTGCCTCTAGACAATAGGAGTTACCTGCACGACTAACTCGGAGTAGGTAACCATTGTCTATTCAGTTTCTGGAGACTACAACTCCTATCATCCTCAACCAGCCAATGGCTGAGTGAGGATTATGAGAGATGTAGTTCCCTGAAGCTGGTGAATCTACAGTTGCCTAATGTGTTCCCTGAGAAAGACAATATGACAAGTATGAAGGAAGATTATACCTTGTAGAACATGAGGTTTCTTTATAACAAATGCTCATGTTCAAATCTTAAAAATCGAATTTTCTTAAATGATGCCACATTTCCATAGAGGTCACTTGAAAAGCAAAAGGAGTATACAAAAGTATGATAAGCTGCTGTTCTGGTAAATATAAAATCACTGGTGTACGACCCTTTAGATAGGTCATTAGGGTGAATTAATGACTACAATTGAGCCCCAAAACAGATGTTGGAACTCATTTTCTAGACTTATACATGTCTAATGACAATTTTCAAGGCTACCTGCCAAAAAAACAAAAATACATCGCCTTAAGCTATAGGACAGGTTTACGGGTCTCTCTGGCATTAAAATCATGATGATGGAGGAGTTTGTATTCCAGTATGCTCTACAGATATTAAATGTTGTAGTGCATACCTTGGGATGCAGACACTGGTATTGGAATCCAACACCAGTGGAGATGTGCTGATGGATTTATTAATTGATGCTGCATCAAAACCAATGTAAGGGGAAGTGTTGACTTGAAACAAGTGATTGTTAATTTGTTTACATGCTTAGACATTAGGTCTTCACTTTACTTGTAGTTGAACTTTGCTGTAGCCTATATCTGAACAGAGACATATTTCTACCATGAGAATATCCTTGTGTTCATTAGAAAAAACGGATAGAGCTCTCTATGGCTAATCCCATTCCAATAGATACAACCTATTGTTTATTGTGAGAAGGTGAAAACTAAACAAAGACCTATAATGCTGCACAGCAATATTACATGCACCTACAAATAATTTATTTAGAAATGTTTTACCAGGAAGAATAAATTGAGATTTCTCTCGTTTTTATGTATGCCCTGGAGAAACATAAAGAAACATTATACACACACAGAAACATACATACATACTACAAATTTATATACATTTATATTTTTCTTTAGATATAAAGAAGCAGTTATTTTTAAGGACTTTAGACTGGGAGAAAATCTAATTTTTGGGGGGCAGGTTATGCCAGGCTTTCAGGAGCTCTGAATCAGAAGGCAGATTGACCGGCTTCTTTCTTGTAGTGTAATATACTCAGTGAGTTGTTAGTGGAGAAGAGGTTATAGTCAGCATAGAGAGCTGGAGTTGTGGCGACTATAGGAATTCTATTTAGGGAGGGCACACATGGGGCCAGAGGAAAAAATGAGGGGGCACCTTTAATGATCAATGTCAACGTCCTACACTTAAAATAATGGCATTCACACCAGTGGGTATGTGTGTACACACATTATATCAAGCAGCTTCATATACGTCACTTGTCATTCAAATAAACTGCTTGAGATATTTTTAAATAATATATTGTAATATATAATTGAACTGGCAATGACACGATACGTTACAATATTACTTATCTGAAATGCTAGAAGATGTGCTACACTTGTGAGAGGTACATGCTTTATTTAATTTACCATTAGTCTTAGAAAAAAATAAACTAATCTGGCTTACTTGTATGAACACATTACTTACATGTATCATGAGGGAGTCTTACAAAGAATAAATAAGATGTGTATCTTACAAAGATTAAAAGCTATTTAGCATGGCAACTCATTACAATTTTAAAAATATTGGGAACCTAGAAATAGAGAAATCACTTTTAAACAATACAATTCATCCGTAGTTCATTAAGATCAATATAGTAAATTCAAAATACTACTACAGAGAGTTATATGCCACCACCAGAGCAACAGTTGTATGCCAAAAGCAGAGCAATACAGTTATGTCACACCAGAGGATTATGTATATGCCACCAGCCCACAGAGGTATATGCCACCAGCCCAGCAATACAGAGTTATATTCCACCATTAGAGCAATAAATAGTTATATGTCACCACCAGAGCAATACAGAGTTATATGCCACCACTAGAGAAATACAGAGTTATATGCCACCACTAGAGAAATACAGAGTTATATGTCACCAGCACAGCAATACAGAGTTATATGCCACCACCAGAGCAATACAGTTAAATGTCACTAGCACAGCAATACAATTATATGCCACCAGCAGAGTAATAGTAATATGTCACACCAGATGATTACATATATATTCCACCAGCCCAGCAATACAGAGGTATATGTCACCACCAGAGCAATAGCTATATGTTACCAGAAAAATAGAGTTTTATGTCACCAGAGAAATACACCATTATTTTACAAAAAGGAGTATTATGCGATTATGCAAAGTAATTAAATAATTGATGGCAGATAAGTTAAGGTCAAAAGTGATCTTAACAGCTGTCAAAATGTGACCATTTTTATATATTGATTGCAACAAATTAATTTAGTTATGCCATAAAATAGTTTTTATACTTAAACACAATTATACATGCATGTAGCCAATGTTTAGCAACATACAGTTGCACCACTTTTATACATCTCCCCCATGGTATTAGTATACACGGGCAGCCCTATATTGGTAGGACAAACTGAGTCTGAGCTATAAAAAGCATTGTGTCCATTGTGGAGCAAACAAGCTGCAAAAAAAATCCAAAATTCCCATTGACTGAATCGGCACTTTTAACCACTAAAATGTCAAAGATATCTTTCAGTGAATTGCAAACATATTTGAATGCACTCATGGAGTGACACATCTTCATGAGAGGCAAAATTCTCAGGGTGAGCAAGAAAAAAAGAAATGAAGAACTACCTATTAGCAACAAAATCTCCTCCTAACGCCAGATATTAACCTTATAGGCACACAATATAAAAAAGCAAAAATAAAAAAAATAATAAAATAAATAAAACCTAACTTTTATTATCTACAAGGTTAAAACATTTGTGAAAACAAAAAGAATAAGCAAATTTAGTAAAAAGTATTTATTCAGATAACTTCTAGTTATCCGAATACATACTTTTCACTTAATTTGCTTATTTTTGTAATTTTTTTTTACTTTGTCTATAGTAAAAGTTAGGTTTTATTTTATTTTTGCTCTTTTGTATATTCTCTGCCTATAATGTTCATCTTTGGCATTAGGAGGAGGTTTTGGTGCTAATAGGTAGTTCTTCATCTCATTTTCTTCTTGCTTATTTGTATTTTTTTACCTAGCACTTTACCTAGTCACGATAGTGACATCTCTAATACTTTTCTTTAGGTTAGTGCACCACCTGTCCTGCACAGATTTCTTAGGGTGAGTACAGTGCTGTCTTCTACATCATCTGCAACAAATAGCTGCTTATTTTTGCCCTACCTCTTCAGCATCATTTTCAGGGCAGCTGACTAGTCAAGCAGAGTTGCATCCAGAGCAGAGGCAATGACGTGCATGCCACGCAATGAAGCAATTTTTTTTCATTGGTGCCCACATGGTTCATCATCATCACGCGTCCTGCCCTCAGTGCCCTGCCGGTCGTGATGATATGACCGCACATGGTACGCTGACCTGAAGGTTGTGTACGCATACACAGTCATCAACAAGCTTCCCTTCATTGAGTCCCAATAGACTCAATGAAGAGAAGTTTAACCCTTTGAGTGCCAGCAGAACATACCTCTCTGGCACTCAAACCATCACTGGCACAGCACCAGTTAGGCAGCGGTGAGCGGGGGGTGTGACAACACTGAGCTGGAGTGAGCATACTGCTCAGGTAGCCTAGTAGCTTTCCAGAGAATTGGTTGTATTCTAAGTAAGAAAGGAGAAGGGCATGCCTAGAGTCGAGTGTTAGCCAATTTAGTTCTTTAAACATATCACAGTGATGGGTAGTGTAATTTCATAAGAGGATAAACCAGCATAAAGAATTAGACAGAGTGTCAAGTTTACCAAGATGGAATTGCGATGTTGGAAGATATACTAAGTTCCCATAGTCTATGACTAGCATTAACATCTGTTGAACAATACGTTTTCTTACCAGTAGACAAACAGGATATGTTTCTAAACAAAGCACATATTTTGGGATAAAGTTTGGATATTTATTATCAATATGAAGATCAAAAGTGAGGTTGGGGTCAAGCTACATACCAAGATATTTGTAGTAGTCCACCAGGGCCTAATTACAATTAGACTCTGTTTCAATGGATTAATGGGTATTGAAGCGATTACATAATTTGTGCATTGTAACAAATACCACTGTGGCTGTTTTGTCAGTGTTTAAGACCAGTTTGTTCTTTTCTATCCATCTTTCAATTTCAGAGAAATCATGCTGTAATACAGCTTCTAGTTGAGATACATTTGAATTTTAAGAAGATATTATGGTGTCATTGTCATACCTGTGGCCACTGCTTTGCAAACCATGGACAGATCATTTATGAATAAAGAAAATAGAAGTAGGCCAGGAATGGGGCTTTGGGGAACCTCATTTGCTGCTTTGAGTGGAAGGGAAATATTGTCAGCAATAGACACATATTGCGTTTTATCTGATAAATAGGATCAGAGCCAGTTTAGAGGATGATTACCCAGTCCTGAACTTTGGAGTTTGCTTATCCGAATATTGTGGTTTACTGTATCAAAGGCATTTGCAAAATCTAGGAAAACAGCGACAGTGAGTTCACCATTTTCTATGCCAGTATAGATATCTTTGCATAATTTTATGAGGGCAGTGACTTCTGAGTGATTTGGATGAAAGCCTGACCGAAGCAGGGTGATAAAACTGTTCAGTTGGTAATATTTATGTAGTTGCACGTGGACACAGATAATGTGGGGAGTAGGGATATTGGTCTGTAATTTGATGCTAAATGTTTATCCCCACCTTTGTGGATAGGCATAACTCTAGCCACTTTTCATGCTTTGGGCATGTACCCAGATGACACGGAGGCATTAATTAGGGATACAATATTATGGGCAGTGACCAAGGAATTGAACTTTAACAACATTGCTGAAGTTGGTCAGGGTCAGATTGCAATTTCATTTTTAGGTTGAGGAGGTGGTCATACATTTCACAGTTACTGACATGAAATAGAATTCACCAGTATCACTGGACCAGGTTGAAGCTGACAATCTGTGAGACAATTCCATGCATGTTTCTACTTCAGAATTACCTTTTCTTTGTGTAATCAGGGTGGTGTCACATCCAACAAAGTAGTTGTTGAATGCAATAGCTATTGCTATGGGGCACTGTATTGTTTCTTTGCCTAGTTTTATAGTTGATGGGTAATAATGGTTAGGGGGTTTTAGATATTTTTAATAACCTTCCAAAAAGTTGTTTTTGTTTTGTTATGTTACTGTTCAAGTTGCCAGTAAAATATTGAGCTTTTGATAATTTTGTTTGCTTTGACAGGTATTTCACAATTGCCTGTGTGCAGTGAGATCAGAAGCAAAGCCAGTTTGTTTAAATTTTGATAATAATGTGAAAAATTAAATTAATATATACCTGACTGCTGTATGAAGAACACCTACCTAGGTAAATGCCTTGTTAAACATAAAGATATACATATCGGTATAGATCCCTTTAATTCACAACTGTTAGTATATACACAGGCAAGAACTATTATATATATATATATATATATATATATATATATATATACACACACTATCTAAAGAGGAGAGGGTTTGTTTTCAGAGTAACCAACTGCACAATGACACCCCTGCTCAAGGGAGATTTTTTGTTTCAAAAGTTGTTACAGCTCAAATGTATTTTACATTTTAGCAACAGTACAAACTGGTGTAATAAAAGGCATGCTTTTATAATGCACTCCACGGGAGAGCCTGAGCTAAATTGCAGTTTAATTTTAAGTTTGCTATAAGAATATTTGAATGAAAAAGAACTCACAGCAGTGCACCCTTTTACTCCTAAGGAAAATAACTACAAACTATATACCCATTACAATGTTTACTGCTCCTTTCATTGAAATATAAATAAGGACACTGTTCAATATTCAGTGACAGAGAAAAGCATCTGTTTTCCTTTTCTTGAATAAAATACTTTACTAAAACATTTTTAGCAAATAATATTGTAAATGCTTTGAGTTTACTATGGAAAGCAATATTTAATGCAACATGAATGATTAATTTGTAGCCTGCCCAGAATGATAGAAACCTTGTCATGGAATGTCCAATCCCCTGTGGCTGAAAAATAAATTAAACTTTAATCTGTTATTGCCTTTTCTTAACTGACAGATAGATAGAATATAAATTCTAACCATGTCCCAGGTTAAGAATTGGGAATAAGCCAACCTTTAAGAAATCTTAAACACACAGACAGCCTAATGCTTTCAAAGAGTGCTTTTCAAATGCCAAGGAAAGATTGCTTAAATTTCTTATAGACTTGCTCAGTTAATCTCCTTTTTGTTATTTACTTTTGGTGGTGCATTGAATGCTATAGTCTATGTCCAATATCTGTGTTCAGATTTAGATCAGATGGAATGGATGTAGGAACACTATAACAGAAGGGTTTGAAAAGCAATACATGAAGGATGTGCTGTTCGTCTCTCTTCTAGGAAATGTAACTTCTATACCACAGATGACTCTTATACAGGCAATTAAAGCTAAATTATAATGCAGAATAAATGACGTTAACGTTCACACTCAAGCAATCAATGACAAGTATAGTTTAAAGATAGAAGAGCTTTAATTCCACAACCCCCTGTACTTCATTGATTATGTAATACATAGTCGATGAGAGCAAATCACAGGGAGGTCATGGAGTTCTTATCTCTAAGCCATAACCATCATTTCTGTACTTTTGACTGAGAGAGGAATATCAGTTTTTTTCGTAATATTTTCGTGATCAACATCTTTTTCTATATAAAGTTTTGATCAATTGAGTGTGCTTTGTACATATGATAAAGCTTTTTAAAGAGACAATAATGCTTCATTTTGACTTATGCAACTGCAGAATATGTACAGTCTTATTTTTTTTTTTTATATCTTAATCCCTTTTTATGAATTTGCTATACCTTTCAGGGGTATGTCCTCTGTTATTAGAGGGGGAAGCCCTGCTCTGACAGAATCTGACCAGAAAAAACAGTTACTATGTACTACAATTCCTGCTAAAGAAAAGAATGGAACAAGCAAGGGCTTAAGGGATTTCCCTCCCTCCAATCCTATGGTACTCATATGGATAATACAGTTATAAAGTATACAAAGATCTGTGAAGTGTTTGTATTTCTACTATTAACTCAGTTATTAAAGTATGTGATGCTGCCTTACCAGGCAGGCTGTTAACCTCATTGGTTCTACTTTCCCGAAACATGGCTCAGCTGTCAGTGTTCAACTGAACGTCTCTATTACAGTAGATCATTCTGCTCCCTGCTGCACCTATGTCAGTGAAACAATGAGGGCGAACAGAGTAACCTGCTTTAATATGGACAGGCTGCTGAGCAAAGTGACAGCAGATTCACATAACTGCATTAGAGGTGGGCACTCAGTTCCCTGGCAGTGCATCATTCACATAGGTGGCCCAGATAACAGAGCACTATGCTGCAATTGAGATAAGTGTCTAAGCTCTCACAGTTGAGGGAAAGGAGAGCTAGTGAAGACAGGAAAACTTCAACTGTAAGACAGCCAGACTTCAGGAACCCTAACAGCAGAAATATACAGGTACACTTTGTAATAGGTATTATCCCTATGAGTATTATAGTATTAGAAGGAGCTCTCAAAGCCTTTCTCCTTCTACAGTGGTGCATTGTACCACAAACCCTGTTTTTTGCTCAGATTATGTTAGAGCAGGTGTTAAATGTAAAAAAGATAAGGATAAGCATTTTGATTAATTGCTTTAAGTCTAATTATGTGTTTGACAGAGAGCTTCATACACAATCAACTTTTTTCATCTTGATTGGTCAAGGGAGCATCACGTGTATGTCTGCCTTTTTAATCTAATCTTTTTTGCTCAATTGACCATGAAAAATATATTTAAGTCAAATGTTTTGCTTGAGAACATGGTTTTACATGTAAAATGGAAGATTTTCTTCTATTTTTAGCAATGTTTGGTTTCATCAAGTTTGTTTTGTGTGCTTGGGTAGAGTTTTGCCCAAATGAACTTCATAAGCATGATTGACATATGCTTCTATTTTTAAATTATTTAAAGCTATTCTTTTTTTTACCAATCAAGCACACTTCACTTGCTTGACTGAACAAAGAGAAACTTTATTCAAACCTAACCTACCTGACCTCAAGACTCCACTGTGAAAGAACAGGAAAACCAGTATTAAGTTTTTATTGCTCATGCATGGACTGGTAAATTCAGAACCTGGTATTTCTGGAAAGGGACTACAGATGAACAAGTGGGAAATTAAATCAAATAGTCCCCACAGGATGTATCACAGTAAAACATTTGGTGGATATCCATTCAATAGATTTGTTTATAGCCTTGAAGAAACATCTCTAACAGCAAAAAACCTATAATGGGGGAAAAATCTAAGTAACACATTCTTATATCAAAAATAAATTATCAATACTACTGATTTGTAACAATGTTAAATATGTGTACAGAATCACACCATAGGGTGGATTCAGATATGAGACAGCAAATGAACAGTGTATTGGCTTTCATTGCAACCTATTAAAATGAATGATAACATTTTACTTACAAAAAATAAATATATTGTGGAGTATTTTGAATTAATAAAATAAGGCCAGTTTTACTGAAGATAAATGTTTCCTTTAAAAGTTATTATAGAACAACTTTTTAAAAATAATTCAGTTTATCCCCTATTCGGTAGAGCTTCCTATGTAGAACTATAGTCGCTACCCAGAAGTTTTCCAAAGACAGCAAAAGAATTGTGCATTTTGTTGTCTGGTTTGAACATTGTCTGATGTTGTAAATTAAGTACCTTCCAGCAGTGGGAGTTATGGATGGGCAACATTTACCAACTCAAAAGCAAAACAGGTGAAAAACGTCACTTCCCGACAAGCAGAAAGTGTTTCACATGAGTAATGATTTCATGTTTTTTTTCCTCCTAGCATTGATATCAATGGTAAGACTGAATTTCCCCAGCAGGTGGCAAGTTTCCCTTCTTTTCCAGCAGGGATAATATAAAAGTGATGTCAGGTTCCTTCAGCATGTAATTTCTGTATATGTGTGTGTGTGTATATATATATATATATATATATATATATATATATATATATATATATATATACGCAAATAAAGTGACGTTGGAGCATAGTTTAGGAAGGCTTGTGGGCAGGAAATGTGTTCTCTGTGGCAGGGGAGTTTGGGGGACTCTGGGGAGTGTCAAGGGAGAAATGAGATTTATTAAAAATACCCCACAATCTTGAGTGAGCTGGCTGTTCTGTCTTAGAGGAGTTTTAGGTCATGTAAAGAGAGAAATGAGATTTAACTGAAGTACCCCAAAATCATTTGTGACTGAGAAGATACAGGCAGCTGTAATCCAAATTCTTTCCTGAGCTGGATGAACCTCTGCCTTTGACAGAATATTTAGCAGATTAACACTACATAGACAGCCAGAAGAAGATGGGTCAGCATATTTATGAAGGTCTATCATCATCTGTAGTGGAAAGAAAATAAAGACAGCAGTGATATTTGGAGAAAGAGAAACCGGAAGTTGATACTAGCTAAAGACAAAGAGGGGAAGAAGCAGTTGCACAGGGAGCGTGCTTTTTGTTAACAGTGACAGGGAAAGTTAAGGAAAAAAATAGCCTGACTGCAGGTAACAGAGACAGGGACTCTAATGTGAACATTGAATGAGGCAGACAGACACTAGAAGAGAGAATTTTGCAAAGAACAAGACATCACATAGAAACAGCTCTGATATATAATTCACTGTTAAAATACACACACACACACACACACCTTAATAATGTCCAGCAAATATACTAGGAGGAGGGGGAGGGCAAAAGGAGTAGGAGCAGTGCAGGGATGTGTTAGTAAAGTGGTAGTCCAAAAGGTGAATGTAGCCATGGTTCCTGCAGCATGAGCAGTCAGCGTGCGCGGAGGTTCCTCCTCCTGAGGATGTTTGTCAAAATCCCATAAAAATTTCCACCACCACCAGTAATATTAATAAACCATCTAAGAACACTGAAGATGACAGCGAGTCACATTCTAGTGCTGATGGCATAATGAAATAAAGTATTTGAGACTTCAAAAAGCATAGTAGTGGGGAATAAGCTGGGGGCAAGGCTGAGGATGACTATGCTGATGTAGAATATATGCCTCCAGCATCGTCCTCTTCTTCAAATATGGATGACGTTGAGCGTGAGATATAAAATAGCCAGAAAATATCTGAAAGGCAAAAATCCAGTTTTCCACTACTGAAAAAGACAACTGTGCCTGTTTATAAACTATTTTAGAAATCAGTTGAAAAGTCTGACTATGGCCAAGTAAAGAAGCCTAAAGATACACAATTTTCCTTCCAGTCATCATCAGCATCATCACTGCTTCAAAGTCCAACTCCCACTCAGCTACACGCACTATTGTTGATTAACCAGCAGCAATGTGCACAGTGTATGTAAGGGACATTATGAAAAATGGGAAGGACTGGGAAGTATCACAACAACTGACACATGTTCTTTTATATTAAGCAACAAGCACAACTGCAACCAAACACCTTAACATTTAAGTCAGCAATGTAAAACCATGCCCCAAGAAACCAGGTACCGCTGTCACTATGGCCTTTGGCCACTCTGCTAAAAAAATTTTATGAAGTGAGCGGAGGGATTTTGGGGTGAAAGAGACACACCCAGTTACCTCCTATTCAACATAAAAAAAACCCTACCCTATCTGCATAATTTCACCCTCCCTAAAAAATATTGGTCTTGAAAATCTCTAAAAGTTCTCCTCTCCAATCCGTCAATGGCAAAAATAACACAGTGCCTCACAGCAAAAATAATCTTCAGAAGTGTCAGACAGGCCCCCCCCAAAAAAATCCAAAATGACAAACACTATTTACACATCAACTAAAATTGTGAAATGGGTTACAGTATCTCCCAACTCCAACTGTGGGTATTTCTTTCCCTTTTAAATATGTATCCCTGGAAGGCAGATAGAAGGACCAATCAAATTGCAGATTTTAGATGGAATTTACCATTTCAAGGAACCAGGGGAAGGACAGCAGCCTAAAAATGCAATACATGATGGCAACTAAATGTATACATATATACAAAGATGAAGAATATAGTTTTATCAGGAGCAGTATTGACTCATATATATATTGCAGGAATATATCATACATATTGCAGGAATCAATATTGCTGCATATCCTTGTTAACTCATGTAGTCAAACCTCTGTGTGCTTATTACAGTGATTATTATATGGCAGATCTGTTAGCTTACTGCATAGGTGTATATTAACTCCTGCAGTAATATGGTAACATAGTAAATTTGATAGAAAAAAGACACAAGTCCATCAAATTCAACCATTGCCTCATAACCCAGAGACAGTACTGAAGTTAAGAGATTTTTTCTTACACTGCTGAAAGCGAAGAGGTCTGTTACCTAATATGCAGTATACAGAGATAGGTTTCACCTGCCAGAATAATAGTAGATAATATGATTTATCTATGATTTTGATTATCTCTATCTTACCTGGAACGGCACAAACATTAGCCAGCACTCGGCACAAACTCCCTTGGCCAATATGTATAAAGGCAACCTGCGGTTATTCTGGAGTAAACCATCTGCACCTCAGGGAACAAATACAAACTCCTAAATTCCATGCACTTAAATATAGGTTTTTAACCCCTTGAATACTAGAGATATTTCCAAAGCATTGCTTCACAATGCATTGTACACCCTACTAGAATTCAAGGGGTTAAAAGCCCAATTAAAAATTGTAATTTGTCCATTGTGGAGTAGTTGGTTTACTCCAGAATAACTTCAGTTTTCTTTTATAAATATGGGCTCATGTTCTTTATATTGGTGGAAAGGGGAGACACCCTACCCTTTCAAGAGTTACCACTAGAACAGATTCATGCATGGGGAGCTGAGATATCCAGCCTGAAAGCAACAGTCACTGCATTTGACAAACATTACTCTTTCCGGGAAGCTGCCTCCCTGCTGCCTACCACTCAGTGCAGCTACACCCTCTGCAGTATCCTATAAACACCCCTAACTACACCTGCCTTGGCCTTTTGGGTGTTAGAGATGTATTTATTGCACTGCAAAGCATCTCTACCACCCAAGAAGTTAAAACTGCTTTTGGTTGTAGCTATAAATTCTGCCAATGTCATACTAATTACTAAGACCTCGGAGTGCTGTTTTCAGTCTACTTGTGAAACATCTTACAAATACAAATAAATAAACAAATACCCAGGCGATCCCACAGTTCCCAGCTGTATAAATACAAAATAACTTTTTTAGAGGGAATCTCACTACTTAATAATGTATATACTTCAACTATCTAATTACAGATGAGGTGGATATGAAAGGTTCCTTTCGAAATAGATGAATCAAGTCACTCAATAATATTATAGTCCACTTACGATTAGACAATTACTGTTTCACAGTGTCAAGAGTATCTTTATGTCTCTCTCTCACTCACTTCTGACTCCACAGTAAACGATCTTTTTTCATATATGTTGTATCCATGTAGTCATCGAAGTTACCATTAATTCTTGCACATGCCGAAAAGTATCTCTATATTCCTCTCCCTCGCGCTCTTTACTCCACAGTTAGCGTTCTCCCGAGGACAAGTAAAATATAAAGATATAATATTTTTAGTATGGCTTCACAGTCTAATTCAAGAAGTACAAATATCCACTTACTTGTATAATGCTTTTATATCCACGTGGGTCGTCTATTGGTCACTCTCCGATATACCAATATCCAATATATTCAATTTCTCGATCCCAAACTTCTCTTTACTGCCCTCTCCGTGTTCAACTGGCACGGGAGGCTTACATCAAGCAACAGATTCTCGGATTGGATTAGATGTATATTCTCTTTATTGAAGAACAATAAAACATTAAAATGACATTTTTGAGTAGTGCTCACTCTGGCCGCAAACACAAAGGATCCTCCAGACTCTACTTAGCGACCTGCGCTAACGTAGTCGGATCACTGTGCAATCCAATACAAATCGGTATTGGATTGCACAGTGATCCGACTACGTTAGCGCAGGTCGCTAAGTAGAGTCTGGAGGATCCTTTGTGTTTGCGGCCAGAGTGAGCACTACTCAAAAGTGGCATTTTAATGTTTTATTGTTCTTCAATAAAGAGAATATACATCTAATCCAATCCGAGAATCTGTTGCTTGATGTAAGCCGCCCGTGCCAGTTGAACACGGAGAGGGCAGTAAAGAGAAGTTTGGGATCGAGAAATTGAATATATTGGATATTGGTATATCGGAGAGTGACCAATAGACGACCCACGTGGATATAAAAGCATTATACACGTAAGTGGATATTTGTACTTCTTGAATTAGACTGTGAAGCCATACTGAAAATATTGTATCTTTATATTTTACTTGTCCTCGGGAGAACGCTAACTGTGGAGTAAAGAGCGCGAGGGAGAGGAATATAGAGATACTTTTCGGCATGTGCAAGAATTAATGGTAACTTCGATGACTACGTGGATACAACATACATGAAAAAAGATTGTTTACTGTGGAGTCAGAAGTGAGTGAGAGAGAGACATAAAGATACTCTTGACACTGTGAAACAGTAATTGTCTAATCGTAAGTGGACTATAGTATTATTGAGTGACTTGATTCATTTATTTCGAAAGGAACCTTTCATATCCACCTCATCTGTAATTAGATAGTTGAAGTATATACATTATTAAGTAGTGAGATTCCCTCTAAAAACATTATTTTGTATTTATACAGCTGGGAACTGTGGGATCGCCTGGGTATTTGTTTATTTATTTGTCTTATCTACCTATTTGGGTATAATAGGAATTTGGGCTGAACCCTGTGAATTCCCTATAAGATATATTTGCTGGGTGAAGGATACGCAGCGCCGAAAGAATTATCTTTTTTCATCTTACAAATACGCTTATAACTTGTTATGAATTTATTGCAGTGCATTGGAAATGTGATCTATTTTTATTGAAAAACAATGTAAAGTGTGTATCTCTGAGACAACTCTGTACAAAAGCATTTTACTTTTATCCCAGTAAATGTTATAAATTAGCATTCTTTAAAAAGGGTTAGAAAAGCCGAATGACTGCAATAAATTGAATTAATTCCCTATGCAGTTAATTTAGGAATAATTATTAATTATGTATGTGGTGACAAACAAAAGACTAACCTGCGATCCTCTATATAAAATGAACATGTGTGCCCTGTAATGAGCATAAATTATAGTTCTTAGCAAATAAGTGTGCCCTGTATTGAGCTTATATAATATTTCTTTGTGGAAAAAAGTGAGAATTTAGTCCCACAAACTGGCCAATTCATGTATAAGCTTGCCACCCTGCCAAGGTATTTCGCTTTGCGGCAAGTCCTACTCTAATATATCTATAAAAAACTATCTAAATTTAAAAATTCCCTGAAGAAATATTGTAGTAAACACGATAGAAGGGGACCCCTTTGAATTAAATTTTGATGTTTTTTATGCTTGTGGGTCCCAGTGTATTGCAATTAAAAACAAAGGACATACAATGTGACATGTATGTGGTGAATAAAAGCATTAAGTATATATTATATAGTGACTATTTACTGGAGAAAGCATCAAACTGTGAAATTTCAGTGGTTTGTATTTGTTTTTGAACATGCATGATGAAGCTCTTTTTAATCTCACCTTTTCTCTTGGCAAACTAATACGCTACTTTGGGTTTTGCCATCATTTCTATAGTCATGACACCCAAATCTATCCTTCCTCCCCAGACATCCCCCCTTCGCTCCTGGCATGTGTATCTAATGGTCTCTTTACTGTGTCTTCCTGGATGCCCTCCCATCATCTAAAACCTAAGCTAATCAAAACCTAACATAATTTTCCCTCCCTCTCCAACAAACCTTATCTTGGATATTTCCCCACATGCAGTCAATTTACAACTCATGCAGCCTCCATCTACTTAACATCTCTACTCTAACTCACTCCTAATAGGCCTTCCTATCACCTGACAAATCCCACTACAGTCCATAATGGGTTCTGCTGCCATACCACTCTACTTCACGCATCACTTCTCCAACACTACTAGTCTCTGCCAATCCCTACACTGGCTCCCATTAGAATTAAATTAAAAATTTCAGGGAAGCCTACATCAACCCCCATAATCATTGAGGAAGCCCAGATCAACAGCCTGTCCAAATTCTACTCACTCTTTTTCCCTTCTACAAACTCTCCTACCAAAAACCCCATTATGACCTCTTTATTCACACAGAGTTGTGTTCTCCCAAACAGACCCACTAGGTGACTGGACCACTGTGCTGAAAAACACTTCTTTCTACCACCCACTAATGTGGCAGAAGGCACTTACACCACCTAGCACTTAAACCTTCTGTGTCCTATCTACCTTTCCTCTAGCCTGTAAGATCTCATGAGTAGGGACCTCTCATTTTTTTTTGGTTTTCTATGTTCTTTTTGTACTGTTTAATGCATCTGTACGTCTATTCCCTACTGTACAGCGATGCAGAATAAGATGACGCTGTATAAATAAAGGATAATAATATTTTCTAATTTACTTTTCCATCCCCAAACAAAGCAATGATATCATGAACATAAAGGGAACAAAAACCCTTATTTTATAAAAATAAATGTTTGTTTTTTAAGATTTTTTTTCTGGTTACAAAAACAGGTACTACCACTGCTGGAAGACAATTATACGGTTCCCTCAAAGAAGGGGTGAAAGGTCCTGGTGCGTTAAGAATACAGGTTTACACTACCACATTTTGTATTCCCCTGGAATTCCACAAAAAAGTTTGTTCCCTCGATTTTCAGCAAAGGAGACAGACTTTATTTTTTGGCTTGTTCTAAATATGTAGTTAGGCCAAGTGTGGACTTGGAATAGAAGCTGTCGGGACATGCAGAGTAGTCCAAGAAAGAAGGCACTACACATAGGCATTATAGCCTGGACAGGCACCTGTAAAGATATGTGTGTGTGCATATTTATTTGCTTATGAGAAAGCGTGATGAAGTGAATGTATGCACTCTTGGGTGCAACCCTGCATAATGATGTGAGTGCATGTCAGAAGGTGTAAAAGCACCAGAGGTGGCATGAGGGATGGACCCTGGAGGCAGTGGGCAGAGTAGCTGAAGGAAAGGTGGAAGCCTGTGCTACTACGTGGATAGAGAGATTTCCTAGGGTGCGCTGCTTCAGATTGGTGACAACTGTAAGTGTATCCTTGCTGCTGCTGATAGCCAGGTTAAAGGTGTTGACCATAAGGAGCCAGAACCAGATCAGGATGAATGTACCTACACACCAAGAGGTAGCAGAAGCAATCAGAGTCTTCAGCTTAGGAAGCGACAAAGTCAAATTGTCAACCAGGAAACATATTTAGAGACATGTTAAAGGTCATGGCAGGCATAACAGGTTCATGAGCATTAAAGGGATAGTAATGTTTCACAAAAAAACAGCTCCAGTTAATTTTCATAGTATTTGGGCCATGGTGAGTGTTATTTCAATACTGTCAGAGTTGTAGTTCAAGAGTAATTGAATGATAAAGTATCTCACTTCTGCCCCTTTTACCAATGTAACTATACTCACCTCAGAGCAGCAAGATGGATCGCAGAGAGCGACAATCTTCAGTGAGCATAAGGAAAAGCCTGAAAAACCTGTCAAGGGGGCCAGGGTTTTCCTTATGTTCACAGTAAGAAGATTGTCCCTTGCTGTGAGCTGTCTGGTCCTGGGGTCAGATTCCACATCTGAGGGGAGGTGGCGTACATTATGTAAAAGGGGCGGGAGGGGGAAATTTTATCTTTCACTTATTCTTGAACTACAACTCTGACAGTACTGAAATAACACTCTCCATGGCCCAAATACTATGTAGATTAATTGGAGCCGCTGTTTATTTACTATCCCTTTAAACAGCCAAAGTTTGGAGCTGGAGGATCAAGTTAAAAAATTAATAGGAAAGCCAAGGTATGATTCTCTAGATAATACCTAGAGACATGCAGCCAAATTCAGATATAACTCTTTGCTCAGGCAAACACTGAACAAAGACTGGGTATTATATATATACATGCAGAAGAATGAAGATGCCAAAAGTTATCGTAACAGAGCACCCTACAAGTTCTCAAAGGGTTAACTTTCTCCCAATACAGTTCTGTTTTTTACTGGCGGTTCCTTCCTGCTGGAACATTAATGGAAAAGTGAAGAATGTTTCTCATTCCACCCAAATTTCTGTGGGAAGGAAATATTAAGGCAAAGCTAAAACAAATCAGAGTATGGACAAAAGAACTAGTGCCGACATCAACAGAGACAGAAATGGCTAGAAATAGTTGGATAGAACAAAGTGGCTTCCTATAGATGTTCCGACTGTACCACATGTAGCAGGCTGTTCCCAGGAATGCATTTTCATCATCCCCACACAAATACAAGTTAACCTGCATTTCAGAATAAGTTGTAAAGTTCATGTCTGCCCCTGTGGACTGTTCTACATTGGCAAAACTATGAAGTATCCACAAAGCTGGAAGGCTAAACATCACTTATTCATAAAACAAGAGAAGGAAAATCTGGCAAAACTGTTGTCAGACACGTTTTGGAACAAAGCATCCTTCCTTACATCAGAAGTACATTACTATTAAACATTTACCACCACTGAGGTGTGGAGGTGACTGGGACAGCTTGATGCTTAGGCAAGAAGCTTGTTGGATAAGACAACTTAATATGCATAGTTTTATGGAATTCATGACGTTTTAAGTCTTGCTTAATTTACGTCCCTTTTTTTTAAAAAATTTATTTCTTGCCTCCCTGCTTACTCCAGTTTCGCATTCTTCCCTTTTTTCTTAGGTGACTATTATTTTCCTCTTTCCTTCTCCACTTGGTGTACTACACTTCTCCCTTCTTGCGATGAATGAATGAACATGTTTATTTATATAGCACAAGTGTACACAGCACTTTACAATTTAAGGCTTTAGACAATACAGGATTAAAAGTGCTTTGCAGAGTGAAACACTGGATGTGAGGTCTCTGTCCGAAAGCTTACAACCTGTATTGTCTGTGTCCCTGATTCCTGCAGAGGTACTTTTCCTGGGGACTGTAGCTGGATTATCACATTTGTTATTCCTCCTACGTATACAGATCATGCTTTGTCTCTCACTGGAAAAAAGAACAGAACGGGAGGGTGCCCAATAGTACCTGTTATCCCAATATGGCTCTGAAATATAGATAAAAATAATACTCACAAGTGAAGTTGTTACACAAAGGCTTAGACCAATAAGTAACTCAATTTGCTTGCAGGGATATAAACCCGCTTCTGCTCGGGTATTCTTCTTTTGAAGGGAAGGATCCAAAACACAGTGATGTATTTATTTCTGTCTATGCACTATATATCACACCATCTCCATTGAGTCTTAGGCTCAGGTAGAAAAGATTATTTCACTTGCTTTTCTGATTCTGTCACATATCAGTCAAAATGGTTTGTTTAATTAATCAATTTTTTTTTTTTTTTCTCTCTCTACAAACCCATACCCATACAGTTGTCTACCACCAATACTCTATCAAGCAATTACAGCTTCCTCTATTTACCTGTCTGCCTACACTAGCTAACTTCAAAATTCAGCTTGTCACTCTCTCTCTCTCCCCCAAGCACAGACTGGAAAATGTTTCAGGTTGTCACCACCTTAGTACTTTAGCACAGTGTGAATATATAGGAATATGTTCTACTTGGTAGGAGTACATTATTATCATTTATTTCAATGCAGTGAAAATGGCATTTTTCACAGAAACTGCTGCAGAAGTCAGGAAATGTTGTTTTTCACATGTTCCACTTTTAAGGTGAAAAACGTTGTCCACACTATCCATAATATGGGTTTATTGTCCCTTTGTACTGGTAGTATTACAACAGTTTGATCTCATGTGAAAAGTCATGCTGTGACATTCACTGATGTATACATATGCATAACAGCTTCCATAATAGTAAAATAAATTATGGTTTTCAGCAGGTTGGAGTACCAATGTTGCCCTAGATTAAACTCAGTTGTTAAGTGTTATCACTGGTTTTAGCTAACAAATTCCCATAGAAGATATGAGATGGCCAGTTATGGTCCGGCCATTGCTGAACAGATGAATAGCGAATGCTCAACAAAATCCTTTTATTTCCTTGCACACTTAGCTATTTATGGCTTGATGAATTCTGGCTAGGAAAAAAATAAAACATATATTCTGCTTGTAAAAAAAATACCCCCCCCCCCCAACCAGTGGAAAAACAGTAACAGTTCCACATATATTAACCCTCTGAGATACAAGAAAAAACAATACGTTTAAGACTTGGGGAGGTGACACGTGGAACACTCAAAGGGATAAAAGTTTCACTTAAAACAACAGTTGTATTATCCCCCTTTGATGCAGTTGTTTTGGTCCAGAACCTGTTTTCTTTTGTGCATAACATATACTGTAGGTCCTTGTACAGAAGAAACTGTAGGGACAAACCAAATGCACCATAGGTGAGAGATAAAGATTCCAGAATTCAAGGGGTTAAAATCACAATTTAAATAAACAGAGATTTCTATCTGTTTCTTATAGTGCAATTGGTTTTCTCAAGTATTGCCCCCCAAAGCTAAAGGGCTGCATTTCCAAAAGAAAAGTGGAGAAATTCTGGGGCAAATCAACTGCCCCCATAGGGGAGAAACTAAAACCTACATGGCATTTAATAGAGATTTTTTGAATACTAGAGATGTTTCTAATGCAATGCTTTAGAGACCTCTCTAGCACTCAAGAGGTTAATCTCCCCATTTAAATCAATGGTACATTTTGGAATAGTCATTTTCCTATAAGGTGCAATTAGTTTGCTCCAGAATGCCTTCACTTTTCTTTTGAAAATAAGGACTTAACCCTCTGAATGCCAGAGGGCTGTCCAATCACACCCTCTCTGTCATTCAGAGGGTTAAAGGGACGGTAATGTCCCAAAAAATGTCCAGTTTTGTAGAGGTTAAAATATTAATCAATATGCTCCAAGCCCTATCTCTCAAACCGCTATGGTTTGAGAGATATAGGGATTCAAAGTTCCCTCTCCCTCCCCTTCTCCTGATGTCAGCGTCTAGCTGACAGCAGGATATCCCTGTCCAGGGACCAACAGGTGGTTCTGCAGCAGACCAGAAATCACGTTATTGCTAAAGAATTCATTAATTGGAAAGGTCTAAAAGGTGTGCCTGGTTTGCAAGCACACTTTGTAGACATTTTCAGTGAATTAATTTTTTATAGATAATGCGATTTCAGCTCTGCTGCAGAGCTGCCTGCTGGTCCCCGGACCGGGATCTCCTGCTGTCAGCTAGACGCTGACATCAGGAGAATGGGAGGGGGGGCAAACTTTGAATCCCTATATCTCTCAAACCATAGTGGTTTGAGAGATAGGGTTTGGAGCATATTGGTTAACATTGTAACCTCTACAAAACTGGAGATTTTTGGGGGACATTACTGTCCCTTTAAGTGTAGTTTATGTTTTTTTTTTTGTTTTTGTTGTTTTTTTTTTAAACACAGAAGCCAAAGCTTATGATTGTGATCTACAGACAAACAGAACATCCCACTGACTTAAATGGTGCTTTTAACCCTTTCAGTGCCAGAGGGGCAAGCAACACATTGCTTTGCAATGTGTTGCATACCTCTCTGGCGCTGAAAGGGTTAACCACTTTAATGCTAGAGTAGGCTCCAAAACACTGTTAAACAAAGCACTTTGGGACCTCTCTAGTGTTGAAGGAGTTAAATGCCCCTTTTAACTCAATGTGAGTTTTGGGAATGTTTTCTCTCCTATAGTGCAGTTAGTATTCCCAAGAATTAAGCTAGTTTTCTTTAATACATACTACACCGTAGCCTGTGCAATACACTACAATTTTATACCACAATTTGTCCTTTTTATTTTTATGGGTTAGTCGTAAAGAATTTAGTACAAACAATTCTCAATGACTTGAATTATTTGATGCAAGTACATATGCATCATAGCTTTTTAGAGCATTTCACTAAGCATTTAGCAGTATTAAAGAATAAAAATAAATAAATCAACAGCATTAAAGAGATAGTTATGGTTCACAAAAAAAAAAAGCAGCGATTAATCTTCGTACTATTTGGGTCATGGAGAGTGTTATTTGAATACTTTCAGAGTGTAGATCAAGAGTAATTGAATGATAAAGTATCCTCCTCCCGCCCCTTTTACTGATGTAACACTGCTCATCTCAGAGCAGCAAGAGTGTCCGGATGGATCGCAGAGAGGAACAATCATCAGTGAACATAAGGAGAAACCTGAAAACCTGTCAAGAGCAGAAGGTTTTTCCTTATGCTCACTGGAAGGTTATTAAAAACCTCTACAGTCCTCCTAACCATTCTTACCCATCAGCTTTACCCATAGGCAAAGAATTGATACAGTGCCCTTTAGACATATGTAATGCATTCAACAACTACTTTGTTGGATGCGCCACCACTCTGATTACACAAAACAAAAGTAATTCTGAAGTAAAGACATGCACAGATCAGCTATTGTCACTTGCTACTTGGTCCAATGATGTCAGTAAATGAAAGTGAAATATATGACCACCTCCTCAACCCAAAAATGAAATCACAATCTGGCCCTGACCAACTAACAGCAATGTTATTAAAGCTCAGTGCCTCAGTCACTGCCCACCCTATTACAACCCTAATTAATGTCTCCCTGTCATCTGGATATATGCCCAAAGCCTGCAAAGCAGCTAGAGTTGTGCCTATCCACAAAAGTGGGGATAAAAATGTAGTATCAAATTACAGACCAATATACCTACTCCCCACATTGGCTGAAATCCTAGAGAAATGTGTCCATGTACAACTATATAAGTATTAGTGCCTGACCAGTTTTTTCACCCCCCTCCAATCGTTCAAATCACTCTACAATCACTGCCCTCCTAAAAGTAACCAGTGATATCCAGACTGGTATGGAAAATAGTGACATCACTGGAGCTATTTTCCTAGATTTTGCAAAGGCCTTTGATACAGTAGACCATAGTATTCTGATAAGTAATCTCCAAAGTTCAGGACTGGGTAATCATTCTCTAAAACTGGTTCAGATACTATTCATGAGACAAAATGCAATATGTGTCTTTTGATGACAATACCTCCCTTCCACTCAAAGTTACAAGTGGGTTTCCCCAAGGCTCCATCCTTGGCCCTCTTCTATTTTCTCTGTTTATAAATGATCTGCCCATGGTTTGTAAAGCATCTTCTGTACACGTGTATGCAGATGACACTATAATATTTGTAAAAAATTCAAACGTATCACAACTGGAGGGTGTATTACAGCATGATTTCTCTTAAGTTGAAAGATGGATAGCAAAGAACAAACTATTCCTAAACACTGACAAAATGGTCACAATGTTATTTGGTACAAAGCATAAACTACCAAATCTCTGTAATACCAATCTATCCATTGTAACAGAGTCTAAATTGTAAACTGACCAAGTGGACTCCTACAAATATCTTGGTATGTGGCTTGACCTCAACCTCACTTTTGGTCTTCATATTGATAAATTAATGTCCAAACATGATCCCAAAATAGGTACTCTGTTTAGAAACAAATCCCGTTTAAATCCCCTGGTAAGAAGATGTATTGTACAACAGATGATAATGCCAGTCATAGACTATGGGGACGTAGTGTATGTTCCTGCGCCACAAATCCATCTTGCTGAAATTGACACTCTGTATAATTCATTATGCCGCTTCATCCTTCAATGTAATTACACAACCCATCATTGTGATACGTATGAAGAACTAAATTGGCTAATACTTGAATCTGGACGTGCCCTTCACCTCCCTTGAAAACTTCCAGACCACCTGAGCAGTACGCTCACTCCAGCTCTCCCTACTAATTATAACCTCCGCTCCACTGCTAACAACTCACTGAGTATACCACATTTCAAGAAAGAAGCGGTCAACCTGCCTTCTCCTCAGAGCTCCGAATGTGTGGAACAATGTGCCTGAAATAATCAGATCTTCTCCCAGTCTAAGATCCTTAAAAATAACTGCTTCTTTATCTAAAAACAATATGCAACTATATATAACATATGTGTATATGTGTGTGTATATATGTATAATGTCTCTGTATTTGTGCAAATACGCAACTCTTGCTGTAAACACTCCTGGACATTCTTCCTGGTAAAACATTTTCTAAATAAATGAATAAATAAAAAAAAGAAGATTGTCCCTTGTTGTGAGCTGTTTGGTCCCAGGACCAGATTTCACATCTGAGGGGAGATGGCTTACACTCGGTAAAAGGGGCAGGAGGTGGATACATTATCATTCAATTACTCTTGAACTACAACTCTGACAGTGTTGAAATAACACTCTCCATGGCCCAAATACTATGAAGATTAATTGGAGCTGCTGTATTTCTGAAACATTACTATCCCTTTAAATAAACTCTAGCACCACAAAAATTATCTGGGGTTATCAGGAAAATTCCTTCCCGACTCCAAAAGTCAGTTATTTCCCTGTATTTGCTTTCAAACTAACTGGCAGAATTCTCACTATTGCTCTGAACTAGAAAGGTATCCATTACTTTTAACCCCTTCGCATCCTGTGATGTACCCGGACCGTCACGCTGGTCCGGCACTTAAGGACCAGTGACGGTCCTGGTATGTCACATACTTTTACTCACCGCGCTCCTGCAGGAGCGCGGTGAGTAATACCGTGGACTGAAGTTGATCGCTCCAAGACCGGAGCGATCTCTTTCAGTCCTTCTTTCGATGTGCCGCCCCACGTGATCAGTCACGTGGGACGGCATGTCAAACTCGTCTATCTGGTCCTTTAAGGACCAGACGCCGTGGGATCGCTGGACCTTAAGGGGTTAAATCAGCTATAGTATCTGCAAACACAGTATGCCAAGGCAAAGCATCACATAAGTTTACTGTTCATACAAAAAAAAAAAACCTGCCTTTGTTTTAGCTGAAAGCACATTTCCTCTACTCTTAACCCCTTAAGGACCACAGGGCTTTTTTTTTTTTTCTTCGCTTCCGGTTCAGGGCTTCCGGAGTGGCGTGCAGCCGCGCCGGGAGCCCTGAACTCCGTGACATACCAGGACCGTCACTGGTCCTTAAGTGCTGGACCGCCGTGATGGTCCTGGCACGACAATGGTCCTTAAGGTGTTAATGGACAGGGTTGCCACCCAGCCGGTATTTTACCGGCAGGCCGGTAAAAAATTGGCATCTGTCCAATGTTAAGTCTATGGAGGGAATACCATGGCCAGTATTTTTTTGAAGAAAAGGTGGCAACCCTATTAATGGATGACCTCTTGTTTTATCCTAAATGCTCTGAATAAATAGTTACACACAGAGTTCTTTGTATTGATCTTGAATATATTTCTAAATCTATCACGCTTAGGTGTCTCTTCTCTAATGTCTCTCTTTATAACTAGATCCTGCAATCCTTTTATCAACTTTATAACACGGTGATCAATTAAATGACAAATAGCACAAACAACATTAATTAAATGCTCTTTGAACAGGACAATTTACTAAAATGCAAGTTTTTAACTATAATTTAGGGATATGACATATTCATAATTCATTTTTAGAATGTATATACACCTATTTATTTTTCCAGTGTTATAAGTAGCATTCGGTTTTACAACTTTCTTTTGCTTAAATATTAAAAAGGAGAGAAGAACTGCCAATCAATGTTCTTGAAATTCTATCCATATTCATGTGCACTAAACAAGCCGCTCTGCAGAGCCATGGGATTTTAACGCTCTGCTGGTTTAAATTTCATATATATTTATGGTGAAGAGCAACCGGGTTTTAGAATGGAGCTTCTTCTGTATTATTTTTTTTTTTTTTGACTGGGTAACTAAAATAATAGACCAAGGGGGAGCAGTAGATATAGCTTATCTAGATTTCAGTAAAGCATTTGACACTGTCCCTCATAGAAGACTCATAAATAAACTGCAGTGTTTGGGTCTGGATGTAAAAATAGTTAAATGGATAAGGCAGTGGCTGAGTGACAGAAGACAGATGGTGGTAGTCAATGGAGAATATTCGAACGAAAGGAGTGTTACTAGTGGAGTACCTCAGGGATCTGTACTGGGACCCATTCTTTTTAATATTTTTATTAGTGATATTGCAAAAGGTCTTCAAAGTAAGGTATGCCTTTTTGCAGATGATACCAAGATACGCAATATGGTATATATTCCAGGGGGAATAAGCCAAATGACAAATGATTTGGGTAAATTAGAAGAATGGTCAAGAGTGTGGCAGATGCAGTTTAACGTTGATAAATGTAAAATAATGTACTTGGGACATAAAAATCTAAAGGAAAAATATACTATTAAGGGAATTGTACTGTCAGAGACATCAGAGGAAAGGGATTTGGGAGTAATTATCTCTAATGACTTAAAGGTAGGCAGGCAATGTAATAAAGCGGTGGGGAATGCAAGCAGGGTACTTGGTTGTATAGCTAGGGGCATTAGTAGCAGAAAAAGGGAAATGGTCATGCCACTCTACATTTCTCTAGTTAGACCTCACCTAGAGTGTTGTGTACAGTACTGGAGACCACATCTCCAAAAGGATATAAATACTCTAGAGAAAATTCAAAGAAGGGCTACTAAAATGGTGACTGGTTTACAGGAAAAGAAATATCAGGATAGACTAAAGGATCTGAACATGTATAGCTTGGAGGAGAGAAGAGAGAGAAGGGATACGATTGAAATATTCAAATACATGAAGGGATTCGACGAAGTGCAGGATGGAAGTACATTTCAAAAGAGTAAAAATGTTAGGACAAGAGGCATTAGTCTAAAAATAGAGGGACACAGGTTTAGATGTAATGTAAGAACGTTTTACTTCACCGAGAGGGTAGTAGATAAGTGGAATAGCCTACCAGCAGAAGTGGTAGAAGTTAATACAGTGATAGAATTTAAGCATGCATGGGATAGGCATAAGGATGTCCTTAACTTAAGAAAAGACCAAGGACCAAAAAGGTTTGAGGTTTTTTCTGTAGGAAAATGGGCAGACTAGATGGGCCGAATGGTTTTTATCTGCCATCAAATTCTATATTTCTGTGTTTCTATTTAAGAGAACAAAACTGTGTAACTCAAAACTTGTTATGTGCTCAGTATTTTTTACCAATTTACTATACAAGTCAAAAATAATCTTCCGTAACATTTAAATCCCAACTACAACAATATTGTGGGGAAAAAATCCAATATGTACAAAAATAATATGACAATGGCTCATTAAGTTGCGTTCCAATATGTAATGAGTCAATGTCGAGGTAGACACTGCAAAATTGTAAACTTGGTGAACACATGGCAAAAGTATGGCGATGTTGGTATTTTTTCAGCATATTCACAAGCTTATGATGGCAAAGATATCTTATTGCATTCCACAAGATGGATCCGGGTACAGTTCCCCACAATATTGCCAACCTGAGCCCTTACTGAGCTTTAATGCTCTCTCTCAGTTTCTACTAAAGGGGAACATTCACATTAGAAGAATTTTTGTCCATGGGCATTAGTCAGTATAATTATATCAGCGTTGGTATTTTTTTTAAATTTATTTAGCTACTATTGAAGTTATGAAGACTTAAAATCGGGCACTTCCTCATTCTGCGGCACCCTGTATGTGCGGCACAACAGCACAGGACTTTCCACCTCCCTCCTCACTACTACAGGGAGCACGTTCATGCTTCCCTGCGTAGTGGCATTTATGTGGATTTATGTGTTTATGTGAACACACTCCCTGGGGCAGCTTGGAGGGAGGTGGGAAGTCCTGCGCCATTGTGTCGCACATACAGGGTGCCGCAGAAAGTGGTAGTGGAGAATTTAAGTCTTTATAACTTCAAAAAATGCCAATGCTGATACAGTTGTACTAATTAAAGCCCATGGCCAAATGTTTTTCTAATGGGAATGTTCCCCTTAAAGTGTTAGTAATGTCCCAGAAACATTTTTTTATAGATTTATAGAGGGTAAAAAAAGAATCTCAGCTGTGAGGCTGACAGAAGGAGATCCGTTTCAGCCAACACAATGAGGCTCTTCAGCAGAGCCGAAATTCCGTTATTAGAAAAGAACTACTTCATGGGAAAGGTCTACAAAGTGTGCTTGCAAACCAGGCACACTTTGTAGACCTTTCCAGTGAAGTAATTCTTTTCTAATAACGGGATTTTGGCTCTGCTGCAGAGCCGCCAGCTGGTCCCCGGACTGGGATCTCCTGCTGTCAGCTAGATGCTGATGTCGGGAGAAGGGGAGGGAAGGGGGGACTTTATTTGTGAATATCTCTCAAACCATAGCGGTTTGAGAGATGGGGTTTGTGGGAATGAGATTCTTTGTTTACCCTCTACAAATCTATAAAACATTTTATGGGACATTACTAACACTTTAAGTACAACAGCCTCATAAGAGTATATGTAGAGAAACAAAAATGGTGTAATTCTATGGCAAAACATATGCATGATGATTATAAAATTACCCTTTTTGATGGTACAGACGTCTCTAATATATTGCTCTATAATGCTTTGTAGCCCTCTCTAGCATTCTTATTTTAATCTATTAGGATTTTTATTTGATCCTTGTATTGCCTTAGAATTGCTCCAGTTTGGGTTTCTCTGCTAACAACATTTGGGAAGTCATGCTTTGGATCTCCAGCTGTCCAATCATCCCCACTCCCATTCCTATACACAAATGATTTCTAAACATATCTTAACCCTTTGAAAACCAGAGTGGTGTGCAACGCATTGCAAAACAATGTCCTGCACACCTCTCTGGTCAACCCTTTCAATGCCAGAGGCTTGGGGAATTTTCTACTGAGTATGAGCGGGCCGGGTTGGGGAAAGCCTCCCACATCACCGGTGAAATGACGTGGAAGGCTTTCACCATTCTTTCTCACTCCTACCTGGAAGTTTGAGTGGGATGGAAGAAGTAGAGCCATGCTGCTCACCTGTGCTACATTATGGATGTACAACATATGGACTAGGCATGTGGGAACTGCTGGCAAAGTCTGTAGATTATACTGCCCCCGGCTCTGTATGTGTTAAAGGGCAAAAGGGTTGCAGAGGAGAAAATTCAAACTAAAAAAAAAAACATTTCTCACGAAGATACATTTAAAGGAAGCCAAAAACATACCTAAGAACTCTCATTATCTGACCCAGTGAGTCTGTTTATATACATTGTAAAGGTTGATCCTCAGGGTTTGCTTTTAACTTTCCCCACTTCATTGCACTGTTCCTCCAAGTCTCAGCCCATTTTAAGGGCAAACCTCACCTCTCCACCCAATCCTGGCCCCCGTAATGAAGCCTCACCCAAATAATGACGAGATGCATCGTTTGGACACTCTCATCCCTAGATCGTAGTTGATCTTTGGAGACTTGGGACAAGGTTTTCAAGTAGGCTAAAGAGGAGCCAACCAACTGCACCATAGGGAACAAGTTAAAATTCCCATTAATCTATATGTTGCTTTTAACACTTTGAAAGGTAGACAAGAATGTATTACAAAGATCCATTGTAAAGCTCCTTTTAAATCAATAGGAGTTTTGAGATGTGCTATTTGTCCTCTAGGGGGCAGTTGGTTTGATCCAGAATTGAAACTCTTTAGATTCCTGAATAGTTCTGGAGCTCAATGGTTTAATAATTCAAGGGGAATTAGGGTTTTTTTTTTTTTATTTGTGCACTATGTTTTTAGTTTGTTTGCTCCTGAATTATGTTTTTCCTACAGCTTTACAAATGTTTTATACATCTCACTATTTGAAATGTATTTTGTATAAACCACATCTCCAGTTGCATGTTTTCATTCATTTATGATAAGTTATGCAGGGGAAAGTTGGTATATGGAAATTGTTATTCTTTATTGCACTTGCCATTTTACATTCTTATACCACCTACTGTACCTAAAGCATGCAGGGTATAATGAAGAAAACTGCGTGTTTAGATAAGTAATGCGCATTTTAGTTGGTTTTTACCATAAAGAATTTTTATAATCTGCAGAGTAAATCAATTCCCTGCCTTTAGTACAGAAGCTTGGTATTGTGAGTCCTGGACAAAAATTGATTTAATGGTTTTATTCTGTACTGTGTAATCTTCTTGAGATTTCTATACTTATCTGGAGCACAATAATGCTTTAACAGTGTACTTTCCAGTACATACGAGAATTCAGACTTTATTCTAGTGTTTCTGTTGCTATGAAAAAGTTTATAATTAATATAGCTAATGTTACAAAAAATGTGAAGCTTGATAAAAATTGAGAAATGCATAAAAGTGACTTGACAATTAACCCCTTGTATGCTAGAAATGTCTCCAAAGCATTATCCAAGGGGTTGAAGGTACTGAAGAAAAGGTATGAACCATAACTCCCAACATTTCAAATTGCCAAAGAGGGACACTTGTGTTTTAGGGGGTGTTTTGGGGGTGTGGCTGGTGGGAGGGATATTACCAATTCATTTTTCATGATCTATTGACACCTCCTTGTATAATCTAATAAATAACTTATAACAAGACCAAACTATTTTATTTACACAGACTAATTTATAAACACATATCCTAATGTTTAAACAAAAAATAATGTGAGTTTTATTGCTGTGGAGCAATGGAATACACTTATATACACACCACACAATCTGATCTCCTAAAAAGAGGGACATCAGGGTGGGAAAGAGGAACAGAGGGATTTGGGTCTAAAAGAGGGACTGTCTCTCCTAAAGAGGGACACTTGGGATGTATGATGAACCAACCAACAGCTCAGGGATTGGCGTATTGAAGTCACCATATATACAGACAGTACTGCATGCACAACTCAGCCAGTGCACAACTTGTGTGTGAAGCACCCCTTAACTCCACCCCATACAGCAAGCATAAGAAAGAGGAAACATTTGGTATTGATTTTTGTTTTTATGATTTCCTCTGCACAGTGTTAGTAAGTGGCAGCAAAATGACCGTACCCTCACTCAATATCCACTCCTTGCAGCAAGCTGTGCAAATCAGCCATTTTTTTTCACCACTAGCTTTTTACATACAATTTGTATGTTTTGTTTCTATTTGGGAGAATTTCCTAAAGAAACATCAGTCTGTTATATTTCCAGTCAGAAGGTGAACACCCTTCTTAGGGCACTGAAATGCTGCAATCAAAATGTTTGGATGAGCATCAAAAGAGCTACATAATTATTCCAAATGACCCAGAGTTTGAGTCCCTGTATATTAAGTACCAGCAAATTTGTCAGTTGCTATATATATATATCTACACACATATATATATATATATATATACACACACAGAAACACACACACACACATGCTAGCAAATGTTGTTGCATGGCATGTGGTTTATGTAATGTTGTATGCTAGTTGTGTGAATGGAAATTCTTTTTAAAACTGCATCGCCACTACATGACAGAGTGAGATGGTAGAATAGTGAGCAGTGTTGAGATGGATGTGAATTGGCTGGGTGAGTTGCAAAGTGGTAGGTGATGAGGTGAATGAGAGAGAGTAGTCTGCAGGGCCAGATTTTCCATAAGGCAGGGGCACCTGCCATTGCAATAGATATATTTTACTTTTTTAATTTTTTTAAGTGGCGTGGCATGCTGCCCGCCGCATGGTAAGGTCTGTGCCTCACAGACCTGTAGCTGCTGAGCTTCCCCAGCTCTTTAGTAATGCAGAGTGCTGGGAGAAGACATCATCTCCCAACGCTCTGCATTACTATAGAGAAGCCCGGGCAGGAGCTCATCAGCGACAGGTCTGTGCAGAAGCACAGATCTCTTCTGCCACTGGACCACCAGGGAGGAGGTAGAGCTGATGGGGGGCAATGTTGAGATGATGGGGTCAATGTGAGGGCAATGTGGAGCTAATGGGGGCAATGTGAGGGCAATATGGAGTTGATGGGGGCAATGTTGAGATGATGGGGCAATGTGAGGGGAATATGGAGATTTGGAGCATTGTGAAGATGGGCATTGGTGGGGGCGTTTCAGATTTCTGTGCTTACAGGCTCCCGAGATGTAAATCTGGCCCTGGAGGTCTGTCCCCTTCACATCATTGGCAGCCACTGATAGTGAGAGAGGGCTGTCTTAAGGCGGATGTTTGAGGTGCAAAATAGTATTGGTACGGCTTCTCTGATGGCAGACTGTTGTCATGCATGTAGTGTGCAAAGGGTTAAGCACAGCTGAGTACCATGAAGGGATTTTGTGTAGCTACAGAGATCGTCTCCATTGACCGGGAACATAAAGTATGAAGTAGTCCACAGAGGACACATTTGGAAAGACAGAATAGAAGCGGATGTGATTGCTAAGGGAACATAATAACTGAGGTATATGGTAACAGCTGTTAGTGTAACCAGGATAAATAGAGAGTGGAGTTTGTTCATCCACCAGCTGATGATGTTAAACATTTGGGTGCCCTTCTAAATACAGAATGGAGGAAACAAATGTGTACATTGTCCATTTGGGTGTGGAGGCAGGCAGCGAACCAACTCTCAATGTGTACCATATGTTTGGTTGAGGAGGCTGGGGGCTCAGCCAATATATACTGTCATAATCTTCGGCCGTTGTTGAGCCACTGCAGGATGAAGGCCTCCTCAGCAAGTGCTTTCTGTTGTCACTGTGTGCCAGCAAGTTTGGTAATTTCATCTAGCCATCTTATCTTTGTCTTCTTCTTGGGCATTTAGTATAGAGTGAAATCCATTCCAAAATTAGTTTGGTCCATTTACCATCAGGTATTCTTGCTATGTGGCCTGCCATTTCCCATTTTAGGTGCTTTACTCCTGCAGTGATGTCATAGACTTGTGTTTGCTGATGAATCCATGCACACATTTTTCAATGTCTTTTTGTTATGTACAGAATTCGATGTTCCATACTTCTCTGTGTAACCTTATGTCAAAAACCTTTCACTTGAGGCAGAGTGGTACAAAGGGATATTAATACTTAAAATGTAAAAAAAAAATATGTTGCAGGGTTTATCCCCCAGAGTAAAACAAGGGTACTCCCACTGCTGAAAGGTGTTTTATTGAAAAGTTATTACAGCTCAAAGTTGAATTTTTTAGGTGCAATATCACAGTGGCCTGAAATTCTACAGTGGTGCTGTTGCTACACCATCCTATGGACAGTCATGGTCCTGGGACCATAAATCTCCATAGGATGGTGTAGAAACAGCGCCACTGTACAATTTCAGGCCACTGTGATATTGCACCTAAAAAATTTAACTTGAGATGTAATAACTTTTGAATAAAATACCTTGTTTTACTCAGGGGGATAAGCCCTACAACATATTTTTTTTTTAACATTTTAAGTATTACTATCCCTTTAAAGTCTTTCAAATGCTTGCCATCCCAATTATATGCGTTGCTCAATTTCCTATCATGGTGTTTCCATCTGTTGACATTTCCTGTCCAAGGTAAACATACTTGTCCACTTCTATTGTGGCTACACTGACTCCACCCAGGCATTTAACCCTTTATTTGTGAGTGCTTCCTTACCAAATTTGCTATATATAGGACCATAGCCTGGGTGCAGATCAGGAAACAGCCACATTCATAGAAGAGGGATCTCACAGGATAAAAAAAATATATTTATTTCATAACGTCAAAGTTTTGGAAATATAATTTTCCCAAATTACCATTGTTTTAAATAGGGCTTTTACCCCTTCAACACTACGGAGGCCTCCCACACATTGCTCACTTTTTTGGTCCTTAACCCCTCAAAGACCAGTGTGCGAGCAGCCAGCACTTAACCCTTTGAGTGCCAGAGAATTAAGCAACGCTTCTGGCACTCAAAGGGTTAAGGACCATGGAGAATTTTTTTTTTTTTTTTGCAGATCGTGTTCAGGGAGCCCTGAAATCCATGATGTGCCAGGACCGTCATGGGTCCTTAAGGGGTTAAAGAGTTACAGATTGACTGACAGGCAGATTAGGACTCTATGGGCCATATTCATTAAGGTAAAAAGGTGCAATTCAGGAGTAAACTAACTGGATGACAGCAAAGTAATTAAAGGGTTATTAAACCCTCAAAAAACTGTTGGCGAATTGATAAGAATAATAAAAAAACCTCCGCTCCCTCCCATTTCTGCCTGACGAGCTGTAAAGCTGTCAGAGGCAGAATCCGGTCGACCAACTTTAGGTGGCTCTTCAGGAGTGCTAACATCAAGATATCTAACTATAATTACTTCATCGGTATAGTCTACAACGTGTGCCTGGCTTGCAAGCACACGTTGTAGACCATTTAGATGAAGTAATCATTTTTAGATATCTCGATGACATCGCTCCTGAAGAGCCGCCGTCTGGTCCCGGAAGCAGGATCTCATGACGTTCACTATACAGTGGACGCATGAGAAGGGGGAGGGAGCGGAGGTCTTTATTTTCTTACATCTCTCAAACCACAACGGTTTGAGAGATGGGAATAAGTGTATTACATGTTTTTTTATTAGTCCTATCAGTTCGCCAACAGTTTTTTGGGGGGGTTTACTAACCCTTTAAACTTCAGTAAATGTCCATTTAATTAAATGGGTGTTTAACTACCTGCATAGGGAGGTTCCCAACGCAGTATGAAGCAATGGATTACACACTTTTCTAGCATTCAAAGGATTACAGTTTAAATTAATTGAGATTTTCTTTGCCTCCCTACGGTGCAGCTGGTTTGCTCCCAAATTCAATCTCTGATGAATAAGGCCCTATTATGGCCCACATTTATAAAAGCAAACTGGAGGTATTCTGAAGTAAAGCAACTGCATAGCGGCTAAATAAAAAAATCCCTGCTACATTAAACTGGGCTTTTAACCACATGCATGCTATAGAGGTCTCCAATGCATTGTGAAGCAATGCATTGGAGACCTATCTAGCATTCAAGGGGTAAAAAAGCTCTATTTAAGTGCGTGGAAATTTAGGAATTTTTAGTTGTTCCCTATGGTGCAGTTGGTTTACTCCAGAATAACTCCAATTTGCTTTTATAAATATGGGACATTGTGTTTTGATCAAACAAAAACAAGTCGCATGATTACCTAAAATAAGGTTCTGTTAGCAGGCTGAAACAAATCATTTGTGCACAGTAGTATGGTAAATCATTATAACACAGTATGTAGTGATATAGTCTGATATCAGACAGAACATTATAGACTAAACAAAAGATGTGTTAATAGCCAAAATAAAATCTAACCATACTATGGGGGATGATATCATACTTTAGGAGGGACAGTCCCTCTTTGAGATGGAGGAGATCAGACAGTGGTGTGTGTGCGTGTGTCTATAAAGAAGACTTTGTGCCTGGCAAAACACACTCAGGGGCGGCAGTAAGGAGTTACTGCTCCCATTGGGTGATTCAATAGGGGCATGATTTTAACAGGTGTTGCCTCATCTAAAGCGGAGTATGCAAACATATCAAATCACACACTCATCACAGCTCTAAAAAATAAATCAGACCTGCAGCTACTGATATTTTATATCTTCTGTACTATAAAAGAATGTATATTTCTGTTCATAGTATTGCATATAAATTGATGCGCATGAGGGGGTCATATTTGACCCCATGTCTGTACCCTGTAGTTGTACATAAAAATAATTTTCAAATTTGAAATAATTATTGTGTAAAATCACATCAATTAACAACAACAGATATTCCAGTGGTGGACCCTCATACGCATCATCACCTCTCAACACACTTCTCACTGCCTCCATGCCAGCTGAATGGGGGATGCTGGTGTATTAAGTGCCCTTGTGATCTAATCTACATTGGTAAGACAACTACGATAATATTGTGTATTTTAAAATATATGTTAAAATATATGTAGAAATGTAAAATTTATTGCCTTATGTGAAATATGTAGGCCAAGGAACAGTGTCTTTTGCTATATACAATGTGTAATGAGATCAAGAAGTTTTCTATGCCAGTATTTGTTGACAGTTAGAATTATGAATAGGGTAGTGGCACCTGTTGCTTAGAGACTAGTGGCGCATGCAGATGACGTCACCTCACACTAAACGTTACTCGAGGACGCCAAGATTCAGGTGTTCTGGATAGTAAGAAGTGGGCTTCGTGTGATAGGGTGAGTCTTATGTTTTTAAGGTGTATATATACCTATATTTTTTTAATAAGACGAAGGTCCTTGTGAGGGACTGAAAACGTTTGGTTCAATAAAGTAACTTATGGAGAAATAAATTTGATACTCTTTGATATACGAAGTGCTGTCTCTATTCACCACTTGGGACTTCCCCAGGCTGAGTATACCGATACATATTTATTATCACATTGCTCCACAGCAATAAAACTCACATTAATAATTGTTTAAACTTCAGTTTCTGTACATCATGAAATAGCCTAAAAATTCTCTCAGGAATGCCCAGCAACACCCCCTAAACAAAAGTGTCCTTCATTGGGCATTTGAAATGCTGGGAGGTATGCAATATGTTACTAAAATGAACTGGAACAGTTTTGCACCAGTTGCGCCATCAGGGAAAGTCCAAAAAAATAAATCCCAAGTTACCATTGATTAAAATGAGATATTAACCCCTCAAGTGTAGAGGTATGTATATATGCAAAGTTGACCAATCATGGGGTGAACCAATTCACAATAGGGGTAAAAAAAAATTCCCATTCATTTAATTCAATGTTTATAACTACCTGAATACTAGAGAGGTCTTAAAGTGGCTCTATCACATATAGAGAAGTAATGCTCATTAGTTAGAGCATTTAGCGAAAAAATTTAACTTGTTACTCATTTAAAAAACAACAACAAAAAAACGTTATCTGTGCAAAAAGTAATGTTTAAAAAGTGCCCAGCAGCCTACTTCGAACTTGCAGCACTGCCTCTGCTCCCGCCCCACTATCCAGCATCCTCCGATGATGGAGGCTTTCTTTCCCTAAGCTGCAGCGATCTCATTGGCAGAGATCGATATCTAGCCAATAAGATTGATCCAGCTTAGAGACAGACAGCCTCCGTTATCGGAGGATGCTGGGTAGTGGGACGGGAGCAGATTCTGCGCGGCAATCTGTGGCAAGCAGAAGTAGGCTGTTGGGCACTTTTTAAACATTAATTTTTGTGCAGATAATGTTTTTTTTAAAAAATAAGTAACATGTTAAACTTTTTCGCAAAATGCTCTAACTAATGAGCGTTACTTCTGTATATGTGATAGATCCACTTTCAATGGGAATTTTGAGAATTTTAGTTTGTTCTCAATGGTGAAATTGGTTTGCCCCAAATGTGCTCTATTTTAGAGCCCATTGACTCCTGTATTTCTACCTTATTTATCCAAGGAATGTACAGTAAGCGGCATTCTATTATCCTTACTGTCAGGTAAATGGAGGTAAAATTTTAAATAATATTTTCACAAAAACATGGTGGAGAGAAAGCAATATGTGGCTCTCCATCTGTTTGTGGAGTTCATCTCCCATTATCATGAAGTGAAATGTAGTCCAACAGCAGTTGAAGAGCCATACAAATTGCACAGTGCTGTTCTAGGGTAATTTATATGTATCAATTTAGAAGGAAGGTGCTTTGAATCCACATTGCTTTGTTCTTTTTTCATTTCCTTTTTTTCCTGTCCTTTATGAGAGCTTTTTTTTATTACTGAAAAATCCCCAGAGATCCAATAAATTTAGCTGCAAAAGGAAATCAAAATAATTGAATCAGCAACACCAAAAGAAAGGCAAGTAAACCACAAAAAATAGTGTTGCAGTTATCCGTTGATAACGTGATATTTATCACCACCTATAAAAGTCAACATTTAAAGTTGGCCTGTCAGCTTGAAGAATAACCAATATCTCCAAATAATAACTACCACTTACCTATGGCCACAAAATATCAGTGTCCCTATAAACATTGCCCTTGTTCATGATATTTATTTATTTGATAACAAATGTAACCCTTTGAATACCAGATAGGTTTCCATCACATTCAAAGGGTTATGTTCATGGAGGTGGACATGCCGGTTGCTGAAAGGGTCACAAACTCTGTAATTGCACATGCTAATCTTAACCCTTTATGGGCCATAGGGATTCCTTAAAGGATTAATTAAAATCATGCACTCTGCCTGCTTTAGCCTGAAAAACACTGCCACCAGCTGTCATGTCTGCCTCCATGGACCTGATATCCAGGACTGATTGAACATTTTATCTCATGAACAAACGCACAAGGGAAAAGCTCATAGGTATTAGTATTTTGTGTGAGAATATTGATGGAGAAAGATATAAGAGAATGGACCCTGGCAAATAGCAATTCATGCAACAGTGACAACACCTAACAGAATACTATTATGTGCAAATGTAGTCTTGATGAATGAGCAGTCAGAATTAACCACTGTATACATTTTGGTAAGACCTTACTTTCGGCATGCAATATGCTTTTAGGGACTTGTCTTTAAAAGGACATTCTGGAATGGGAAAAAGCTCAGAGATAAAATAACTGATACACATAATGAGGGAATTTAACTATGAAGAATTTGCAAAATTTGGCTCATTTATCCCAAAACAGGTGATTAGTAGATTACATTGAGCGAATACAATACAAAGATCTTGTAACCCTTTGAGTGCCAGAGGGGTACGCAATGCATTGCAAAGCAATGTGTACCCCTCTGGCACTCAATGTTTTATCTCTAGGTCAGAGCAATTAACTAAAGGACAAGCCTTATGATTAGGGGAATTGATGTTTTGGCTTCAGCAGAGAATTTTTTTTTTTTTTACATTAAGGGTTGTTAAATTAACATTAACACTTCCTAATAATAACATTACCCCACCAGCTTAACCTTGCTATGGAAAGAAACTGCTTATAGTGACTAGAAATTGTGCCCTTGCTCGTTGGCTCAGGTGATAACATGGAGATGACTTCTCCAGTTTATCACTTCTCCAATTCCTATGTTATTCTATGGAACCTATGCACTAAGATGTCTTCAACTTTGGAGATCTCAAATTCCTATATTATTCTATAGTGGCTAAGCACTAAGCAACATTAGCTTTCACTGAACATTTTTCAGTAATATTGGAATATTATATATATATATATATATATATATATATATATATATATATATATATATATATTATTTTTTTAAAGGATAGGGGTGTGAAAGCACTTGCTGTTGGTGTGAGACAATGCCCAGGTGCACAATCCCAATGTTGTAAATGTAGAAGAAAAGAGGCTGGGCAACACCTGTGGGACTTGTTAAAGATCTTTTTATTCTGTAATTAGGCAAATAGCTGGGTCAACGTTTTGGTCCCGGAATGGGGGCTTTCTCAAGGCATCTGAACAAAGAACTACCTCGTGTATTTAAACTCACCTCTCCTCTGCGTTGCCCATGACGCTAGTGACGTCATCAATCCTTCGCATGTGATTGGTTAGCAGGGATTGGACGAATCCTATTGGTCACAACAATACACCGCACTACTGGCGTGAAGAATTGATACAGCGAGAGTAGTACAATAACTAAGTTATTCTATAGTGGCTAAGCACTAAGATCTCAAAAGCTGAAGAAATCTTAGTGCATAGGTTCCATAGAATAACATAGGAATTGGGGAAGGGATAAACTGGATCAGTCATCTACACTTTATCACCTCTTTATCACCACTTAGTGAATCTCCCACAACATCTTCAATACCATCTCTTGAGCAAAGGTACACTGGCTAAATTCACAGTACGCTGTAGGATTTCCTGGCCATAGTAAGGTACAGGCTGAGTTTGGCGCTGGTAATGTTCATTTCAGGGATTCACTACTCTTCATGAGAAACATAGCAACATTAGCTTTCACTGAACATTTTTCAGTAATATTGTAATATAATATTTTATATATATATATATATATATATATATATATATATTTATATATTATTTTTTTTTTTTTTTTTTTTTTTTAAAGGGTAGGGGTGTGAAAGCACTCGCTCTTGGTGAGAGACAATGCCCAGGTGCACAATCCCAATGTTGTAAATGTAGAAGAAAAGAGGCTGGGCAACACCTGTGGGACTTGTTAAAGATCTTTTTATTCTGTAATTAGGCAAATAGCTGGGTCAACGTTTCGGTCCCGGAATGGGGGCTTTCTCAAGGCATCTGAACAAAGAACTACCTTGTGTATTTAAACTCACCTCTCCTCTGCGTTGCCCATGACGCTAGTGACGTCATCAATCCTTCGCATGTGATTGGTTAGCAGGGATTGGACGAATCCTATTGGTCACAACAATACACAGCACGACTGGCGTGAAGAATTGATACAGCGAGAGTAGTACAATAACGAAGTTATTCTATAGTGGCTAAGCACTAAGATCTCAAAAGCTGAAGAAATCTTAGTGCATAGGTTCCATAGAATAACATAGGAATTGGGGAAGGGATAAACTGGATCAGTCATCTACACTTTATCACCTCTTTATCACCACTTAGTGAATCTCCCCCAACATCTTCAATACCATCTCTTGAGCAAAGGTACACTGGCTAAATTCATAGTGCGCTGTAGGATTTCCTGGCCATAGTAAGGTACAGGTTGAGTTTGGCGCTGGTAATGTTCATTTCAGGGATTCACTACTCTTCATGAGAAACATAGCAACATTAGCTTTCACTGAACATTTTTCAGTAATATTGTAATATAATATTTTATATATATATATATATATATATATATATATATATTTTTTTTTTTTTATTTTATTTTTTTTTTTATTTATTTATTTTTTTTTTTTTTAAAGGGTAGGGGTGTGAAAGCACTCGCTCTTGGTGAGAGACAATGCCCAGGTGCACAATCCCAATCTTTGTAGAAGAAAAGAGGCTGGGCAACACCTGTGGGACTTGTTAAAGATCTTTTTATTCTGTAATTAGGCAAATAGCTGGGTCAACGTTTCGGTCCCGGAATGGGGGCTTTCTCAAGGCATCTGAACAAAGAACTACCTCGTGTATTTAAACTCACCTCTCCTCTGCGTTGCCCATGATGCTAGTGACGTCATCAATCCTTCGCATGTGATTGGTTAGCAGGGATTGGACGAATCCTATTGGTCACAACAATACACAGCACAACTGGCGTGAAGAATTGATACAGCGAGAGTAGTACAATAACGAAGTAGCCAAGTTAAAATGAGAGTCATTACAGAGGGAAACAGTATAAAAAGGAACAGTACCATGTCTGGCTCAACGTGTGAATACAAGTGCCATACTGGAGTTTTTCTCCTGCGATGCGAGAGTTGTCTCATAGTTGCATCTTGCTTACCTGTGTGTGCAGAGTGTACCTCAAGACACAGCAAAAGCAGATAATTAGTTCAAAAATACAAAGAGAGAGCACAGTTCGGGAAGGGGAAAAAAAACTAAATAAATGGCAAAACTTCCCCATATAGCGTACTCCAGGGGAGTAAAACACAAATTCCAATGTAATGTTAGACACACATCACAGGTTCTGGTCGCAAATAAAGACCCATACTCTGTAAGGCATATGAGAGAGGTAATCTGTGAGGTAGGGAACAATAGGATGCCTAGGGTGCTGGCGAATAACCTGCCCCGCATATATATGACACCGTCTAAAGTATATCCAGGCTCAAAAAGTTATATTGCTGTTGGTGTCGATGGGTACCATAATTGCAAGCTAATGGCCTATTAGCATGTGAAGTGCAGAAGTGCCACACAATGCCGGCAGGGACCGAATAGGGTTACCAACTTCATGTAAAAAGTCTAGCCAATAAATGTTCTAATCCAGGGGTAGGCAAATGCCTCCAGCTGTTGTAGGACTGCAATTCCAATCATCCTCAGTCAAGAAATAGTTATGTGTGAGAACCCACTACCAAAGATTCATATCCCTGCTTACCTTCAATGCTCCATGGCCTATTTGAACCTGCTGTAGACTTGTTTTAGTGGTGGAACATACAGACTAGAATTCATGTGTTTAATGTCTCTCCATGTAGAACATTACCTCGACTGACCACCACTTCCTTTGTTACAGTCCTGTCTTGTCAACTCTTGACCACTGCCTTTCCAACTACGACTACTGAAATCTTCAGTCTTACTGGATGACCACTGCTTGGGCTGTTGCCAGTTTATGACCTCATCTTTCCAAATGACTACTGCTATAACTTGTCAGCATATAGCTATTTTAAAAGGAGCATTGCAGCGACAAACTCTGTCTCACCTGTTCACTCAGTTCCCCAATACTGTTCAGCCTTACTGTTGCAAAGGCCCGCTACCATCTCCAGTGGGGTTTCGCTCCACATCCACTCCTACACATTGCATTGTTCCATGACCCCTTCACTACCAAGCTTCCGCAGTGCCTGACACTGTCCCAGATCATTAGATCCTGTGCCCTCTTTCATCTGAAGTTTCAATTTCCAATCAATGGTCAAACACACTATGGAGCCTCTGCTTCCAAACTGTGTTATCTAATAGTGTCAGATGTTATTCTGTCTCCATGTTCCAGTTAGCCTGCAGTCTGTTGTCGTATAAGTAGCACTATGAATACTGACTAATCTGCTTATTCATTTGCAGTCCAGTCCAGTCCAGCGTCCAGTTACCAAATTGCACTGAAGCAGCCCTGATGTTTGCTGGTCAGGGCTCAGATCCCAGGTCTATTTGATGGATCTATAAATCCTCTCCTCTGCCCTGAGGGTACATCTCCTACTCCAGGAAGTCAGGGCAATATGTTCCCTTATTGCCTTCCATGTAATGAAAGTGTGTTAACTCCTATGATAAAGAGGTCACCAACACATTCCTTTGCAATGCCTCTGAGACCACCAAAGTATCCAAAGGGTTAATATTTAGCTCCCAGCCTGAATGTTCCAGACGCCTGTGTTGCAGTTACCATGGATATATTTTACTGATGACTGAACAGGATAACACAATTTTATTCTGTTTCTGCATTTGGCAAATAATAAAGGAAACAAGCTACCATGGATTTGAATGCCTAATCACATTGCCGTTTTTCATTTTGGCAGCTGCTTATGAGAAGCCATTTTTTGTGTTTTGTTCCTATTCTTTAGCTAACGTATTGGAAACAACATGTCACTTTGTTACCCTCAATACTTCTAATTTAGAAACAATTTACTTCACCAGTACAAAGCACCTTTCTTGCTAAACAAGACTTCATTACTGGTGCTAAATAACTCAAAACGCAAGGTTTTCTTTATAGTACTCCTTAATAATAGTGCTTGTATCCTTAGGCTGTATTGTTCACATTTCAAGGTCTGACAGGTAATTGGCTTTTTTTTTTAAATGACAGTTATGAATTAACTTAAGTTATGACTCCAGTAGTGTCGAAGTTTGGTCTGCAAAACCCATATACAAACCGAGATTAAAAATTTTACCTGATTATTCCCTTAAATGAGCAGTAAACTTTTTTAATGAAAACATTTATTTTATAGAGCTTTCCACGCTGAATAAAACAAGGTAGCTCCCACTGCTGTCAGCTGTTCTATTCAAAATGTATAGCCGTTCAAATAATCAGGAAGTGAATATACCGTGCTTTACTTCCTGATAGTTCTAACAGGAAGTGACTGGCAGTTTCTATGACATACTATGGAGAACTGTATGTCTCGGACTTTCCTCTCCATTAGAATCCACTTGAAAAACGAATTATAATTTGTCCACTAGAGGGCACTGCTAATGTAAAAAACATGGGTTTAAACTGTAGTAACTGGAAATAAATCTCTCAGCAGTGGGAGTACCCTTATTTTACTCAGTAGGAAAATCCCTGCAATATATATTTTTCATAAAAAGTTTACTGCTCCTTTAAGGACTAGCAGGGAGTGCAAAACATTGCAAAGGGAGCAAACAATAACCCCCATCCTACTTTACTATTACAAGAAAGTCTACAATGGTTTGGTTAGATGCTGATTGATTCAAGCATCAAAAATATGTTACTTATATTTGAAGAAAAAAAAGATGGATAAGAGTAGAGGTGAAATAATCCACTAGTAATTTAATAGTTCATAACTCATTACCCATCACCAATACAATAAAGGATCAGTTAAAAAAATGAAATTATATATACAGAAAGAAGGCTACCTCAATAATGAGTTTAACATTAAGCCCTTTATTAGTTCTTATAAATAGAGACCATTTATACATGATATTATTTAGAATATATTAAACATACCATGGGATACATTAGTCTAGTTAAAAACAATCCAAATTATTTGACCTGGCATTCTTATAACCTGTTTGCAAAACTATTTGACGTCCAGTATGGAAGACAGGTACCATGGGGTTGAATTCTACCTCCTGGAGAGCAGGACACATCTCAAAGACAGAGTCTTATGGGTGGAGACTTCCTTCTCCTACAGCTCAACCCATCCCCAGCTGCAATTACACAGAATACATGTATCCTACTTGAAGAATGAAGGGCAAGACACAGTCCATTAGTTTTTTAGGACTTTTATTACTTTCCTTATTAGATTTTGGGGCTGTATAAACCTCCATAAGGTGGATTACCATTACTGGGCTTCCATGGAGTGGACTGACCAGTGTGCAGGTGCAGTGTGTGGACACTTACTCCCCTGTGGAGGTAATCTTGCTGCCAAGTTTTCCCTCCCTGCAGAGCCTCTTGTGGGGTCTGTTGTCACTTTCCCTTCACTTGTTCCTTTGTTTTATACCCCCTTAGATGTCCCCTGGGATTTGTGGGTCTCTGGGTTACTTCTGGTTTTGTCCAATTTTACTGCGGCAGACACTTTAAGAACAGGAATCCACCCAACACCATTTTGCTCCATTGACTTCTAAGATTAACACTTTCATGGGACATATCTCCGCAACCATTTAAGATACAATGGTAAAAAAAGCTCTATTTTCTTGTCTCCTCAGGCTCTATTGTTTGGTACATGACCAGAGTGTCAAGGGGGCTCATGGCAATTCCACGAATGGAGTTGTAGCATTGCTAGGCAACAGCAACAGCGACTATGTTTCCCAAAATGCCTTATTTCCAGGCTTTCTTCTAATTGTTAATTTTTCTGTGGCCATTTGACTTCTCCCTTGCTTATCCTACACAGAGGCAGGCTCTCCTTGCTCTCCTACTCCAGATTAACCCTTCAATTGCAAGATATGCATTTTTTGGGCTTATCAGGGTCTTATATCATTCTGGGGCTAGTTCTGGTATTCTTTTACTAGTGTTGGGACACTTTACTGAAAACATTTCAGACTCAAAAGGGCATGGGGTAAATCCAAGGCTGAGAACTCAAAGGTATACCTTTCCCTCTTCACTTACTGTTCCTCATGCTAGACGGGGCTTTCTAGAGAGTATTCAGGATCTCTCTGCCCCTCTTCAGCTGTGGCCCCCACTATTCCTCCAAGGCCCTCAAGCACTGATCAAGAGCCAGTTTGGATTAAGACAATTCTGTCTTCAGTGGCCCAAATTCCCCTTTGCCTTCAATGAGTTCTTTAGTGTTACTGTTAGTCCCCATTGCCTTTAAGTATGTGGCCCCTGTTTCTAAGAACGTTCCTGAGATTCCAGGGGCTGCCTCTGAGGAGGAATTTTCTGAAGTAGAAGAGGATGATGGGGAATATGAAGATATGGATTCTTCCTACTCACATGGGAATTCCTATGAGGTTGACCCCCTCCCAACTGCTGAGGAACTCATTAGGGCAGTCTTGGAGATCCTTCAGGTCTCTGACACCTCTTATGAGGGCTATTCCTCTACAGATGTCTTCCAGAGGCATAAGAAGCCTTGCCACCTACCATGGCTCCCCTATTTTACAGTTGGCTAAGCCTATTGCTCTTCCAGATGCAGCAGGTTTGAAGGAGCCAGACGACAAAAAGCTAGACTCTGTACTCAGGGCTGGATTTACATCTCAGGAGCCTGTAGGCACAGATACCTGAAGTGCCCCCCCCCCGCCATCTCTACAATGCTCCAAATCTCCATATTGCCCTCACATTGCCCCCCATCACACTCACATTGCCCCCATCATCTCAACATTGGCCTCACATTGACCCCCATCACCATCAGCTCCACACTGACCCCCATCAGCTCCACATTGACCCCCATCAGCTCCATATTGACCCCATCAGCCCACATTGACCCCCATCAGCTCCACATTGACCCCATCACCATCAGCTCCATATTGACCCCATCACCATCAGCTCCATATTGACCCCATCAGCTCCACATTGATCCCATGAGCTCCATATTGACCCCATCAGCTCCACATTGACCCCATCAGCTCCACATTGACCCCATCACCGTCAGCTCCATATTGACCCCATCAGCATCAGTCCACATTGACCCCCATCAGCTCCACATTGACCCCATCACCATCAGTCCACATTGACCCCCTTCAGCTACACATTGACCCCATCAGCTCTACATTGCTTGCCCCCCATCATCCCCATATTGACCTCACATTGCTGCCATTATCCCCAGATTAACCCTTTGAGTGTCAGAGTGGTACGCAACGCATTGCTTTGCAATGCGTTGCGTACCACTCTGGCACTTACAGGGTTAACCCTCATTCACCCGTTTAACTCCCTGGTGGTCCAGCGGCTGGACAGATCTGTGCTTGTGCACAGACATGGAGCTGCTGGAGCTCCTGCGCGACCTTCCCTTTAGTAATGCAGAGCGCTATCTCCCAGCGCTCTGCATTGCTAAAGAGCCGGGAGAGCTCACAGCCTACAAGGCGGCGGCTGGCGGCTCGTAGCTGCATAGGAAGCCGCGCCAAGTAAAAAAAAAAAAAAATAACTGTAGTGGCAGGTGCCCCTCTGTAGGGTGCGCCTGTAGGCAGATGCCTACTCTGCCTTAGGGGAAATCCGGCCCTGTCTGTACTCTATACCTATTTTTGCATCTGCCTGCGTTAGCGGGGCTGGTGCCTTGGGGGGTTAAAAGCTAGTGAAGGATGTCCATGCTGTTTCCAAGGAGGAGTTGCTGGTTATTCTGATCAACATTAAGGAGGCCAACAACTATGTTTCTGAGGCTCTTACGGAGGCAGTCTGATTTTCTCTGCTTTTTCTGTCGCTGCTTGATGCACACTGTGGCTTAGAATTTGGTCTTAGGACAAACCTTCTAAGAAGTCACTGGTTTCCTTGCCTTTTCAGGGCAAGTCCCTGTTTGAGCCTGAACTGAAACAGATTGTCAGTGACTCTACTGGTGGTAAGAGCACCTTGTTGCCTCAGGTTCCTACCAAACGGACATCCATGGCAAGGAAACTGCTTCTTCTATGTCCCCCCGCCAAACAGAGGCCACAAAGTTTGCCAGCCTCTCAAGTGTGCTCCGCAGCAAAAGCCCAGACAGGCCTGGCAATCCAAGTGAGCAGCTCCAAGGGCTAAGTCTGTCAAACCATCTTCCTCATCTTGGACTGGTACAGCATAGATTTCAGGTGCCACAAAGCCCAGAAAGGCCTGGCAGTCCAAGTGAGCAGCTACAAGGGCTAAGCCTGTCAAGCCCTCTTCTGCATCTTGGACTAGTACAGCATAGATTTACGGTGCTGCAAAGCCCAGACAGACCAAGTAAGCTGCAAGGGCTAAGCCTGTCACGCATTCTTCCGTGTCTTGAAACAGTTCCACATAGGTCGCTTCTTCCATACCACTTCTTTCTGTCAAGGGTGCCGAAAAAGCCATACAAGACAAGGCTGTTCCAGGAAGTGAATTCATTGAGCGCTGTTCAGGTTTTTATTCCAATGGCAGCTGTCGTCCCATTCTGGACCACATATATCTCAACAAATATTTGGTGACTACGTGCTTTAAAATGGAATATTTGCATTCTGTCATTGTGGCAACATGCTCAGAAGAGTATCTGGCAACTCTGGACATTCAGGATGCATATCTGCACATTCCAATTCACCTGTACAGCCAATGCTGCCTGCGTTTTGCTTACGGCTCAGATCACTACCAGTTCATGGCTCTGCCATTTGACCTGGCTTCTGCGCCTCTCATGTTCACCAGGGTTATGGGGGCCTTATTGGCCTTACTCCACATCCAAGTCATCTCCATGACTTCCAACTTGGATGATCTTTTGATCAAGGCTTCCTCAGAGAAGCTCTTGGCTTGTCACTTTCACAACTACTGGTCCACCATGGGTGGATCGTGAACATACTCCAGTCTTCCCCAGTACCCTCCCAGGTACTTAATTCCTGGTGATGAGGTTCAACACCTGCCTAAGGAAAGTTTTTTTGCTGGAGGAGAAAATTCTTATTGTGATGCAGGAAGTTTACCAGGCCCTGGAGTGGCCCTCAGCCATGATCAGGGAGTGCATGAAAGTTCTGGGCAGACTGGTTTCTACACTGGATGCTGTATCTTACTCTCGGGTCCATAAGAGAGAACTTCAGAGGCATGTTTTCCACAGCTGGTCTGGGAATCCAGAGCATCTGGATCAACAGATCTCTCTCTCTCTCCAGAGTACAGATGGTGGTTTTATCAGCAGAACCTGGAACAGAGTAAACCCTTTGTGATTGCAGAGTGGACCCTGGTCATGATAAACACCAGCCTGAGCGGCTGGTTGCCTGGTTTTGGGAGTTATGTACCTGTGTTCCAGATGTATTAAAGACAATAGCATTTAACAGGTAAGAACACTAAAATCATATTGTTTTAGGGCTCCCTGTTCTGCAGTCATGGGTATCATATTTGATTTGATAAGCTTATAGCACTGAACAATAAATACATAATCTAATTAACCGAATAGGAGGTAGTGATTAGTGTATAAGAGAAAAGGAAATTATCCCTATACCAAAACTCCTAATAAGACTTTTGTGGGGCTAACATTTTAAAGAAACCTATTTTTATATATTAGTGAAGGTGATTAAATATAAGCAATGGGATATTAAACACCACATAAATGAAATATAGAAAAAATAAAGATGTCTATGGGGGAGATGCACTAAGTTGAAATAAAGAGGTGATAAAGTAGAGATTACTTCTCCACTAAGATCTTCAGATTCTGTGTTATTCTCTGGTGTCTATGCACAAAGATTTCTCAGGTGCGAGAGATATTAGTACATAGGCTCCATAAAATAACATAGGAATTGGAGATGTGATATCACTGGAGAAGTTACGTCCGCTTTATCACCTTAGTGCATAACCCCCTATATTTCTTATACTAACCAAACCTTCATGGGTCACAAATTATCTAGTTTACCCTGAATTTTATATGTAAACTAAGTGTGACAGGTGAAAGAGTGAATGGCATGTTCATTCTAGAGGCAATTAATTTTGTGCTCAATCACCATCCCATATACTTAATGCACAGCATTACAATTTTAATAAAGACACATTACTGCTACAAATATTGGACTAATATAGCCCAGCGCTTTTCAGCATGAAACAGGGAAAAATTGATTGTTTGCTTCAATAACCTCTATTATATACCATACAGACATTGATTTCTCATCCTGTTTTAACTGACGTAATAAATCATGAAGGCTGCTTAGTAACACATGCGTACTTCTGATCACGTAGGAAAGTATCCATCTTAGTTGTCAAATGAGATCATTTACTACTTTAGATTTGATATGTAACCATCCCATCTGTAAAGAGACCATTACAAGTTCATGTAAACAATATATTTTTAGTAATTAGAAATTATTTGCTAAAAGATGCTGCTCTTTACATTATAATCAAATATTATAATAGAGATTTGTTGCATTATTTTGGTCTCTACATTTACATAGTAACATAACATAGTACACAGTAATTTAGGTTGAAAAAAGACTTGCGTCCATTAAGTTCAACCCTTTTCCTGTTCCTGTTTACTATCGTTGATCCAAAAGAAGGCAAAAAAAACCCTCAATATAGCAATTTCAAATTCTACCCTGAATGGGGGGAAAAAATTCCTTCTTGATTCCAAATGGTAATCAGATTTCTCCTTGGATCAACAAGCCCTAACTAAATATTAATCCCAATACTAACGTACATAGCCCTCTATGTTATGCTCTTTTAAATAAGTATCCAGGCCCTTTTTAAAGGCATCTAATGTATTCGATAGCACCACCTCCTCAGGCAGTGAATTCCATACCTTTATTGTCCTTACTGTAAAGAAACCCTTCTGCTGTTGTAGATTAAATCTCCTTTCCTCAAGTCTAAGCGGGTGGCCCCTTGTACTGTTCTGTTAATGAACAGGTCTTTGAAGAGCTCTTTGTATGGGCCCTGAACATATTTATATAGTGTTATCATATCCCCTCTAAGACGCCGTGTTTCTAATGTGTACAAGTTTAACTTTTCTAGCCTTTCTTCATAACTAAAACTTTCCATTCCCCTTACTAGTTTTGTAGCCCTCCTCTGCACCCTCTCTAGTTCCATAATGTCCTTTTTCAGAAAGGGCGCCCAGAATTGAACAGAATATTCTAGGTGGGGTCTTACCAAGGACCTGTAAAGAGGTATAATAATATCTTTCTCCCTTGAGTCAATGAGTCAATACATGCCAATATCTATATTGGCATGTATTGACTCAAGGAAGAAAGATATTATTATGCCTCTTATAAGTCTATATATAAGTCTAATAAGTCTATTGTCTACCATTACTCCCAAATCCTTTTCATTAGAAACACCATTTAAACTATATGTTGCATTTTTATTATTATACCCCAAATGAATAACTTTACACTTGTCTATATTGAATCTCATTTGCCATTTGCCTGCCCAGTTACTCAATTTGTCCAAATCCTCTTGTAATGAAGACACATCCAGTTCAGACTTTATTACCGTACTTAATTTTGTGTCATCGGCAAAAACTGATACATGGCTCCCTATGCCCTCTGGGAGGTCATTAATAAACAAATTGAAAAGAAGAGGACCAGGACAGATCCCTGAGGTACTCCACTTATCACGTTTATCCAATTGGAGAACTTGCCATTTACTACCACTCTTTGCATTCTATCTTTCAGCCAATTTCTAATCCACATACAAACGTTTTCCCCTAGGCCTATTTCATTCAATTTGTACAGTAACCTCTTGTGTGGAACCGTATCAAATGCCTTGGCAAAGTCTAAATAGATCACATCGACTGCCGCTCCCTCATCTATATTTTTACTTACTTTTTCATAAGATGAGATCAAGTTAGTTTGACAAGACCTGTCTTTCACAAAGCCATGTTGGCTCCTGCTAATGATATTCCCTTAGCAACCCTTCAAACAGCTTTCCTACCACAGATGTCAAGCTTACAGGTCTGTAGTTTCCTGGCTGTGACTTTGATCCCTTTTTAAACATGGGCACCACATCTGCTTTACGCCAATCCATGGGCACCATACCTAGAATAAAAGAATCCCTGAAAATCAAATATAATGGTCTGGCCAGGGCCTGGCTTAGCTCTTTAAGTACCTGTGGGTGTATACCATCCGGCCCCAGGGCTTTGTCTATCTTAACACCATTCAATTGTTTCAACACCTTTTCTTGTGTTAGCAACTCCCATGCTTGCTGTGACTGTTCTGTAAAAGTAGTTTGCAGATATTTGTCCATTGGGTCTTTCTTGGTATTTATTTTTCAATTCAATATTGATAATTCACCCGTAACAATTATTAGTTTACCCAAATGTGGAGGTTTATCATGAGCATATTTCCAGATGTTGTGAAAAATGGGTTATTAAAAATACATGAGTTTTCTATATTAATGCATACTGTATATTTATTATCAATATCAGTTGTCATCTTTGCAGTATTTAGGCTATATAAAATGAATCTCATATCTTAATCTTTTTATTGTTTAAAAGGACAGTATGCAAATCCTTAATTTACTCCTTGTGGGCTCTTGGTTTTCAAATGTAACATCATTCAGATTCCTTCTGTAGGAGTTTATTATCAATGGAACCTTTGGTCTTCTCAAAGTTGGTAGAATTTTGACTATATCTTTAAAACTTATTGATTTAATATCTCCATTATGTTTTTCATTAACATGCCTGGCTATAAAAGTATGTCATCTATTGCACATCCCCTAGTTGCTCGAGTGCCCTAGTTTGCGGCTGTTAGTCATATTTGTTTTCTTCATTTTTTTTTCTGTAAGTATTGAGGGCTCTTTGATGTGCTGTTTTTGAGAGATTTATTAATATAACCTCTTTACAAAATCTACTCTTCGATCTTCTAGCCTCTTGTTTGAAAACTTCTTTTGAACTACAAAGTCTTCTAATGCATAAATATTGACCAACCAGTATTCTTTGAATCAGAGTTCTTTGATGTTGACTTTGGGCAAATACAGAAGTTAGTTATTATTTCATTGTTTATTATCCATTTAACTTAAAGTAGATCTGTCACCTTGCATTTGAAAACTTCATTCAAAAATCTCATGGTGCAGCACATAACTTCATTATCATATTATATGTCACTGAAAAGCTTAATTAACATATGAAGTATCACTGAAATGCTGGTCTTTTTGCTCATATGAAACAGACCGGTTTCAATGATGTTTTAAGATATGCAGATTTGAATCAAGGCGAGAAGTCCACTTTGACATCCAAGAAAGCAACTTACTTCTGATGTAAAGGGATAGTCACAATGCAAATAAGTATATATTGTAGGGTTTTTCTTTCTGAGTAAAACAAGGGTGCTCGCACTGCTGAGAGGTGTTTTATTCAAAAGCTACAGAAGCTGAAACTTTACTTTTTTATGTGCAATACCTTAAAGGCCTGAATTTTTACAGTGGACCTTTTCTGCCCCAAAGAGGCTGACATTATGACAAGTCTGTTCCTCATGGCTGATACTCTCTGAGATTCTGCCTTTTCCTATGATGAGAGCCTGAAGACTGGAGAGTAACCCTTTGAGTGGCTTGTTTCACTATGTGTCCCATGCGTTGGTTGGTATGCAACACAATAGTGGAATGTAAAGAGTCATCATTTAATGCACAATGCATCAACTCTATTAAGCAGGCAGCTTAACAGGTTCTACAAGAGTAGAATGGGAGAAACACAGTAGGCGCCCCTGTGTAAATCAATAGTATAACTTTATCTTGCCGTCCCCAGCTACCTTAAGGTATAAACTAGAAAGGGACTTAGATGGAAGATAGCATACACTAATTCCAACAGAAACAAATCTGGGAAAATCTGAGCTCCCAGGAGAAGAAATCCGATTTCCAGTGTAAAACGATATATGGCTGCTCTCGCTGTCTATGAAAGACTCACTCTCCCAAGCAACAGGAACATATAGAAGCAACAAGAAAAAAGAGAGCGCCCTATAGTGTAATACAGTAGGTGGCTTGTTGTTTAGCTAAAAAGGGATGTATAAAATACTCATAGTCTAGAAATGAACTAGAAATTATTGCAATCTATGAGCAGTGTGATCAAATTGGTGTGTTTGAAACCTGGTTAGATGATACATATGACGTAGCAGTCAGTCTAGTGGGCTATTCCCTTTTAGGAAGTATAGGGTTAATAAAAGGGGAGGGGTATGCCTATATGTAAAGCATGCATTAAAACCTAGTATAAGGGAAGATGAAATGAATGAAAATGTAGAGGCCGTGTAGGTTGAAATACACATTGGGGGCGCACAAAACATTCAATTTTAAAAAGGCTATTTTTACAAAGCTAAAATCAGTATTATAGGATATTCAGTGGGATGTAATCTTCAAAGATAAAATGTTTAAAATGCTCTTAGACAAAAATACACGTCAATATATACCACTGGGGAATAAGCACAAGAGGTGTAAATTCTACAAGTATATTAATAAGGTTAAGGTTGATGTTGGTCCTCATAAAGCTGGGACAGGTGAATTGATTAGTGAGGATAAGGCTATGGTCAAAACCCTAAATACATTATTTGCTTCAGTATATACAAATGAAGCAACAATGGCAGGCTATGGGCAAATAAACAAAACCACAGAATTTCTTCCATGCACATGGCTTACTGAGGACAAAGTCCAAAAGACTGGAAAAGCTTATGGTGAATAAAACACCTTGACCTGATGATATACATCCAAGGGTACTTAAGGAATTTAGTTCAGTAACAGCAAGACCATTATACTTAGTACTTATTGATTCACTTTCATCAGGCATTGTGCCCTAATTGAAGGAAAGCGGATGTAGTTCCATTTTTCAAAAAGGGGGTTAAGATCCAAACCAGGAAATTATAGACCTGTGAGCTTGACTTACATAGTGAGTAAGATATTAGAAGAGGTACTAAATGACAGAATTCAGAACTATGTAAAGACAAACAATAGTATAAGTAGGAGTCAGCATGGTTTTATGAAGAATACATCAGGTCAGACTAATTTACATGCATTTTACGAAAAGTAGTAATTTGCACAAGGGAGTTGTGCTGATGTAGTATACTTGGATTTTGCAAAAAGTGTTTGGTTACTGCATAAATTAAAAGGCTTTGGTTTGGGAAGTGATATCTGTGCATGGATTGAGAACTGGTTAAATCATAGATGGCAGACAGTTGATGTAAATGGAACCTTTTCAACTTGGTCTAAATTTATAAGTGGGGTGCCACGTAGTTCAGTCCAGGGCTTAATACTTTTTAATTTGTTTATTAATGATCTAGAAGAGGGAATTGAAAGTAGCGTCTCAATCCTTGCTGATGACACTAAGCTGTGAAAGGAAATACATACAGGGCTGGATGTTTTGTTTCTTCAGAAGGATTTAGATTAACTGAGCGAATGGGCAGAAAAGTGGCAGATGACATTTAATGTACATAAATGCAAGTTTTTGCATTTGGGATGTAGAAACAAACATGCTACATATACTCTAAATCAACTTGGGGAATCTTCATTATAGATAGGTTTATGAGTACTGATAGATGATAAACTTCACAGCAGTCATTCAGGCGCTGCAATAGCAAATAGGGTACTAGCCTGCATAGTATGGAGTACAGATTTGGGCATTAGTTCTTAAAAATACATTGTTGAAAAAGTTCAGAGACATGAAACAAAACTGATAAAGGGGTTGGATAATCTGGGTTATAAAGAGCGACAAGACAATCTGGGTTTGTTTACATTAGAGAAGAGACATCTAAGTGGTGATATGATTACCATTTGCAAATATATTAAAGATCAATACAACTATCCACTGAATTACTTATGCAAAGAGCTGAGCTAAGAATAAGAGGTTGTCCATTAAGACTAGAGGAAAGGCGCTTTCAACTAAAACAAAGGCAGGGATTTTTTACAGTAAGGACAATAAAGCTTTGGAATTCTTTACCTCGGGATGTTATACTTGCAGATACTGTAACTGCTTTCAAAAACGCAATGGTACCCATCTAGCTCAGAACAATATTGAGAATTATGACAGATGGCTTCAATGCAGATAGGTTGTTGATCCAGGGAACTATCTGACTGTCGCTGGGGCTTAGCTGGGGTTTTTTGCCTTCATCTGGATCAACAGAGGTGTTTTGGTAGGACTGGACTTGATGGACGAATGTCTTTTTGTCAGCCATGTCAACTATGTTACTATGTATAACCGCAAAACGCATAAGCATATAGCCCAATTATTATATATATATATATATATATATATATATATATATATATATATATATATAAAAGAATAAGCCTCATTGCATAGTTTATGGTACCTCACACACAGAACATAATGTACGTCTCCTCAGAAAACATAATTTATGTCTCATTAGGAGACACAACTCCTATTGGGTGATTCAATGGGGACTTTACTGCTCCCATTGGGTGATTCAGTGGGGGCATGTTTATCATACAGGGAGTTGGCCTGCCCCCTCCAGCCTGCCCACCACTATCCAGCTGAGAAAAAAAAATATAGCTGCCACTCACTCCTGAAGTAGTGGATATCAGTAACTTCTCATTCAGGATCATGACCCAACAAACACACTGTTTCACCTCCCACAGCTAATTGGAACCCTCCATACGCTCTGTTTCAGTACGAGGGTGTAATGTTTCCATAAAATACAAATTCAGGGATAAACTTAATAGCAAATCTTTTATTTAACGCTTTTCATCTCTTCAGTCAACCTCACTAACTGTCTGTTTTCAACTGTCACTCCTCCACTTCCTGCTTCCTGATTCCCGCCCTTTCTCCTTAAAGGGAGAAAGATGCTTTGCTGTATGTTAGATGGCAAGCCTCAAACATCACTTTCTATTTGTTCACTCAGCATATTGCTATGCTGCGTCAACTGAAGAGCCACCGTTATATTGCTATGTTACCTCAACTTAACCCTTTGAGTGCCAGAGGGGTACACAATGCATTGCTTTGCAATGCATTGCGTACCCCTCTGGCACTCAAAGGGATAAGTAAGGAGGAGTTACTGCTCCCATTGGGTGATTCAATGGGGGAGTGATTTAAATCATGCAGGGAGTTGGCCTGCCCCCACTATCCAGCCCACCCACCACTATCCAAGTAACTGAAAAAACAAAATGGCTGCCACTCCCTCCTACACCACAGACACAAACACATCAAACAAAAAAACACACACACTCAATCACACACACTCACACTCTCACACACACTCAATCATACACACTCAATCCTACACACTCACAATAATTCACACACTCACACTCTCTCACTCACACTCTTTCACTCTCACTCACACACTCAATCTCAATCACACACTCACACTCTCTCTCATACACCTTCTCACTCACACACTCACTCACACTCTCAATCACACTCTCATTCACACTCTCACTCAATCACACACACTCACACTCTCACTCACACTCACTCACACTCATACACCCTCTCACTTACACACTCTCACACTCACTCACACTCTCTCACACTCACTCAATCACACACACTCACTAACACACTCACATGCAATCACTCACACGCACTCTCGCACTCACACACACTCACATTCACTCATACCCCGGGAGCCAGCACGATCCACCTTCTACCATAGTATGTGCAATTACCACATGCATTTCAACTACATGAATGAATGCCACACACTCACTCACACCCCAGAAGCCAGCACGATCCACCTTCCACCATAGTATGTGCAATTACCACATGCATTTCAACTATATGAATGAATGCCACAGTGGAGGCATAAGTACAAACACAAACTCATTACAATGACACATAAGTCACCCCCTTATGACTCACTTGTGTGTGTGTCTCTGTGTGTGCCTGTGTGTTCCTCACTGTGTGTGTTGCATGTCTGTATCACACTCTATGTGTCTGCATGTTGTGCATTGCATGTATGTGTGTATGACTGTGTCGCTCTTTATGCATCTCAGTGCATGCGTGTGTATTTGCATGTGTGTCTCTGTGTGTGTTTGTCTTGCATCCATGGGTGTGCATTAATTCCCTATATAACCTGACAGGCAGCGCAGTCCCACATTGCTAGTATTATATATATACATACACATATATACATTTTGAATAAATTATTTTTTAAAATCCTGAATGCCTCCGCTTGTCCTTTTGGGATCCGCTGTAGTTGTCTGTTTACGTGAACAGGGATGGGTTTATGGTCTCCGTGTGCCTGCTTGTCAGTCATAGTGATAACATTATTCTGACCACACTGTAATGTGAGTAACCAGTTTTATATTTATTTTAATATTGGGATTTGCATTATTACACTATTGAGCTCTCTCTTTATTTTTGTTGTTTCTATATAGCTTAACCGGTTCTACTCCTGTAAGCTAAAAATAAGCAGCCATGCCTATACTGGGCACATAAAAACTAACACTGGTTAGGCTGGTGGTGGTGGGATGGTGTTGCTAGTGTTTCATGGAACGCCTTAAGGCCCCTGATATAGATGATGCCACATCTAAATGCCCAAACCTACTTGAACAATGTTTCCAATCCCTTCATTCTTACAGTTAGCCCATCATTTAACAAGGTAGATGCAGTAGCTCAGTTGGTTATTTAACGGACTTTGAAGCCAAAACATTGGATGTGAAGTTGTGAAATCCTAGTTCAATTCCACGTGTCAGTAACTATTTATGACCATATTAAAGTCAGTTTATCTCCACAAAATTAGATTGTAAGCTCTAGGTGGGCAGGGATTCACTATGCCTGAAAAATTCCATATATTGCACACAAATTGGTAGTGCCATATAAAAATGTAAATTACTTTCAGTAGGACAATATACAAAGTTATAAGGTGCAGACTGCTGGAGAATTATTGCAGCAACATGAGGGTAACTTTACCTTACTTCATTGCTCTGTGCAGTCCCTAGATATCAACATAAATGAGCATCTGAGTCACAAGGTAAAAAGGTCAGTTTGTGTCAGGGACTCACCTCTGCCAAATCCTCAACTGCAAGGTGCAATTGAATTTGCATTAGCCAGCATCCCTTTGGAACATTTCTGGACCATCTTAGATTCTTTGGCTAAATGACTGGATATTATTCTGAGACCTAGGGAGGCTCTAGCCTTTACTAAGTTGGTGTTTGTATAAACTAGACATTCATTGTAATGATTTTGAAAGTTCTTTCAAGATCAATGTGTTGAAGGGACATGACAATTTTAACTGTGGTATCTATAGTGAATAAAGTATTATTAATTTAATTAAAATATTTGGTTTCTATACAAAATACACTGGCAAACATCTTGAATGTATGGACCATGTCCTAAGAATCAAATGAGTTAAAAAATAAACAAAACTAGACAACACATAAAAGGCATAGAAAAGAAACAGTGCCTGCAAGACATATTCAGTTCAAGGGATTTTTAGGTTAAGATTCTATTAGGTGTTTAATGTAACACAACATGGGGATAACCTACTTTCAGATGAATAGAAAATAGAATTGAGTCAAGATAAAACATTATTTTACATGGAAAGGTAAAGGCACAGCACTTAATTTGGAAGATTTTTTCAGCTCAGAAAGCACTGAGTAGCACAACATATACCATAAATATTTAATTTATAAAAGTTTTGTGAATAAGCTGCATGAAGGTGTTATAGTAGAAAATTACAATAATAAACAAAACTACACACAATACCTGCAAGAATATATAACAATTAGCATATACAATGAATTTTCTATATGAGCATTTATGACTTTTGAAGACCTCTCTTATGATTAACTAGAAAAAGATGAATGTTATTACAAGGCCAGAGGCTAGTATTATGTATTACCCTGTCTATACTAAACCTTGAGCAGCAAAGAAAAAAACTGGTTTATAACACATAAACGTGATAATCTGTGAACATTTTCTTGTCTAACCAGTGCTCATCTCTTCCTTTAAACTGTCTTGGAAACATTTTAAATGCCTCTTTCTTTGCTGCTCCTTCAGATAAGTACTTATATATACTACCTATATTATGTGTCCGTTTTCTATACAGCTTTATATCTTTCATTCTTCTTCTCCCATACTGCCTGGCAATACTGGTGTCATTGACTATATATAGACTATAAGCTCTTTGCGTGTCAATTTCTCCTGCTTCCCGTGGAACTCGCTTAACATATAGGTATACCCCCTCCCATTTTATAAATCCTATCTCTCCCTCTAGATTGACTGCCAAGTCATAAGTATCACCTAAGCAGGTTTCAGACACGCCAATAAGATCATACTGCAATCATTTCTAGTTCCCCCATCTTACCAGCCAGACTACAAGCATTTACATGCATACATTTGATCTTTTTGCCATTCTGAAAAATTGCACTTTTTGTAAAATGTATTTGCCTTTTATCAGGCTGCACATTAGCACCTCTCTATAAGATGACTTAGCCCATTCCCTCTCTCCACCCCCATGTCCCTTCTATAATCCCAATTTCTCAATTAAACTACCTTCCCCATTCTGTGTTGCATCACTCACCCCCTCCTTTTCTCATCCAACCCTCTAACAATTCTAACTCCTAGCACCATGGTCCACCTTCTGCTAAGGTGCACTCCATCTCTACTATAAATATTGCTCCCAAGGGAAAAGACTGCCCAGTGCTCTAGGAACCCGAAGCCCTCATGCTTACACCAAGTCTTTAGCCACGCATTTAACTCCCTAATCTCCTATTGCCTTTCTGATGTAGCTTGTGGCTGTAGAACCTGTGCACCTGGGGGACTGCAAACTGTTCTATTGTATCAATCCTGTTGACAGATTAACCTGTCTTTTTCCTAATAACAGAATCCCCTACCACCACCATCTGTCTGTGTTCTGGATCCCATCAATGCAAGAGTGGCTGTTCTCCCAGCTGTTAGAGAGAACAGTCCACTCCAGCAAAGTCATTCCTATTCCAACATCCCCAACGTCATCACCCAATGTAGAAAATCTGTTAGTAAATAAAGGAATGTCCTCCCTATTCTTATATCTTTCTTCATCGTTTTATTTCTTTTTCCCTCCTCCCCACCCTCCCAACCTGTTTCCTACCCTTACCCCCTCTTTGCCCTTCCCTTCACCCATTCTGCAATCAGTGGGCTACTTATTTTTCCCATGGCGGGCCACTCTAGTAATCGCTCAGTACTTTTTAAGCCTGTTTTTCAAGTGGACGACGAGTGGCCACCTATCAACCACATCCAGCCATAGACATCTGAAAGCTTCACACTTAGCAATGACTATTTAGGACTGTTTTATTAGCTCATATTCTCGCCCTTGAGGGGATTTTGATTATTCTTTCTATGTCAAATGTATGACTATATTCTGGTTCTCATTCTGTACTGACTTGTTAAGCTTTCTTATTGATGTTTAATAAAGATATTAAATAAATAAATAAATAAAATTAGACCAGAAATTGGCAGATGTCATCTTCGGAACCAGAACCCACAGCTCAAGTCCAACTCTTGGGTCTTTCTTTATAAAAGATACTGCTTTTACAGATTTAGAAAAAGCCTAGTCCTCTATAAATAGAGTTTTCAAAAACAAAGTTTTGGAAAGGCCAGGAAAAGTAGGGGTCACATGCCTGGCTGCTCATACCAAGGATCATGTAAATACAAACATAGATATGACCAAGGCCTCACAACCTCTAACAGAGATCCATCAAATCTGGAATATGGGTCTAATAACCATTTTTTTCCTTGGGCACGGAGAGGAAGAAACTGCAGAAGCCAGTTTTGCTCCAGAAACTACACATCTAAGTTTGAAAACTCATCCCTGTTCTTTCCCTGGAAAAAGTGGGTGGCAGACTCACCCAATTTTTCTATCAATGGTCAAGAATCACATCAGATGTATGGGTGTTACAAACAATAAGATGATATATAATATGTTTACAGATTCCCTATATAATCTCAAATTCCCTGTTCTTTGCTTTGGAAGTATCAAAACTGTTTCAGAAAGGTTCCAGTAGAATCTCCAGGGTTTAGAAGCAACATATTTTTGGTATCAAAGAAATGATCCAGCTTCTCTCTGGTAATCAATTTAAGTACACTCAATACTTGGGTTATGTACAGACATTTCAAAATGCAAGGGATCCACTGCCTCGTGACCTTCTTCTTCCATCTGACTAGATAAACAAAATACATCTCAAAGATGCTTATCTGACAGAACCTATGTTTCCTCTGCATCAACTCTTACATCAGTTTATAGTAAGATGCCAAAACAGTAATTCACGTCTCCCCTTCGGACTCACTTCCATAACTTGGTGTTTCACAAAATGAATAAACCAATAGTGACATATCTGTGATGAATAGTTCAAGTGATCATTTATTTAGACAACATTTTATAGTGTCTCAAGAGCTGGATACCATAAAACATCATATGATTTGGATGACAGATCTACTATCTTACCTAGGTTTTCTCATCAATTGGGAAAATCCATTTTAGTCTCAAACAGAGAAATCTTGTTCTTAGTTTTTCTGATAGATTCAAACTAATCAATAATTCTCCTTCCAAATACAAAGATAAAATTAATTTGCTAAGAGATTCAATTTGTGATTTTCATAGAAAGTATCCTTATGAATGCTGGCCCGCATAATGGGACTCCTGGCAGCATCTCTTCAAGCCATTTTTACAGGTCCCCTCTATTACAGAGCTCTTCAGAGGCTCATAGCTCAACATTTTCAAAAGAGTCTCGTACATACAGATCTAGTTCACTTGTTGATCAGTGAGAAAGAGCAACTAATATGGTGGTTAAAACACATTGGCCTAGAGTCGCTAAAGTTCAAAGAGGGCTGAAAATGTTAATGTCCTGTCAGAGTTGTGTTGAAGGCACAATGATAGTACTCACTAAAGTATCTTTGACATCACGTCACCATCCATTTGACAAAAATCTGTCCACATCGACATCCATCTGACAGGTTTACAAATTTTCACTCATCACATCAACAATGGCCTATTTCCATATGGAAATGATGCACTTTGACACATTCACTAAACTCCGATAACAGCCTGTGCTCTGTTCACAATTTCAGCTTTGTCTACCAGAGGCTGGCGAAGATGGGGTCTCCCTGTTAGGTGAGTAAGATAAGGGATACTCACTATTCGGATGCAGGAACCCAGAAGCAGGATAGTCGCTCTTACTGGAACAGCACACTGGGAGAGGGTCTGGAGAGAGACCACAGACCCCTCCCTAGTGTGAACTGCAAGCATGGGCAACGGAGTCCAGGAGTCAAGCCAAGGGTCTAGGAGCCAGAGGTCAGCGGAGTCCAGGAATCAAGCCAAGGGTCTAGGAGCCAGAGGTCAGTGGAGTCCAGGAGTCAAGCAAAGGGTCAAGGAGCCAGAGGTCAGCGGAGTCCAGGAGTTAAGCTAAGGGTCAAGGAGCCAGAGGTCAGCAGAGTCCAGGAGTCAAGCCAAGGGTCAAGGAGCCAGAGGTCAGCAGAGTCCAGGAGTTAAGCCAAGGGTCAAGGAGCCAAAGGTCAGCGGAGTCCAGGAGTCAAGCCAAGGGTCAAGGTGCCAGGAAGCAGAGAACAGACTGAGGTAAGTAAGCACTGGGAGCTTCAGTAACACTGAGCACCATGTACAGGGAGCTCAGTGTTTATATAGGATGTGGGCGTGCTGTAGCTGGGGAGGGGCGGAGCCGAGCGCCGTGTTTCCATGGCGACGCCCGGGAAATCCCAGTCCCTTGTCCGTGACATGCACACAAAGAAGGGCGGGTGTGTGCGAGTCTGCCAGGGTTGCCTGCTGGGTTTGAGCGGGCGCCGGTCCTCAGGGAGCCAGAGAGGACTCGGCGTGGCGTCCGCCGCGGCTTCCCAACAGGGGACAGGAGCCGAGTGCCGATGCGGGCCCAGACGCTGCGGGAGGTAAGACCGGGTCGCCGACGGGCGGCCTGACAGTACCCCCCCCTGAGGTGCGACCGGTTCCCAAGAGCGTTCTTCTGGGCCATATCCCTTCCAGTGGATGAGGTACTCGAGTCTGCCCTTGTGATGTCTGGAGTCAAGCACTCAGTGAACCACAAACTCCTCCTCGCCATTCACCATGACTGGGGCTGGTGCAACAGGAAGGCGTCCTGGGAAGGTGTTGGCTATATAGGGCTTTAACAGGGACACATGGAAGACAGGATGGATGTGATAGGCGTCTGGCAACTGAAGTTGAACCGCAACCGGGTTGATGACTTTCTGGATGGAAAAAGGTCCAACATACTTAGGACCCAACTTTTTGGTTGGACAGGAAAGCCGGATGTTCCTTGTGGACAGCCACACCTTGTCGCCCACCTGATAGACTGGAGCGGAAGAGCGATGGCGGTTGGCTTGGTCTCTGTAACTCTCCTGGGCTTTCAAGAGGGTTTGTTGGAGGGTTCGGAACTGTTGTGTGAGACGGGAGAGGCGGTCAGAAGCTTCTGGCACGGATAAGTCGGAAGGGAGCCCAGGAAATGAGGATGGGTGGAATCCGTAATTGGCAAAGAAGGGAGACATGCGTATGGATCGTTGGGTTTGGTTATTATATGCAAACTCAGAGGTGGGTAGGTATTGGAGCCAATCGTCTTGTAGGTAGGTAGTGTAGCAACGGAGGTAATGCTCAAGTACTTGGTTAACTCTCTCTGTTTGTCCATTGGTCTGTGGATGGAAAGCGGTGGACAATGAGGGCTGAATCTGCAAATTTCCACAGAAGGATTTCCAGAACCGTGCCGTGAACTGGACTCCTCGGTCGGTGGTAATGCTCTTGGGCAGGCCATGGAGCCGGGACACGGAGGACAGGAATAAGGAAGCTGTGGTACTAGCGGAAGGAATCCCAATAGCAGGTATAAAGTGGGCCATCTTGGTAAATCTGTCGACGACCACCATGATGGTATCGTGTTTGCAGGAAGGAGGAAGATCAACTATAAAATCCATTGAGATGACGGACCAAGGCATGGAGGGTACTGGTAAAGGCCGCAACAGACTGGTCGGTGAAGTGAGAGGTACTTTAGTTTGGGCACAGATCGTACATGATCGCACAAACTGAGTGGCATCCTGTTGGAGTGTAGGCCACCAGAAATGTCTTTGGAGGAGATCCAGGGTCTTTTTGATTCCCCCATGAACAGCTAAGAGGGAATCATGACATCTCTGCAATACAGATAGTCGAACATGCTCGGGCACAAAGATCTTTCGTTTGTACAACAGGAAGTGATTGGACCGTTGGATTGGAGGCGTAGTATCTGGGTATAGGGAACTGCTAGAGCAGGAGCGGATGTGTTCCTTAATGTCAGCTGTAGTGGTTAGGAACACGGTTGAAGGTAGAATAGTGTCTACAACTTTGGGTTCGTTGTCACTGGTAACTGGGAGTCGGGAGAGGGCATCGGCTTTGGTGTTTCGGGTGCCTGGTCTGTATGTGATGTGCAGATTGAAGCGGGTGAAGAATAGTGCCCACCTGGCTTGTCGGGGGCACAGACGACGAGCTGCACGGAGATATTCAAGATTACGGTGGTCTGTGTAGACTGTAACCAAATGAGAAGAGCCCTCGAGGAGGTGCCGCCATTCTTCCAGGGCTTGTTTAATCGCCAGGAGTTCTTTGTCACCGATACCGTAGTTCTCCTCGGCTGGGGACAATCTGCGGGAGTAGAAGGCTACAGGATGTAACTGCCCTGTCTCTGGGTGGCGTTGGGAGAGGATGGCTCCTAGAGCAAAGTCAGATGCATCTACCTCGACAAAGAAAGGGAGTGAGGTGTTAGGTTGAACAAGGATCGGGGCAGAAGTGAATTTCATCTTGAGTAGGTCAAATGCTGCTTGGGCTTCAGGTGTCCATTGAAACTGTGGTGCTTGTCGAGTCAAAGCAGTGATTGGCGAGATGATGCGGGAGAAGTTGTGGATGAATTTCCGGTAATAATTGGCGAAGCCTATGAATCGCTGGACTGTCTTCTTGTCTGTGGGTGTAGGCCATTCGAGTACGGCAGAGACCTTTTTAGGGTCCATAATGACTCTTCCAGGTGTTAGGATGAAACCAAGGAAAGTCACGGTAGTGGTCTTAAACAAACATTTCTCCAACTTGGCGTATAACTGATGTTCACGAAGACGCTGCAGAACCTTCTTTACATGCTCACGGTGTTCGGTGATGGATGGTGAATATATTAAAATATCGTCCAAGTATACCACTAAAAAGGAATCCAGGAAATCACTAAAAACATCATTCAAAAAATGCTGAAACGTGGCTGGGGCATTACAGAGTCCAAATGGCATCACAAGGTACTCAAAATGGCCGTACCTACTCCGGACGGCGGTCTTCCACTCGTCACCCTCCCTGATGCGAACGAGGTTGTAGGCCCCACGGAGGTCTAACTTGGTGAAGACAGTTGCATCCTTAATACGGTCTAAAAGTTCGGGTATCAAGGGGAGCGGATAACGGTTCTTTATTGTGATTCTATTCAGGTCTCTATAGTCTACACATGGTCGAAGACCCCCGTCCTTTTTACCCACAAAGAAGATACCAGCTCCTGCTGGCGATGTCAACTGGCAGATGAATCCCTTTTCCAGGTTTTCTTCGATGTAGGCCTTTAGATGGTGCAGTTCCGGCTCGGATAGAGGGAAGATCCTCCCGAAGGGTATTGGAGCTCCGGGTAGGAGATCGATGGGACAATCGTACTCTCTCCTGGGAGGCAATTGGTCTGCTTTCTTTTTATCGAAGACATCTAAAAAATCGTGATATGGTTTAGGTACTGTAGTAGGTTCTGAAGTCTGGTCTTGCGAGAGGAGTAGGGTTGAAGGAGTGTTTAGGCAATGATGCCGGCAGTAACTGGATGAGAACGACAGGGTGCCTCTGCCCCAGTTGATGTCAGGATTATGTAGCCGTAGCCAGGGCAGTCCAAGGATCACGGGTAATAGTGGAGATGCCACTAAGTTGAAACTCATCCTTTCTGAGTGACGACTGCCCAAGGTCATCCGGAGAGGCAGGGTCTCATGCGTAATGGGTCCAGAAGGCAAAGAAGATCCATCAACTACCTGTATGTAGACTGGAGAGGGCTTGGTTTGCGTGGGCACCCGGAGTTGTCTAGCGAGCTCCTGGTCCATAAAACAGCAGCTGGCGCCGGAGTCAATGATGGCGAGGACAGAGATGCCGTCACTGGTCCACTGCAATGACAGAGAAACAGAAAGGTGAGGAGAGCCACCGACGGGAGCAGAACTAAGACACACATCCAAATCAGAAGTCTTACCCATGGGGTTACGTGGTCTGCAGGGGCAGGAACGAATCATATGGCCGGGTTGGCCACAATAGAGACATAAATTATTCGCACGTCTGTGTGCTCTCTCAGCCTCAGAAAGTGGTCCTCGAGCAAGTCTGATCTGCATCGGTTCCTCGGGAGAAGAGGTGGAGTTTGGAGCACTGGAGGGTGGTGCAGGTAGAGCTTGGCGTCTTGGAGGAGGAACAAGTTGAGTTGACCGCTCCAGTCTTCTCTCCCGTAATCTGCGATCAATCCTGATGACTAGATGACAGAGTTCCTTAAGAGAAGGAAGGATACCCACCTGTGCCAGTTCGTCCTTAAGGGCATCAGACAAACCGAGAAGAAATTGATCCATCAGGGCAGGTTCGTTCCATTCGCTCTCGATGGCCAAAGTGCAGAATTCCGTAACATACTCCTCCACTGGCCTCCGTCCCTGCCGTAAGGCCCTCATGGCGATATGAGTAGAGGAGGCCCGGAGGGGATCATCAAACAGAATGTCCATGGCATGGAGGAACGTATGCCAGGAGGTCAATGCGGGATCATTGGTGTGTAGCAACTGATGAGCCCAGGTATGGGGTTCTCCGGAAAGCAGTGAGATCACCGTTTGTATTTTAATGAAGTCAGAGGCATAAGTCCTTGCTTGAAGAGAAAACATGACCTGACAAGCTGTGATGAAGGTCTTATACTTCGTACGGTCCCCAGAGTAGCGTTCCGGAAGAGGAATTCTGGGTTCGGGAGTGTACGACCTGTCTGAGGGGGGTACCCCTACGGGTGGCATGACCGGAGCGGAAGCGCCTGAAGGTGCGGAGCTGGTCTGCAGGACGTGTAATTGATGCTGTAGATGAGTCTGCCCGGCCTGTAGGTCCTGCATGGTTTGCGTGAGGGCGGCAATCTGCTGGGAGAGGGCGGTGATAGCGTCCGCGACTCCTACGGGTTCCATGAGAGGGCTCAGTGTTTCTGTTAGGTGAGTAAGATAAGGGATACTCACTATTCGGATGCAGGAACCCAGAAGCAGGATAGTCGCTCTTACTGGAACAGCACACTGGGAGAGGGTCTGGAGAGAGACCAAGGACCCCTCCCTAGTGTGAACTGCAAGCACGGTCAACGGAGTGCAGGAGTCAAGCCAAGGGTCTAGGAGCCAGAGGTCAGCGGAGTCCAGGAGTTAAGCCAAGGGTCAAGGAGCCAGAGGTCAGCGGAGTCCAGGAGTTAAGCCAAGGGTCAAGGAGCCAGAGGTCAGCGGAGTCCAGGAGTCAAGCCAAGGGTCAAGGAGCCAGGAAGCAGAGAACAGACTGAGGTAAGTAAGCACTGGGAGCTTCAGTAACACTGAGCACCATGAACAGGGAGCACAGTGTTTATATAGGATGTGAGAGTGCTGTAGCTGGGGAGGGGCGGAGCCGAGCGCCGCGTTGCCATGGCGACGCCCGGGAAATCCCAGTCCCTTGTCCGTGACGCGCACACAAAGAAGGGCGGGTGTGTGCGCGTCTGCCAGGGTTGCCTGCTGGGTCTGAGCGGGCGCCGGTCCTCAGGGAGCCAGAGATGACTCGGCGTGGCGGCCGCCGCGGCTTCCCAACAGGGGACAGGAGCCGAGTGCCGATGTGGGCCCGGACACTGCGGGAGGTAAGACCGGGTCGCCGACGGGCGGCCTGACACTCCCTGTAGTTTCCTATGCAGTAACAACTCTCTATCAATCACAAGCAGGGAGGGTTGTGAACTGTTGTTCACCACACTACAACAATTCTGAAGTTGAAGAGCATTCTCTCTGCTTCCCCACTTGGCTGGTAGGGGAGTGGAGAGGATACTTTCACCATCATGGGCAGCATCACTCCCTTTCCCTTTAAGTGCCATAGGGATGTGCATTACTCACCCCTGTGGCACTCAAAGGGTTAAAAAGTACACCAAGCACAATTATCCCCTTAGCTCTGTATCATATATTATACATGTTATGTACACCCAAGAGAACAAGTCTGGGGGTCAGGCAGCATCTATAGGGATTGGGGGCTACCACCTGCCACCCAGTCTTGTTCCTTGCCCTCTGGTAGCCATAGAACCTCATATACACTGCTTGGGCCCAGACTTGTTCCCTTGCCCATTGGTAGCGACAAATCCCCAGGTAAACTGTGCGACCCTCCCCTTCCTTTTCCCCTTGCCCACTGCTACCCTCAAATTCCCATGGTCATTGCCTGGGTAAGGGAAGAAGGCTCGGGATGTCAGGCAGCGTATGTGGGGCTAACACACAATGCTGCCCCCCAGCAAAATCCGACATGAACTGCCCCCCCAGCTAAATCCGACATATACTGCCCCCCTCCGACATATACTTTATTTCACACTATAACCAATTATGTAAAATGTATCCAGAAGGACATGTTGGAGGATTTAACCCCTGGAGACAAGGATCACTGTTCGTTTTTTCATGTTCTCTGGGATTGATTCCTCCAAGGTTATTAGTATTCTTTATTTATATAGCGCCAACTAATTCCACAGCGCTGTACAATTGGGAATAGACATACAGAGGTATTAAATAGTACAATCAGATGTGGAGAACAGGAGGATCGGAGGGCCCTGCTCGTGAGAGCTTACAGTCTAGAGGAAGGTAGGTTTGATACAGAAGGTTAGGGTATATGTGGTGAGTGAGATGTCTCTTGTGCAAATTTTCTGTCTTTTGATTGTGGAGTTACCCTTGGAGATACAGAGTATAATATTGGAGTCTGTCCCTTTAATTTCTCCGGGCACTGGAGACTGATTGACATAAGGCTTTCTATCTTGCGTTGTGGGTTTGACCCTTGTGGGTACGGATGAAGGATTAGTTTGGGGTCCTGTACTCCTGGGTTGACTCTATGATGATTAAGGAGTGTGTTATATCACTTGTTATTTGACTCAATTTGAGGTATGTTGCATTGTATGCTGCTATATGGTTAAGAACTGCATATTATACCCCATGATCATTTAACATCATTAGGACCATAGAAGGGTTAAATTGTAAATTTAATCCATTTGCTGAAGGAGTTGATTGATATGGATCCGAACTACCAATCAGTGGCAGTTTGGAGGTTTTAATTTTTCTGTAGGAAAGCGTGTTTCTGTTTATTTTGTTTTACATCTGTAACCACTTTCTTTGATAAAGCAGCGCTGCAGCTGCGAAACACGTAAGAGAATTATGCAGTTTATTGGTGTTGGATTATTGCCTGCAGTTGGATTATTCAGTTTGCCTGCAGTTGGATTATTGGATTTTGTGTTTCGGGTGGAGGAGGAGGTCCAGAAGGTACCGAACAGAGACGGTAATTTTGTATGCCCACTGAGCTGTGTGTAACGTATGTTTACTACATAGTAGGTGTTAAATGTGAGCAGATTTGCTTTGGTATATTTTACAATAACGTTGTTCTCAGTTATCAGGCACTATTGCAGCTCCCTTGTGTTTTCTTTGTTTTCTATGTTTCAGATTTAGCTAGGGGGAGCAGTTTATGTTTGATTTAGCTGGGGGTAGTATATGTCAGATCTAGCTGGGGGGGCAGTATATGCTGGATTATGCTAGAGCGTGGCAGCACATCTGAGTTACAGAATGTTGGGTAGCATTGTGTGTTAGCCCCACATATACTGCATGACACCCCCAGCCTTCTTCACTTACCCGGGCAGTGCCCACAGTGGCTCAGTGGTTAGCACTGTTGCCTTGCAGCGCTGGGGTCCTGGGTTCAAATCCCACCAAGGTCAACATCTGCAATGAGTTTGTATGTTCTCACTGTTTGCGTGGGTTTCCTCCGGGTACTCCGGTTTCCTCCCACACTCCAAAAAAACATACTGATAGGTGAATTTAGATTGTGAGCCCCAATGGGGACAGGAACCAATATGAGTGTAAAGCGCTGCGGAATCTGTGTGCGCTATATAAATAAAGGATTATTATTGTGGCTAGCAGTGGGTAAGGGGAAAAGGCTGGAAAGGGTCAGACAGTGCACATGGGGATCTGTGGCTACCAGCGGGCAAAAGAACAAGTCTGGGGGCCAAGCAGTCTACATGGGGTGCTATGGCTACCAGTGGGCAAGGTAACAAGGCTGGGGGGCAAGTGGTAACCACAAATCCCCATAGATGTTGCTTGACCCCCAGCCTAGTTCCCTTGGCAGTGTACAATATGTATCATAAATGATACAGCGCTAAGGGGATAATTGTGTAAAGCTTGGTATACTTTTGTTTGTTTTTTTCTTTTTAAACCTTTGAGTGCCACAGGGGTGAGCAATGAACATGCCTATGGCACTCAAAGGTATAAGGGAGTGATGCTGTCAATGGTGCTGAAGATGTTTTCTCCATTCCCCTAGTGATCAAGGGGGGCAGAAGACAGAATGCTCTTAAACTTCAGAATTGTCGTACTGTTGGTGATGTGTGAAGGGAGGATAGCCCTTCCACATCAACAGCACTTTGACAATTATGTATTCTAATAGGGACCTTCTTCACCCCTCCCCTTGCATGCATACATTTAAGTTAATATTTCAGTGTGTGTACACTTCGACAAAATCATATCGCCACAGCGTCTACCTTTAGTGAATCTAGGCCCTTGACTCTTGGAACAGCAGTGATTTTCAGTATGTCCCTCAGAAATAGCTAATGAATCCGATGCCAGTCTTGTAGGTTGGGGAGTGAGACTCAGGGATTAAATTAGGGGCAGATGGTCCCAAGCAGACACAGGTATCTATACCAGCTGCCTAGAACTAGGTGCAGGTTCTTTTACTCTGAAAAGTTTGGCAAAAGAGCAAAACAAATTATTGCATTTATGGACACTCTTTCAGCTATCTGATACATAAATATACTTGACAGCATAAAGTCAAAGACATTAACAGAACTGGCAAAAGATTTTTGTCACTTTTTTCTAGACAGACATAACAGTTCAGGCAGAATACTTACTAGGTCTGTCCAGTGCTTTAGCAGATTGGAACTCAAGACACTGTGTAGATCGCAGTGACTGGATGTTAAACAAGAAGGTCTTTGCACGGATTCAGGATATCTGGGGGCCATTAGAACTAGACCTGTTAGCATCTCATCTGATTTGCCAAATTCCAAAATGTTTCAGTTGGAGTTCTGCTTTAACCCCAGAAACACAGAGCAACAATAGTCCTTGTGACACCATTTTGGCCAAACCAACCATGGTTCCCTCTACTTCTGGAAATGGTCCTCCTTGTTTGAATCCATCCTTCCCTGAACGTCTTACAGACCGATTAGGGGAACCTCATGGTTTGTTAATACCAAACAACCTACAGATCTTATTGTGATTGGTTTAAGGGATTCTATATTCGGTGACTCAGTTTAACAAACAATGTTTTTTTATCAAACTCATGGGCACCAGGTACCCAGTGTATTTGCACGTCATCCGGGAATGAGGCATGGATCCCATATTTGCTGATCCGGTTGGGATCATTTATTTTCTTTCCTTCCTTTATGATCAATGAAAGGATTATAGAACTATCAATACATACTGTTCAGCTATCTCAGCAGGACACATGCACTTAACAATGTAGACAGGTAGACACCTTATTATTTGCAGACTCATGAAAGTCATTCGATTTCCCAGACCAAGAGAACTCAGATACAATTCACTATGAAACGTCAATGATGTTTTAGAACTTTTCGACTCTTGGCCTACTAATCCAAATTTACCTTTGAAACATTTATTGCTGAAATTAACCATGTTCCAATGATAAGCAGACTGAGCCTTCCAAGTAGCAAACATTTTTGGTCTTCCTGTTATTGGAAAAATCAATTGATTTATGTGTGGGGTGAATTTCTGGCACAAGTAGGGTTAACTTATTTGCATCTTACATACTTAAATAATGCATCTATACACATACCTGGTTATGGTTTTATTGTTTTATAAGAAGAGGGAATGAGGCGCACAGGAGAGGAGGAGGTAAGGTGAGTGACAGCATTTGGCCCTGAGCTGTACAGCACCAATCACACAAATTATGTCAGAAGGTAACTCTTTAACTGCTGATATCCTCATGACCATACATATTAAAAAAAAAAAAAAAAAAAAAAAAAAAAAAAAGACGCACTAAAGATTTATTGAAGAAGACTATTTAAAAAGGCATAACTTTATGGGAAGTGATAGTTCCACTTTAAGTCAGCAGATTGTTCTAGGGAATCTATTTTTAAAACTTTTTTTATTTTAAACCTATCACTCATGTCTCTATTAATATTATTAATCTGCTTTCAACTTGCATAATATGAGCCTCCTGTCTTGTAATAAAATGCCAATATTTCTGTAACTAATGTGAAAGAAAGTTAAGAGAATATTATTCCTTCCTATATTAACCCCTAACATGTATTTCTATTCTGTCTCTTCAATCTTCCCAGATTGAATACTTCAATCATCTACAATCAACAGGTATCAGTATTCAAAGTTGGATTATCTTCTACAAATTTAATGCTATGGAGTTTAATTTTTTCTGTCATTGTCAGGTTTTTGGCAGCAGTTCAAGAAAGAAGTATTTATAATGTTTGCAAGACAGTTTAAAGGAAGGTATGAACATTGATTGGACAAGAGAATGTTCACAGACTATTATGCTTATGTGTTTTTTCTTTATTGTTATAAACAAGTTTTTTCTTTGCTGCTGAGGGTTTAATAAAGAAAGGGTAATGCATATTTGCCTCATTCATGTTAGTTAGGGAAATCTTCTAATTAAAAGTGCAAACGGAAAAAAATGTGAACAGGTTTCCTTGATTGCAAAATACTGTTGGAGTCATTACTAGCAGTATTTGGGGCATTTTTTTAAATTAAGCTTCTATTAAGAATTTTGTTGTTGTAGGAATGGGGGGGGGGGGTGAGTACAAAAGAAAAAACAGGAAGGGAAGTGGGGTACAACGAGAAAAGTATATAAGCATCATTAGCAATAGTACAATCAGTAGCTCACTAGGATAACATTAGCAAAACAGTATCGGAGTGGCCCCATCTGAACCCATGGACAACTCTCATGTAAGGATAAAATGTGGAGCTTGGGTAGATTATAAGGGTATAAAATCAAGAGGGACTGGGAATATAAGCTATGAGCTAAATGGCTAAGCCCCAGGTTAGATTGGTACTATAAAACCTGCAAATTGCTGAAAAGGGGAGGGCTCCGTGGATCAGGATTGTTTTTTGCAAATTAGGAGTGGAGGGGCATAGGGAAAAAGGGGAGAGAGATATGGAGATGCAATGGGGGAAATAACTAAATAATAATAACAGTAATTCCAACATAAACGTACAGGAAAAAAACATTGGAACATCCAAGAATACACCGCATCAGATCTACCACCGCTGGAAGAAAACTTAGTGTAAATTTAAGAGATCCAGAGGTTCAGATGGATCTGAGCAAGGAGATGGATCCATATTCATGTGACTGAACACTAAGTTTAGTATCGGGGGATATATGCACTATGAAGGTAAAGGAGCTTAGGAACAGACTACAAGGAAATGGAAGCAAGCTTGCCCCATCTTATAAAGTATAAAAACAAGGGACAGTAGAAGGGAGAGGGTCCTAGAACCCTTTTCTAGAGAAGGAGGGGGAAGTGAAAGTGGAAAAAAGGGGGGAAAAAAAGAGTATTGGCAGGCAATAAGTGTGAAAAAGAAGAAGAAGAACTGATTATCAGGAGCTACACTCCTGGATGGTTCAGTGAATATAGTGCAGTTGATTTGCTCAAGGATTGCACCTCTTAAACTTGATGAGTATGGCCCTTAACCCCCTAAGGACCAGTGGTCCAGGGAAGTTACCTTCCCTTAAGGAACTCTTTGATCCTTGCTGACGGTACACGTGACCTGTTACTCGTACTGGCGGGCTGCTTTGGGGCATAAGAGACGTCTCCAGTCTTGGAGACCCCATTTTTACTTACAGCACTCCCGGTAGAGCGATGCATGTAAAAAATACGTAACGTGCTATGACTGTCACCGGTCCTTAAAGGTATAAGGACTGTGACGGTCATAGCACGTCATCTGGTCCTTAAGGGGTTAAAATAAATTAAAGAATTTTTGCAGATGCTAGCTTGCAGGACATGATATTTAAAAATATATATAGGAAATATTACATTTTTAACCATCAGTTTTCCTTTAAATATCATTAATTGCTAGCCTGCATTGGTAAAGATTATTTCTTCCTCACAAAATATAGTGAAAAGTTAACTGGAGAAAATAAATATATAAACTATTTAGAGAGATGGGATATATTCTTGAAATGCTAGAATGTACTAGACTGAGGCTGATCTATAGAAAAGAACAGGAGTACTTGTGGAGGATAGCAAGTGCATGAAAAGAACGCAATGTGTTGGAGATCTTGAACATTCAAGGGGATTAAAAGCTCCATTTAATTCAGTGGACATGTTTATTTTCCCCATGGTACAGTTTGTTTGTCACACAGTTGGTCCAATTCTCTTCATACATCAGACTGAGTATAATTGCAATTACCTTAAGAGACGCTGCACAAGGAGTCAGCTTTTGATTCTGAATAGTAATGAAATGACTTATTTTGTTAAGATGTCTGGTGCATAAGGAACATATTACACATTCTCAATGATCTGCACTGTACATAATGTATTCCACGTGAGTACCAGGCAGACATCCCTGGGGGCCTACAATTATATAATAAAATCTAATTTTAGATAACAGGACAAAATGCATCAGTTCTAATGCACTGAACTTTTGTACTGGACACGGGAACTTTAGGGCAGCTGATTTGAGTGCTTCTTTCTGCTTCATTAAATTTACTGCGCAAAACAAAAAACAGTTGAAAATGTTAGGAAAAAAACGATAGTACTACAGAAAATGCAATATATAATATTTGCACTTATAAAAGTCTCCTGTACTTGCCTGTGTACCATTTTGAGATGTCATCTGCTAGAATGGTAATTGTCCTAGACAGAAACTAATAGGACAAGCTACAGATGAATGGTGGAAAAAATGATCTGACATTCCACATCCTTACAAGTATTTTCATAAGAGGTAAAAGTGACTGAGAGCCAAAATGAGGGCTATAGAAGAAAATACATACATTTGAACGTATCACAATGTTTCTAAGGTCTGAAAGCCCGAGTTAAATCAGGGAGAATTTGGGGAACTATTATTTATCCCCTATGTTGCAATGGTTTACTTCAGAATAGATAATTCTTAGCTTCTGCATAGGGTCCTACAGGCTGTGTTCAGTAAGATAAAGAGGCATAATTCTGCAGCAAAACAACTGCAATATGGGTGGTAACGTATGTGGGAACCCTCCGGATCTGCACTGGACACTCCGGTTTTTCCCACAAATTACTGGGTCTTCGGGGACAGCGGCTGCTTCTATGGTGGTGGTGAGTTTTTTTTATGAAACTCTGCCCAATTCTATCTCTTTCCACCCTGTTCCTCTCATTTCCCACCCACTTCTTCTCCTCCCCACCTTGTTCTACTCACTTCCCACACACTTTATGACACATTCCATTAAGCCCCACCCACAATTAAGCCCCACCCCCTTGTGATTTGAATTGTGCCATTTATATACTCCTGTGGCACTACATGAGCACCCTCCGGGGACTCTAAAATGTAAAGTTTCCTGGTATAGTAATGAGATTCCCTAGTTCCTATTGATATAAAAAGAGCTTCTAACCATTTGGGTGGTAGAAATGTCTAAAAAGCATTTTTAAGCAATGCTTTGGAAATCTCTCTAGATTTCCAGGGGTTAAAAGTGCAATAGAAATGTTAATTTCCCACTCTAGGATGAAGATGGCTTGCTCCAGTATTGTACACAACATTCCCATTCATTTAACCCTTTGAGTGTCAGAGGGGTACGCAACGCACCGCAAAGCAATGCATAACCCTCTGGCATTCAAAGGGTTAAAGTGACAGTTTTGACTTTACATATTCTGCCAGTGCACAATATCTAAAGCTAAATTGCCTATACTTTGTATTATTTTCTATTTAATCTTTATCTATTTACTTACAAAATTCTGTCCCTGACAACTATCTGAATTTGTTTTCAGAAAGGTTTATTTGTGGGACTGTGACAGCAGAGAGAGTACAATTATGAAAAAAGATACAATGTAAAATAGTGAACCAATGTAGCATACAGATCACTTGGTGCTGCAGAAAGATTACAACAAAATAACTCTGATTTTGTAGTCTCTGACTGAAAGCTCTGTGAAAACACAGATCCAGCGGGTCCAATTTCAGGAATATAAAAGTGAGAAAAAAATAGTTTTTGATGAAAAAACAATAATAATTCAAGAATAGGCTATTTGACTTTGTACTTGTATAATAAGCAAAGTTAAAAAGGTTGACCCCCATGAAAGCTAGAGAGGTGTCATTAATAGAAATGGGGTGTTCAACCCCTTGAATGGTAGAGGAGTGTTCAGTACATTGTTAAGCAATGCTTTGGAGATATCACTAGCTCTCAAGGGGTTAAACTTTATCTGTTTTTGGATGGTAATAATGTTGAACTTTTTGGAAAGACTCATATGCAACAAAATGTATTATTGATGAGCCCATAGTGTTCACTGACTAGTGCAGTAAGTCTGCACAGGGCATACTGCAAGGGTATTCATCCCAGGCACCCTTAGGTAAAAATCAGCTTCACTCCTAGCTCCACCCATTGCCACACCTCAGTTCTTATATAACTCTTATAACCTGGAAACTGGCAGGGGTTTTACTGTGAGACTTGGGGTTTTGACCCAGATCTTGGGGTCTCAGCAAGAAGGGCTCAATTCTCAGGATGAGAGAGTTCAATGTTTCCTTCTATATCAATAATGGGAAACCTGAGGACCTCCAGCTTTTGAGCACTACACTTCACATCATTCCCAACCAGACAAAAGTTGACTAGGAATGATAAGAATTGTAGTACTGCATAGCTGGAGGGTCTCACTATGCCCATCCCTGTACAATATGATCTGCATCAATTAAATGCTTGTTTAGTCTTTAAAGTGGTGCCATTTTCACCAGAAAGGTAGATGAAGAAGCTCTGCCAGTCTTGCGTGTGTTTCAGTAGTGAGATCTCTAAGTTGCTGCATATTAATAGAGGACTGATTGGTGCTGGCGCACCTCTAGGTCAAAGCAAATAGGGACAAGCCATCCAGAATCTATATTTTGGGACTTTATCAGTTAATATTTAAAATCTCAGGGTCAGCTTATTTTGAAAGTTCCTAGGTAAAATGACCCTGCCACCACCCTTAGCACAATTTACTGCTTCCTGTCACAACAATTCCACATAACCCATAATATACATACCTACAAAAGTTCTCATATTAACTGACCATTACAGGAATATATAAACTGGTAATTAGTACACAAAGTGAACATTACAGCAATATGCAGTGCAGTCAGTAAGGATTTGGACAGTGATACAAATGCTGGATATGAAATGAAACAATGACTAAGAGGATAAAGTAAAGACTGACAGATTTAATTTGAGGGTATGTATATCACTAAACCATGAGCCAGGCAGGAATTACAGTCCTTTTAATGCATAGTCTTTGCATATTAGGCGACCAAAAGTAATTGGGCAAATAACAATCTTATACAGTCATCATATTTATTATTTTGTTGCAAATCCTCTGCAGTCGGTGACTGTCTGAGGCCTATGACCTAGAGACATCCCCAGGCACTGGGTATATTCTGTGGTCATGCTCTGCAAGACCAGTACTACAGCCATCTTCTGTTTGTTTTGGAATGTTTTACCGTCAGTCTTGTCTTCAGGAAGTGAAACATACTCAACTGGATTAAGGTTGGGTGACTAACTGAGTCAGTCAAGAATATTCCACTTTTTGGCCCTGAATTACTACTTGGTTGCTTTAGCAGTATGTTTGGGGTAACTGTCCTGATGCAAGGTGAATTGCCTGTCAATGGGTTTTGAGGCATCTGTTTGTATCTGAACAGATAAAATGTTTCAGCACACTTCAGAATTCATCCTCCTGCTTCCACCATCATTCACATCCTCAAGAAAGAAAACTGATCTGGTTCCAGTAGCAGCCATACATGGCCAAGCCATAACACTACCTCCATCATGCTTCACAATGATGTGGTATGCTTTGGATCACGTGCAGTTCCTTTCTTTCTCTACACAGTCCTCTTCCCATCACTCTGGTACAGGTTAACGTTTATCTAATCAGTATAAATTATTTTGTTCCAGAATACTACAGGTTAATGTAATTTTTTTTAGCAAACTGTAACTGGCATTTCTGTTCTTGAGCCTTACCAGTGCTTTGTATCATGTGGTAAGTCCTCTGTGGCTATACTTGTGTAGTCTTGTCTTTATGGTACTCTTTGACACTTGTATGCCTACATCCTGGAGACTGTTCTTCATCTATTCAACAACCGAATGGGGAATTTTACTTCGCAACTGCATGCATTCTTCTCTCGACCATGAGAGTGGTCTACATACCTAATGTTTTGGCTATGTCACTAATCGATTTATTCTGATTTCTCAGCCTCATAATGCCCTATTATTTGACAATGACAATTCCTTGCTCAACATGTTGACAAACAACTGCAACATATTACAAATACAAATGCCACACCTAGAATCATCTCTAGACCTTATGTTAATACTCCTGTGCATGGACTAATGATGCAGAGACAGACACACTCCAAGAAACAGGTGAGCAGCCAACAGTCTTTTTACTTTTGGTCTCCTAAAATGGAGGGACTATGTATAAAAAGGGCTGTAATTCATATACTGTTCACAGTTTATTGATGTGAATGCCATCAAATTAAAATAGACAGTCTGCAATTTGTCTTCTTAACCCCTTAAGGACCAGTGGTCCAGGGAAGTTACCTTCCCTTAAGGACCGCTTTGATCCTTACCGACACGCCGGTACACGTGACCTGTTACGCGTACCGGCGCTCTGCTTTGAGGCCTAAGAGAGATCGCTCAGGTCTTTGAGCGATCAATTTTAGGCCCCGTTTTTACTTACAGCGCTCCCGGTAGAGCGCTGTAAGTAAAAAGTACGTAACGTGCTATGACCGTCACTGGTCCTTAAGGGTATAAGGACCATGACGGTCATAGCACGTCACATAGTCCTTAAGGGGTTAATCATTGTTTCATTTCAAACCCAGTGTGCTGGAGTACAGAGCCAAAACAAAAGAAATGTTGTCACTGTTCAAATATATATGGACTGCATTGTTTAAACAAGTAGATAATCAACCACTATAAATCAGGAGTGCATATCTAGTGATTAGTATTGAGTTTGCTACACACACAACTCAGCTTAGTGGTTGTAGCCATCAAGACTATGGCAACCGTCTCCAATTGTTTGGGACTATATTTACCATCATGATGGAAGTTGTAGACATAAATCCGGAGGGCCTCAGGTTGCCAAGACCTGTCTCAGGCAGTTGTCTATATGCCTAATGGGAAATCCATTTCTGGCAGAAAGCATCTATTGTCTCTGTTACTGAGGTACTGGAAGGTTTATGGGTCAAGTTTGGCTGACATTCCCAAGAAATCTTGCATGCAATAATGAAATACTGAGCTATCATACAGCCACTTCCTCAGCTGTAATCAGCTGATCACTGTTATGACTGCATGCTGGTAAAAAGATGCTCAAGAATTCTGCATAGGAAAAAAGTGGGTCCCCAAATAGTTTTCATTGATTTAATAAGAGTTAAAGCTGTGATCTTTATTTTATTACCATAAGCCAACGTTTCTGTTTCATTGAACCAAGCAATGGTTTTTGTCACAGTTACGTTATGCTAAAGTTACAATAAAAATATAGAAGAGTGGTGGTATGTGAGAAGAATTGTAAGGTTAGGCATCCAGACCTAACCTTCATACTAGAGCAGAAAAAGATATTGTGGATTATAGTACTCATTGCAACCTGTACTGAATGTATCAACATAGACTCCTGAAGGTAAGAGATAGCCAGTGCTTCCCCATTGAGGAACAGAAACGTGTGCAATGCACTGTGAAGCAATGTTTTGTACACCCCCCACTAGTTCTTAAAGGGTTAAGAGAGATTATCTCTTTATTCTTACATAGCCCTGACAATATACATGGAAAATAAGGTCACAGGAGTTAAGTCATGCTTTACTCTGATTCTGTGTAATCAATTGAAGAATAATCCATTACACTGTGCACACCACTCCTCGTTTCTCTTCTAGGGAGAAAATGTGTTTTTCAGAACATAATTAACCAAGCTGCATGCGACAACTGTCCCTTGTGTTAGATACATAGTGTTTGTACTAAGCCCAGATACATAGTGTTTGTACTAAGCCCAAAGTAAAGGATTAAGAAAAAGGATTTATGTTTTGATTGTGTATGAGCCATTGACTGTGGTCTGACTATCAATGGCCTGTGGCATACATAGGGGAACCTCTGTTCTCTTCATTTTTTCTCCATGGAGCTCTCGTTTTCTCTCCTTTGTTTCCAAAAGTATCCACCTCGCTATCCCACGGTGTAGAGATATACTTCTACAAAAATCTGAGTTCCCCAGTGTGGTTATTCCCTTTCAGTTCCTTTTCTATGTATCGTCTCTCCTCTAACTTAACTTTTCCACATTCACAACTTTAAAGGGATAGTAATACTTCGTTTTAACTTTATTTTATTTTGTAGGCATTAAAAAAACATGAAGAACGATATAAGTCTTAACTCTCAAACCTTTATGGTTTAAGAGATATTTACAAGCAAAGTTTCCCCTCCCCGCCCCTTTTACCTACTATATGCCATCTCTTCTCAGATGTGGAATGCAGTCCATAGACCAAACAGATAACAGCAAGGGACAATCTTCTTCCTATCAGAGCAATGAAAGCCCTGTCCCCCTTGACAAGCTTTTCAGGTTTTTCCCTTATCTTAATTGAAGATTGTCCCTCTGTGCAATCTACCTGGGCACCTCCCTTCTGCTTTGCCTGAGCAGTGTTACATCAGTAAAAGGGGCGGGAGGGGGACACTTTGTCATTGAATAACTCCTGAACGACAACTCTGACAGAACTGAAATAATACTCTCCAAAGTCCAAATACTATGATGATTAATTAGAGCTGTTTTTATTATGAAACATTACTATCCCTTTAAATTCCCTTTTCCTTTTTCCCTAGTGAGCAGTGTGGGTGACTGGGTGTTGCTTTAACATAGCAGAATAACATGTAATTTGGCTTTGGTGTACTTATTGGTAGGGACAGTGATGTATTTTGTGCTATTTTTGAAATAAATATTACATTTAAAGTTGCATTTTATTGTATTATATACTGAAGTATGATATGTTGCTTCCTCTAATACCTGTAAGGCACCCCAATATAAACTAGGTCCTATCTAATTTAAATTGCCAATAAATTAAATTCAGCTGTGAGCTAGCTCAGTTGATCAACACACCTAATGTTGAAATGATAGGACAGCAGATTCTAACCCTGGCAGGACCTCCTCCGCCGTTCATCTTTCCAAGGTTGATAAAATGCGATCCATTGAGTTGGGTAACTGAACAACTGTTTTTTCAGCTGCAATCAGAGAGTTAATTCCATGACCATGTGCTAAGAAGTTTGATTCCTCATGTGTAAGAACAGGTTATTATTATCATTCTACTTACCTACTGGTCATTAACAGACATCAATACCTATTAATAGGAACTCCTCCAGTAAATGAATGAGAAAGCTTAAAGGGATAGTAATGTTTCAAAATAAAAGCAGCTCCAATTAATCTTCATAGTATTTGGGCCATTTAGAGTGTTATTTCAATACTGTCAACACTGTAATTCAACAGTAACTGAATTATAAAGTATCCCTCTCCCTCCCCTTTTACCTAGTGTAAGCCACCTCACCTCAGATATGGAATCTGGTCTTAAGACCAGACAGCTCACAGCAAGGGACAATCTTCTTACTGTGACAACAATGAAAACTCTGCCCCCTTGACAGGTTTTTCCTTTATGCTAATTGAAGATTGTCCCTCTCTGCAAGCTATCTGGAGACCACCTTTCTGTTCTGAGGTGAGCAGTGTTACATTAGTAAAAAGGGAGGGAGAGGGATATTTTATCTCTGAACTACAACTCTGACAGTATTGAAATAACACTGCCCATGGCCCAAATACTATGAAGATTAATTGGAGCTGCTTTTATTTTGAAACCTTACTATCCCTTTAACGTTTGACATCTAGACATACAATCTACAGCTAAAAATGTATCTAGGTGCATCACTGAAACCTATAAAGGCTGTAAAATGAAGTTTCAATTAATGAGCATCCAGACAGTCATATGATATGGCAAAATATTTACTGCATATTGTCAGCACAGTTTGAGTAAAATATTAGTACTATCATACACACAAACCTCCCAACATTTGAAATGGCCAAAGAGGGACACACTTGTTTTAAGTGATGTTGCTGGGGGGGTGGCTGTTGGGCAGGGCATTATCAAGGATTTTTAGGATATTTCATGACCTATTGACAATTCTTTATTTTGCCATATCATAAATGATATTGAGACCAAATAATTTGATTTAAAAAGACTATATTTATATATATATACTGAGGTTTAAACAAATATTAATGTGAGTTTTATTGCAGTGGAGCAATGTGATAGACATATTTATACATCACACCTAAAAATTGGGATAACAGGTTGGGAAAGAGGGACAGAGGGATTTGGATCTCAAAAACAGATCATAGCATTGATCCTTGGTATATTCCACTAGTAACTAATGCTTCCACTCAATGTATTGCATTGATTTCAACCTCTGTCAATTATTCTCAGCAAATATTTTATTCAGCCAACTATCTTTTTTCCACAGTTCTCCACAGTGGCCATCCCAGCCTTGTCCCATAAGAGCCAGAGAACCACACGTACTGAACCTCCAGCCCTGTCCTATACCATTAGTAGCCATAGAACTACATATATTAACTTCCCAGCCATGTCCCATTATAGCCATACAACCACAAATACTGACCTCCCAGCTTTGTCCCACTGTAGCCATAGAACAACAGATAGTGACCACTCAGTCTTGTCCCACTGTCTGGTGAATGGGTAATGTAAGGCCCTTCAGCTGCTTCCAGACATTGGCTGGAAGGGAATGATGGGAATGGCAGGCTGGCAGTAGCTGGAAGGTTGCCCACCACTGCTATGAACCCCAGTCCTGTGGAAAACTTATTATCACACATAAAACCCCCCTAGACTTTCCCTACAATAGTCATAGAACTACATATTCTATCCCCCCAAATTTGCCCCATGGGAGTCAGATGCCCCACACACACACACATGCACACTAACCCACCTAGCCTTTTTTCCATTGTATTTATAGAACCACAAATACGGACCTCCAGTCGTGTCCCACTGCACCTGTAGCCACAAAACCACACATTCTGTGTTCTAGTCTCTTTTTATTGCACTGGTATAGTAAGAAACTCACATAATAAGTCTAACCCCCCAACAGGAACTGGCAAAGTTCCTGCAGGAAATTTCTTAGCTAAAAGAAGGATATTTGTGGAGGTTTCTATTTTCAGGAATTTTCATGGAAAAAAGCATTAAATTTACAGTTTTTGCAATAATTCCTGTGGAAAAAATTTACTTTTACCCATACATACTAGCCATTATGAGAAGGTCACGCAATGCTATTCTCAAGATCATGAGCTATGCTTTAACCTTGTGAGACAATACATGCCTGCTGAGTACTTTGTTGTTCTCTAATCCAAATGGACCAACATTGTTGCACATTTCCTACACCATGGCCAAACCATGGGGAAATGGCTAGCATCCTCAATCTGACCTGGCACAGTTTGAAGATCCTGTAGCTCTCATGTATCTCAATTGACTATATTCTTGATGCTGTCACCATAGGTACATCATGAAGCATCCCAGAGCTGAAATGCAGCTACACATATTCAAAACTAACATCTGGTCTACCCATCTGATGATCTTTATACCCATCTACCCCATTATCCATGGACTTTAAAAGTAATCATTTACACATCAGCCTCTTTACTTGGTGTTATGAGCATCAATTTACTCTTAGTGTTGCAATTTTAATGTTGAGCATGCTTCTTCTCTGCATCCAAGTAAGCTGAACTGCACAAAATTCCAAACTTCTTCTTGACTATGTCCAACATTATTTTATTCCTAGTGTCCCAGGAGAATTGCGACAAGTTGCGAGAGATTGAGAGAAGGCACTCAAGATATAGAACTGTCTCCAGTTTGTGTGCTATTCTACAAAGCCTCTTTTCAAGTTAAAGAAACCTTAGTACACAGACTTCATAGAATAACACAGGGACTGGAGAGGTTTCTCTCACTGGAGTGACTGCTCTCATTTTTAACTAAAACAAAAGAGATAACTGCAGTATTGACTGCAATAAATTACAGGGAGAGGGACAGGCGTAATGTATATGTAATTGGGTAAAACAACAAACTGAAGGTATCAAACGTGTGAAACCATGTATTGTCGGGGCAAATATGCATACCTGGCAACTCTCTGGTTTTGCCCCGGAGACTCCTGATTTCAAAGTGAATTACCGGGTCTCCGGGGCAATGTGTGAATCACCGGGTGGGCAGAGTTTAAGTAGAAACTCTGCCAAATTGTGCTCCATCCTGCCCGGTTCCTCCCACTCCCCGCCCTCTTACATCCATTTTGCCGGGGGGGGGGTGTTTGTGTTTTTTTTTGTCCCACCCCACGTGACTAAGCCCCGCCCCTTTTATGACGCAATTCGCGTCATTTTCCTTCCCCTGGGAACTGACAGGGTTACCCTCCGGGTAGCCCTGTTTCAAAAGTTCCCAGGTATGCAAATAAGAGATAACTGGCTTGCCACATTTTTATACCAAACGAGAAAAAACACCTCAGCTAGTATGAAAACACAAATCTCAATAGTAAATAGACTCATGGTACTGTGTGTTAATAAAGCCATGGAGTAGTCTATCAAAATAAACACTAGGCTTTATCAGTAGCAACAAGCAAAAAACAAATAAAGTCTTCAAAACTGTCTCTATTAAAAGTAAGCAATGTTAATCATGTGATTAAAGGAAATCTTTACCAACTTGTGGTCAGAAAGGGATCTTCTACCAGCCATGAAAATGCTTTTCTAGGTTGCCAATGGTTAAAATTGAAGGCCTTATTTGTTGAGAACACACACAGGTAACAGTGCTTATCAGACAATTACCAGACTGATTATCATCTCTGAAAAGTGCTATTAAGTCTGCTAAACAAAGAGCTTTACCAGCCATAAGATTCACCAAATCTGTAAAGTCATACTTTTAGATCATGTAAAAGTTAGGATTTTACTCAATTACATATCCTTTGATATGTCCCTGTTATCTCTTTTCATTTTATTCTTACTTCTATCCTTTTAGCACATTATTTATAGGACTGTTATATCATACAATACTTCTTTTTCTCTTGTTTTGATCTATAAGGGAGTGTGCACCAGGTTATCATTTTTCTGTGACTTTTCTCATCTTTCTCTCCCCTGCTTGCATCTCCCCCATGATTGATGCTTTTGTATACAGCAGTGCTATTTTACTTCAATATATCTGATGTTTTCCAGTACTACAAACCTTTTTGTTTGCCAACTCAATAGTACCTCGGTAACTAGCATATTATCATTTATATATTTTGAGGTATATCTATTAAAGTGTGGCTTGAATGGTTATGTATGTTGTCTGTTTGTTCTCTTGCAACTCTCTAATTTCCTTTAGTGTGAGGGTTTGTTCGGGGGGGGGGGGGGGGGATCACAGCATATTAAAGAGGAACTGTAACCTAGAAGTAAAGTTATATGTTGATCAGAAAGTCTTAGGAATACTTCCTTTAAAGGGGGAACATTTACCTAAAAAAAAAATTTGAGCAAGGGTTTTAAACCAAAAAGTAACGTTAGCACTGTTTTGTGCTTGCTGTAATGCTACACCACAGAAAGACAGCTATGAAGGGAAACGCAAACACGCTCCCTAGGGCAGCTGGGAGGGAGGTGGGAAGTCCTGAGGAGGCGTGCAGCGCATACTGTGTGCTGCACATTGTGGAAGTGCCCGTTTAGACTTAAAGGGATAGTAATGTTTCATAATAAAAACAGCTCTAATTAATCATCATAGTATTTGGACTTTGGAGAGTGTTATTTCAGTTCTGTCAGAGTTGTAGTTCGGGAGTAATTCAATGACAAAGTGTCGCCCTCCCGTCCCTTTTACTGATGTAACACTGCTCAGCCAGAGCAGAAGTGAGATGCCCAGGTAGACTGCAGAGAGGGACAATCTTCAATTAAGATAAGGGAAAAACCTGAAAAGCTTGTCAAGGGGGGCAGGGCTTTCATTGTTTTCATATAAAGAATATTGTCCCCTTCTGTTATCTGTCTGGTCTATGGACTGCATTCCACATCTGAGAAGAGATGGCTTACACTAGGTAAAAGGGGCGGGAGGGAAATTTTGCTTGTGAATATCTCTCAAACCATAAAGGTTTGAGAGATAAGACTTATATCGTTCTTCATGTTTTTTTAATGCCTACAAAATAAAATAAAGTTAAAACAAAGTATTACTATCCCTTTAATATCTCCACTGTCAGGCAAGTAAAAAAACAAACAAAAAAAAAAAAACCTTGCTCACATTTTTTTTTCAGGATGAATGTTCCCCTTTAAACAATTTATATATAGAAAAAACAATGCACTCCTACCAGTAAAGCAAAAAAAAGTAAAATCAAAGGACAATTGTACAGAATAGTTCTATGTCCAAAGCAGTTATTCCATAAGGAAGAAGAGCACAAAACACCTGAGGGCAGCATCTGTTTTGGCGAATGCACCTACCTTATAAATATATAGTTACAGGAACAATAGATAAGTCAGGCCCAAAGAATACAGACAATGATGATGGTTACCCTTTTGCGTGTCAGAGGGGTACGCAAAGCCATGTGTTGCATACCCCCTCTGGCACTCAAAGGTTTAATAATGTATGGGTTCCTCTTAGCATTGGTGTGATAATATCTGCCCTCTGTTTAATGATCCTTTCCTCCCAGTGATCTCAAAATCTAAATGGACAAGCAAAGGACATACCAGCCCTCTAAGGGTAGTACTGTAAGACTTAAGAATCCCACAATTTCCTAAAAACCCCACTCACTAGACAGAAAGGGTTCAGTTGACCTTAAAGGGATATTAATGTTTCATAATAAAACAGCTCTAATTAATCATCATAGTATTTGGACTTTGGAGAGTGTTATTTCAATACTGTCAGAGTTATAGTTCAAGAGTAATTCAATGACAAAGTGTCCCCCTCCCGCCCCTTTTACTAATGTAACATTGCTCAGCCAGAGCAGAAGGGAGGTGCCCAGGTAGACTGCAGAGAGAAACAATCTTCAATTAAGATAAGGGAAAAACCTGAAAAGCTTGTCAAGGGGGGCAGGGCTTTCATTGTTTTCATATAAAGAATATTGTCCCCTTCTGTTATCTGTCTGGTCTATGGACTGCATTCCACATCTGAGAAGAGATGGCTTACACTAGGTAAAAGGGGCAGGAGGAGGAAACTTTGCTTGTGAATATTTCTTAAACCATAAAGGTTTGAGAGATAAGACTTATATCGTTCTTCATGTTTTTTTAATGCCTACAAAATAAAATAAAGATAAAATGAAGTATTACTATCCCTTTAAGGGGGTTACTTAGCATGCACCCATAATTACTTCAATGGATTACCCAGGAAGAATAGTGACATGTATCTAATATTTTATTAATACACCAAATCTCCCTATGCGTTTCACGAGAATCCTTTGACTTTATCAGGACAAAAAGAACAAATAAAGACAATATATTTCTCTCACACATTTTGTGCTTTTCTTCCTTTTGTGTCTTTGTATTACTTTAAATAACTGTCCAGTGTATTTATATTCTTATTTGTTGGCACTGAAACTATGTTGTAATCAACTCCAATCCTAATATGCACATGTTTTCATGTGGATCAATCAATAGCTGCTAGCAGCACTTGAGGAATGACTTTGTCAATCCCTACTACAGTCTATAGCTTGGCAATAGCATTTTTCAAAATAAGGTTTTCTTGGATATAAAGGGCCAAGGGCTGGGCTTACTTCTTTAGCTAATATCAAATTTACTAAAGGCAGACTAAAACAGATCTCAGTATAGAGGCTGTAGTGCAGCAACGGAGAAAGGATAAAGCAGGGAAATTAGCCTAGATTAAAGAGCCTCTTGTCTGATGGCTTTGCACTCCAGAACCACTTGATGAAGGGATTTGTAGGAGGTTGTCATATTCTGCCCCTTTCTTTGCTTTTTATGATTCCTTGTCTGTTTTTTGTTTGTTTTTTTTCCTTATCATCTGGATCCTGGTTCCCCACCTTGTCTTGTGTTTGCCCTGACCCTTTATAGACCCTCAGTGATTTTAGGAAGGGCGCTATCAAAGTGTTCCAGGTCATGACCCTTGTTTCGTGTCTTGTTCCTGAGTGTTATCTTGTGTATTGACCTGGATCTTCCTGTGAATCCCTCCTATTCTGCAATTTGGTACTGTGCTCATCTGATATCCTGTTACTAACTCTGGCTCCGTTGATTCTTCCATTCCTCCTTCTGCTGTCTTGTACCGTGTTGCCCATCCATTCCTGATCTGGCTTGTCTGACTTCCCATCTGTCTTGATGCTGGTGGGCTTCTTTCTCCTCGGGTTATTTGTTCAGTATCCTCTTCAGTCTCAATGAGCAGCTTCTGTTCTGTGGGTTGTCATCTGGTTGGCACTAATCTGGCCTTGTGGCCTAGGCAACAGCAATGCAACCCAGAGAGCAGCCACCTCCAGCTATCTACGTACTCTAATCTTTGTTCCCTTCAATCTGGCCCGCTGGGACCTGCCTTGCAGTATACCAGTACTGTCTGTTGTTGTGCTCTTATAATATTTTATATTAAATATGAGTCTGTCACCTCTTTGTGGGGAATCTATTTCACAGAGTCTAACCAGGCAGCTTACATTGGGTGCTTAGTCTGTCAGATCATTATAGATGGAAAATATACAGTATCTTTCCTATGCCTTTTAAAATTGGGGATGTCCCTGAAGGGGTCTCAGGAGATCTTAAAAATTGTTTCTAATACTCTACTGAACAGTACTTCTACAGAACACCCAGGTTCTTCCTCAGGAGAATCTCGGGCGTAAGAGAAGAGTCATCTGTGTCTGTTTTTCCTGTTCCACCTTCAGACCCATGGGAAAAATGTAACTCTATAAGAATGAGAAGACCCTCCACTAGGGTGGACAGGGGTCTCCAAAGTAGTCTATGAAGGATATACTGGATTGATGTGCTGATACTAGGCAAAGAAGCGATAAGGGATGTCACCCATACAGGCTCCTGATCAGCTTGGATAGGGGGCACAGCCTGAAAGGGGCATAATTAACCTGTCGGACCCTTAAGAAGGGTCTGGCAAGAAAAACAGTTGGATTCTGGTGGTGTTTGACTTTCCTATCTCCCCTTTGGATTCAGATAGGATATATCAGAACCTGAATAAAAAAAAAAATAAAGATAAGAAAAGTATCTGTGTCAATGGCGAGACATCACACCTCCTCTTACTTTTTTCCAAGCCCAGAAAACCCAGGCTTCTCCCTACTGAGAGGGTTAACCGTAACTTCAATGAACCAGTCTTGTGGCACGGAGCCCATCTGATGCCACAGGAGAAATAATATAAAGAAACAAAGCTCCTTAACCAAAATGGTGGCCTCAGACAGCAAGACTTCAAGATACCACAACCCCTAAATTTCCAAAGTGTCTCATTATGAAATAAAAGCTTGTTCATTATCATCAGGACAAACCATAAGAGGAAAATGGAATAAAAAGGAAAAAAATGAAAGAATATCCAGAAAGCAGAAATAAAGATGTAGCACCAAAGACTTCCGATTGTGGCTGCAGGACAAACTTACAGTGACAGAATATACTTGCAAGTTCTGGATTATTTGTGATTCTTGCTCTTCTGGTTTCTTCTGCCTTTAGTATAAGGGGAAAGGAGGGAGATTGGATGAGAAGCAGAGTAGACTCCTGACCTCCAGATTCTGGTAAATAGTTTACATACCATTATGCTCTGAGTGCAAGAGGAACAGGTAGAAAGGAGCCTGTCAAATGGAGGGCAAGAAAACTTCCCATATGTAAAGAAAAATACCAAAACAATGAGATAAGTCCAAGCCCTATTGTTTCTTATTTGCAGCACACTTTCAAACTGGGACTGCTTCTGCTTGGAGTGGGTAAAGTGAAGCTGGAAGGGGAGTCTTCACTTCCAGAAAGCTTTATTTGCAAGTGCCCTGCTGCCTAGAGGAAGCTACTTTACCCCATAGTTCCTGTGCTCCACAATGGATGAAAGAGAAAACACATTCTAGTCTAGGTCCAACACGATGAAAGGATTAGTGCAGAAAACGAGTTATGCTGCCAGATTCATACATTCCCCACACTGAATAGATTAATAATCTTTTCAAACAACAGATGGGTTAATACAAACATAAAAAATAAAAATGTAATACCAGTTCAGAACAAATATTGAATGCTAGTCATCTGTAAATAAGTCTTAAGCATACCAACTGTGAATAATTTCCGAACTCACCGTGAACTAGCAAAAATATATGAGAGAAAAGGAGATTACATGCACAAAAGCAAAGTCACGAGTGACTGATGTTAGTCTTTCGCATGAGATGTCAACAGAATTTTAATCAGTTTAACCTTTTCTGTTGTAACTATATTTGGTAAAAATGTTTATTGACTGTGACAACTCATTTAAAAGTCATGCATATTCATTAGCTATTTGCAAAAGAGGCACTGAAATGGACGTTTACCAACCTCAGTCTGAAAAAATGTTCTCATATTCCTAGCTTTACAATAAGAAAGTAAGGTTAATTATATGTCTAACATTATCTGTTTTGTACAGTGGCAGTGTTTTAACCCTGTGTGTGCCAGATGTATGTGCAATGCATCACACTGCCCTCTGTTGCCCGAAAGGTTATGGGAATATTGTAACTGCAAAATGTATTAGATAGAAGTAATGCAAATGACCATTTCAAGAACACCATATCACTTTTCCCTTGCCACAGCCTGTGATTGGTTGCAATAAGGAGGGGTTATGTAAATGCCCTCCAACTGCCATTTGCAAAATCCAACCTCCTTTGAACAGTCATGCCTCAGTGCAAAAATGGCTGAGATCAGTGATTTGGGCAGGCATGGGCAAAGAAAAGTGCAGGTCACTGGTAGAGACTAAGTTTTATTACTCTACTTAAGATTTATGTCTCTCTGTCATTGTCCTTCCCAGAGTGGTCTAGACTACGTTTAGATAAGATGCATTATATTTTAATTTTCTTCTGAGTCATTATATCAGAATCCAGGGGAAAGAATAAACATGGAGATAACGAAAATTAAACTGCCTACCAGACTTTATGGGCCAGGTTCCCTCTTGTGTATAGTGGAAGCACCTTAAGGTACATATCATGAACCTGGGGATATCACAATTAATTTGTTCGTAAATTGGGTTAAAATGCTCATGTACTCTGATGTAGACCAAACTAAAAATTTTGTTTAAAACAATTTCCCAAGATGAGACTCTGCCTTCTAGGAAAATAACTAGATCCCAAGTGGAAAACAATGGACAGTTGCTGACTCCTTTTGATGATTCTTCTACGGAGGAAGGTAAAGCAGGTATTGATGAAGAGGATGACTGTTCCTCCATGATGAACATTCTAAGGATTCTATTGAGGTTTTCATCAGGGCAGTTTTGTATGCTTTACACATTTTGAAGATGTCAGAGAATGTGACAGATTAAATGTAAAAAGATATCTTCTGTCTTCTTTCCTTCATACAAGCAGTTAAGCCAATTAGCATAGAATAAACAGAAATACATAGATAGGTATATACCCCTTTGCACAGGAATCTTTAGATCTACATGGAACTCTTCCAGTGGTAAATCCTCCCATGTTTAAGAAAAGTGATTTACCAGTAGTGGATGCAAACATATTCAGGGACCCACCTGATAAAAGAGTGGATAGCTTTCTAAAGCTGATATTTATTGCTGCAAGTATGGTTTTGCAGCCTTATCTTGTCATGGTGTGGGTAGGGAGAGCAATAGATTCAAATGGCTAAAGAGGGACACTTTTGTTTAGAGATGTGGCTGGACATTCCTGAGAATTTTTAGGTTATTTAATGACGTGTCGATACCTTTTTGTGTAACTAAATAAATGATTTAGAAGAGCAATAAAGTATTTCATTTGCAAAGACTAGTTTATAAGCACAGATACTGAAGTTTAAACAATCATTCATGTGAGCTTTATTGCTGTGGAGCAATGTGCTACTTACATACACACACCACACAGTCTGATCTCCTAAAAAGAGGGACAAAAGGGTAGGAAAGAAGGACAAAGGGATTTGGGTCTCAAAGGGTGACTGTCCCTTCTAAAGTGGGACACTTGGAAAGTATGATGGTGTAACTGTCTGATTTGAGAAACGAGAGAACTCCTCCATATGCATCACAGGTCTGAGAAGCTAATTTCAGCTCACTTGACTTTCCAAAGTTTCAGCAATTCTGGTCACTGCAAGAAGGACATTTTGGTTAAAAATTATGGATGAGTGAAACATTTCACCTCAAGAGAGAAACAGGAGAAAAATGGCACTTCCCGCGAGTGGGAAATTTTTCCGAAAAGTGCAGATTTTCAGCTTTTTTCCTACCTAGCTCATTGAATTGAAATCAGTAATGGCAAGTTTCCATTCGTTTCCCTCAGGTCTAGAACAAAAAAGATGTCCTGCAGCATTCAATTTCTGTATTTCTGAGAGAGAGAGAAAGCAGCTAATTAGGACAATAAAGTGACACTGGAGTGTAGTTTAAGGAATCTTGTAAGCAGGATATTTGTTCTGTGTGTTTGCAAAGACTTGAGACACTCTGGGGACACTAAAGTGAGGAAGGAGGTTGACCCAAAATACCCCAAAATCTTGGGTCACTGAGACAGGCAGCTGTGATCCAAGTTCCTTCCTTATCTGATTGTTATCTCTCTGTTAGGGGAGTTGGGGTTGGGAGGTGAGAAGGGAGCAAAAGAGATTTACCCCAAAATACCCCAACATTTGTGGAGGCTGACTGGAAAGACACAGGAAGCTGTGATCCAAGTTCCTTCTTGATCTGGCTATTATGTATGCGCTAGGGGAGTTTGGGATGTGTGAAAAGGGAGCTAAAAAATGTATCCCAATGTTTTGAGTGACTGAGAAGATACAGGCAGCTGTGATCCAAGTTCTGTCCTGTTCAGGCTGTGTTCTCTGTTAGGGAAGTCTGGGGAAAGAAGTAGTTGAACAGGGAGTGTGGCTTTTTGTTGTTTATAAAAAAAATATATATATATTTTGACTTTTAGGTGACAGAGACCCTGACATGAGCTGTGACTGTGGTAGACTGACAGTAAAAGAGAAAGAGTATTTTGTGAAGGGAAAGGAATCACATACATTACATTCTATTGTGAATGTTACTGTAAAATTACATACATTCATTGAATAATATCCAGCAAATACACTAGGGGCAGAGGGAGGGTGAAAGGTGTAGGAATATTGCAGGGATGTATGAGTAAAGTGGTAGTGCAAAAACAAACTTTAGCCATGGTTGCTGCAGTGTGTGCAATAAACAATGGCAATCCCTTTCCTCCTAAACAGTTTGTCGGTCACACAAACAAATCCACTAGCACTATTAAAAAAAAATCTAAAACCACTGAACGAGACAACAAATCGTATTCCAGTGTTGATGGCATAGTGGAAGAAAGTATAACAGTTCAACCAGCTGTTGCATCTGGCAGAGATAATGACATGGCCAGAAAATTAGCTGGAAGGAAAGGCTCGTTCTTCCACCACAGAAAAGGAACACTGAACCGGTTTATAAACTGTTTGAGAAATCAATTGGAAAGACTGACTCTGGACAAGTAAAGATGCCAACAAATACACAAACATCCTGTTAGTCATCAGCATTGTCACATCACCACAAAACAGGTTATCAACATCCACAACCCCAGCTATGATGAGTGTCTCTGCTGCTGTTGAAAGAAAAGCACCATAGTATGGAGATACTTTACTCACAATCTCAAAGTTAAAAAGCATGTGAGCAGGGGGAAAGCAGGCTCACACCTAAGCACCTCCTCACTGAGATCCTATTAAAAATGCAACCACAGGTCTGACTGGGAGATACACCAGCAACATTAGAGGTGTCACAACTAGCAGCAGCTCTCCTAAAAGTCCCAAGGGCTCTGAGGCACATAACAGAAGTAATGATGCTGATGTGTCAGAGTGTGCCAACACTGAATTCATTCAAAATAACACACACGGTTCCTGCTACAGAGGAGTATGCCTGAGTTTGTTGTAGGTGAAAACAAAAGTCATAGACTGCCCACACAGTTTGCTGCCACCTCCACTAGTCATGTTATTAAAGAAATAATGTTACATGGTTCTTCTGTCATGTACAGTCAATCCACACTTACTGAGTTCTTGGAAAGGAGTCAAAACCTTCACAAAAACAATCTCGGAGTACATCTGTGAAATGGCAAAGTTGTGAAGATGTTGGCAGTCGACATATTGCTGTATTCTTTTATTGAAAACTAAGGTTTTAGAGAACTGAGGTCATGTGTAGCTCCTCTCTGTCTCTGTCTCTGCTTATTGGGTTTCCCTCCCACCAGTAGGCAACACTAGCCTGCAGCATGAAGTGACAGCCAGTAATCTTGCCTCTGGCTCTGGCAGTATGATTAAAAGACAGCAGCAGGATAGCCTATACCTTCAGCAAACCACCTTGTGCAAGTAGAGTTTTGAGAGACATAGTCAGAGATGTATTAAAGGGATAGTAATGTTTCATAATAAAAGTCCATAGTATTTGGACTTTGGAGAGTGTTATTTCAATACTGTAAGACTTGTAGTTCAAGAGTAATTCAATGACAAAGTGTCCCCCTCCCACCCCTTTTACTGATGTAACACTGCTCAGCCAGAGCAGAAGGGAGGTGCCCAGGTAGACTGCAGAGAGGGACAATCTTCAATTAAGATAAGGGAAAAAGCTGAAAAACTTGTCAAGGGGGGCAGGGCTTTCATTGTTCTGGTAGGAAGAATATTGTCCCTTGCTGTTATCTGTCTGGTCTATGGACTGCATTACACTAGGTAAAAGGGGTGGGAGGGTGAAACTTTGCTTGTGAATATCTCTCAAACCATAAAGGTTTGAGAGATAAGACTTATATCGTTCTTCATGTTTTTTTAATGCCTACAAAATAAAATAAAGATAAAACAAAGTATTATTATCCCTTTAAATAAACTAGAGCAGTTCATAGAAGAATGGCTTATACCCTACACCGTGAAAGCTGGCTTTGCATTGTCTGATAATGGCTAATACACAATAGCTGCCTTGAGAATAGGTGATACGGTACCATACCACCACCCTGAGTATTCTACTCATATATGTGTTGTTCTGTAAAAAGACAGCAGGGAATCTTTAAACTGCTCCCTTCAAACAGTATCTCAATGGATTATCCCTCCAATCAGGGTGACTAGGCCGCTCCACTCCAAAACCACATCCACAGAGGGAAGAACATGTGCTAAAAAAAAAAAAAAAAAAAGGGGGGGGGCAAACCAATCGTGTCTTATCCAATGATTATATAAAAAGATAATACTCATATAATATATGCACTCACATGTATATGTTGTTGAAAGATGGGCTTATGTCTCTAATCACTTTTCAAATATGCAGAGACAAGTTACCTATCTCTGCTTAGGGTCATTATCTGCTCAAGATCCTCCAAAAGTTGACTCCGAAGTGATCTCCAGATCCAATACTGTTCAAAAAAATTCCTTCAACATATGCAAAATATGCTGTTCCTCCGATTATATAGTGCCATCCAGAAACCGGCCAGATCCTGTCTTGTCAGTGGTCGAGCTGCAGTCTTGCGCAGTACTGACTGGCTGAATGCTCCGCTGCTGATACGGAGTGGGGAGATCCGAATTCAGACCATAGTCCTCTCTACGCACCTTCCTGGGACCAAGCAGTCCCAGGAAGGTGCACAGAGAGGACTCCAGTCTGAATTCGGAGTGCCCCGCTCCGTATCAGCCGCGGCATGGGCAGTCTCTACAGCGCATGATTGCAGCGAGTGCAGCCGTCTCTGCAAACATCTTTAGCGAATTATTATATAGGATATATATAAAGCAGTAACAATCAAAATCTGAACCCGAGCAGAGACTGTGGACTGAAATTAGGAGGCTTCCTGAATGGCTGCCTATCTTTCCCTGTTAAACACTGTTGTATAGAAGATGCTTTGGACAGGTAGGCATCCACCTGTCCATTTAGTATGTAGCTTCGGTTCCTATTAGTTGAGGAACCGGAGTGACATAATTGCATTAGTTGAACTTTAGTCAGACCAGGGTAATTGAATCTCTTAGGGAGAACAATTGCCCAGGTCCTGATTGGTCTGTTGTGATTGCTGCTTCAACTCCCATTGGCTGGGAATTATAGCGGCAAGATTAATTTATATTACCATTGTTCCACTGTTTATGGTTCTATTGTCCTCATGTCCCTGTCCAATTGTGTGCCCCTATTATGTTGACAAAGCCATTATTTCCATTCCCTGTCCCCATTGTCCTATTGTGTGATGTTTTGCTATAAAATAACTCTGTGTATTACATTCTGGAACTAGAAGTGCACCCTGTCCTTTTGTCACAGAATGGTCTAAAGGGTCTCCTTTTGACCCCCATTCACAGGGGCTTTGATTCACAAAGACTGGCTTGGCTACCCTCTTGTAGCCGCATCCAGGAGGGAGAAGCCTGGAACAAAGGCCCAGAACAGCACGTCATCTTGGGTGCCCGTTACAGACCCCCTCTAATTTTTTATCTTTTTTTAACACGTGATATGGCACCTATACCCTGCTTTCTTCATGTCTTAAGTTTAGTTTTGACCATATTCCTGGCAGAATCGGAAATCTTCAGAGAGATGTTGAATATTGCATGCAAAATCTATGCCCATTTTAGCCACTCCTACTGTGCACGCATCACATTATATTCCATATAAGTGTACAACAACCTGCACCATCACCAGATGAAAATGGAAGCCCCTACAAGGTGGAGCATTTATGGGAGCAGAATAAGGCAATGCGTGAGTACACAATGTAAAACCGAAAAGGCTTTGGAGGGAGCCTCTTTGTAACCTGGGCAATAACAACTAATGTGTGATATATATGAGCTGCTGAACCCTGTTTGAGGAGACAACCCTGCTGGTTAGTCATGTAGGAACAGGAATTAGTGACTTTCTTCCACTGATATATTTATTGCAAAAACAAATGAGGAGCATGGCTGATGGATCTTTCACTATTGACACAGACATGCAGCAGTTAGTGAAGTGCATGTTAGAATGCTTAGAGTAGGATCGTCCCATAATGTCCATTAAAAGAAGGAAGAATATATTCTTTCTACTGGACCCCCAATTTAAACATACATTTTATGAATTACTGCCAAAGTGTGATCAGTTTGGGGCACATCTCTATGGAACTTGCTCCCAGTGTATGGGTTGATAACTGATGCAGGAACACGTGTAGCTCCTAGGAGTGGTCCCACTGCATGTGAGATGGTTTCACCATACTTGCAGGATTGCTACATCCTCGGCAGAAACAATGACCCTATGGACCACTGACAAACAAAGGAGTATGTGGCCAGCACTGACACGTACTAGAACCCATTTTTTTCCCATCAGCAAGAGTGGAGTCTGAGAGGATTGTCAGTGAAACAGATTATACTGTAAATGACAGTAGGGCACTGCTATCAAGCAATGTTGGGAGACTTACATTTCTAAAAATTAACCAACATCTAATACTAACTGAGCATCAGGTAGAATTCTCTCTTAAAGGGGATCTCTCACCCCTATACAAGTTAGGCTTATTAGTTAGAGTATATAGCGAAAATGTTTAAAATATTATTTATTTTTTTAAAAATGCTATTTGGGCTAAAATGATTGTTTACAGAGTGTCCTGCTCCCCATTTCTGCAAAGACTGCTCTTGTCGAAGTTTGCCGCTCTGCCTCTGCTCCCTTCCCACTATCCAGCCTCCTCAGATGACGGCAGTGATCGATATCTAGCCAATGAGACCGTTCCAGCTTATAGACAGAAAGCCTCCGTCATCGGAGGAGGCTGAATAGTGGGAAGGGAGCAGAGGCAGAGCGGCAAACTTCGGCAAGAGCAGTCTATGCGGAAGTGGGGTGCAGGGCTCTCTGTAAACAATAATTTTAGACCAAATAGTGTTTAAAAAATAAATAAATAATGTTTTAAAAATGTTCACTATATACTCTAACTAAAAAGCCTAACTTGTATAGTGGTGAGAGATCCCCTGTAAAAATGGTCAGCACTCTGCAAGCATAGCAGCAGGCTTACAGAATCCTTCAACATATTACAGCAAGGGTAGATTTGAAAAAATATTCTGTGTGCGGGTTAGCAAGGTTAGTCTCAAGAAAAAAATTATTGGTAAGGCCTCTTCTAGAATATGGAGTACAGTTTTGGTCACTAGTTCTTAAAAAATATATATTGAGATAAAGTGAGAATCATCAAATTGGCTTTGTTTGCATTAGAGAAGAGACTTCTAAGGGGTGATATGATTACTACTTGCAATGATATTCAAGGTCAATACAAAGAACTCTCTGAGTAACTATTTACCCAAAGAGCTGAGCAAGAAACTAAAGGTCAACCATTAAGACTAAGAAAGGTGATTTCAACTAAAACAAAGGCAGGGCTTTTTTATAGTAATGGCAGTTAAGTTGCATAATTCTGAGCTGGGATGGTGTGTTTGCTGATACTATAATTTCTTTCATAACAGAATGGAAACCTTTCTACCTCAGAACAACACTGAGAATTATGACAGCTGATTCAAGGAAACATCCAATTGCCATTTAGTCAGTCAGAGAGGGATTTTTTATGAATGTCTATGTGTAAAATACTCACCCATGAGTTCCCCCTCTCTCTCTCTACCAACAAAAAAATATATATATGTTTGTATCTGCTCTCCTCAATCTCTCTTCCCACTCTCTCCACCCACATCAATATGGTACTGTATTTGCACCCACTTTGATCTCATCTGCCCCCCTTTTCACCCATCTCATTATGGTACCATATCTGGGAACCTTGCTCTCACCTTCCCCCTTACCCTCCCTCCACCTACCTCCATCATGATGACCCTCTCAAGAGACAACCAAGAGATCCATCCTCCACGAGCAGCATGCCTGAATTTGCTGCCCACTTCATTAGCTGTTGTATCACACTGTGAGGACCTGAAATGTCCAGATATTGAAACTATGGTCGTCCCAAGGTGATACAGCAATCAAAGAAGTGGACAATGCAACAAATGCAAGCTTGGCACCCTGGCTGCCTCCAAAGCAGGGGTCATCATGATGGAGGTTCGTGAAGGGTGTGAAATCAAGGTGGGCACCTGATACAGTAAAATATTGACATGAGTGATTGAAAGTGCAGTTACCAGCCTTTTTTCCTTGTGTACATTATGCACCCCCCACTTCATATAAGGTTGTAATCGGTTCTTGCTCAGTTAAAGACTACAGGAGAGCTCAAAAGAAAACAACAGTAAATAGATATCAGTGACTATTATGTGAAGGACAAGTTATCAGTAGTATAATTATTATTTGTTTACTAATAAAGTGCCAACATATTGTGCAGAGTTGGTAGGGCCATGCTCGAGCTTAAGTTCTTCTATGAACCCTTTGAATTGTGGAACAATGCATTGAACACCTCTCCGGCACTCAAAGGGTTAAACAATCCATGAGCCACTTATTGGTATATTATCCCTCTAATGGTTTACAGAGCAGCGGAAACTAAGTCTCACTTTTACATATCTGCTTCTATTCTAGCTTGTACCTTAAGGCATGTTCCCAGCAGGGGGCTCCCAGGATACATGGAAAGATTTTACATTCTGTGATAAATATTTAACAGCAACTTCATTATCCACTCCCATTTGGGGATATATTTAAAACTTCATTGCATTTGCAGCATTGTACACTTGGCAGATCTTGAAAAATTAATTTTAGTTATATCTGCTGGGAAGCAAAGACATTCGGTCTTAGAACATTTTGCAACAATGATTTCTATTTTATATCATCATTTTTCCCATCCTGCACGAATAACATATCAATGGTAATGCTCCATATATATTTATTCAGTCGATATTAATGTACATAAGTGCAGCATGATCAATCACAGACAGTAACAAAATATTGATTAACCCAGTCCTTTAACTAAATAACCTTTGGATTCCACTAAAACTACCTTAGGCAAAAAAGCCTTAAAAAAGATCAAATTATATGAATATATGAATTTCAAGAAGAAAGCTGTCATGCATGTAGTAGAAAAAGAAAAACGCAATGTATAAAAAGCCTATTCACTGACAAGATAAAAGCCATTTCAATATATTGTGAGGATTTTAATGGTAATTATATAAAAAGAAGGATTTATACTTTTTCACAGAATGGAGAATATTATAAACATTAATATTCAATGAATGTAAGAAAGCATGCCAGAAATGGAGACATCCAGGAGCACACATAGCTATAATGGGTGGATAGAGGAATCCTCTGGTACAGCTTATTTTCTCTACTGGGTCTCTGACTTCCTGCTCAAGTAAATGCACTTTGGGAAATCACTAGAGCAGTGATGGGCATCACGAGGCCCTCCAGCTGCTGCCAGACTACAACTCCCATCATTCCCTGACAGCCGTTGGCTGACAATAAATGATCTGTGTTGTAGTCTGGTAGCAGCTGGAGGGCCTCACGATGCCCATAACTGCACTAGATCGCATTTGTTCATACTGATGCATTGACTCTGTTGTTAAGAATTTAATATGATCTAGAACTGAACACCTCCACTATAACATGCAATAAAGTTGTGATGTATTCATCTGTGCTGTTAGTAAATAATATTAAACAGGACACAGAAGGAAGCCCTAAAAAACACCCATACAATCATACACTACACTCCCTTTTACACAAGCAGCATACAGAGGTGAATTTTCAGAGTAAGAAGCTTTGTATTATAATGCAAAAGATGCAAACCAACTGCATCATAGGGGAAAAATGAAAATTCCCAAATTGTACTTGATTTAAATGGCGATTTTAAACTCTTGATTTCTAGCAAGGTCGACAATAATTTGCTTTGCAATGTGTAGAAGACCACTCTAGCATTCAAGGGGTTAAAAGATAATGTGAAACTGCTTCTATTTTACTATCCTCACTTGAAATATATTGTTGAATTCTGCACACAAAATATTGTCTAGACATTTGAGAGACATTAACTGAAGAGGAAAATGTATGGATTTAGTGCACATTAATAACAATTAACACACTGGTATTTGAATTCTGATCATTACCAGTCTCAATTTGCTAATTTTTTTCCACATTATTGAATGCCATCCTAAATGCCGTTTAATGCTTGATAGAGCTTAACCATAGTCAAACATATAAGGCCGTTTAATAGCAGTTGAAACTTTTGGTCTGTCTAGTCAATTTGATTTCTAATATTTCAATACAGAACCAAAATGGTGGTACATAGTGAACATTTTCTTAAAGAGATAGGAATACTTAAAATGTAAAAAAAAATATGTTGTAGGGTTTATCCCCCTAAAGGTGTTTTATTAAAAAGTTATTACAGCTGAAAGCTGAATTTTTTGGTGCAATATCAGTGTGGCCTTAAATTGTACAGTGGCACTGTTACTACACCATCCTATGGACAGCTCTGGTCCCGGGACCATAAATCTCCATAGGATGGTGTAGCAACAGCGCCACTGTACAATTTCAGGCCACTGTGATATTGCACCTAAAAAATTCAGCTTTCAGCTGTAATAACTTTTGAATAAAACACCTTCCAGCAGTGGGAGTACTCTTGTTTTACTCAGGGGGATAAACTCTACAACATATTTTTTTTTTTACATTTTAAGTATTACTATCCCTTTAATGTATTACATATGTAACTGGACTTTACTTTTCATTTCCTGAGTTATCTTTTCCTGAAACGCAAATCACTTTGACTTGCATGGGATTTTTTATTTATGTAACCAGATATCTCACCAGAATGTCAGGATAAGTCTCAAGTTAAATCTAACTACATCTGTATGTTTGTTTGAACAAATAACATGGACTTCCCTCATGGACATACTTGTAAACGAGAGAAATCTCAAAGTATTCTTCCTGGTAAAACATTTTCTAAATAAAAATGTCACTAGTCACTTCATTTTGAAGGCAGGCTGGCCTAGTGGTCTGATTGGGGTTTCTTATTTTAAAGAACGGTTGTCTTATTGTGTGCTATTCTCTCAAGCTGCAAAACAAACCTAAAATTATTTTTCAGGCAAGTTATTTTGAAATAATGATCAAAATTAAAAATGTACCTTACAATTTAAATGCTTACAACCTTCATTTTTTTTTGTTTTTAACTATAGATGAGAAAATTGTCCCTATTTTCCCTAGATATAATTTTTTTACTCTCGTGCATTCTTAGAATGTATAGATTTAGCTTTATTTTTGGGTTGTGAAAACGGTCAAGATTTTTTTTTGCTCTTAGAATGATTGCCTTACACACAATATCAAAACAAACTGTGAAAATAAAGCAGAGAGCACTTACAGAATACATCCTCATAAAACACCAAATCATAAGGTCACAATTCAATCCTGCTTGATCACTCAGCTGCTTTTGACACTGTTGATTATATGCTACTGCTACAAATTCCTTACCCCTTAGACATCCATAACTTAGCCCTGAACTGGCTGCCCTCTTATCTAACTAGCCAATCCTTTAGTATCCCTATTTCAATCTTCCTGTCCTCTCCTGCCACCTCTCTGTTGGTGTTCCTCATGGTTCTGTTCTAGGACTGCTTCTGTTGTCCCTATGCACAATAACTCCTGTTAGATTATCATCTCATTCTGACTCAAATATCACATCTATGCAGAGAACACCCAGCAGTATTTATCTGCACCTCAACTCCTGATGTTTAGTCTAAAGGCACAGATTGCCTCTCAGCTATCTCAGACTAGATGTCTCATAGGCACCTCAAACTCAACATGTCAAAAACTGAGCTGCTCTTCATCCCCCCTAGACCTGGCACAGTACTGCCCTTCCAGGGGACAGTAAATGGCATTGCTATAAATCTAGTGTCAGAAGCATGATGTCTAGGGGTGATAACTGATGCGACTCTTTCTCTTATTCATGCTATTGCTACATCCTGCCATTTTATCCTGAGTAACAAAGCAAAATAGGTACCTTCCTCTTTTCTTCTACAGCTAAAATTCTTACAAAAGTACTCATCCTAAACTGCATGAACTACTGTAACATTCTTCTCTTCGGTCTTCCTGCCTCCAAACTCCATGCACTTCAATCAATACAGAATGCTGCAGAATTACCTTACTGTTCCCTACATTTGTCCCTGCCCCCTCCAACCACTCCAACGGTGACCTATCAAACCCATCTTATCTTATGCTGCCTCTCTCATTCAAGAATCTTCTCTCACCTCTACTCCTCCCTACAGTTCCACTCTGATCTCCCACTACACCTCATCCCAGTAACATTCTTCTCTCATCCCCTTTTGTGTCCACTACAGCCCTCTCTCACATTAAACACTATTCACTCTTTAATTGGTTTATGTTTCCCTATTCCAACCAGATATCAGGCACTGTATTCCACAATTAACCCTCATGTTCTCTGAATGTCTCTATTTACCACTTTAGATTGTAAGCTTTTGAACAGGGACCCCACATGCAGTGTTTCACTTTAAGCACTTGTCACCATGTAATGTCCAAACCCTTAAATTGTAGAGCACTGTCAAACCTATTCATTCATTCAACACACAGTAATTAATTTGTACTATATATAGGTGCACTTCATCTTGGCTAGAGTATTCCAGTGCCAAAGAGCTATGTGCTATATTATACATACTGTTGGTGCTGCAAGAATTAAAGATGTCCTTATTTTACCAAGTGAGTACTCAATGATATTATTAGTATTTGCCTTCCAGCTTGACTGTGGTAGAAGCACTGACATCGGCTGGTGTTATAACTCTATGAAGTCCCATTGGTGGCAAGGTTTAGGATCAGAGTGGATGATTCCTGGTGATCATGTATGAAGATTGGGATTTTGAATCTACAATGTTCATCAGATGAGAACAGCTCAGTCTACTGGCGGGTAAGCTGGTCTTTTACCTACCTATATCACATTTTTTCAGTGTAGTTCACAACAGGTTTTGTAACATTATGCATTGGTGGAACAAGTCATGGGTGTCAGACAGTATATGTCCAGATCTGTGAATTCCAGTAGACCATGGAATAAGGCTGCCAGGTCAGACAGTTTATGTGTGGCTCTTTGGCTACCAGAGGACAGTGGAACAATGTACTCAGCCAGGTCATGAAAAGGATATACCGGGGAATCAGAGGGGCAAACAAAGTGCCTTTCTGATGTCCCAATGTATCCCTCTGTAGCATAGAGGGATTCACTTGGGAATCAGCGTGCTCTTCTGTTGCTCCATATGTACCTCTTTTGCCCTAATGCACCCCTCTGGGGTATCAAAGTGGGACAAGGAAGAATAGGAGCATTAAACTGACAAAGCAGTGTGTTCTTCTGATACCCAAATGTTCCAGCCTTAAACCAAAAATATATTTCTAGTGCCCCATTGTATCACTTGGAGCATCAGTGTCATATCTGCAAACCAATGGGTTCTTCTCATAATCCAATGTCCCACTGTGCCAGAATATGTTCTTCTACTGCCCCAGTGTACTCCCCTAGGCAATGTGAGGGGCAAATTTGAGCTTTAGAAGGGCAGACTGACCTACCAAAAGTGCTGCATGCGGCGCTGTATCACACTCCAAACTTACAACACGGCACCTTATAATTTCAGCATTTGGGTGTTTAGCCATTTGCCTTTTCTAATGAATAGCCATAGACATAGACTCAACATCTTTATAATGATTCTATAATAATGATGGGTATTTATAAAATAATGAATGCAAGACATTAGCAAGTACTTACCAAATCATGAAATTAGCCATTGTTAAAACAATTCTATAAGGTATTGATCAGGCTCCACCTAGTGCATCGTTAGTGCAGCAGACTGTTCTTTCTCTGCGTGCAGCTGGCACTTTCCTGCATCTCTCTTAGGTACTGCTACTAATAGTAGCTCTCCATTTAACTTCCCTACTCCCTCAATCTTTTGTACTAGGTAAATCTTCTGGATCTGTACAGTCCTCTGTATCAGTTCTGTATCCTATCAGAGTTTATGTGCTATTATCTTGTATATTACTAACCTCTCAGTGCCCTTTGCAGACTCTAGTGGGTTTCCCTGCTCTACTTCCCAGCTTCTAATTCTGCCAGGGCACTATCTCTAGGGTCACGGGTCAGTGAATGAATTGCTCCTCTGCTCTGCTGGTTTGTGTCTTGTTTGATGAGTCTGCTTGACAGTATGAGTATTTTTTATAGAATGAAAGACATCAGTACCTACATTACAATTCAAAATTGCTATTCGTAAAAGGCAAACTATTTTTCATCCTCTTGGATGACTGAGATGTCCCTAACGCATTGCATTGGATGCATGAAAGGGAATCTTAGCATCTAAGGGGATAAGCAATGTGTTTGTTACTGTTGGCAGTTAACTGCTGTGTTCACTAGGGAATACGTATCGTATTGCATAAATTAACTCTGCAGTGTTTGTTTATTAAATCACACATACTATACCAAATTAATGCAATTTATCTTTCAGAGTTGTTCGTAGTGGCACATAATTTGCATTGAATAAAGTCAACATATTCCAGCTGCAGTATGTTATCAGAACACAAAGAAATGCAAAAGTAAAGTATTCAATTGCCCATGACAGTCAATTAAGGGAATAATTAGCCCTCTGTCTAAACACAGTAGGAGATAACAGGTATTGCAATACAGATTATTATGTTTCTTTTAACATAAAAAACAGTTTTGCGAAGGTGCATGCTATTTACAAGCTGTAAGACTTTACTGGTGATTTATTTAAAGATAATAGTAATTGCCTTTATTTTTTACATGACTTAGTTAAAAACAATTTTAACCCTTTGAGTGCCAGAAGGGTACACAATGCACTGCAAAGGGTTAAAATGAAATTATAATGTTATAAAATATTTGCACTCTAAGTAACATATTTAAAGGGATTGTAATGTTTCACAAAAATAGCAGCTCCAATTAATCTTCATAGTATTTGAGCCATAGAGAGTGTTATTTCAGTACTGTCAGAGTTGTAGTTCAAGAGTAATTGAATGATAAAGTATCTCCCTCCCGTCCCTTTTATCTAGTATAAGCCACCTCCCCCAGATGTGGAATCTGGTCATCAGACCAGACAGCTCATAGTAAGGGACAATCTTATTACTGTGAACATAAAGAAGACCCTGCCCCCTTGAAAGTTTTTTTTCAGGTTTTTCCCTTATGCTAATTGAAAATTGTCCCTCTCTGCGATCCACCTTGACACCACCTTGCAGCTCTGAGGTGAGCAGTGTTACATCAGTAAAACGGGCGGGAGGGGGATGCTTTATCATTCAACTACTCTTCAACTACAACTCTGACAGTATTGAAATAACACTCTCCATGGCCCAGATACTATGAAGATTAATTGGAGCTGTTTTATTGTGAAACATTACTTTCACTTTAAGGAGAAAGACGGAACATTCTGGAGAAGAACAGCTACACCACATTTATTTAAAAAAAGTTGGCTGCTCTGGAATTAACCATTGATTTGATAATCGTGATGTATAGCACATTTTTTTTTCTAATTTAGCATTGGGTAGTGAGAAGGAGAATTACACTTGAAAAGGATTGGGGGTGAGTCAATATTTTTACTACAAAAGAAAAATCTGCAAAAAAAAAAACAAAACAAAAAAAAAACAAAAAAAAAACAAAAAAAAAAGGATTTTTTTGTACTTACCAATAATACCGATACTGTCCCTTCTTTCTCCGGGAGGGAAGTCTTGGATTTGAAATGAACTACCAGAAAAAGATTTATTGGTAAATAAACAAATCCTATGTGAAACACAGAAACCATGGGAATATACCAAATCATCTCCAATATTCCAGGGATAGAAAAAGAAAAACCCCTCCAAACACAGAAATGAACTGGTGCAACATGAGCATCAGGTGTTAAAGTGATAGTAATGTTTCATAATAAAAGCAGCTCTAATTAATCTTCATAGTATTTGGGCCATGGAGAGTGTTATTTCAATTCTGTCAGAGTTATAGTTTAGGAGTAATTCAGTGATAAAGTATCCCCCTCACGCCCCTTTTACTGATGTAACACTGCTCAGCCAGATAAGAAGGGAGGTGACCAGGTAGACGGCAGACAGGGACAATCTTCAATTAAGATAAGGGAAAAACCTGAAAAACTTGTCAAGGGGGGCAGGGCTTTCATTGTTCTAATAGAAAGAAGCTTGTCCCCTGCTGTTATCTGTCTGGTCTATGGACTGCATTCCACATCTGAGAAGAGATGGCTTACACTAGGTAAAAGGGGCGGGAGGGGAAACTTTGCTTGTGAATATCTCAAACCATAAAGGTTTGAGAGATAAGACTTATATCGTTCTTCATGTTTTTTTAATGCCTATAAAATAAAATAAAGATAAAAGGAAGTATTACTATCCCTTTAACGGACACCTACACTGTAAACCAACAAACAGATAACCAACAGGTTACTGGCTAAAAAGAACACATCACGTCCTATAGGACCTACTGGACAAAACTGGCTTTAGCCAAAGCCAGCACATTGACACAGCAGTGTTTGACAAATGTGTGAAATATAGACCACATCACCACCTTACACATCTGCTTTGCAAAGGCCTGATTGTAGGCCCAAGATGCACCTACTGACCTTTTGGAATGCGTTGTAACCCACTAGAGAACAGGCTTCTTTCTGAGAACACATGCCTGGAGAATGGCCACCTTAATTTAAGAAATGACTGTGACCTTTGATGCAGCTTAGCCCACACGAGGGCACTAAGGGATGATACAAATTTAATCAAATTTCTGAAAAGGTTGTGTGTATTGAACATAGTACTGTACGTCAATCACCTGGCCACATCCAAGAGATGAAGCTCCTGCTCTTGTCTATTAGATGGAGCTGAACAGAGAGAAGAAAGAACAATTTCCTGGTAAAACACAAACTCAGAACCAACCTTAGTGAGAAACCCTATAGAAGTATGCAAAACCACCCTGTCAGAGTGAAAAACTAGAAACGGTGGATTGCAAGATAAAGCCTGAAGTTTGACCACCTACTAAACAGATCCAACAGTGAACAGAAAAGCTGTCTTGAGCATCAGGATAAGACCAGAAACTGAAGATAATGGCTCAAAAGAAGCCTTCTGAAGCACTCATAGAACCAGATTCAGGTTCCCTGAAGGAGTGGGATCCCAAAAAACTGGGCAGGCATGCTCCATCCCCTGGACAAAAGTTTGGAAGTCAGGCAGTAAAGTAAAACACATCTGGAAAAGGACAGAAAAGCCAAAATCTGAACTTCAGTGGAACTTAGATCCTTTATGAAGGCCATCCGAAAGAAAAACCAATACAACTGGAAACTGAAAATGTTTTGACCCACAGCTTTCACACCACTTATAGAAGACTGACCATGTCCTATGATATGCCTTGGAAGAAACTAATTTTCAAGTCTGTAGCATGGGAGCAATAAAAAAGTCAGAAAAGTTTTTATTCTTCTTTGAGAGGCTGGCCTCAAGAGCCAAGCCATCAAAGCTAATAGCTCCACCAGAGGATGACATGAAGTGGCCGGAGTCAAGAGGCTCAGCCACAGATAGGTTGAGAAGATATGAAAACCATGCCTGATGGGATAATTAGAATGACATGAGCCCGCTATATCCTGATTTTCCTCAGAACCCCAGGGATCAGAGGAACTGGGAGAAACGTACACCAGAGGAAAATAACATGAAATGACCATCAAGTCTCCTGTGAAAGCTAAAGGATCCTGGGACTTGGCACAGAACTTAGGAACCTTGTGGTTCAACTGTGAGGCCATCAGGTCCACCTACACAAGAACCCAAAGATGAACTATCGTGTTTAATATGCTCTGATTGAGCTCCCAATTTCCAGGATTCAGATACTGGCAACTGAGAATCTCTGCCACAACACTGCTTACCCTGGAACATAAAAAGCAGAAAAAGCCAGCATGTGAGCTTTTGCCCACATGAGAGCCATCTGAACTTTGGCCCATGCTGCCACACCTCTGGTCCCTTCCTGGTGGTTGATGAAATGCTGATGATCTGGACAGGAATGTGCAGATATGTGTCCTTTATGTCTAGGGAAGCCAAGAATTCCCCTGAACATGGACTCCATTTTGAACCATGGAGAAAGCACAAAGTGGTTGAGTGTTTTAAGTCCAGGCTAGAACTGGTATCCACACCTGCATATCTACCAAGGGGGACTCAGTGTCTAAAAATACACAACTTATAATCATTAAGAACTCTCGACAAAGAAATGGCATGCTTTATTCTTCCAGTACTACAAACTAAAGCCACTGGTCTGCAGCAGAAATAGCCCATGAGCTGTTGAAAAAACAAACACTACCTTCTATATTCAGTGGCAGACCAGACTGTTGTGAGTCATGCTGAGGTGGGCTTGTTAACCTTGGACTTCTGAACAGGCTTCTTGCCTGAACAGGTTACTTGGATTTTGGGGTGGGGCACACCTGGCTATGTGAAGGAACAGGTGCCCTGACCGCATATCTGTACATGTCCACCTAGAAGATTGCAGGTCAGGCACCTAAACCACAAAGCAAGTGGCTCCCAGACAGAGAATCAAGGACATTCTCACAGGACCTGTGAGTGGAGAGAGTTAATCAAGTCTGCTTCATTCTTCAGGTTTCTATGCATGTAAGTGAATAAAAGTCTGAGAAGCCTATGATGAAAATGCTGATAAGGATTTAAGTAGGAGTGGGTGAAATGTACCATTGTGTTCCCGAAAAAAAAATCTGCAAAAAACACGAGGTTGTCTGCTTTTTCGCAGGAAATTCCACTTTAAATAAAACCCTTAATATTAAAATCTTCACTGTTTCTGCACATTGCCAAAAATATCTCTATTTTTTTCAATGACTACAAATTTTTTGACCCTTTATCTACATGTTCTTCTCGTTTTCGCTACAAAAACGTGCAGTTTCCAGGAATTGAAACACAGTACAAGCAACTAAAGAGAGAGAGAGAGGGAGAGAGAAAGTGCTGTGATGCAATTATGTTAGTAAAATTGAGGCAGGAGAGCCTCATAGTGTGTATTATCACTATGAGTACCTAGAATACAAGTAAAATGAAGAGTTGGAAGGACTTTTATGCTTCCAGTAAGTCTGAGGAGGAAGTGACCTCTACCAGCATTGAAGGTGCTGGATGACTCAGTGAAGAAACCTTTTCCCCTCAAAATGTGGGCTTCAACAGCCATGCTGTCAAAGACAACTTTTCCATATTCTCTTTCTAAAGGTAGCCCTGAAGGAGGAGGTCTGGTCTGGGTGGTAGTGGAAATGGAAAGACTCACTAGTTTCACAAACCACGCCCTTTTGGTCCAATAAGGTGTGACCAGAATAACGGTCCAGTCTTAATTTCTTCAGGTTACCACTGTAAAGGAAGCAGAGCCACAGAGAGACTTTGGTGGGAGGGAAAACCTGGGCTGCAAGATTCTCTTCACAGATCTGCAAGGGTCCCCACATTGCCTGCACACTGGTCAATCCACTCCAGAGGAAGCCCAGTAATGGAAACTGCCTAATGGGGAAATTTTAACAGCTCCGTATCTAACAGAGAAATAAGAAAAAAATAGAAAAATAAGAGAAGAACTCTGGTCATAATTTCACCTCAGAGAACACATCATAACTGGAGGCTGAGCAAGGGTTGAGCTGCTAAAGGAACTGGAAGTCTCCACCAACAAGACCCTGTCTTTTTTTGAGAATGTGTTCTGCCCTCGAAAGGAGGATCTCAACCCCATGGTACCAGTGTTCCATATTGGACGATAAAGAAAAAACAATATAAAATATGACCAGCTTAAATCAAAGCCCCCAGAAAGATCTAAAAAGTTCTTATCTGTTATGCAAAGGACTAAACTGGAAAGGAGAGCAGGAGAGTCCGTCTCTGTGTAGGATAAAAAAGGAAGAAGTTTGATGGCCGCCAGTAAAGGTGACAGCCAATCTGAAGAAAGCTCATTGCCAAGCAAAACATAGGTCCCCAGCTGTGGGACATGGTGCATTTGATGGACACTCACAAAGTGGACCATGCAATAGAGCATGCAGAGACAAAAAAGAGCCCTCTCTGACCATTCTAGCTTAGCAGTAGGGATATGTCCCATAAAAGTTTCCCCCTTTCGTCAATGAAGCAAAGATGGCCACAGGCAGACTCCATGCTATAAAAATTTAACTAAAAGTTAAAAGTCCCAAAACCCATTGGGGTTATCTGGGGGAGGCAAATAAAGAATATTAAAGTGATGAGGGATCAGAAATAAGCCCTCAAAGCACCATACAGACACACAAGAACAGAATACATTGCAGAATAGTAGAGAAATCTTCAGATTCGCACTGTATCAATCTGTACACCAAAACTAACGTAGAGAAAAAGAGTAAACATGACTGCATAATACAGAAAGCATAGAGTGGGTGAGAAAACTAAACATGGGGCATATAGTGGACCAAGGCTCTCAAAGGGTTACTTGCCAAGCTCCCATCTAGAGAGGGCAGAATCTCTATGAACTCAGCCATGAGGAACAGACATCATAAAGTTAACCTCCACAGGTAAAAAGGTCCATAAAGCACCTGTGAAAGGGACAATCCAACTCCAGGGAAGCAAGTGATGGGAGCCCGCCTAATGGGGGATTATATGTCCCCATATATAAGGATAAAACAATTAAAAAAAAAAAAAAACCTAAACATAAAATGGCCACTGCACTCTTTTCTGGTTTGCAGAGCACATGGATATGGGAATTTGTAGGCAGGGGGTTGAGCTGGAGGAAGAGAAGGGAGTCCCTGCCCCACAGACATTGTCTTTTGTGATATGCGCTGCCCTCCTGGAGGTGGAGCTCAGCCGCATGGTTCCTGTGTTCCGTAAAAGAAAATTATGTTATTGGTGTTAACTGAAACCATTCAAATGGAAAGTTTTAGTCCCAAAAATACACCTGTATTTCTTGCTTACACTTCATGGGGCAAACCAATGTCATCCAACCAACTTCAATTGAACTTTTAACCTTACATATCTGTCATTTTAATGTGCTTAAAGTCCTAAAGAAAAGTCATTGAGAGCATGGAATAATTCCCATTTTTATTGAGACACTGGTATACCTTTTTACTATCTACTCTTCATTTATACAGCCCCATAACTAGACGTACCAGAGCAGGTTGGGTAATCCCCTGTTGCTTCAAGCTAGTTTGCATCTAGGTACTCACCGGCCTATTATAAATGTGAGTACAATGTTTATGCTTGTTGGAGCAATATGGACTAAATTGTAAGTGCCCCCTATTTGTGTTTTTTAATATTTGGTGTTGGCTAATATTTCAGAGAAGACCTATAGCACAGAGGGGAGAAGCTAACTGTGAACCTTTCACACCTTTTACTGTCACAGTTTTGTAGCAACTGCATGTGTGATTTGATTGGTATATATATTTTTTTATATTATCATATGGACATTATTAACCTATGAGGCACCATCTATTGTTTTTGGAAATCTGAGGATTTTTTTAGGTATCGCCTATGGGGTGGTTGGCTTAACTTTTATACATAAGGCGCCATGAATCAACATGACATGGTAAACTGTATTATTTGACCCCAGGACACTCTTGTGAGGCTTTTCTATCATTTTGACAAGAAGAAAATCTACACTAGCATTATTTCTGTCTCTGATAAATTACGTGTCAACTTGATGTAAACATTAAGGGTCATATGCACAGTGGGAGCCCTGGAGAAATTCTAGATCAGACCAAGTGCACAATGGTGTGTGTGTATCTGTGGTGGGGGGGATAAATATTCCTTACATTTTCATTGAGAGATTTTAAAGGGATAGTAATACTTAAAATGGAAAAAAAAATATGTTGTAGGGTTTATGCCCCAGAGTAAAACAATGGTACTTCCACTGCTGAAAGGTGTTTTATTCAAAAGTTATTACAGCTCAAAGTTACATTTTTTAGGTGCAATATCATAATGGCCTGAAATTGTACAGTGGAGCTGTTGCTACACCATCCTATGGACAGCTCTGGTCCTGGGACCATAAATCTCTATAGGATGGTGTAGCAACAGCGCCACTGTACAATTTCAGGCCACTGTGATATTGCACCTAAAAAATTCAACTTTGAGCTGTAATAACTTTTGAGTAAAACACCTTTCAGCAGTGGGAGTACCCTTGTTTTACTCAGGGGGATAAACCCTACAACATATTTTTTTTTTACATTTTAAGTATTACTATCCCTTTAAATCAATGTACACTACAACGGCAACAAAGCAATGTGATGGAGATTTTTTAAATCGGTGGGAAGACTTATTTACACACTAGTGCAATTGGTTTTCCCCAGAACTGCTTCACTTTGGGCATTGTGACCTTTAATGTTTATATCAGATTATCAATTTATATCAAATTGACACTTAATTTACCCCTTTGCATTACAATGTATTGGATACCCACCTGGAACTCAAATGGTGAAGGGTTATACACAAAAAATAAAAGTGGATAAGTCCTGGGGCAAACCAAAAGTACTGTAGGGGAAAAGTAAAAATTCCAGAACTTTGCATGAATTCAGATTGAGATTTTAACACCACGAATGCTAGAGATGCATTTAAAACAATATACATTTTTATTTGTAACCTATGTTAATGTTGGTTAGCCCGAGAATTGCTACACTTTTTTTTGGATATTGCAGTAATATATTTTGCATTGAAAATGGGTGTAAACCTTATTTCTAGTTAAAACTTGGTCTGGTTGATTCTTCAATCAAACTGGATATATCGATCCAATAAAACAGTTTCATACAGCGCGCAATTACACATTTACAAAATGTATGAAATAAATGATGTGCTGTTCCCTGTACGATGAGCTTAAAGGAGCAATATTTATAACGATATTCCAAGTAAAATGATGGTACTCCTACTGCTGAAAATGTATTTTGTGGTCACCAGGTACAGCTGTTCCAGTCGCTTACTATTCAGACACAGTCTATGACTCAATCTCGCCCATAGAGTTCATTATAATTTGCCTTCTGGGCACTAGCTGGTACTTTTGCTAACAGATTGATTAATAAGAAAAATTTGTGTCAGTTGCAGTTGTTTTTGTATAAAAAAACCTTCCAGCAGTGCGAGTAGCTCATACATTGCAAAAGCAAAAGGAAACATGGCAACTACAACCAGCTGAATATTCATGACATGAGCGTACAGAGCAAAGGTGGCCAAATCCCATCCTTCAAAGAAACAAAGTCAATTTTAAGAACACAACACTGTATATGTTATCCAAATAATAAGTGTGGTGTATTTAATTACTTACATATTCACTAATTAAATCATACATCTGCTCTGTTTGTGGCTCTGAAATAACCCCCACTATGGTGACACATAGTTCATTCGCTATGAATTTATCACGGTGCCCGTGATTGGTGCTGTTCAGTGTCGGTCACTTGCTGAGTATCATGATTGGCTGTCTGTGATTAGCCCTCCTCACACAGCCTTTTTAAACCCAGGCTGAGCACTTCCAGGTTGCCCTTTCGTGGTGTTTCTGACTTCACTCTGCCTGACCTGCTTGTCAGGCTTCTGGGCTTGTTCCTGCTGTACTTGCTGATCCTGTGTTCCAGAGTTCCAGTGTTCCAGTATGCTAGTGTTCCTGTGTTCCAGTGTTCCTGTGTTGCAGCACCTCGCGGGTTAATCTTACTGAGTTCCAGTGTTCCTGTGTTCCAGCACCTCGCGGGTTAATCTTACTGAGTTCCTGAATCTCCTGCTCCAGCCGTCGCTCTGGCGACATTGTTCTTCTCGCTGCTGATCATACTTTGTTGGTTCCTGGTTGCGATATACATTGTAGGTCCCAGCGTGCGGACGTTGGTTTACTCCACTAAACCTGGTTGCGATATACATTGTTGGTCCCAGCGTGCGGACGCTGGTTTACTCCACTAAACCTGGTTGCGATATACATTGTTGGTCCCAGCGTGCGGATGCTGGTTTACTCCACTAAACCTGGTGGAGATATACATTGTTGGTCCCAGCGTGCGGATGCTGGTTTACTCCACTAAACCTGGTGGAGATATACATTGTTGGTCCCAGCGTGCGGACGCTGGTTTACTCTACTAAACCTGGTTGCGATATACATTGTTGGTCCCAGCGTGCGGACGCTGGTTTACTCTACTAAACCTGGTGGCGATATACATTGTTGGTCCCAGCGTGCGGACACTGGTTTACTCTACTAAACCTGGTTGCGATATACATTGTTGGTCCCAGCGTGCGGACGCTGGTTTACTCCACTAAACTGGTTGCAAGATACATTATTGGCTCCGGCGTGCGGACGCTGGTTTGCTCCATTAAACCTGGTGGCGCTAATACCATTAGTCCCAACGTGCGGACGTTGGTTTGCTCCTGAACATCCAGTACTGTGGTCAGTCGCTGTCCACTTCCTTGCATTGTCTGAGTATCCCTGGCAATAGACTCCTGCTGAGTAAGACCTCTATACTTATGCTCTATGCTGTCTTAGTCACCTGACAGCTGGTCTACTCGCTCAGGCTGCCCTGCCCGGTATTGGTGAGGCTGGTAGAACCTTGACGATACCATCCTGTAGGTTGCCTCACCTGGTATTGGCAGGGCCGTTAGAGCCTACTCCAGTACTCCTTTGGGCTGCCTTGCCCGGTATTGGTAAGGCCGGTAGAACCGGTATATGTCATCTCACAGTTGCCTTACCCGGTATAGGCAAGGCCGGTAGAGCCTGTCATTAAAACTGTCACTTGGGTTGCCTTGCCCGGTATTTAGGCAAGGCCGGTAGAACCTATTATATGTTATATTACTGTTGTATTGTTATGTATGTTTACCCTACGGGGACTGCCTTTAACTTTTAATAAAGTTAAGTTATTTTACCAAACCTTAAGTCTGAGAGTCTTCAAAACCGTGACAGAATTTCAACAGTATATGAGCCAGAACTAGCTGCACTGAGTGACTCCCAGCTGTGATCTGCCCTCAACTCCATTCTTCCCTGAACAATGGCAAATGTAGCTATGCACAATGTAGTGGAGCAACCTTCTGTCACGAGGTACCTCAGTATCATGTTGGTAAACACTGTCTCTTTCATTCATTGTGCTTCACTGGTGATTTTATTGAGACATGGTTTAGATTTCACATTGATCAGTCTTTAGCTGATTTGGTGCCAGATGGGTACTCTTTCCTCCAGGCTAAGGTAAGAAGGGGGTGGGTAGCAGTGTTTTCCCAATCAGATCTTGTATACATCAGCCACACATAAGCTTGTATATGACTATACATTGTGCCCTGTATATCTGTACTTCACCATCTTATATAGCTGGAGTCATATCACAGCTGTAGGACATGGTTTTGCCTATATTAATGGAGTTTTCGCACACAATTGTATTGGGTACTAACAATGTGTGGTCTTATGACCCCAACAACAGTATGGCAACAGACCTTTTGGACACCATGGGGTCCACTGTTTGGACCAACATACTGTCATGTTCTTGCGCTCAAACTTCCCCACCAATGGACAAACCATAAGCTGATCGAGATTGAGGTGGCACCTCTGTTCCTGTCGAGAAGTGTGAAGGCCTAAGGGTTTCCTGGGTTTGGCCAAAGAGGTTGAAGAAACGAATTAAGCTTGATTAGTCTTTGGAGTTTAACCTTTCCTCCTTTCCTGTTTACAACACTGTTGATGGTTGGGTGGAGTACTATGAAAGGATGCTCTTCTCAGAGATTGATGAAGTTGCACCCCTGTGATTAATTACGACTTCCAAGTGTTCCGTAGTATTTTATGTAGATTTGGGAACTTCATAGGTAGGAGGGCTGATGTGCAGACCTTAACGCCAGGCTCATCTCCTGGCATTAAGAATCAGCCAGTGAATATATAAGAGAGCAGTCTTCAGGGATAAAATGCCATGTTGCCAAGAGGATTTACTCTTTGCAGAACTGTGGGATGTCTAACCCATCCTAGCTGCACCACATCACCACACCTATTGTTTAATGTTTATATAAGGTCACTGTGCAATGTTATTCTGATACTCCCCTAAAAAGGGGGGGGGGCTACTTATCCATTAAAAATAACTGAAATAAACTAAACATAATGAAAATTGTCTGGGACAAGTCCATGGTGTAATTCAAGTCATGCTGAAATCAAACTAAGGATCATTCTCTTTATAGAGTTCAAGTTATTTTGTTGTTTTCTTGTGGATTGCAAGCTCTGTTTGGACTTCAGCCTATCTGAGCCAGCATGTGTATCAGTTTTTATTTCAATTCCAACACAACATCTGTGGATCTATCCTTTTATGGATTGTAAATTATGTTGCTCAGTTTCCTATGGATTGCAACCTCTGTGTTGATTTAAGTCTATTTGTGTCACAATCTATGAACTGTATCATTAACTTCAGTTTCTCATTCAATTCCAAATTGTGTGGTTCAGTCTCCATATATTTTTCTATTGTTTTAAAAGTTGTCGTGGCTGTGATATGGTGAACATGAAAATGAGAGGGTCGGGTGAGAGCACACATTTTTAGTTCCTAGATACATTTATGTATGGGTTATAACACTCTACATAATGACCATGCTCTTATGTATTATCCAGAAAATATTTTATGTACCTCACAACTGTGAATACTATTCTGCGTAAAATATATCTGCAACAGATTTTCTAATAATAATTTAGTATCAACTTGTTTCTCATGCACAATAAATTATCCATGTTGATTGAGGTTTCATTCAGCAATCATTCTTGATTTTCCTACCAAGTCTACTGAAAATAATTTTTCTGAATTATCTACATGTTAAGACAAGCATTAAATAAATGTAATACGATCTGCATCCCCAAATTCACTTTTGCAAATATTTTATATTTCACATTGTCTTTTTTACAGTGTCAGTTTCAAGTAAGGAAGCAATTTTTTTTCAACTGTTGTTTCTGTGAAACAATGCCATTATCCTTCATGAGAAAAGTTAGAATATACCATTAATTATATAGCAATGTATATTAGAAAAACAAAGCCTTTTCTGTCCGATGAAAGGGATAGTAATGTTTCATCATAAAAGCAGCTCTAATTAATCATCATGGTATTTGGGCCATGGAGAGTGTTACTTCAATATTATCAGAGTTGTAGTACAAGAGTAATTGAATGACAAAGTGTCCCCCTCCCACCCCTTTTACTGATGTAACACTGCTCACCTCGGAGCAGCAGGGGAGGTGTCCAGGTAGATTGCAGAGAGGGACAATCTTCAATTAGCAGAGGGAAAAACCTGAAAACCCTGTCAATGGGGGCAGGGTTTTCACTGTTCTCACAGTAAGAAGATTGTCCTTTGCTGTGATTTGTCCGGTCAAGTGACCAGGGGAGGCGGCTTCACTAGGTAAAAGGGGCAAGAGGAGGATACTTTATCATTCAACTACTCTTCAACTACAACTCTGACAGTATTGAAATAACACTCTCCATGGTCCAAATACTATGAAGATTAATTGGAGCTGCTGTTTCTGTGAAATATCACTAAATCAAATCAGCTGAGGATGATGGTAGTTGTAATAGCTGAAATGGAAAGCAAGACACAGTGAAAAAATGTTACCACATAATATTCTATTCAAAGGTATAAGATAGGAATTCAGTGCTCTTACCTGCTAAATCCTTTTCGCTTTTGTCCATATGGAACACAGGCACCATGGGGTTGAGTCTCTACTTTTAGCGGGCAGGGCACAACTCAAAGACAGAGTCTTGTGGGTGGAGACTCCCTCCTTCTCTTCCAGATCAACCCTTCCCATTGAATTAAGTCTCAAAGAATTAATGTGACCGAAGCCACAGAAACAAGGCAAGCAAGAAGAAAATCTTCTAAGAGAAGAAGTACTCTAAAGGACGCTGCAGCCCAGGCAGGCAAGACAAGGCAAGGTCCCTTTCTCTGGGTGGAAGACCTGCATTCCATATGGACTAAAGAGAAAAGGATTTAACAGGTAAGAACACTAAAATCCTATTATCTCTTATGCCCTATATGGAAAACAGGTACCATAAGAATATACCAACACGAAGCTCCCAGAGCTGAAAAAAAGGCTAAAAGGCCTCCCACCTGTCCCCATGATAATGGAGTACCCTGGGACTATACAGTATCAGAATAGTCCAAACAGTAAGTGTCAAAGGACACTGAACATACAAAGCACACAAGATCAAGAGCCAACGGGGCTCAAACAACAGTATGGCAACCAAGTCTGCAGGTCCCTAGACAGGCAGAGCTGCCTGCAGGACCTTCTGGCCAAAGCTGGCTTCAGCCGAAGCCAGGACATCGACATGGTAGTGCTTAGCAAAGGTTTGCAAGGAGGACCAAATTGCTGCCTTGAACAACTGCTCAGCCAAGGCCTGTAGGCCCAAGAGGCCCACACAGTTCGAGTGGAATGTGCTGTGACCTTGAAGGAAACAGGTTTCTTCCTGATTTCATATGGTAGGCGTATAGTGACTTTGATCGAAGAGGCAACAGTAACCTTGGAAGCAGCTTGACCTGACCTAGGACCCGCAGGAATGACAAAAAGGCTCATTACAGTACACATAAAATTTAAGGCAACGCACAATGTTCGGATTGATGTGGACCTCAGAAACCACCTTAGGAAGAAACTTCTGAGAAGGATGAAACACCTCCTTGTCCTTATGAAAGACCAGGAAAAGTGGTTTACAAGACAAATCTTGCAATTCAGCAACTCTGAGAACTGAGGCCACTGCTAAATGAAAAGCCATCTGACGCAGAGGAATGGAAGCAAGGGCTCAAAAGGAGATCTCTGCAACACTTCCAAAACCAAATTAAGGTCCCACAGAGGATGGGGAGCCCTAAAGGCCAGTAAGGCATGAGTCACCCACTGTAGAAAAACCTTGACATCTGGAATGGTGGAAATACATCTCTGGAAAAACGCAGTGCTGAAATCTGGAACTTCAAGTAGCTCAACTGAATCCTCAATTCACACCATGGTGGAGAAAAGGATAACACAGAGAGTAGGTCAAACTCCTTTGAGGACACAGCCTTGTCCAGGGCCGGATTTACATCTCAGGAGCCTGTAGGCACAGATATCTGAAGCGCCCCCCCAATTTACCATCTCCACAATGATCCTAATCTCCACATTGCCCCCCATCAGATCCATATTGCCCTCGTCAGTTCCAACTTGCCCCCCATCATCTCTAACTAGCCCCCCATCATCTCCAACTAGCCCCCATGATCATCTCCATATTGCCCCTCACAGTACCCCATCATCTTCACATTGCCCCCATCATCTCCACATTGCCCTCGTCAGCTCCAACTAGCCCCCCATCATCTCCAACTAGCCCCCATGATCATCTCCATATTGCCCCCAAGATCATCTCCATATTGCCCCTCACAGTGCCCCCATCATCTCCATATTGCCCCTCACAGTGCCCCCATCATCTCCATATCCCCTCACATTGCCCCCATCATTTCCATATTGCCCCTCACATTGCCCCCATGATCATCTCCATATTGCCCCTCACACTGCCTCCATCATCTCCATATTGCCCTTCACAGTGCCCCCATCATCTCCATAACCCCTCACATTGCCCCCATCATCTCCATATCCCCTCACATTGCCCCCATGATCATCTCCATATCCCCTCACATTGCCCCCATCATTTCCATATTGTCCCTCACATTGCCCCCATGATCACTCCCATGATCATCTCCATATTGCCCCTCACAGTGCCCCCATGATCATCTTCATATCCCCTCACATTGCCCCATATCTCCATATCCTGTCACATTGCCCCCATCATCTCCATATTCCCCTTCACATTGCCTCCATGATCATTTCCATATTGCCCCTCACAGTGCCCTCATCATCTCCATATTACCCCCGTGTCCATTTCCTACCCTGGAGAGGAGAGGTCTGTCCGTGCCTCCTCCTTCTGCACAGAGCTGCAACTGCTGGAGCTCCCGCGCAGTCTTCTCGTCAGTAATGCAGATGACATAATCTCCCAGCCTCTGCATTACTAAAGAGCTGACAAGGGAGCTCACAGCTGAAGAAGGCACAGACTGAGATCTCACCGTGTTGTTGTGGGCCGTGGGTGCCAAGAGGGGGATCCGAATGACAGGCGCCCCTCTGTGGGGTGCGCCTGTAGGCAGATGCCTACTCTGCCTAATTACAAATCTGGCCCTGGCCTTGTCCTCTCACCATTTGTGAAAAATAGACCATACTCTATGGAAAGCCTTGGAAGAGACAGGCTTGTGTCTTGAATCATATTGTAAATGATCTCAGTGGAGAAACCTTTTTTTTTGCCTCTAAAAACCAACAGCCAATCGGAAGAAAGCTAGCAAAATGGGAATTCTGGTAAACATAATCTTCTCTATGACACATTATTGCAGAGATATATCACACAAAAGTTTTCCCATAGAAGTCAATGGAGCAAAGATGATAGCTGGTGGGCTCCCATTCTTAAAGGGGATACTACAACTAAATCAGTCATATTTAATAAGGTGACTCAGAGACCCAAATACCCCAAGGAGCATTCAAGGGGAATATAGAAATAAGAAACAAGTGAAAAGGAAAGTGAAAACAAATATCATAATGCCTCTGACACACCAAAATAGAGTAAACAGTAGACAAAGCATTAACCCTTATCCAAACTGCAGTCATCCGTACTCCCAAAGCCCTAAGGGCTCAGAACTCCTCTGTATGGAGAGACACAGGATTGGGATAAATGTGGACCAAAGCACTCAAAGGGATACTCAACAGTGTTCTGTCTTCAGATTAGCAATGTAGCTGAAAGCAAACAGAGCCCCAAGAGAAAACTTGACAGCACAATTCCAGCCACAGGGCTGCAAAGGTCCACACAGCACCTGCACAGTGGTCAATGTACTCTAGAGGAAGCCCAATAATGGTAACCTGCCTAATGATGGAAAGTGACAGCCCCATATTTCTATCAGAAAAATAAAAAAGTCTAAAAACTAAGAGTATTTCCTGCCTTTCATACATTCATTTTGGGGCTCTGAAAGAGCAGGGGAAGGGTTGAGCTGGAGGAGGAGGAGGGAGTCTCCACCCACAAAACTCTGACTTTGAGATGTGTCCTGCCCTCCAAAAGGAGGGACTCAACCGCATAGAACCTGTGTTCCATATGGACTAAAGCAAGAGAAATAACAATAACTGAAAATCATATAAAGGGCCAGAATGAAAATCCATAAATGAGGGCAAAATGTGCACAACCTTTATATGAATACAGGCCTATTATTTTATATGCTTTATTATTTGTTTCTTTTTTTTTGCACCAATAAACACTTCTATACTGACATTCCCCTCCATGTTTATTGCAGCAATAGTCTCCTTATTTCCAGTATAGGGAGATTTGTCTACTGGTATATGTGGGCACAGTGACTTTGCACCAACAGACTGGCCTCAGGACAGGGGGAATCATACTAGTAAGAAGAATGCAAACAGAGGAATTGCTCACATGAACTGACTGCAATTGTAGTGAAAACAATAAATGTTATTCTTGCAAAGTGTAAAAACATAGATACCTTGACAACATTCTGAAACTTCAGAATAATGGAGGAGAGACTTGTGGGGTATACATATTAAACCAGCAAGTGTGTAACTTCGGTCCTCGCAGAATCCTACTAGTAGCAATAAGTGACACAGAGGCTGCTACATTTCTTGTTTTTCACATTCTTTCTTTTTTATTTCTTTTTTATTATGTATTTATTTGTACTTGTACTTTTTAATCGTTTAGTCCTTTTTCCTTCAGCACCTATTTTTTTGCTGATAGCTTTTTTTTTTTTTTTTTTATAACTTTTTCTACTTTTGCAAAAACTTAAAGGTTACCCACCCCAGCTTTAGTCCATACAAACTGTAGCTACTCTATAAAACATCTGGAACATATGTCGGGTTTAATGTTGCTGATGCAATATTCTTAGCATAGTTTTTCTCGCTGCTTCTCAATAATTTGTAGACTTTTCTTGCAGCCGAGGGGTTAAGAGCTTTCATTGTGCTTATTTGCTATAGGGTAAGAGTATTTTATGTACCAGGCATAAGTGAATGGGGCTAGAGGATGGAGTCTTATGAGGAGTGGAGGTGTGGCCATGTGTGGTCCAAAAGGCTCCACGGTTGCTTTTGCCAAGGGGAGTCTCAGATGTTCTCTGAATTCTCTGTATTAGGGGAGTCTGGTGGACAGGATGAGAGAAAGGAGGTTGACCCCAACTACCCCAACATTCTAAGTTCCACCACCACCAGTGCCAGTACTATAAAAAAACATCAAAGAAGAACACTGAAGATGACCATTTCATTCTAGTGCTGATGATGGCATAATGGAGGAGGGTGTAACAGCTCAACCAACTGCTGCATCTGGCAGTGAAACAAACAAGGACCAAAATGCATGTCCTCAAAGTAGTAGTGAACCTTCTGAAAGCATAATAAAAATAATTTGAAATCTCTAAAGCTTACAGAAATGTAAAGGTAATGGGCAAGAAGAAGTGGGTGATGCTGAAGATGACCTAATAATGACTGATGATCATGATGCAGATCTAGAATATATCCCTCTAGCATCCTCTTCTTCAGATAACAAATTAAGTTGAAAGTGAGAGAGATGATGACACAGACAGAAAGTTAGCGGAAAGGAAAAGGCTCAGTCTTTCACAACTGAAAAGGAGCACTGTGCCTGGTTATAAACTGTTTGAGCAAGCACTTAGAAACTCTGACCCTGTACAAGAAAAGATGCCCAAAAATACAGAGTCATCCTGTCAGTCATCATCAGCATCACCACCACTTCCACTCAGCCACACACCGACAACACTTGTTATTTATATCCGCAACTGTTGCTTTGATGAGTGCCTCTGATGCTGCTGGAAGTGATCCACCTTTGACACCTAGTAGTAGTAGTAGAACTGCAACAATATCTAGCCCCCAGTAGTAGTATCAGCCCCTCAGGAACCCTTCAGTCCATGTCCACAGTATGGAGATACTTCACTCATGATCCAAAAGCTAGGCATGTTGGTATCAGTTGCCTGTACAAAAAGCACTTGAGCAGGGAAAAAGCAGGCTCACGCTTAGGAACCTCCTCTATGAAATTCCACCTGAAGCACAACCACAGATCTGACTGGGAGACACATTATCAACAGGTCAGAGGTACCACAACTAGCAGCAGCAGAATCACTCCAAAAAGTTCCAAGGGCTGTGGTTAAGGATCAGAGACATAATGATATTATTGATATGTCAGAGAGTGTGCCACTGCCAACAGTTCATTCTACAGAACACCCATGGCTCTTGCTGCAGAGGAGTATGATGACTCTAGATTTGCTGTCGGAAATGACAAGAGTCATAGAGTGCCTACACATACTGCCAACCACCCCCACCACCTCCACAAGTGATAGTGGTAAAGCAATAAATGTACACAGTTCTACTGCTATGTATGCCACCCCACATTTACAAACTTCTAAGAAAGAAGTCAAAACCTGTACAAACATAATGCAAAAGAACAGCTATGGAATAGTAAGATTGCCAAAATGTTGGCAGTTGACATGATGTTCTTTTGTTTAAAACAAAGGCTTTAAAGAACCAATGTCGTGTTGCACCTTGCTGGAATATCCCAAGCCACAGTTATTTTTCAGTGATGGTTGTGCCAATGTTACTTAAGCAGGAAGTTAGTGTTGTGGGCAAAGAACAAAGGCACTCAGACTGCTAACAATTTTTTCAAGGCATATGTTTCTGTCGGACTCACAACTTTTACCCCTCAGAAGAAGTAATATTGTGATGGGAAATCTTGCAGTCATAAATAACATAGGGGAAATATGGCAAAGTTCTAACGGGAAATGTATTAGCATTGTCGAAAAGGACAACATTTTATGTATTGCTTATGGGCGAAAACCTTCACGAAAAAAGCCCTGAGGGAAATATCTATGACTTTTCGACCATCCCTTCTAGTGAACATAACAGAAAATTGCACTTTAATTAATAAAACTGCCCTGCAGCAGGGGCTTACTTTTTTACTCAGCAGTTTTTTTTTTATAAAAAACAGTTTATTGCTACACTAATCTTCTTTCCCCAGAGATATAAAGTGCATCACTTCCAACTAGGTGTCAGCTTTTATTTGCTTGAATTTAATAAAAACAAAATATGAAATGATTTGTGTATAAGACTGCATTGTAACTGGTTTCAGGGTGCCATAGCTTTGCAAAAAAATAAAAATGGCTTTGCAAATGCACTGTGACAACTATATTTGGTGAGAACATTTTCCTGTTCCATGCTTAAGATGTACTTCACCTAAAAGAATATATTAACAATTTATGTCAGTATCCACAGCAGGAACAACACAGTCTTTATTCTGTGCATAAATCATAGTTAAATCATTCACTGGGCATTCCATATAAACAGAAAAGTGGATCAAGTCTAGAGTAAACCAACTGCACCTTAGGGGACAAACCTCTTGAATGCAAGAGGGGTCTAAAGCATATTGCTTTGCAATGCATTGGGTACCTCTCTAGGTTTCAAAAGGGTTAAACATCTCCATTTAAAAGTGAATCTGGGGTATTCTTATCTGTGCCCAATAGTACAGCTGGTTTATTACAGACTTAGACCACTTTGCTTTCATATCTAAGACCAATATTGGTGGGACTGTAATTATCAATCAGCAATGACTTCTATATTGCAGGGGGATGCATTCAATTGCAGGTGATGCATTCATCACTATAGATGGTTGCATAGTCATCGTTTTTTTCCCACAGCAGTGTTCATGAAAAAAAGCATAATTTTCTGTTTTTCACAAGGGATTTCCCGCCCATAGAGAAGCCTATGGATTTTCCTCCATTCTGCTTAAGCCACAGATTTTCCTGGCAAAACGGTTCCATTTTCCACCTATGTGTTTGAAGCTGGTGAAACTTTCTGGCCTCATGTTATAAAAACCTGAAACTTAATGCCATACTCCATGTTATAAAATAGGAGTAAATATGAGTGGAAGCAGTGACATGCTGGCCTTTGCTGCTGAGGTAATTCCTGCTGCTGAGTCATCAGAAGCAGATGTTAATTTGTCACAGCAGCAAGATGATGATGATGATGACCAGGCTAGTGTGCCACAAACAACCATGGCAACCATGGAACTGGGTTCAATAAGCAGCGATATGGGACTAGTGAAGGTAGGTGTAGTTCTATTTTCCACCACTACTCCTCCTAGTCCTAGCGCTAGTGCTGATGCTGAGGTAGCAGCAGCAATATCTGTCTCCACCATATAAAGTGCTTCTGGAGAAAAAGAAGGACATTCTTCTCCACCTCTTCCCTCACTGAAATCATGGGTGTGGGAATATTTTTCTCTTGGGCAGGCACAGTGCAATCATCAGTACCTACGCTGTGCACCATGTGTGATAAGGCAATCAAAAGAGAAAAGAAGAGGAAACACCTTGGCACATCTGCCCTCATTAACCCCTTAAGGACCAGCGGTCCCGGGGTGTGCGGTCCTTTAAGGACCACATAGGAAACTTTGATGTGTCGTCCCACTTGACTGATCACGTGGGGCGGCACGCAGAACGGGGGACTGAAAGAGATCGCTCCTGTCTTGGAGCGATCAACTTCAATCCCCAGTATTACTCACCGTGCTCCTACAGGAGTGCGGTGAGTAAAAGTACGTGACGTGCCAGGACCGTCACTGGTGCAGGACCAGCGTGACGGTCCTGCCACGTCAATGGTCCTTAAGGGGTTAAGAACATGTACCATAAACATCACAAAGTTTATGTTAAGCATATAAAAACCAAACCTCAAAAAAAAAAAAAGGAAATGGAGTACTCCCCCCAATGGCCCAAAGAATGGGGGAGAAAATCCCAGAGCATTACAAGAAAAATCAAGCTTGGATGTTTGATGATTAGCTTAACACCTGCATCATTACAGTCTTCTTGTGCTGGGGTCTAGGTCCAGGAATATGTACCCATTATCCTTGCTCCAGTACCCTCAGGGTCCTTTTTCTCCTGTGGTATACCACCATTGCCTTAATTACCTCCCTATCAGCTGATAGCAAGTCTGTAGATGTGAAGTTTTGGACGTTCGTCTCCACCAATTGCACATTGTGCAGTGTCATAAAGAACAATCACACATGGTAGGGAGCAACAGATTACTGGGTATCAGGGAGCCTACTCAGACATTCCATCCCACTGAATATCCTAAACTGGTAGCATGAAGGATTCATTTTTCATTCTTGCCATCCTGTGTTCTTAGCAGTAATTGCGTTCTTGGGGGATGGTTTAACCCTTTCAGTGCCAGAGAGGTATGGAATGCATTGCTTCAAGGGATAGTAATAGTTAAAATGTAAAAAAGTATATGTTGCAGGGTTTATCCCCCTGTGTAAAACAAGGGTACTCCCACCACTGAAAGGTGTTTTATTCAAAAGTTATTACAGCTCAAAGTTGAATTTTTTAGGTGCAATAACACAGTGGCCTGAAATTGTACAGTGGCGTTGTTGCTACACCATCCTATGGAGATTTATGGTCCCGGGACCAGAGCTGTCCATAGGATGGTGTAGCAACAGCACCACTGTACAATGTCAGGCCACTGTGATATTGACCCTAAAAAATTCAACTTTGAGCTGCAATAACTTTTGAATAAAACACCTTTCAGCAGTGAGAGTACCCTTGTTGTACTCAGAGGGATAAACCCTACAACATTTTTTTTCTACATTTTAAGTATTACTATCCCTTTCACAATGCATTGAATCCTCTCTGGCACTGAAAGGGATAACATTGCTGACATAAATGACAAGGCAGTGGCTGCAGCTGTGCCTGTTGATTAATATAAGAGCAGATGTGTTAATTTTTATACATTCCATTCCTTCCCCTATTTCCCAGTGTTTCCTTGCACATAGCAGTTGCTAATAAAAAGATTCAGTTCCTTCCTACGATCATGGGAAACAATAATATTCCAAAACATCTGTAATTTTAGAGGAGGTGCAGGAGTTAAAGAATAATTCTCCAGCTTCTTCTAACCAGATGCTCCTGAAGTGGTGTGGGTTTGTTGTGGTGTTGCTGCTGCCTCAGAAGCATCACTGGGTCTTGTGGCCAGTGGAAGCACCATCATACCACATCCTGTCTCACGTCACTAATAATAATCCCAGTCCCATGTGGCAGTCTGATCCTCCTGTCAAATGACACAGCAGCAAGAATTACATCAGTAGCAAATGCCAGAATGTCACTAGGACAGTAGTGCAAATACATTTTTTCAGTGCTCCTTTTTAGAAGCCTGAGGGTTAGCCTTGTTTGACGCACCAAATTATTGTTTTTCAAGCCTTAGCAATACTGTAATATTTCAAAGGTTTTACTTCCTGTAAAGTATTATATACAATCGTGATTTATAGGAATAAATGCTAGAAAAGCATTTTCCATTTCTGAATCCAATTTAAACTTGCATTTTTATTAGATTATTGCCAATCAGTGGGTTTAGCAGTGGTTCTAACTGTGGTAAATTATGGCAACCCTTCAAATCCATACGCCTCCTCATCCTCACTGCTGCTGTTAATAGTACGTGTGCCATGGGTTTCCCTGTCTACAGTGGTTTTGTCCTATTCTAATACCTTATACACAGATAGTATTAGATGATGGTTCATTTTTAGAAATTTAAGTCTACCATCTCTGCTGCTTGATAGCCATGCCCTACAGGCATTAGCAATATAACCAGCTGCACTGGAAACCCACCCAGACTTCATACTTGCTGGCAGGCAACTAAGGGTTTAAATGGCAATATGCATCAGTGCTGGACACACACACACACACACACACACACACACACACACAGATACATCTTTTCATCTTTTCTGTCTTTATCATAGTGATACTGCAAGTATTTAACCATCTCTTGTGCAGTGGGACCAATCCCTGAAGCTATAATGAGTTCTTGTGTCAGTTATTAACCCATACTCAGGAAGCAAGTCCCATAGAGATGTGCCACCACCTCTATAAATGTTAGATTTCTGCCCCGGGACTAATTAATTGCTTTCTATGATGATGACGATGATGACATGTTCAGAAACATTTTGGGATGTTCTTGCTGATGTTGCTGCTGCTGGTATAAACTCTTTGCTTACTACGTTTTCTCCTTTTTTCAGTATTACTTTTCTCCTTCTCATCCTCCAGAATGCAACAATCCACTGTATCTATAAGAATACCTTTATATTTTTGTTACGGTTGGCAAGCAAAACCAGGAGTCAGACAGTTTAGTTAATAGAACCTTTATTATGAGAATAATGATAGTATTTCAATATATAAATAAACACACAGTGGGTGATTGAAAAGGCGGGCAATGTATCAGGAATAGCAGTCTCCCAATCTCTGCACCACACTGTCCGAGACTAGGCCTCAGTCCACTGGAGTCTCGTGGTAAGGTAATGCCCAAGAGATACTGACTCAGCCTGCAGTCAGTAGTTAGGAGTCTGCTAGAGCCCCAGGTCAGTACTATGAAGGATGTCTGAATAACGGAACCAACAAACTGAGCGAACAGACAGGGCCTTCTTGTAAGCACCAGATAGGATAGTCATACATGGAGCGGGTAGTCAGCCAGAGCCACAGGTTTGCACCAGAAAGGATATCCACTGGAACAATGGAATGCTGGATGCGTGGTGGATAGAGCCCCAGGTCAACACCAGAGTGGGTAGTCAGATAAGCCTAGGTCATACACGGAGCGGGTAGTCAGCTAGAGCCACAGGTTTGCACCAGAAAGGATATCTGAGCCAAATCGGAACACCAAGGAGAATAGTCAGACAGAGCCACAGTTCAACACCAGAATGGATGGACAGACAAGCCGGATCGTACACAGGAATCAAGAATACTACAAAATGAACTGTTCAGGACAACAACGTAAGGGTGACTGAATCAGGACTAAGTCTGCCCTTTAAACCCCTCCACAGGAAGTAGGTAGGAGGAGCAGCTAGAGGGAGGAAGTGGGTAGGAGGAGACTACAGGAAACAAACACACATAAAACAGAGGCCTGCAGCATGCTTGAAGCCTCTTGCCTGCAGATGACGTATGGAAAGACACCGAGCATTACTGAAGTGGCGACGCTGGAAACAAGGTACTGTGGCAATTTTTCTTAGAATCTGATTACTAAGATAGATGCTGCTGATCATGCCTTAGCACAAATTGATCAGGCTTTGGCATAAAATCAGAAATGTTATGTTTAAAGCGGGGGTCCAGCAAAGTAGCAAGAATGTATTCCTCATTTCTTTTAATGGACACTATGTGTGGATCCTGCTCAAAGCATGCTAACATGTCCTTCACTATCTGGTTCGTGTCTGTGGTGTCATTATTGTAGGATTCATCACCCATACTCCTCAGTATTTTCTGCAATAAATATATGTGTAGGAATCCCATCCCCAAATTTTAGATGTGGTCACATGTAAACATTCATATACACACACATATAAACACACATGCATATTTTGAATAGAAAGCCAATAAGGGATAACTTCATTTACACATTTTGATTTGTTTTGTATTGGAGACTTCTCTGGTATTCACAGGGTAAAGAACCCTATGAACCAGTAAGAAGCTTTACCACAAATGCTATTAATTATGTCATGTATTAGGCATTGGTCATATGCTGGAGAACAAATGAATTCAGTTGCAGGTTATACATTATCACTTGTTTTACCTCATAGATTCCTGTTGAAATCAATGGGGAAATTTGTAGAGAAAATCGGTGAAACTTTATCATTTGCAATGTAATCCAGACCAATATTGGAATCTGTTATTTTAAAGTTCTCAATTTTAAATTGCAGCTAGTTTTCAGATATAAAACATTGTGTTATATCTCATTAAAGTACACCTGCTACATACGCAACTTTTAGTTAAATTAATGTATTTAAAGGGACAGTAATGTTTCATAATAAAAGCAGCTCTAATTAACCCCTTCGTGACAATGGACGTACATGTACATCCTCTGTGGGTGTCACTTAGTGACAGAGGACGTACATGTACGTCCAGGAAATCTGGATCCCCGCGCGGCTGCACGCCGTTCGAGGACTCCGGATTCTGTTTAAAAAAAAAAAAAAAAATGTTAGACGGGCGTTAAGTGACGGCCGCGTCTGCACGCGGCCGTCACTAAGGGGTTAATCATCATAGTATTTGGACTTTGGAGACTGTTATTTCAATTCTGTCAGAGTTGTAGTTCAAGAGTAATTAAATGACAAAGTATCCCCTTCCCGCCCCATTTACTGATGTAACACTGTTCAGCCAGATCAGAAGGGAGGTGCCCAGGTAGACTGCAATTAAGATAAGGGAAAAACCTGAAAAACTTGTCAAGGGGAGGCAGGGCTTTCATTGTTCTCATAGGAAGAAGATTGTCCCCTTCTGTTATCTGTCTGGTCTATGGACTGGATTCCACATCTGAGAAGAGATGGCTTACACTAGGTAAAAGGGGCGGGAGGGGAAACTTTGCTTGTGAATATCTCTCAAACCATAAAGGTTTGAGAGATAAGTCTTATATCGTTCTTCATTTTTTTTTAATGCCTACAAAATAAAATAAAGATCAAACAAAGTATTACTATCCCTTTAAACAGCTTCTGCGTTGTGCTTTTTGTTTTTCAATCAGTTCAGTAATTTTAGAGCGTTTAGGTTCAGTTGTTGTAGCATCTAATTGCCTATTTTTATTTTTAATGGCAAAAGAGGGGTGGAATAAAGACCTACAGAAAGAATCTGAGCGAGAGAGTTATAGAGAAATAAATATTAATTATAATTACAAATACAATTGGTAAATAAAGAATATAATATATCTATTGTACTTACAAGCAACATTGTGATAATATTATATTGATGGATTTTCAACATGAAGCTGCTATAAAATTTGACAACTAGAGATCATGAATTAAAATAATGATCTAATAAAATGATCCCCATGTTCTCTTTAACAGAACTTGGAATATGTCATGGGTCAATATGAAAAATATAATTGGATTTCATAATAAAGATTAAAATGTACTGTATGGAAACATCACTGACAACTAGAATGTTTCATACACAACTCATGTAAAATGCTGCATACCTAGCAATCATAAAAGCAATATGAAATTATGCATCAACAGGAAATGTTCACGACAAAAAAAATGCATTTTGAGTCCAGAAAATAAATATATAGAAATGGCAGAGAGTGACCTGAAAAGCACTATCAAGTATAATGATTTATAGTTGCATCACATTATCATGTTTGTTAAAAAATACATAAAATACTTTGAACATTTACCAAGATGAGAAAATGTAACCTAACTTGAACTTTATTATTCTAAAAAGATCAGCAGAGTAAATTTAGTGGCAGGAGGATAAAGAATGGTGCTGAAAAGCACTATAAAAGACAGTGATTTATAGCTCCAACATCAAATAACCATCTTTGTTAAAAAAAATACATAAAATACTTAGGACCTTTATCAAGATGTGAAAACTTAACCTAACTTGAATGTTATTATGCTAAAATATCAGCAGAGTATAATTTAGTAGAAGGAGGATATGATGCTCTGACAATATAGCATTTGTAAAAGCAACCTCCAGTGATATAGAAAATCTGCCTCTAGTACACTGCAGTGTCCTAAATAAGAATAATAAATCAAGCAAAAAAAAATGTGTTGAAGTGTAAGGTTAGTCACAAAATCTAGTGGAATAGAGGATAAAAACGTCATAGAAAAGGAAACACACCTGGGTGTCCAAGCATATTAAAAACTAACACACAAGTGCTGATTCAGGAAAGGATATTCTAGGAAATGTGGAGAGAAAACAATAAAAATTATTAAACAGACTACAGATAAGACTGTAAATTGAAACTAGTTGATGTTAGATGAAATGTTACAGTTGGCTTTACATTATAGACATACTAACCTAATTTTATTTTTCTATTTTTTACCACCTTGTACTACTTTATTTAAATGTATCTGTCCCTGACAGTAAGCCCCTGATAATGATTTCCTTGTTAGTGAAGAGGAAGTGCCAGTGTATTCCTAAATATATAATCCACATCAGACCTTCAACAGTGGCATGTAGTTCCCACAAAAGAATGGACAATGAGACCCAACGCCTATCGCCAATGTTGGCTTCATGTGAAGACAGAGTTGGAGATACTTGTTGGGTGGACCGCTTGTTTTAGGGGCGACTCGTAGTATTTTGTCTCCCACTGTTTCTCCATTTCTTTTCCTGTGGTTTTGGTAATTATATTACTTTGTATGGTTTGGAAACTTTATCTATTTTTGCACTCAGGTATCTTTTTCAAACTATTTTTTTTCATTAGCATTTTACTTTTGATCACATTTATAATCCCTATGATTGTCTGGTGTAATGGTCTTATCAGTGAGATAGTTATATTCACATTATTTTAGGGATAGCTACTACATGTTGTATTTATATGTTACTATTAGGCTTCCATGGATATATTTACTGTGGACTTACTTGTATAATGTTTTCTTTGTTTTTTTTGTTTTTTTTTGGGGGGTTCCTCTTTTCCCATCTTCTTGTGGTTATATATATTATTTATCTTAGAGTGTACCCAACTATTTGTTTTTTTTCCCAGGACAGATAATTTACTGGTGATAAACATGTCTTTCATAAACTATGTCTCCACCTAATCCATGATAACATGATGCAGTGACAGTGGGAGGCAAACATGGTGCCAGTGCAATTTCTTGTGTGAAAACAAAAGTACTTATGGTTCTCTGCATCTGGGACTGAAATACAGAATGCAGCTGTGGCTTAAGAAATTTCCAAATTATGTCCTCAGCATAGAACTCCAATAAGTGGGGGAAAGTGAAAGGTAGCATTTTGTCTCAGAGTACGCCCACATTTAAACTCATGGCTTGCTCAGGTGTTGATAGGGCAACTTGACAAACCTCCTAAGTTTTATACTTAAAATACCAAATTGTCTTGAAGTGATAATGATGCAAAGAGTAAACCCAACAATAACATCTATATATATTCAAATATGTTTCTTGATTGTGTATACCTGAACACCTACTTACTTTTTTGATCTGTATCTTCAGCCAAAACACACACACATAAATCAAACTAACACAAAAATTAATAATGACATCAGAACACTGATATGTCAATTTCATGTGCACAGAAATCAGGTATAACAGTTTCTAAGCACAATCAAGTGAGGCTGCAGAAGCTTGATAAATGTCACAAACTTGTAACCAGATGAACAGGAGAGTAGGTAAGTCCAGAGAAGGACTGAGAAGACTAAGTGAATGTACAATTTGACCATAAAAAGAGGAAGGCATTGGAGCTCTGTGAAACAACCCCAATTTGGTAATACAGTTAACAGAAAAGGGAATCTTATCTCAAGGAAGTCTTTCAAATTTTGGGGAATTGTGACTCCTATTTCAACTTCCCAATAACTACACCACCCCTTGCAATATGTGAGCAAATTATCTGAGGGGCTAGGGAGAGGGATAGCTTAACAGACAAAGAAAATACATTTATGTTACCTCCATCATCAATAATATCCATCAAACTTTGGAGATCCAAGGTGGCTGAGGTAGATTACGTTAACATGGATGAAGTCTGTTCATTTTTTTTTATTTTTGTAGTTCCTTGGGTGGTAGAGCTAAAATTATATTAATATGATACCATACATGTCTTAAAGGGAAAATAATGTTTCACAACAAAAGCAGCTACAATTAATCTTCATAGTATTTGAGCCATAGACAGTGTTATTTCAATCCTGTCAGAGTTCAAGAGTAATTAAATGATAAAGTTTCCCCCTCCCTCCCCTTTTACCTAGTGTAAGTCATCTCTCCTTAGAAGTGGAATCTGGTCTTGAGACCAGACAGCTCACAGGAAGGGACAATCTTCTTACTGTGAGAACAAGGAAAACCCTGCCCCCCTTGACAGGTTTTTCAGGTTTTTCCTTATGGTAATTGAAGATTGTCCCTCTCTGCGATCCACCTGGATACCACCATGCTGCTCTGAGCTGAGAAGTGTTACATCAGAAAAAGGGGTGGGAGGGGGATACTTTATCATTCAATTACTCTTGAACTACAAATCTGACAGTATTTAAATAACACTCTGCATGGCCCAAATACTATGAAGATTTTTTGGAGCTGCTTTTATTGTGAAACATTACTATCCCTTTAAATTCACTTGATTGTTTTTGGAAGGATACATTTTTCATGGGATCCTTGTAATGTCAATTCACTTTACACATGAATTATACCTAATTTATGGATTAGAATATGCAATAACTATTAGGTTTTGAATATTTTTTCCCCTATAGCACAATGTACATTTATCATTAAAGGGGAACATTCAGTTAACAAAAACTTTCTTGTAGTGGTTTCAACCACTATAATAAGATTAGCGGCATTGTTTTTTTTTTAATTTTGCTTACCGGGTATTGAAGTTATGAAGCTTTAAACTGCAGCACCCTGTACATGCGGCACAAAGCTGCAGGACTTCCCACCTCCCTCTCAGCTGTACCAAGGAAGCTCGGTCTTGCTTCCCTTCGTGGGGGGCATTTATGTGGTCTAGCAATACAACAAGCCCCGTTTAACATGCTACTGAGGTTGCAACCTCAGTAGCATGGTAAACGGAGCTTGTATGAACTAAAAGGTGATGTCACAGCATAGTGTGTCTGGCAATATGATCAATTTTCCATGTTGAATAGGATACGCTTCTTCATATGAACAATGAATTTGCTATGCAAGGGAAGGGGATATAATTCAATTATTTGCATGTTTTGCTGGCATAATGATGACAAAGTGTTTAGAGAGGGCAAGTGGGGGAACAGAAAGAATGCACTCAAACTTCAACACCATTCAATGAAGAGGATGTGCTCAGACCTCAGAACCATGGTCACCATGGTCTCCTAACTTTTTCAGTGTCATAGGGATGTGCATTGCACACCCCTGTTACACTAAAAAGGTTTCAACTTTAAAAGCAATTGACAACATTGACGTCTGCAGTGAGAGAACTGGAAGATAAACTGTAACATACAACAGCTTCTCTGCCAGATCTGTACTAAATGAATCAGCTGTTCAGTGGGCTATCTACCGAACAACTGAGCATGTAAATAGAGAACTCACAAGGCACTGCGCAAGGCAAACAGAGCACCTTGTGAGTCCTCTGTTTGGCCCTTCAACATTTATATGGACATTTTATCATAGTATTTGATGCCCAGAAATCTACGGAGGAACTGGAAGAAAGAGAGAGAGAGAGAGAGAGAGAGAGAGAGAGAGAGAGAGAGAGAGAATGAAACTGGAGAGGACATAGGAGATACATACTTTAGTAAGTCTGGGAGAAGATAATAAGGGGGATGGAGGAATTAAAAGATTGTTAGAGAAAGGGAGAGAGATGTGCAAATATATTGCTGTAAATCAATCTAGGTTATATAATCAAATTAACTATTTCATCACATGTAGCAGTGCTGTTATTTGATTTGCCTTCTGCCTTCTACATGTAAAGGTGGTACAGGAATTCTAGAGTCCTACCCTGTCTCTCCTTTTTGGCTTGAGTTTTGATTGTGTTATCTATCATTTATCCCACCACCATACATCTAGCGATTAATAATACGTTCTGTGATTCCAGAATTTTGAACCGATATGTGATTATAGTCACTTTCTTAAGTTCAACTACTGTGGTTTACCTAGTGACTTTGTTTTTCATTCATACAATGGAACCTATTAAGATCTATTTAGATTATATTTCCCAAATTCGAATTAATGTGGGACCCGATTTTAGCCCACTTAATTTGAACAAAGTTAACTGTTAAAAGTTGTGAACTGGTTATCAGAACATATTTCCAACCTCGTAGCACCACCTCTACTAACAAAGGTGTTTAATATTTTTGGTGTCCTCCATGACTATACATTATGTGCAGTGCGTATTTTCATCTCATTACATTTATTTATTGATCCCACGTAACATTATATTAATTATTCCTCTACATAAAAGCTAAGGATTTATTGGTAATTGACTGTCTCACTACTCATATATCAATACCATATATCTGTGATTGTTGATCTAAGCAAACAGTTAGTGAACGTTATATTTATAACACACATACCCATTCATTACCCACTGCTGAGAAAATACAGGAAAGGTTTAACAGCAGACCGAATTAGGTTGTATATCTTCACATAAATAGATATAAAAAATAATGGGTAATTAAATTAATTTGAGAACTTTACAAAATACTAGGTTCTGACACACTACTTCACAGTAAAAATTAATTACAATAATCAATTACGTATATTTGTTCAAAAATATAAATAATTTAAGTAAAAATATACTATATATAAAATGTAAGCAGAAATTATATTAATAAGTGAAGACCAATTGACTCAAAACTATGTCTTTTTTATGTGACTTATTCATATACTAAGAAATCTTTTTGAAATAGACACACAGTAAATTAATAACCAATATCGCAATATAATATTAACCAGCATAACAGGATTAAACATTGTATAGGTGTATCCAGAGGTATTTGGTAGCAATATTTGAACATAGCAGCATAGAAAGGGTTAATTATTCCTTACAATTAATTATAATACAGTTGGTTGCAATATATATATATGAATATGTCCCCGGGACCTGTATACACTATGCTAATTAAGGTCTAAGGAATGTTGTTATGTGAGTTGCTTCTACTAAAACAAAACAGGTCTCATAACAATGTCCTTATACCATATAAAAATTTATAAAATTATCTGGGATATGAAAAGTCCCAGATTTGGATAAATAGAAATTTGACTATTTATCTACTGTTTTCAGTTTTGCATACCTTCTGGATATTTATAACACCTTACAGCACTCCTAGGGTTAATCCACAGATTATAATGTATATGGTTGTCCCACCCAAGTTGGTGGCTTCTTTGTTCTATGAGAAGACTTCCTCAATAGAACAAAATTTTAGGCCCAAACACAAACGCAAAAAAGAAATTCTTTGAAACAAACACCAAGATAGAAAAACAGCAGATTAAGGGTTAATCAAAAAAATCGAAAGGATTCACAAGCTCAAACATAAGCTCAACAACCTTTTCAGAAACAGAATTATATGATTCTATAGGTATCAATAATTAGATTTAACTAATATATCATGCTATTGATCTAACTGCTATCAACTACTTTACGATTATCTGGATACATTTGTAAATTAATTCTGTTTAGTTCCCAGAATAAGCTACATCCATAATGAGCTTATTATAATAATTTGCTTTATACAGCTGACCAGGCCTATATCTAGCAAAACTATTATAAAATATTTTTACTCAAATATAGAGGAAATATTTATAAATCTTAGGGCTTATACCAAATTAACCCCTTCGCGACACAGGACGTACATGTACGTCCTGTGTGGCTGTCACTTAGTGACAGAGGACGTACATGTACGTCCCGGAAATCCGGCTCCCCGCGCGGCTGCACGCCGTTCGGGGACTCCGGATTCTTTTAGAAAAAAAAAAAAAAATGTTAGACAGGCGTTAAGTGATGGCCGCGTCTGCACGCGGCCGTCACTAAGGGGTTAATAGTAACAAAAATATAATTACCAGACAACCAATGTGTTCTTAGAATTCTTAGATGGTACTTCAAGGAAGCCAGCAAATAGAGATTGAGTTACTCAGAAACCTGAACTTATAAAAGTAAAGATTCTCTAGAAAGTCACAACCCATCCTCCTCTGATAGGGCGAGTAACCACATCATTATAATATGATGTCAGACTAAATTATCTGGACTCTGATTGGTCAAATCCAAAATTTAAGGTATTTAGATTTTTGGAGTTCTTATGGCAATAATTCTATTTTTCCTGAAGATGGTGCACCAATACCATATTAAAAACTGCATATTTTGACAACTGAAGTCTGGGATTTGTAAAAATTGAGGAATCTGGGGCGAACCCATGCATCACATCAAGCTGTCACTTATAATCCTGTATCTTAGATCTACACATAAGATTGTATCTCCTAGACTAGTCATCTAGAAACTAGCTGTAAATTCCCATAAATGTCATTTAGATATTTCTACCCCTCCATTAAGGCAAAGAGTCCATTGCTTCTTAAAATGAGATCCTTGAAACACATTTAAAATAGAATTTCAGACAATCAGAAATGCTAAATTATCATATGAAACATCGCTGGTACCACAAGGGTGCTGCAATTAGCATACATAAACATATGGTAACAAGTGTGAATTTCTCCTTAACTGTACATTTGCTGGTCCTTTTACCATTGACCTCATTAGCAGTCTTATTCTGTTGATCAACTTTATTACGGCCTTACCCAGCTTTCTCCCTTTGCCTTAGGGCTTTCCCTTCAGTTTGGGCTCTACTCTCTTGCAGTCCTAGCCCACTGTTTGGGTCACTTAGCCTTGATTCTTGTGGGGCGTTCAACATCTTTTGGAATTAGGCTATCCTGCCTACAGAGTAGCTCCTGGTTTCTGTAGTCTCTTTTTCCATACGGGACCCTTTCCTTTTTGCTCTGTCCCAGCTTCCTTTTTGGGCTATTCCCTGAGACCATACAGCCTACCTATTCAATCTCTGCTTTTATTTAGCAGTTGTGCTGGTTCCTTCTACTGCATCCAGATAACTTTTCAGTCATCTCCTTTATATCTCTGCATAGGCATCCAGTCTTCCTTGGTGTCCGGATCTGCCTTTCAGTGCACAATTGCTCCTATCCTGGTCAGGATCCTGGCTCAATCAGAATCAGACATCTGGCTTCATGACCAGCACCTTTATTCTGGCCTTGGCAGCAGCACAGGGCAAGTGTGACTGATCATGTTCTTGAGCACGGCTCCCTAGCATAATTTTCTAACAGCTGGATCCAGGCTCCTTCTATGATACACTCATTTTCAAGTATATCCTGGAGAAAGTCTTGCTTCAGGAGCCATTAGCTTATGCAGCCATCTTATCTTGAGCCCACACCTCCTCCACACATTTTTTTCTTTGAATGTTTCTTTCCCAGTATTACTAGTAAAACCAATTTCCCTCTAATTATGTAGGTCTGTTTACAGACTTGTAGAAAGAGAAGAACATCTTCAGCTGCAAAAGGATTTGACAGTGATATTCTCACTTCAGTAGCCGCTTCCATGATACTCAATATTACTAGCTTTACCATCCAAAGGATACAGAAGACAATAACATCCTAATTGGACATAAAATAGTCTTTATTCATATCTATGGTATAATAACCCACCATTTCAGTCTCTAATTGACCTTTTATTCAGAGATTTCATTTGCTTTATCTATTGTATATTATTTTATCTATTGTGCTTGTATCAGTTACCTGGTCACTACAACAATGTTACATATAGTACCAGAAAGAGACGGATAGATGGATGAGTAGGGGATTTGTAGAGCTGCTCGTGTTATGCTCAGTTTGTGTATGCTGGTCCTGAAAAAGTGATTTAGAGATGCAAACATCATCCACTATCCACTCAACTGAGACATAAGCCTTGGTGATCATATGTAGATTTTCCAAAGAAAAAGCTTTGATTTATTTATCATTTACAGAACTTAAGGACCATAGGAACCTTTTTACCACATTGGGGACTACATAGATACCATTCCTGACTGCTTTCAGCTTAAAGGGGATATCACCCCTTTACAACTTTGTGTAAATAGTTTTCTTATATAGCGAATATGCTTTAAAGTTTATTCATTTTTTTTAAAACCGCTTGTTTGCAGAAATTAGAAGAATAAATACAGCCCCTCACCTACTTCTGCATACACTGCTCTTGACGAAGTTTGCTGCACTGCCTCTGCTCCCTTCTAACTACCCTGACTCCTCCAATGACGGAGGCTGTCTGTCTGTAAGCTGGAGCGCTCTCATTGGCCAGAAATCGATCTCTGCCAATCAGAGTGCTCCAGATTACAGACAGGCAGCTTCCGTTATCGGAGGAGGCTGGGTAGTGGGAAGGGAGCAGAGGCACAGCGGCAAACTTTGGCAAGAGCAGTGTATGCAGATGTAGGCACGGGGCTGTATTTATTTTTCTAATTTCTGAAAACAAACGGTTTAAAAAAAATGAATAAACTTTAAAGCATATTCGCTATATAAGAAAACTATTTAAACAAAGGTTGTACAGGGGTGATACATCCCCTTTAAAATAGCTTCTTTACTAAGTTATACCAAGGTAGGCTCTTTAAAAGGCAAACTTTAAGTAGTTGACACCAAAATGATTAATCTTTGCCATTGCTGAATTAACATCTCAGGGGCCACTAGTCAAGGCAATGTATTTTAAGTTTTATATCAGATACTAGAAGAAAGAATTGCAGTGTCTTAACTTGGATGCTAGAGATGTATCCAAATCTAAACAGATTTTCAGTAAGTAAGTGACCTTGTAACAAAAGGAGAAAATCGTATATGAGGCGCAAATGGTGGTGTCCAACAGGAAATCATCAGCCTAATCAAAACCACACTCTCAATGGTTAAAAACATATACCATACAAGGTAAGATCAATGCTAGATTATCCCGAATTAACACAGGATACAGTGAAGCAATATCAAAAATGGTTTAATATTTGGCCTATGGCCCATAAGTATATAAAACTTACTAGGATGCAATACAAATATATCTCTATTAGATCTCTAATGATCCACTTCATCAAAACTCAAAACCTGAATTTTTATAAAATAATTTTTATAAAAAACCCTCCATACCCTAGGTGATATACCAATGCACAATCCAGTAGCATCTCCCAGTTATGGGCATGCAGCCAAGGAAGCCCCGTCAGACCTACGCCAAAATCTGAAAATCAACCCCGTGTAATACGTCGGGTTGTTTCCTACCCTGCGCAGACCTGATCAATAGCACCTACCCGCAATGTTCCTCACCAAGGAGGATCCCGTGCAGTGTGCAGGCAATATCCTCCCGGGTACTTCAATATAAAATGATGAACTCTTAAAAAAAAAAAAAATCTCATCATTTGTAGCTATAGATGTAGTAAATGGGAATTGGAGAGGTGTGGATCTTGGCGCAGGTCTGACGGGGCTTCCTTGGCTGTACGCCCACCACTGGGAGGAGCTACTGGATTGTGCATTGGTATATCACCTAGGGTACTGAGGGTTGTTTATAAAAAATCTTATATATATATATATATATATATATATATATATATATATATATATATATATATATTTTTTTTTTTTTTTTTTTTTTTAATTCAGGTTTTGAGTTTTGATGAAGTGGATCATTAGAGATCTAATAGAAATATATTTGTATTGTCTCCTGGTAAGTTTTATATACTTATGGGCCATAGGCCAAATATTAAACCATTTTTGATATTGCTTCACTGCATCCTGTGTTCATTCGGGATAATCTAGTGCTGACCTTTTCTTGTATGGTATTTGTAACTAAAGGAGGTTGCCTAAAGGCTATGGGAACTTCCTACATACCCTTTAACTTAATGGGTATAAATGCACCCCTATAAAGAGGTCAGTTCTCAGTAACAGTTTGAGTTTTATGCTCCATATATGGATCCCAAACCCTTATGCCCACCCCCTCCCCTCACAACGGCCACATCTCTAGCCCTATACACTGTTCCCTGATACAGAATATACCTTTAGCCTATAACAGATGAGTATGAAAAAGCTCTTAACCCCTTGTTTGTTAAAGATATATGCCTTGCATTTATTTTCAATGCACTGGAGGCCTCTCTAGCATGCAAGGGATTAGATATTAGCATTTAATTGGACATATAAACTGGTAACTAAATAAACAACCATAAAATAAGAGACGTGCCAATTGCAGAGGCATTTGATTCCTCCAGACACACCCATTTCTGGTACTCTTCTCTGCCTAATGGAAAAAACAGCCCTGTTCTTTGCAAATGCCATAATTCAGTCCTTCAGATATTTGATCCAGTAGCCAGCATAAATCCTTACATAAAATATACACATTTTACATTTTAAAGTGTAGTATATTAATCTTGTGCAGTAAGCAGTGATTATAATTATGGGTAAGAGCATAACAGTTTGGATAATGTAATTTTTTCACGAGGGTAATACTGTAAATTATATCATATTAGCTTATATCTTCAGCTATACTGCTGACTATTGAAAGAGTGCTGTGTATCAGCTCTTGATGTTTAAGAGCAAAAATGCACACATTGACAAGACTGAAAAGTTAAGCATGTTCCTGGCTATTGTTGTTGCTACTTAGATCCAATGACACTTAGCAGGATCTTTAAGCATCATCATTTATCTAGTCTGACAGCATATGAGTCCCATGAGGATCATCTGTCCTTATCAAGCAACTCTATGTGGCCTGGCGAAGCCATGCTTAAAATAGTGCTTTGTCAATTGTCATATAGGAAAATATCAGCATTACATCATGCATCATTAAAGAGGCACACTCTTATCTAAATTGATGCATAGAAAAAATAGCTTATTGCAAAACATAATAAAGCATGACTTATTACATGATGCTAAAAGGTTAAATCACATTAAGATCACTATAAAACAGTAACCACCCACCCCCAAGATATATCTGAGCTAGATTAAGAGTCACCCAGGCAAGTGATTCCATCAATTGTGATTTTTCTTTGATACATAAGCAGCTGTATCAAAAGTCACTACACAGGAGTTGCAATATGTGGCCTAATGTGCTAGCAATGAGCCCTATGTGATGAAAGCATGGTAGGCCTATCCAGAGTCCAGTGTCATACAAATGATGACATGAGGTTTCAGACAACAGCTGTGGCTCTCTCTAGAGGTCACCTTGTAACATTCTTTCTAATATAAAGAGTTTGAACAATGCCACTCTCTGGAACTTACAAGTGTATTCTTCATCAACTGTGGTCTGAAGTTATGAGCTAGTCTCTGGCCACTAAGTGCTTTGGTGTTCTTGGACCCAATATTACCAAGACTGTTGCACATTTCGGACTTCATGATAGTGCATTTATTGCTAGCATGGATGCATTCAGTTGCGAAAAAATGTAATCTAATAATAAAATAACTGTATAAATGTGGTTTCCAAACAAAAATTACTGTTAATAAATGTAAACTAATGCACTTGGGACATAAAAATCCAAAGGAAAATATACTATTAATGGTACTGTGCTGTCAGACCCAACAGAGGAAAGGGATTTGGGAGTAATTATTTCTAATGACTTAAAGGTAGGCAGACAATGTATCAAAGCAGTGGGGAATGCAAGCAGGGTGCTGGGTTGTATAGCTAGGGGCATTAGTAACAGAAAAAGGGTCATGTCACTCTATTGATCTCTAGTTAGACCTCACCTAGATTATTGTGTACAGTACTGGAGACCCCTGGAGATACTTTACAGAAAATTCAGAGAAGGACTACTAAAATGGTGACTGGTGTACAGGAAAAGAAATATCAGTATAGACTAAAGGATTTGAACATGTATAGCTTGGAGCAGAGAAGAGAGAGAGGGGATATGATAGAAACATTCAAACACATGAAGGGATTCAACAAGGTGCAGGAGGGAAGTACATTTCAAAGAAGTAAAAATGTTAGGACAAGAGGCCATAGTCTAAAACTAGAGGGACACAAGTTTAGACGTAATGTAAGAAAGTTTTACTTCACTGAAATGGTAGTAGAAAAGTGGAATAGCCTACCAGCAGAAGTGGTAGACGTTAATACAGTGACAGAATTTAAGCATGTCCTTAAGGCTGTCCTTAACATAAGAAAAGACCAAGGACCAAACAAGATTTGAGGTTTTTACAGTAAGAAAATGGGCAGACTAGATAGGCTCTCAAATTCTATGTTTCTATGTTTACTGAAAGTAAAAAGATTGAAACACTGGAGACAGAAACAACCAGCCATCTCTTTCTTGAATGTAATAATAAAAATATATTCAAAGTACAATGCAGTGGATACCTCTCTGGCACTCTTAGGATTTCATTCTAATAACCTTTGAATTAAGCATGTCAACTGTTTACACAACATAATAAAGTTTGTTGCTTTCAGGTTTTATCAAGCTAGATTATATATGCATTGAAGTTTTTTACAATAAGTCTGAGAACCTGTTATGTCTGGAAGGACTGCCTTAGAGACATACTTTGAGAGCCTGTGACAGATATATCTATATCTTAATTATCAATCAGTTGTTCATTCTGTGAAATAGATTTTATTACAGTTTCCAATAAAAAGAAATTGAGATTTTGTCTGTTTCCTTGGTTTATACATGAAGGCACATGGCATACAGTAATACCATGATTCATTAATTTTGCCCATTTTGCTACATTTTGTCAGATTGTATTGTAACAGATTATTTTCTTTTGTTTTGAATCTCGGAAAAGCAGAACATAAAAGAGTTGACACAAAAGCCAAGGTTCTGCTTCTTCCATTCAGCTTAATTTGCACATATCATAGCTTTCTATTTCATTGCAAAAAGGAATACACCATGACTGGATCAATTCTGGAGTAGACGAACTGCACCATATGGTACAAATAAAACATCCCAAATTTTTATTCAGTTATACCTCTCTGACACTCAAAAGGGCTAGTTGCTTTTAAATTCTCAAATGCTAGCAAAGTCTCAAATGCAAAGCTTTGCAATGCATTGTACACCTCTCCAGTAGTAGGCCAATTTAAATTAATGGGAGTTTTTGTTTGTCCCCTATGGAGCAGTCTGTTTGCCTAATGATTGCATCAATTCTTATTAGTGCCTCATTACTGGAATCAATATTTGTCTTCTCTTAACCATGGCAAAAGTACCTGCCAGTTTATTAGGACATATTAAAGTGGATCTATCACCACTATACAGTTAGCCTTAATAGTTACAGTATATAGCAAATAAGTGTAAAACTGTATTAATTTCATTTTTAAAACCTCTATTTGGCCGAAACGGAAGTAATAAACGCTGCCCTGCACCTACTTCCGCATAGACTGCGGTTACTAGCTCTGTACCGCAGTCCATCACTCTGCCTCTGCTCCCTTCCCTCTATGTCACGGGCACCCAGGAATGCTCAGAACTCAGTACGGTAATGTAATGCAAAATATTTATTAGAATAAATCACAGCAATAAATATGTAGTACAACAAGCAAAGGGTTACTAGCTGGCGACACTACTACCAAAAATAGTAGGCCTCTTGCTAGACCACAATGCTGGAGACTGGGCCGAAGCCCCTGTGAGTTTCAGCAGGAAACAGGAACGCCAGCTCTTGATCCGTCAACTGGAACACTGGAACAGGCGACCTCTGTGAACACTGGCTCAGTAATCTTGAGCCAATGAACAGGAACACAAGGACTGCTGGACTGGAGAACTGACCCACACCTGCAATCACCGCTAAGAGACCCTGTGACTCTGCCTGCAGTTACTATATCGAGACCCTGTGACTCACGCCTGCAGTAACCAATCAGACTCTCTGTCCACAACAGTGGTCTGTCTTAGGCCAATAGCACAAATTGATCACAGTTAGGGGTACTCGTGATCACTGGGTCATACACAGAGAGGGATCTCGTACTTAGCTGGGTCATACACAGAGAGAGGGTTCTCGTATGTATGTGGGTCATACACAGAGAGGGTTCTCTTACTTAGCCGGGTTATACACAGTGCGGGTTCTCATAAATAGCCAGGTCATACACAAAGTGGGTTTTCATAGATAGCCAGGTCACACACAGAGCCAAAGTACTTCACCTAAGAACAACACCGCAAGGGCATCTGAGTCAGGCCTCAGTCTGCCTTTTAAACCCCTCCACAGGAAGTAGGAGGAGCAGCTCAGAGGGAGGAAGTAGGAAGGAGGAGACTACAGTAAGCAAACAGATAAAACAGAGGTCTGCAGCCTGCTTTAAGCCTCGCGCCTGTAATCATGCTGAAGTCAAGGTAAGCTGTGACACTCTATCCAGCCTCCTCTGATGATGGAGGCTTTCTTCCTGTAAGCTGAAGTGATCTCATTGGCTAGATATCGATCTCTGCCAATGAGACTGCTCCAGGTTACAGGCAGAAAGCCTCCATCATCAGAGGAGGTTGGATAGAGGGACGGGAGCCGAGGCAGAGTGACAGACTACAGTTACAAAGCTGGTAACTGCAGTCTGTCCGGAAGTAGGTGCAGGGCAGCATTTTTTACTTCAATTTCAGCCAAAAATTAAATAATACAGTTTTACACTTATTCGCTATATACTCTAACACTAACTATTAAGACAAACTTGTATAGGGGTGATAGATCCCCTTTAATTGTTTGCAAACTGAAAATATAGAACAAAGGTGAATAAAGCAACATGCATGCTTGGGAAAATTAGCATTGTACATTTCTTAATGCAGTGTTCCTCAACTTTTCCTGTGGCAGAACACAACTAAATTCCCTGTTAATTCCTATCAATCTAGAATAGTGTTTCTCATCTTCAGTCCTCAGGCCACCAATAGGTTAGGTTTTTATTATACCCCTACTGAAACAAAGGTAGATTAATCACAATCTGATTAACCCTTTGCTGTGCAATGCCTTGTATACCCCTCTGGCACTCAAAGGGTTAAGCACCTGTTATCAAGAAGGGATATCTTGAAAACATGCCCTGTTGAGATCCAAGGATTAACACTGAGAATCACTGATGAGCTGTGCGTATCAAAGCAAGCTGATGTAATTCTGGGGTAACTTCACAATACAGGAAAATAAAACTTTGAGCTGAATTAAATGGAGAGCTTAAATCCTTGAATGCCAGAGGATTCCAACACACTGCTTTGTAATGCATTGAAGACCTTTCTAACATTCAAATGGTTAAAAAGTCCCATGTAAATCACTGGGTATTTTTATTCATTGATGCAGAATAAGTTAGTGCTATATAAATAAATAAATAATATGTGTCCATTATGGGGCAGTTAGTTTGCTCAACAATGCCACCACTTTGTCTTTATACATAAGGCCCTACTGTACATAAAGTAGATGTTAAGCATATACTGTGCATAGAAACATTTAACTGCAAACCCTCCCCTTTACTTTGCAGCTAAGGTCACTCTTTGCACCATGCAGTTCAAGTAGTAGAACTGTATTTATTATATTTCATGATTTGACCCCTCTCAAGGAGAATGAGCTGAGCTTCCACAAAGTCTTTGCAATCATTTTGATTGTGCCTCCTAGCATAATGTCTAAGAAGGACAATTCCACCACAAAATTTGATGTCAGCTTTTGGCATACCGAGAATAGATGCCTCCTATACCAGCTTAAAGCAGAACTACTACCTCCACTAAAGTCGCCCTGCAATACTTATACAGGTGGCGACTAGCTTTGTAATCATTATTTTACATCTCAAAAGTGCCCACAACTAAAGTTATCGAGACTGACGACCAGGTTACTGCAGCCTGTGTGCCTGTGCCGTCAGTCTCTTCCAGAGCCGTCCGGGCCAGTGCAATGCCTGTGAAGGGTGAAGAGGACTGACAGCGCAGGCGTGCATTCAAGATGTCCACGGTGCTGCCTGGTTTCCAGTCTTGGAAGCTTAAAGGGATAGTAATAGTTCATTTTATCTTTATTTTATTTTGTAGGCATTAAAAAAACATGAAGAACGATATAAGTCTTATCTCTCAAACCTTTATGGTTCACAAGCAAAGTTTCCCCTCCCGCCCCTTTTACCTAGTGTAAGCCATCTCTTCTCAGATGTGGAATGCAGTCCATAGACCAGACAGATAACAGCAGGGGACAATTTTCTTCCTAATAGAACAATGAAAGCCCTGCCCCCCTTGACAGGTGTTTCAGGTTTTTCCCTTATCTTAATTGAAGACTGTCCCTCTCTGCAGTCTACCTGGGCACCTCCCTTATGCTCTGGCTGAGCAGTGTTACATCAGTAAAAGGGGTGGGAGGGGGATATTTTGTCATTGAATTACTCCTAAACTACAACTCTGACAGAATTGAAATAACACTCTCCAAAGTCCAAATACTATGATGATTAAATAGAGCTGCTTTTATTATGAAACATTACTATCACTTTAAAGAAGCAGTAAACTTTTTTTTATGAAAACACATATTTTACACAGCATTTCCTGCTGAATAAAACAAGGGTACTCCCATCGCTATCAGATGTTTTATTCAAAAAGTATAGCAGTTTAAATATTCATAAAGTGAATTTACTGTGTTTACTTCCTGATAGTTCTAACTGACAGGAAGTGACAGGCAGTTTCTATCACATTCTATGGAGAACTGTGTGTCTCTGACTTTTCCGACTTTCCTCTCCATTAGAATCTAACAGGAAATCTAATTAGAATTTGACCACTAGAGGGCACTGCTAATGTAAAAAAACATGGGTTTAAACTGTAATAAGTCTGGAAATATAAATCTCTTGGCAGTGAGAGTACCCTTATTTTATTCAATAGGAAAATCCCTACAATATATATTTTTTCATAAAAAAGGTTTACTGCTTCTTTAAGGATAACTTTATATGTGTGCACTTTTGATAGGTAAAATAATGATTACAAAGCTAGTCGCCACCTGCATAAGTATTGCAGGGCGACTTTAGTTGAGGTGGTAGGTCTGCTTTAAATAAGTGTCTGTTTTCCCACAGATTCTCAGCTTGTTAGCAAATCCAGAGTAGGCCTTGAATTTCACTTTGATTAATCTCTGTTAACAGTTATAAGAGTTTATCATTATATAGACTAACACTATTTATGGATAAAGGTTATGAGTGTTAAAAGATGACTATAACTACAAAAGTAATATACTGGGTGTCAGGAGCTTTGAATAGTAAAATGCATTATTAAATTGGATAGTCATATAGTCAGTTAAAGGGATAGTAATACTTCGTTTTAACTTTATTTTATTTTGTAGGCATTAAAAAAACATGAAGAATGATATAAGTCTTATCTCTCAAACCTTTATGGTTTATGAGATATTCACAAGCAAAGTTCCCCTCCCCGCCCCTTTTTCCTAGTGTAAGCCATCTCTTCTCAGATGTGAATCTGGTTGTAAGACCAGACAGATAACAGAAGGGGACAATTTTCTTTGTATGAAAACAATGAAAGCCCTTGACAAGTTTTTCAGCTTTTTCCCTTATCTTAATTGAAGATTGTCCCTCTCTGCAGTCTACCTGGGCACCTCCCTTCTAATCTGGCTGAACAGGGGGGGGGATACTTTGTTTGTGAATATCTCTTAAACCATAAAGGTCTCAGAGATAAGACTTATATCATTCTTCATGTTTTTTTAATGCCTACAAAATAAAATAAAGTTAAAATGAAGTATTACTATCCCTTTAAGCATGGGGCTCTTTCAATAGTTATTACAGCCCAAACTTGTATTTTATGAGCTAGAGAGTGCAGAATTTGTTGTGGCCTTTTTAATTTTATAGTGGCACTATTATTATGGTCTGTGGTCACTAGCTAGAGCTTCCTTTAGATTACAATAGAAACAGCATCACCAACAGCAACGGCATCACCATAAAATGGCAACACCACAAAAATCATTGTTCTCCACATCCAACAAAAATACTAATTTTGAGCTGTGAGAATGGTTTAACCAAAGCGGAACTACCACGTGTTAACAACTTTAGCTTCAATAACTCTGCATCTGGCAACTAGCTGCTTAGTAGCACTAGTCGCCAGAGTTATTACCTTGTAAAGGAGAAATAGCCATTGTTCCCTGGCTGACAGGCAGGATGGATCACGGACATCTTGACACAGTAATGTCTGCGCGCCTGCTCTGTCAGTCCCTTCGGGAGCCGAACGGCTCCTAGCAATGCCTCCTACAGCCATCTGGGACTGACAGAGCAGGTGCGTGGATGTCATTATGGCAAGATGTCCGCGATCCATCCTGCCTGTCAGCCGGGGAAGAGCTAGCTCTTCATGGTTATATCTCTTACAAATAAAGATGATCACTGTTTATATTCAGTATAAGATAATGAGCCAGTGAGGATACTATGAGGTAAATATAATAATGACTTCACTGGTGTATATATATATATATATATATATATATATATATATATACAAACATATATGAAGACTTTGACACCACTTATCAGCAAAAGTCCTTCTGCCCTGCTGTAATGGCTCTTTGAAACTGCACCGTGATCTTTAGCGTACAGATTTCCTGCCAGGCAGGTAAGACAAAGGTGTTTCTTTGTTTCATTGCCATAAAGTTTCTGAGGTTCATCTATAGTGCATGTGTTAAAAACGCATTAATCTAGAAAATACTCATTTATACAGGCATAACTTGTGGTCCCACTACCACGCATTTCAAAGTCCCAAATGACTTCTTATCCAGGGAGTTTTTTTGTAAAATGATACTGTACCTGTCTCACTTTTAAGTAAAGATAAGCTCCTCCTCTCATAAAGGTATTTTAATACTTGTACCCACCGACACTAATATATATATATATATATATATATATATATATATATATATATATATACACACATACATATATATGTGAGAACATACATTAAACTGAATCAAAATTCTTAAACTATAAAGATAAAAAAAATGCAGTACTCTAAGGGCCATATGTTCAAAGAAGTAGCAAAATAGCTTTCATCTTTTGTAACGACTTTTCAAAGTATAGCGTTGTTGGGATCATTAATATTTTCAGTGTGACGGTTGTAATCGGAAATATGTTGTTTGTCCTGATTAAATTGTTGTATGTAACGACAAAAATGTCTTTAAAAATGTCTTAACTAACGAGAAAAATTCTCACATTTAGAACTTCATTCCCTCCACTTTTTCTTAACAAACAAATTTTCCTCTATACGACACTGGAGAATAGTTTAGCCCCGCCCTTGCCCCGCCCCTTTGCCCGTCAGTTCTGGAGTTATGTCGTACACAAGGGACATTACTAGTTTTTTGTCTTATACTCTGTAGAAAATATGGCGTTCATGCATTCAATTACTTATTTTTGTCTTTCATACAACAATTTTTTGTTGTTATCCCTTTGAACATACGGCCCTAATTTGTCAATTATCTAAATATGTTCCAATGGATCGGATGGAAAGATGTTACCGTAATGGTATTTATATCTAATACAGAGTACTTCCAGCATTTCCTATACAAAGAATGAATGATCTCAAAGACACATTAGTGCCTGATACAAATTGCTTTGTGGAGCCCTCAAGCGATATTATCTATATCCAAAATGATTTAACACTCAAAATTCCCCTATGTGGGATACATAATCTCTGTACAAAAAATATATTTTATACAGATTACTCCCAAGAGATTCATGTATAAACATTGATGTTACCAGGACAGGGGACTGGGGATGACAGGTCAAGGAGATGATTCAGTAGTGAGGCACTATAACTGCGCACTGGGCTTCAGTACAACTCTCCTTGAAATAGGCTCAATAGTGTGTCTATGTAATTACAGCTATGAAGAGATTCTGATAGGCAGGGACTGTCTGGGTTGGACCTCTGCAGGTCAGAACAGATAAGTTCAGGCTTAGAGAAAGAGGAAATGTCTGGGGCCATCCCTATTATCTTTTCTTGATTTCATGAGAGTATTTAAAGGGATAGCAATACTTTGTTTATCTTTATTTTATTTTGTAGGCATTAAAAACATGAAGAACTATATAAGTCTTATCTCTCAAACCTTTAAGGTTTGAGAGATACTCACAAGAACATTTTCCCCCTCCCGCCCCTTTTACCTAGTATAAGCCATCTCTTCTCAGATGTGGAATCTTTTGTAAGACTGACAGATAACAGAAGGTCAATCTTCTTCCTATCAGAACAATGAAAGACCTACCCCCCTTGACAAGTTTTTCAGGTTTTTCCCTTATCTTAATTGAAGATTGTTCCTCTCTGCAATCTACCTGGGCACCTCCCTTCTGATCTGGCTGAGCAGTGTTACATCAGTAAAAGGGGCGGGAGGGGGATACTTTGTCATTGAATTACTCTTGAACTACAAAGCTGACAGAATTGAAATAACACTCTCCAAAGTCCAAATACTATGATTAATTAGAGCTGCTTTTATTATGAAACATTACTATGCCTTTAATAAGCGATACTTGTAGGAATTAGAAGCTTGCAGTCACATATTCAATAATACAGCATGAGTGATTTCTTCAGATGATCTACCTCTTTGTATGTCAGTTAGAGGTACAAGCCTCCAAGGCTCTAATTAGCACTATATATGAATGCCCAGACATTCCTTCCTCTGAGAAAATGATTACTGACCGAACAGAACAGAAATATCATGGACTCAAGAACTAAAGAAATAAGAAGACATAAAACACAAAGAACACACACACACACACACACACACACACACACACACACACACACACACACACACACACACACACACACACACACACACACACACACACACACACACACACACACACACACACACACACACACACACACACACACACACACACACACACACACACACACTACAAGGAGAAGCAGAAGCATAAAAAATAGAAGATCAAAGTAACCAGGTAGATAGTGTCAGTGGTCAATACAAACCTTGTAGGGGAATAGACAGAGTAAATTGTCAAATTCATCTCAATCAGTTTCTTATAACAGGACATTCAAACATCTAACAATTTTGCACAACTTATTATCATCTTGTGTTGTGGCCTTGAAATTCTATTTGTCTCTCCTAAAACTGAGACTGCAAACACATACTGGATATACCCCTGTATAAATATTTCTAAACAATGAAGGGGGTACCATTTTTCTTCAGACAGGGCTCAAGGTTTTGTGAAAATGAACAAGAAAATTTATATTTTGTAATTTGTCATTAAATACAAACTTTTAAACACCCTGAAGAAGTCTCTAATTTGTAATTTTTTATCTTTTTTCCCCTTTTGTGTTCCAATAAGTATTCCCTTTAACACCCATTAGTGAGTCTTTTGGTTTTATATCATTCTGGATTATAAAGGAAATCATAGATGGCCCAATCGATTCCTGTAATTGATGTGGGGAGACTAGCATATATAATGTAAAGGTTAAAGCTGAATGCAGCTCTGAATCTAGTAAGTAGCTGTCTGGAGAGTTCGTGTGAGGATTTCTTATTAGTGCACCTTTGTGTGTTTGTGTTCATACAACTCAGGGCTTGAAATGGGACCAGGCCAAGTGAAGTATTAACTGTTTGAATGCCAGAGGGGTACACCCCTCTGGCACACAAATGGTTAAAAGTATTACAATAGGTTTATTTTATAAGAAATTGAACAATTACTGGGCAAATCAACAACGCTATAGGAGACATAAAATTCATATTGTTTTAAATGGAGAATTTAACCTCTAGAATGCTACAGTGGTCTTCAATGCATTGTTTTTCAGTGCACAAGCAAAGGGTTAAAAGACTCATTTAAAACAATGGGAAGCTGGGGAATATTTATTTACCTCCTACACTGCACTTGGTATGCTTTAGAATGACTCCATGGGAGTTATGGACTAATGTGAGATAAAGTGATGATGACTTCTCCAGTGGTATCACTTATACACTTCCTATATTATTCTGTGGATCCAATACACTAACAATTCTCCAACTTAAGAGATCTTTGTGCATAGGCTCTATTGAATAACATAGGAACTGGAGATGTGGGGGTTATGCACTAAGGCATGATAAAAAGGTGATAAAGCAGAGATGACTTCTCCAGTGATATCAGTTCTTGAGTTCCTATGTTATTCTATGGAGCCTATGCACTAAGCTGGAGAAATGTTAGTGTATTGGAGCCACAGAATAACATAGGAAATGTAGAAGTAATATCACTGGAGACGCCATCTCCACTTTATCACCTTGTTATCATGCCTAGTGCATCTCCCCCATGATATCACTGGAGAAGATGTCTCACTTTATCACATCTTTATCATGACTTAGTTCATAACCCTTCAGTTCTTTTTAAATAAATGCCATTAATGTTCAGGGATGTGCGCTAAACCAGGGGTGGGCAACAGTGGTTCTCTGTCTCTTGTTTTACTACATATTCCATCATTTTCAGCCTGCAAATAGCTACCCGAGGAATAAGGGAGTTGTAGTCAACAACAGCTGGAGAGCCACTGCTGCCCAACCATAAAGCCTTTTGTACATGTACAGTGGAGAAACATTATTTTATTAGCGTTATATATGTATACGTTCATATAAATTAACAAGACAAGTACGTGAGAGCGCTCCCGATCCGTCACCAGACACTCCAAGTTGACTCAAGAAAATAAAGATATCATTATATTTCTCTGGCCTCTATTAGTCCGATGTCCCCTTTTATTCTATATCAACTCGGTTCTGCCTCTACAAGCAATGCGGGTTCAACCGCTCCCGCTTCTCCTCCAACTCCACACCACCATACAAAGACACAAAAAAGCTTGAGCGCTGACCTCTCCTTTAAGCAGGGTTGACCAATTCTTTCAGAGGCACCTGCAGAACATCTCTCCTTAATGACTCAAAGGAGAGGTCAGCGCTCAAGTTTTTTTGTGTGTTCATATAAATTAGACAGTACTAGCTTGCACAGCCATTACCAGATACAACATTTAGCTCTGCTCTCACTCCCAAGCACAACACATTTTCCTTCCTCCTCCTCATATTAATAACTGGGGAGTCATAAGACTCCCCTCTACAGTCAAAAATAATATGACTAAGCTTTTGTTTAACCCACTGAGTGCCAGAACATGAAGGAATGGCAGCTGAGAGAGAAGGCAGTGTAGAATGTTAGTACTTTGTACACAGCTATGCTGGCCAGTGGCCAGCACTTTTTAAGGCCTTAAGGACCACGTGATGTGTTATGACTGTTACGTGGTTTATACCCTTAAAGACCGGTGACGGTCATAGCACGTAAGGTACATTTTATTAGTAATCTGATGGATCATTTATTGGCCACTCTTACCATATCTTCATATCCAGTATTGCCCTAAAAGGACAGAAGAGCCCTCAGGACATACATGGCATGACAGTATACAACACCACATGATTCATAAGCTGCAGCCAATTCCAGGAAAAAGAGACAGCAGATATGAATAGAAATAGGTTCAGCTCCATTACAATGTGCAACCTTTTAACTGCTACTCAATTAATCCTATGAGTATTGGGGTGAGGGATTAACCCATTGCATAGCAATACATTCCTCACACCTCTAGCACTTAAAGTCTTACAAAGTTATGAAAAGCCTAAGTTCATTCTGTTAGGTGCCCCTGCTGGCTGCCACAATTTTCTCATGCTCCTGACCTCTCCAGGAATTACCTTCATTATAACCTCCTTGCTTTCAAAATTCACCAAAAATATTCCAAGGACCAAGCTCTACTCCACATTCCACATACCTGGATTTACCAAAATTCAACGGATGGCATTATAACACTGAGATATACAGCGGATTGAAATATACTTCCCCTGGACCCTCTTACTGCTAAGAACAGATAACTCCACTGGAACTGGAACACCACAAACAAGGTACACTGAAACTATAAAACTGACTCTCCTCCAGTTATTTGGGTTTTGTATTTGATCATCCATTCAGCAATGCTCAGATTTAATTTCTAAATACTCAGAAAACTTATTGATGAAATATATATATATATATATATATATATATATATATATATATATATATATATATATATATATATATATATAAACTGCTCCAAAAAATGAAGGGAACACTTAAACAACACAATGTAACTCGAAGTCAATCACACTTCTGTGAAATCACACTGTCCACTCAGGAAGCAACACTGATTGACAATCAATTTCACATGCTGTTGTGCAAATGGAACAGACAACAGGTGGAAATTATAGGCAATTAGCAAGACACCCCCAATAAAGGAGTGGTTCTGCAGGTGGTGACCACAGACCACTTCTCAGTTCCTATGCTTCCTGGCTGATGTTTTGGTCACTTTTGAATGCTGGCGGTGCTTTCACTCTAGTGGTAGCATGAGACGGAGTCTACAACCCACACAAGTGGCTCAGGTAGTGCAGCTCATCCAGGATGGCACATCAATGCGAGCTGTGGCAAGAAGCTTTGCTGTATCTGTCAACGTAGTGTTCAGAGCATGGAGGCGCTACCAGGAGACAGGCCAGTACATCAGGAGGCCGTAGGAGGGCAACAACCCAGCAACAGGACCGCTATCTCCGCCTTTGTGCAAGGAGGAGCAGGAGGAGCACTGCCAGAGCCCTTCAAAATGACCTCCAGCAGGCCACAAATGTGCATGTGTCCACTCAAATGGTCAGAAACAGACTCCATGAGGGTGGTATGAGGGCCCGACGTCCACAGGTGGGGGTTGTGCTTACAGCCCAACATCGTGCAGGACGTTTGGCATTTGCCAGAGAACACCAAGATTGGCAAATACGCCACTGGCGCCCTGTGCTCTTCACAGATGAAAGCAGGTTCACACTGAGCACATGTGACAGACGTGACAGAGTCTGGAGATGCCGTGGAGAATGTTCTGCTGCCTGCAACATCCTCCAGCATGACCGGTTTGGCGGTGGGTCAGTAATGGTGTGGGGTGGCATTTCTTTGGGGGGCCGCACAGCCCTCCATGTGCTTGCCAGAGGTAGCCTGACTGCCATTAGGTACCGAGATGAGATCCTCAGTCCCCTTGTGAGACCATATGCTGGTGCGGTTGGCCCTGGGTTCCTCCTAATGCAAGACAATGCTAGACCTCATGTGGCTGGAGTGTGTCAGCAGTTCCTGCAAGAGGAAGGCATTGATGCTATGGACTGGCCCACCCGTTCCCCAGACCTGAATCCGATTGAGCACATCTGGGACATCATGTCTCGCTCCATCCACCAACGCCACGTTGCACCACAGACTGTCCAGGAGTTGGCGGAAGCTTTACTCCAGGTCTGGGAGGACATCCCTCAGGAGACCATCCGCAACCTCATCAGGAGCATGCCCAGGCATTGTAGGGAGGTCATACGGGCACGTGGAGGCCACACACACTACTGAGCCTCATTTTGACTTGTTTTAAGGACATTACATCAAAGTTGGATCAGCCTGTAGTGTGGTTTTCCATTTTGATTTTGAGTGTGACTCCATATCCAGAACTCCATGGGTTGATAAATTTGATTTCCATTGAGGATTTTTGTGTGATTTTGTTGTCAGGTCATTCATTCAGATCTAGGATGTGTAATCTTAGTGTTCCCTTTATTTTTTGGAGCAGTGTATATTATATATATATTTCACTGAAGCACACAGGTTTTGAACTCCTGTAATCTGACCTGCATGCATGCTTTCTTATGTATGTTACCTACAAAGCATCCTGAAGTGTAAAATTCCACACCTCACACTGGCCTGCATCCTATAGAACAGGACAATGTGACCATCACCCACAGCTGACATCCCTGCAAAACTTAGATGCTATTTTATCCCTATGAATGCTGAGGGAATGACCACCTATACTCACCTCCAGTTGTTAATTGGGTTTTGAATTTGATCATCTATTCAGCAATACTCAGATTTAATTTCTACACACTGTGAAAACTTATTGATGAAAAAACAAAGAAACAAAAAGGAAAAAAAATCAACTATATATTTCACTGAAACATATTTGAAACACAGCAATCTGACCTACATGCATGCTTTCTTATCTGTTATGTACAAAGCATCCTGAAGTGCAAAATTCCACACCTCACACTTGCCTGCATCCTAAAGAACAGGACAATGTGATCATCCCCCACAGCTGACATCCCTGTAAACCTCAGAGGATAGTTTAACCCCCTCACTGCTAAGGTAATGATCACCTATTCTGCCTCATATCTGTATTCCCTACAACCCCAAAAAGTGGTCTCTCCACTCAGCCCCTAGCAAGTGGTTACCTTAAAATCCTTGGCATCTTCAAAGGCACTCACAGGGGCTGCCATGGTGGAAAATCAAAACTTAAAGTTCAATCTCCTGACACTATCATAGCCACTCTGCCACTTCTACCTGCAAACCCAACTGAAGTGATTCAATCCAGAAGCCACAAAAAGCACACATTCAAATCAAGGAAACCTCTTTGTGTGATCCCCATAAGAAGACACATTGTTTCCAAAGTACAGAGCAAGAACTCAGAACCCCAAGACTGTCCAATCAGATCAATCCTGTGCAATGCCAGATCAATAAAGAACAAAACAGCTATTATCGCCAACCTTATTGAAACAGGTGAATTAGTGTGCATCACAGAATCGTGGCTAGATGACAATGCGGGGCCTATCCTAGCAGCAGCTGTTCCAGGCAATTATACAATGTTCCACCGCCCGAGACAAGAGCGCAAGGGAGGTGGAGTAATGATCTGTGTCAAATCATCCTTAAACCCCAGGCCAATATCAGTCCACACACACCCCAATTTTTTGAATGTGTAGCTGCTAGCATCTCAATAGATAGAGGATTTCGGATACTCTTAATATACAGACCCTCAGGAGATGGGAAGAGATTTCTTCAAGAACTCTCAGACCTTTTGACTGGTTTAATCCTTGAACACCCTAGATGGATTATATTTGGAGACTTCAACACATGGATTGATGACACACTATCCCAACTTGGGCAGGACCTCCTCAGCCTGATGAGTGCGCTCGGCTTCATACAAATAGTTGCCACTTCCACCCACAGAAAAGGTCATACACTTGATCTAGTGTTCCAGTGTGGACTAGAAGTGTCGCCAGTAACTGTAAATCCAGTTGTATGGTCAGACCACCACTCCATACACTTTCCACTGGATCACAATCAGCCAGACCACAGCCTCAGAACCTGGTCAAACACCGCTCATTAAAAGGGGTGACCCCACTGGACGTAACATCAAATATGGATCTAAGTGAACTGATGGGCACTTGTGAAGACCTTGGCTCCTTAGTCCTACTCTACAACAAAACCATAAGGGACACCCTAGAAAGCATTGCACCATCACGCATATGCACTATCAAAAGTCACAATAATGCACCTTGGTTTGATAGCACCATCAGAGAATTGAAGAGAACAGGCCGTAAATTCGAGAGAAGGTGGCGCAGGACACATGACCCAGAGGACAAAGTTGCTCTTACCAATCACCTCAATGAATATCAATTTAAGATAACTCAGAAAAAAATCCTCATTTTTGTCACACGAAATCACACTTTCCCGCAACAGACCCAGTCAACTGTTTCGCACAGTAGAAAGGCTCTGCAAACCAGCATGCATGCATATACCCACCAACTTTTCTCAAGATAAGTGTGAAGAATTTGCAATCTTCTTAACAGACAAGATTTCCTCCATCCAAGCCTCCATCACAGCAGGCCAACCAGTTACCCACCAGACCCACTACAGTGGAAGACCAGATTCCCCCAGTTTATGGTCTACTGTTACAAATGTGGGTATAGAGAAAGTTAAAAGAACCATGCAAAAGTTGCGCCCCACTACGTGTGACTTAGACCCTGCCCAACTCATCTTATATCTGCATGTACTGAAACACTTGCCCCAGCCCTCACAAAAATAGTGGAGTGTTCACTAAAAACTGTAATCTTCCCGATTCCTCTCAAAGAAGCAGTGGTAAAACCCCCCCTAAAGAAACCCTTACTAGACCCAGACTGCAAAGCAAATTACCGACCAGTATCCAACCTTCCATTTCTGGGGAAAATCATTGAAAAAGTAGTGGCAACTCAACTGGAGGACCATCTATCAAGCTATAACATTTTTGATCCTTTCCAGTCAGGTTTCAGATGCCGCCACAGCAAGGAAACAGTGCTAGTCCGAGTGCTAAATGATCTCCTTTTGGCGAGAGACAAAGGTGATTACTCCATCCTAATCCTCCTGGACCTCTCAGCTGCATTTGACACCATTGACCATGGGATTTTAATAGCGCGCTTGCAGCACATCTGTGGTCTAGGAGGCACAGTTTGTAACTGGTTTAAATCTTTCCTCACTGGGAGAGTAACATCAGGATCTTGCTTATCGGCACCAACAGAATTAGCTTGCGGAGTTCCACAAGGTTCCATCTTGTCTCCAATGCTATTCGCAATTTACTTACTACGCAGATGACACACACCTCTACTTCTCCTTTGCTCTAGATACTAAAGACCCAACATGTCTCATCAACAGCTGCTTAGCAGACCTCAGAGTGGATGAATGCTAGTTGTCTTAAAGTGAACCCTGACAAAACTGAGTTACTCTTGGTGAGAGGACTCCGGGCAACAAGAATATCTCAGGATCACCCAACTGGCCTGGAACTTGGAGGCTCTGAACTCATTAGTTCAACAGGTATGAAGTCTCAGAGTGATGATTGACTCTGGACTGTCATTTAAACAGCAGATCTCTTCTGTAATAAAATCTGCCTTCTTTCATCTGAGAAACATATCCAGGATACAACACTTAATTCCACCGGATGATATGCCAACATTAGTCCTTTCATTTGTGTCTCCGCGTCTAGATCACTGTAATGCATTTTACTTGGGCCTCCCAGAAAAAGAACTCCATCGCCTACAGACAGTACAAAATGCAGCAGCCAGACTACTGACCAATAAAACTCGTTCATGTCTCATAACACCTGTTCTCCACTCCCTGCATTGGCTTCCAATTAAATGGCGAACATTTTTTAGAATTGGCCTGCTGACCTTCAAAGCCTTAAATAATCAAGGCCCACAGTACCTGAAAGAGCTCCTGACACCCTATATTCAATCCCGCTCACTGCGGTCAGCCAACAGATCCCTCCTGTCAGTGCCCAGAATAAAGACAACCTCAGGTTCCCTGGCATTCAGCCACGTTGCCCCCACATTCTGGAACTCTTTACCGTCCTCAGAGAGGCACCATCATTACAGACTTTTAAAAAAAAGCTAAAGACCCATCTCTTTTATCAGGCATTCAAGTCAACTCATGTGACCATAAGGAACCCTTAAATTTTATGTCTGTTTATAGATTTGTAAAGCGCTTTGAGTTTCACAGGGAGAAAAGCGCTATAAAAATCACAAATTATTATTATTATTATTATTATAACTGAACAGAGGCTTGAGGACCATGCCTAAAGCACCAGAGGCTGGTCATCATCAATGTACATGTGAGAGAGAATTTGGTTCACTTTGCTCCTGTTATCCAGGCTACTGATGCAGCTGCTCTCCTGCCAAATGTGCATTACAGGATCAGTAATGGTTCCTTATGAAACACACATATATTGCAGGGCATTACCATTTGAGTCTAACAAATGTACTCAAACTGCTGTTAGATGGTTCAATCAAGGTATTAAAAGTTAACTTAAATGCTATTTTGGAAAAATACAACCTATAACATAGGGCTTGTATTACTGAATACAATAAAGGTACTTACTCTGTTGAAAGTAGCTTTATTCAAAGGTTATTATATAAAATTACACGAAGTGATGAGACTATTACTATAGTATTATATGGAGAACTCTAGTCTGATGATCAACTCTGCCATAGAATGCAATAAAAACAGTCCATCAGGTGAACCAGGTAAACTATTTGGACACGAGAGAGAGAGAGAGAGAGAGATGCACTAAGTTATGATAAAGATATGATAAAGAGGAGATAACTTATTCAGTATGATACAATTTCCAATCCCTTTGTTATTCTGTGGCACCTATGCATTAACATATCTCCAACTGTGAATACCTTATTGGATAAGTTCCATAGAATAACATAGGGGCTGAAGTGTTTATCACAAAACATAATTTATCTCCTTTTTTATCTTGTTCACATGACCCCAGGTGGTGCTATTGCTAAGAGTTGACTTAAAAATAGTTTGAACTGTAAAAACTGTGAAATGAAGCCTTTCCCAACAGAGTAGCTTTGTTTTATTCAACACAAACTATTGTATATTTTTCATTATAAGTGGATTTCTTCTTTAACACCCAAAAGATAGGAGTTAATCTTTAGCTGCTGATAACAGTCTCTGAGTGCCAAAGGGGTATCGAACAAATTGCTTTGTAATGCACTGGACACCCCTATTTCCCTCAAAAGGTTAACCTGTTACTTGAACAACTTCTATGTTCATTTTGCTTAGGGAAGACAATACTTTGAAGATTTATCTGACAATAATCCTTGACACAGACATCCAGAGTTTAACTCCCCTGAAACACGTTAGTGGAACAGCACTTCTAACATGGACTGCATAGGAATTGTTCTTCACTGATGAAGCCCCTTGAGAATCAAGCTTATATAAAATGGCTTTCTTAATGCGTGGGCAGACAGCCAGACCTAATCATGTTGGGAATATCTGTTTTTAGCTTCGTCAGATTCCATATTGAATACATCCTGGCAGTATTTGAAAGGGCTTCAAATATCAACAGCAAAATATTATCTATATTTCTTTTGCACATCTATGAAACATCATCTATGAAATGCCATATCTACTAATTTACAAATACCAAGTAAAAAAATTAAGATTTTATGTAATTGGAAACAAAACAGATATGTGTTAGTATGTAAGAGACACTAGAATACTCTGAATCGGTTCACTAAGGTGAAAATAGTTTATTGAAGATAACAAGTGAAACAAAACAATAACACTCGGCTATAAATATACACAATATGAACAATAGTCTTGATCTGAAGTACTGGTACGGGAAATTCAGGAACTGAAGACGTCAAGAGTACCGCAGACAACTGGAACAGATGAACCTCTAAGAGATTGGCCGGAACCTAATAACACGGATCTAGTCTGAGTGTGACCACAGGTAAGGTATGGATAGCCAGTGACCAAGACCGGAATAACAGGCAGAGACAATAAAGGCGCGCAGCGAATCAGAACAAGGCAGACAGAAACGCGAGTCAGGCCGGGTCCTCAACCGGGATGGCACACGCCAAGCCCTGGTAATGCTCAGAACGGGAGCGCAGCAATTACTGGGTCTACACTGAGGAGGGATCACAACCAGTACCCTGATCAAACGGAAACTCAACAGAGTCAGGTCATACGCAATCGGGTTCGCAGCCAAATGCCTGGGTCATACACAAACGGGTTCGCAGCCAAAATCGGGTCATACACAAATGGGTTCGCAGCCAAAGTCGGGTCATACACAAACGGGTATGCAGCCAAAGTCGGGTCATACACAAATGGGTTTGCAGCCAAAGAACTGGGTCATACACGGAGCGCTAGCAGAAGAAATAATGGCCAGGTAGCAGGTGTTGAGTGAGCTCAGACTACACCAACGCAAGGGCCACTGGGAAACTAATGAGCCAGGCTAATGAAGTCTACCCAACCGGAAGCAGCAGGGTGGGGTAACTCTCTGAAGAAGATAAAGAAACTAGAAACGAGGTAAGTAAATATTCAAAAGGTTACGCCATGCTGCTCCAGTACTACAGCCCCCCACACAGACATGGATGCCACAGGAACACCGTGACAATACGGCCAGGGACCCAGCAGAACGCCCGCAATGGACGAACACCCACAGCAAGCAGGAACTGGGTAGTTCCCAGTCAAGAACGCTCCGCTGGAAGTTTGGTACCATGACACAGTATCACTGAGCAGAAGACTGGTAAAGTAAAAGTTATGACTTAATTGGGTAACTAAGTAGCTTTAGAATAAAATCTTTCAAGACAACTTAGGTCTCTTCTTCATGAATGTTTAGAATCTACTTTTCTGTTTTTTTCTATTACTAAAAAAAAGTTTTACCTAAATGACTTTGAGGAAAGATATCAATGTGGGTAAAGCTTCAAATCATTCATATGAAGTGAGTTTATGCTTGATTCTGCCAAAAACATAATCCTAATGATATATCCATTACCACCACAATTAATTTAATATATAGATTAGGAGAACTTGCAGAATATCCTGTGTACGTCCAAATTGTCAGAGGTTATGACAAAGGCTTTTATGTTGGAGAAATTGTGGAGTCAGAAACCTATGGAGAGAAGGAGGCTATAGTTGTAGGCCTCTGGAAAAAAGTGGCCACATTGTGGAGCAAGGAGGTTCTGTAGAGAGCATGGGGAGATTGGAGAAAGCAGTGTGGAGTGGGCAGCATGATAAGCATTGGGAAGATTGAGGGGAGAAGCAAGATTCGTCTTCCAACCACCAAAGAAGGTCTCCTACTCTGTCCAGATGAATGGAGAGACAGAAACAGCTTTGACTGCTGTCTAAAGGTAAGAAAACATCATTTATTTTAAACATCTGATATTACTGCAATCTGACCGATAAATTTGGGCAACATGAAATAAAACATCCATTTTGCAAGATGTTTCCTGTTGTGTGAAACAGCATGATTTGTATGAATAACACATCACAGAATACTTTCACTCATCCCTATTCCCCATATCCACTTTCCATAAATCTATTTCTCAAGAACAACTGCAAAATAAGTTTACAGTGGCATCTTTAGTACAAACTGACCCCCATGGACAAGCAGCTGGAGCACCTTAGATCAGACAGGAGAGAAAGGAAGAAATGAAGCAATAGCCCCTTGCCTATGGAGTGGCAGTAGAATAGTAGAATTTAGGCCCTACTCTTTGCAATGCTTGGAAGCACCTCTGGCACTCACACAGTTAAGGTGTTAAAAGAAAACAGCAACAACAATTATCATCATTATCATATTAAATAGAGCATCCATCATCACCGTTGCCCTTAAATGGGGGGGGGGGGCATTTGCGGCCATCCCCAGTCCTTATACTCTTATGCCATAGTAAACTTTATGAAAAACATGTGGGAGGGGTATATATCACATGAGATTTCCTGGTTTTGCTAAAGAAGGGTTTGTGTAGTTCTCTCCTATCTGTGAATTGTATATTTTTAAGAGCCAAAATAAAATTGCATTTGCTTTACAAGTTCTATAATAGCATCACTGAACATTTTTCTAGATTTTGTAATTCATATTTAGCGAAGAAAATAGGATTTTTACCTGTCAAATCCTTGTCTCTTTAGTCTATATGAAACACAGGTACCATGGGGCTGTGTACCTCCTCCTGAAGGGCAGGGAACATCACAACAGACAGGGTCTTTGAGGTGGAGACTCCCTCCTCTTCCTCTAGCTCAAACCCCCCACCTACAATCTCCCAAAAATTCATTTGACAAAAAAAAAAAAGACAGAAGTAAAGAAAATAAGTGGGTGAGAAGAAAAGAAAATCTCCCAGGACTAAGTACCTAAGTGGACTCCTCTGTCTGGGAAAGCAACACAGGAAAGGGTTTCTCTCCAGGCGGGAGAACTGTGTTCAATATGGACTAAAGAGAAAAGAATTAAACAGGTAAGAACACTAAAATCCTATTTGCTTTTACATTCAATATGGAACACAAGTACCATGGAGATATACCAAAACTAGGATTTTCAAAGAGGGAAAGGAGAAAAATACCTCTCACAAGTCCCCATGATACCAGAGTTTCCTAGTACTAATCAGGATACGAATAACCCAAAAAACAAGTGTCAACAGACAGTGAACTAGCACAGCAAACAAGAGCCAACGGGGTTCAGTGAAATACTGAACAACTGGCAGTAGAAATAAAGAAGGGAAAGGGTTAATCTAATAATCAGTAAATAATAGCAACCATTCATACCCCAAAGCCCCTTTTAAAAAAAGACCCACAAAGAGTGCCTGAACACAGCCATACTCATATCAGCCTCTGTATGGAAAGGCAAGTCAAACTGTATTGGATAACTCTTTGGCAGTCAAAGGGTAAAATAAAAGCTCCTATACTTCACATGGAGCATATGTATAAAGAAAAAAGTGGACTAATTGTGAGACAAATGAACTGCACCACAATAATCAAGTCCATATCGCACAATTTAAACTGGACATTTAATCCCTTGGTCTCATTCAAGGTATTAGATAATGGATAACAAATAAGATAAAGTGCATCATTGTTTAAAAAATCATGACAGTTTTTAACACACTAAAACAACAGCCACTTAATCATTCTAAAAGAATTTATATATAGACACCGTGGGGCCTTTAAATTAACCGAATACAGTATGGTAAGAACTGGATCTTTAAAGGGGAACTATCACCCCATACAAGTGATAAGCTTAAATCATTGGTTATTTTTGTAAAAAAAAAAAAAATATATACATTATTAAGAACAATTGTTTAAATATGTGTGCACTACCACTGTAGGAAGGAAATTTAACCAAAAGGGGAGATCCAGAGGCAGAAGAGGGAAGAGAAGAAGAGGGAAATCCCAAAAGGACAAGAACAAATTAAAAGGGGCCAATATTTTTAACCTGTCCTCCTGTACACTTACCGATTCTAAGATATCTTTATTATGTAGAGGTCTGTCATTTTGCCCGTCATCAGAGCCTAACCTTTTTGAGTTATTTGTAGACTTACATAGTTATATCCGCAAACTTTCTCTGAAGAGATATTTTACCAATAAGTCTGGATAAACATCAGGAACATATTCCCATTATTTTGGATAAACCTATGTTAGATCCATTGGGATTAGAAATTCAGCCATATGTAGATACAGATACCCAATATATACTTGAAGGGAGGGTTCCAAGTCCATTTAGACCCAAGTCTAAATTCTTTCCGGGTTGAGTCAATTGGCAAACATGTGGAGGCTGTATTGTATTCAACAACTGGTTTGTTATTTTATATTTTATTTAATAAATGTTTTAGGAAGACATTTAGCAGCCAGTTCTTTTATATATATCTGGAGATTGGATACAAGGCATCAGAAATATCTGAGTGGGGGCAGATATAATCCTCCCCACAGGCTCAAAAGCTGGTTCTGGTATAAGCCATTGACCAGCATCTCTCCTTGTGAGTATATTTCATTTTTGAAATTTTTTGTTTGCTTTTCTTTCTTATATATATTTCCAATATATGGATGATCTGAGAGGTGTGGCCCTGGACAGTACTGTTGAGGAGTGAAGCTAACCGTTGGGATGGTTTGAGTTCCCTCACGCTTGATTCTCAGCGAACACTTAAGTGTTACTCTGAGCATTTAAATTTGTGAGTATATTTCTTATGTTTTATACTATTGAAGATCAAAGAACATATTACACTAGGAGCACCTCCTGTTTTCTGTGTTTTCTCATACAAATGAAGGCATGACCTACATCAGAGGAGTCCACTAGTTGTTTGACCATGAGTGGACTCTGTGATATATTCATGCAAGGAGATGATGGCAGTGATACACTAATGTGTGTTGTGAGTGATAAAGAGGTGATACAGGGGACGTTACTTCCACAGTAATGTCATGTCCACGGTTTACATGGTGATCAATGTAATCAATGTTCTGAGATTGCTTTGATTTGACATATCTCAGTACATGGGCTACATTGCCAAACAAACAGACTAAGTGGAGAAGTGATATCACTGGTGAAGCTTAGTAGCCAAAGACTCAAGGGAGGACGTTGAAGAACTCCCAATACCAAATTAAGGTCCCACTGAGGATCTGGGCTCTGAAAGGCAGGACGCACATGAGCAACGCCCTGGAAGAAAACCTTGACATCAGGAAGGATAGCAATGCGTTGCTGGAAAAAGACAGAAAGCGCCGAAGTCTGAACCTTAAGAGAACTCAGACTGAGTCCCTTGTCCACGCTATCCTGCAAAACGGCCAGGACAGTGGGAAGATCAAAGTAATGAGACAGACTTCTGTCAGCACACCAAGACACAAATGTCGACCAAACACGGTGATAGATCTTGGAAGAAACAGGCTTATGGGCACTAAGCATAGTAGACACCACAGCAGAAGAAAACCCTTTCTTCCTTAAAATCGAGGATTCAACCTCCAGGCCATCAAATTGAGCCGATGAACATCTTCCTTCCACAGGTAACCCTGCAGAAGAATATCTGAACGAGAGGGGAGCGGAAATGGCTATGCCACAGATAGGGCCAGAAGCTCTGGATACCAGGATTGAAGAGGCCAATCCGGAGCAATCAGAATTACTGGACAACCTTCCACTTTCAATTTCTGTAACACCCTTATTAACATCGGGAGAGGAGGAAAAATGTAGGCCAGAGAGAATGCCCAAGGAACGGACATTGCATCGGCAGCCAGAGCTAGAGAGTCTCTCCACCTGAGGGGCTGTCGTCAGACCAAATGGAAGAGCTGATAACTGAAAATGACCCCTGTCGCAGGCAAACCACAGGTACCGCCTGCTCTCCTGATGAATAAGGATGTGCAAATACGCATCCTGAAGATCCAGAGAAGCAAGAAACTCCCCCAGAGACATGGCAGCGATCACACTGCACAGAGACTCCTGTCGATAGTGAGTCTTGATCACAAGTAGTTGAGATCTTTCAAATCCAAAATAGGGTGGCATCCGCCGTCCTTTTTGGTCACCACAGAGAGGTTCGAGTAAAACCCCGAATCCCTGTCAGAAGGAGGCACCGGCTCCAGGACATCTTTGTCCAGATTAAGAGCCTGAACAGTGCCCTCGAATAAACGGCCTTTCTTGACTTCCTGAGGAGAGCGAGAAAGGAGGAAGCAAAAAGAAAGGGATCTTGTATCCCTCTCTCACTTCCTATAAAACCCATGGGTCTGATACTCAATCCTTCCAAAACCCGCAAAAGAGGCGGAGACGACCATCCACAACGGGATGCGGACCCGGGTTCGGTGAGTCATGCCGAAACAGTCTTGGGGGCCTTGGGCTTTGATGCAGCCTTGGGCTTCCATTGCTGCTTGGGCTTGGAGGAGGAATGCGGAGCTGATGGAACCACCTGGTTCATCGAGCGTGTCTCAGTTTGAAAGGCACGAAAGGACCAGTTACGTTTAAACGGCAACTTCTTCTTAAAGACCAAGGGTAGAAGAGTAATCTTACCCCCTGTGGCCTCGCTAATTAGTTCCTTAAGTTCAGACCCAAACAAGGAAGTACCCTGAAAAGGCTAAGAAAGCAAGACTTTCTTGGAAGCAGAGTCAGCAGACCATATCTTGAGCCAAAGCGCACACCTGGCCACCACCGAGGTAGTAGAGGCCCTTGCCATCATGCGGACGGTATCAAAAGCCGTAGTGAGTTGTTCAGTCCAGACTGCAATAGCCCAGTTAAAGGGATAGTAATACTTAAGTATTACTAATCCCTATAGCAAAGTACTACTAAAAAAAACCGTATTGCCCTCAGTGTCATCTCTCAAACCTTTACGGTTTGAGACATGAACGCTTCTAAAGTTGCCCTCTCCCTCCTCCTTCCCCGTAGTCAGCGTTCTAGCCGATTGAAAGAAACAGAGTCGTATGACTTTCAGGTGGCTTTCCAGCACAGCCGGATCGCGTTACTAAAAAAGAAAACTTTCACTGAAATTGTGGTGCTCCGACGGGATTGCGAATGTGCGCTGCGAGAAACCTAACTCGGAACAGAACAGAACTGATCAGAGTATCAGCAAGCAGCTCAAATGGTTTATAAGAAGAAACACCCCCAGAAGGAGGGTAGAAGAGGTAGGACACAGTGGCAGGACAAGTGAGGCCCAAAGAACAGATATACATTTATGGGTAATACATATACAGATTAAATTGGTACCTGACACCCCTGAACCACTGAGCAGGAAAGATGGGCTGAAGGCCAAGCAGGGAGAGACCAAGGAGCAGGCACCAAGGACCTGAGAGCAGCAAGGCAGAGAGAAGACTGTAGACACTGAGGACCTGAATCAGCAAGGCAGCGACTGGAGACACTCTATCGCAGGAGAGATCCAGGAACAAGCCAAGAGAGCAGGCAGGGAAGGAAGCGGATCCAGGACTATATGAGAGGACCAAGGAAGCAAGCACACCAGAAAGGCTACAAGGAGGATGTGCACATAGGGAGCTCAAAGGATAACTGAGCAACCGCTACTGAGATCACCTCCTCTTGAGCCCGACATCCGATCCTGTATGAGCCGCGCTGAAGAGGAAGCTCGGCACCGGAAGAAAGCCCCGATGGACGCCGAAAGAAATGGTCTTCTACATGTGCTTGGCTTGCAAGCACACGTAGAAGACCATTTTAATGAAAGGTTTTTTTTTTTAGTTAACGCGATCGCGGCTCTGCTGCAGAGCCACCTGATGATCTCTGACCGGATTTCCCTGAGTCAGCTAGAATGCCGACTACGGGGAAGGGGGAGGGAGAGGGCAACTTTAGAAGCGTTCATCTCTCAAACCATAAAGGTTTGAGAGATGACACTGGGGGCAATACGTTTTTTTTTAAGTAGTACTTTGCTGTAGGGATTAGTAATACTTAAGTATTACTATCCCTTTAACCCACGCAAAAGCAAATGCTGGACGCATATCGGTGCCAATAGAAGTGAAAATGGACTTGTCAGTCCAGTCCTGCAGCACAAAAGCATCAGAGACAGGTAAAGCAGTAGATTTAGATAGTATAGATAAGGGTATGTCCATTTAGCCAGCTCAGCTTCAGAAAAGGGATAAAGCTTAGCAAATTTCCTGGACACAGAAGCAGACTTGTCCGGATTTTTCCACACGTCAGAAACCAAACGGTCAAGAGTGGGGTTAGGAGGAAAATAAGTAAGGGGCTTATCTGGCTCCTGAAAAACATCAGAGGGATCAGAAGGGAACTCCTGAACCAGGAGAATGTTGAGAGTGGTTAATATAGCCCTGATCAGGCCCTCAGCAGAGGGTTCAGGATCAGCTTCAAAAGGGTCCCCAAGAGACCTAGAAGACTCCAAAACAGTACCATCCTCAACATCCGAATCTTGCAACAATTCCTCCTCAGAAGAATCTGACACATCAGGTGCCCCCTATGGTTTAGGCAGGGAGGATCTGATAGGAGAGGGGTCTGCCATAATTGAAGTGCCCCCTGTATCTGGGATGGAAAGAGTTGTAGAATGGACCTAAGGTCCCTAGTCGCAGCCTTAAACTCTTGAACCCAAGCTGGCTCAATAGCATGGCTGGAAGTCCCTGTGTTGCTGTCCGGAACTTCAGAACATGCTGGTCATAAATGACCAGAGAACTCTCTAGGTAGCCCTGTGTGACAGGAAGAGCAATACTCAATGGGGGATACCCCAGCCTCCTTAGTCTTTGGTCTAGCCCCTAGCTCCAGCGGTATAGACATTCTCACAGTGTCAGAATAACCAACTGTACAGTAAATCACCCAATTGTAGTGTGTAAGATTAATGTTTCACCCCAGAAACGCTAAATATAGACTTATCTGGCAGGCGAAGGGTTAATCTGCAGAGGAGAAATGGAGAGTCCAAGCCCTGGGTAGGATACTCGCTGATAAAAGCTCACAAAATGGCTGCCACGTCGGGAGCCAATCAGAAAAAAGGCAGGAATCAAGTAATGGGAAATGTAGTTTTTCCCAAAAAGTACCCCAAAGCAGTGCCCGAAGCCCCCCCAAGCCCCCCAACACACTTGAACAATAAACCAGATGATAGAGCAAGGGTAGACAATTAAAATGAGCCTACTCTGAAGTTTGTGTGAGAAGCGGTTGCAGAGATACATCCCAAACAGTGTTGTCCCATAGAAAGTAAATGAAGCAATGGTGTCTATGCGGTAAAGCAGTACACAATATTAATAAAAGTTAAAATATAAGTTAAAAACATGAAAAACATATAGGGAACGTGTGCATACTAAGAAAACACTAACCCAGTAAGGAAAGTGTCAGGAAAACCCCTCAAACCATGCCAAACCAGTAGACAAAGGGTTAAGTTAACACATAAACCTGCTCCAAATACACAGACATACACATATATACCCAATGAGTGCAGGAGTGAGCAATGAGAACTCCCAAATACAAGCCCAGCAAAGGGGCACTGTGGGACAAGTGGACCTGCAGCACTCAAAGGGTAGCTCACCTTTCCTGCAGATCTTCTGTCTTCAGATTACCATGCAGCAAGAATTACCTCAGTGGGTAATCCGTGGGGAAGCGCTTGTAACCAAGATTTTCCCCCTCAGGGCTTAAGGTCCACCAAAAAGCACCTGGATACTGAGCTAGCCACATTGAAGGGCATTTGTCAGTCACATCTGACAGAAAAATAAAAAAGAAACTAAAACTAAAGACAAATGTTCTCCACCAGGTGTTGTCACACCCAGGAACAAATCATTCTAGAGCTAGCTGGCTAAGCTGCACCCCCTGCATACATTTAGAGAAATGTTCCTGCCTACTTAAAGGAGAGGATTGCCTCCCAGAGTTACCAGTAACCTGTATTGGACAACAGAGAAATCAGGGTTTGATGCACAGACAACCTTTCTGTTCAGTACTACAGTAGCCAAAATATTGTCCTTACTGCTCTCATGACTATACACGTATGTAACTAACAGAACACTACTAATAATGGCTATTTTAAACTCACCAGGAACTTGTATGTTTCACATTTTTGTATGCATTTTGTGAGGCTTTGGCTCCTCCTCTCTTGATTGGTATCTCCCCAAACAGGTTGATAGCTGAATTAGGGAAGGTATAAATGCATCCGTTTTCCCTCACAAGAGTTTTGTTAACAGGAGAGGTAAGGTGGAATCACTGTTTCTAACTGCATTATGCGTAATACATGTTCACAAATTAGAGGTAGACAGGGACATGCCTTAAGCTGGGGTGCCATGACGGGGCAGGCATGCTTTCCATATCTATATATGACACTAAACCCTACTGTTTTATGTATAGCAAGTCATAGGTTGCTTGTCTGTATAATTCAGGGTTTGATGCGCAGACAACCTCTTTTTGTTCACTTTATATATAAATATATATATATATTCCTTAGAAATAGTAAAAGAAAAGCACATGGATTGAGATGCTGTTAGCTAAACCACCACATAATCCCAGTAGGCCTGGATGACTGTACATTTAACATTTGAAAATCTTCCAGCAGCTATAAGAATCTTTATTAGTGCTAAGGTGGACAGAGGCTAATGAATGTCTCATTCTTTCCTCTTTATGCTCACCCTCATTGAATTTTTTCTTACTTTTTACTGCCAGTGGGAAAATGTAGATAACATGAGTCACCTCCTGCTTAAACATACAATACTTCAGGCTTTCATTTCTTCTAGATTTGCACATTGAGGCATGATAAATTAGTGCTTTTAATTACATTGCGTTTTTATCTTGATTTAATGAGATAAATATTAACACACTGAATGCTAGAGACTTCTTCCACAAGTTGTGAAAAGTAGCATTCATGAGGTTACACATTTCAAATGAGAAAAAGACATACATAAAGTGAACATGTTGAATATTATTAAAAAACTATTAGGGTGTAACTGAAACCTACACAGCTATTATTTTAACTACAGTACCTGTCATTTCTTTATGAAAACCTATTTGTGTTAGAGCTTTTCCTGCTAAATAAAACAATGGTACTCCCCACTACTGTCAGTTGTTCAAATGTGATAACAGTTCAAATGATCAGGAAGTGAATTACAGTGTGATTACTTCCTGAAACTTTAAACTGTCAGCAGCAGAATAACTAACCAGAATCTGCACACTAGAGGACACTGTTAACCCTTTGAATGCCAGAGTGGTACGGAATGCATTGCAAAGCAGTGTGCTTTTTGTATTACAATCAGATTAATAGTTCCAGAGTGTTTTGGTTTAGTCATAAGGAAATCTAATTTTAGCAGATCTTTGTTCTCTGAACTGTCTGATAAAACACATATCATTTGTTACTCACATGTCCAGAAAATCACCTCCCTCCACCCTTTAGGCTTCAACCAAAGAAGTGGAATAACTTAACCCTATGAGTGCCAGAGAGGTATCCAATGAAATGCATTGGGTACTTCCCTGGCACTCAAAGGGTTAATGGAGAAGAATATCATGCAAATCCTTTCAAGACAGAGGCTAGTACTGAAGGAAGGGTATTGAAAGGTCTGTTCTATTTAAATATGCAAGCATATGTGGATAAAAAAAAAAGAGCATAACAATGTAAAACAAATGAAAAAAAATGGTAAATAAATTACTCTATTTTGCCAAATATTACTTGTTTTTAAAAATGAACATGTTTTGTATGCAACGGAATACAATTAGTGGCTAAATCCATCCAATATCTTTAAAGGGATAGTAATACTTAAAAATTACTATCCCTCATTGTGGCATCTCTCAAACCTTTTTGGTTTGAGAGATATACGCTTTCAAAGTTCCCTCTCCCCTGACATTAGCATTCTAGCTGACAGCAGGGGAATCCGATCCCGGGACCGGCTCTGCAGCAGTGCGGAGATCACGTTAATAAAAAAGAAATCCTTAACTTAAAAGGTCTTCTACGTGTGCTTGCAAACCAAGCACACGTAGAAGACCATTTTAGTTAAGGATTTCTTTCTATTAACGTGATCTCTGCACTGCTGCAGTGCCGCCGGCTGATCCTAGGAGAGGATTCCCCTGCTCTCAGCTAGAATGGTGACGTCAGGGGAAAAGGCAAACTGCTGAACTTTAAAAGCAGATATCTCTCAAACCTTTATGGCCGCTGGTGTCATTTTACTCAGTTTTTTATTGCCTACAAGGAGAGGGATAGTAATTTTTAAGTATTACTATCCCTTTAATACTGTAAATAAATGAGTAGGCCAAAGAAAGTAGTTCCACTTACTTCCCATTATTGGAAATTTAGAAAAATGAGATGACCCCATTATGAGATGACCCGTATTCTCTAACCTCTCTACCGTGCTACCCGTTTCAGGGTGTGGGTCTAGGGGTTGGTGATTGCCCTTTAGTATGCTTGGGTGTACCTGCTAGTTTATCCGGCTGATCTTTGGTCTTTTTTGCTTGTCTGCACTTCGCTCCTTTTCTGCTTGTGACTTGGGGCGGTGCGGTTGTTTATTCCCCTGCTAAGAGGTCGGCCGGGTTTGCCTGCAGTTTCGCCCAGCATCTTCCATTTTATTCTGCTTTGCCCGGCGGTCCGCGGACCACGTCTTGGGTTTGGCGGCCATCTTGAATCTCGTTCGCTGCGAGATTCTCGGCGGCCATATTGTCTCCTTACTCCCCCGGGACCGGGTGGCTCCGGTCGCGGCGGTGTTTGGCGTCTTTGTGTGGCGGTTGCCACAAGCCTTTTTCTGGGTGGTTCTTTGTATTTCGGCTCCTTTTCAGGGGTACTGTAGTAGGGTGAGCCTCTACTGGTCATACTGGCTATATGTTCAATATTAAATTATGTTATTTTAAACAAGGCGATACTACCCTTTGTACTGCTGTTGGGTGAGCCCCTGCTATTCAACTGGGGTGAGCCCCCTGCTACTTTCATGCGTTCTTTCCTTTGCCCTTTCTGTGGGTCATAAATTTCATATACACAGTCTGTGTGGGTTTCTCAGTTTCTGGCAGGGTGAGCCCCTGGTGGTTTGTTATTGGGTGAGCCCCTCTGGCTTTCAAGTAGCCTAGTTTTACTGCCTTTGTGCAGTCCTTACTGACTCATGCTTGCATGATTTGTTGATGGCACACTGTTCTTATTTGGGTGATCCCCTCTTTGTGCCCTGAAACAAACAAACAAACAAAAAAAAAAAAAAAAGATTATATATATATATATATATATATATATATATATATATATATATATATATATATATATATAAACTGCCTGGTTCCCTTGGCATTTATTCTGGGTGAGCCCCAGTTGCTTGGCAGGTGGTCCCCCTACTAATTGAGGGCATTTTGGGCTACTTTTTTATACTTCATCTGTTTGTTCTACAGATGGCTGAATCACAGGATTTTAAAGCTTTGATCGACGCGGCGGTGGCCGCTTCAGTGTAGAAAGAGCTAGCGCGTGTTTTGTCACGCTGCCCTTCGGAGGATTCTTCTGAAAGCCCTTCATCTATGCCTCTTGGGGACGACAGTCTTGTTACACGCGCAGCAGCTCCGGAGGGTGGCCAAGGCGCTAAGAGGGCATGGACGGATGATACTCCCGGTGCTTCCAAGGGAAAGGCTCCGCTGAAGAGGTCCAGACAGGTGGATGCCCTATCTATCCCTACTTTTCATCCTCCGGCGGATGATTTGTCCTCTTCTCCTCTCCCACTGGATGTTGTGGATGAATGGCAGGCGAGGGAGTCTGCTTCAGAAGATGAATGTTGTTGGGATTGTCCTCAAACTTCTTCCTCTCCTTACGTTAAAGAATCAGTGGTGAATGAGCGTGATGCCGTGCCTGATGGGCAGGGGCCTTCTGGTCAAGGTGATGACATCTTTTATGATGAGCGTGGCAAACGGCTGTTTGACCCTCGCTTTATCCGGCATCCCAGGTCGGCGGAATGGAATTTACCTGAGCACCTATCTCGCTATGTGCATTTCTGGTTACGACAGCCTCTCGACCGGGAGGTCAGGAGTCGTCTTAGAGCAGAGTGTCCGAGGCCAGTTCTCCCAGACAAGGTGGCTGTCACGCCCGACTTTGATCAGACCGTCCTCACCTTTATGTCGCGGTCCGGTCGGGACCCTAGAAAAGGGATTGAGAAAGGATTGAAGTCTTCTCAGGATAAGTTGTTGGATGTCCTGGGTCCTCTGGCAAAGATCTTGTACTTCTCCGATCAGTCTGTGACGCAAGGGGAACCGTTAGATGCGAATGCTATCCGTGAATGGGCCCAAAGGGCCATTTGTCTCCTGGGCAATGCCAATACGGCAGTCTCTACTGAACGTTGCAAAGCAGCTTTATTGAGGATCGATGCCAAACTGGCGGACCTGGGATCCAAGGAGTTGGGTCCTGCTGCTAATGGCCTCTTGTTCGGGGAACCTTTCATTGCTGAGTTGAAGAGGCACGTGAATTGTTCACCACTTTGAATAAGGCACAGTCTTCCCTGAAACAAGTTTTTCGCCCACCCTCATCCAGGGGTGTTTTTGGGAGAGCTGGTCGGCAGAGGGGCCGTGCCACCAGCAGGTTTTGGTCCGCAGGCTCCAGATACAACCCGCCAGTTGCCAACTTCTTCCCGGCTACCTCCTACAGAACCTCCTCCTTCACCAGAGGCACTGACAGAGCACGGACCCAGAGAGGCCGAGGACGCTCCCGTTTCCCAGCCGGTAAGCAGCTCTCTTTTGCATGCTCCTGTACACACTGTGTTTACTGCAGGGAAAATTGCTTTTCATTTACAGGCTTGGGAGGAGATTTCTGCGGACGCTTGGGTTTGCCAGACTGTTCGAGGGTATGTGATAGAGTTTTATTCCCCTCCATTTCAGGTGTCTCCTCCTCAGGTGCCGGTACTTCCAGTGGCAGATCAGAAACTAATAGACGACAAGATTCAATCTCTGTTTTCCAAAGGCGCAGTTCAGTTCGCTCCAGACGAGACAGGGTTCTTCAGCAACATTTTCCTTGTCCGCAAAAAGACGGGGGATTTTCGTCCCGTCATCAACTTACAGGCCCTCAATTGTTTTGTCGTGTATCGGCACTTCAAGATGGAGGGCATCCATCTCCTGCGCGATCTTTTAGTGCACGGGGATTGGTTTACCCGTCTCGATCTAAAGGATGCTTATCTGTCCATTCCTATCGATCCCCCTTTGTCGCCGTTTTCTTCGTTTCCGTTGGCGGGGTCGTCCCTGCCAGTTCACTTGTCTTCCGTTCGGCCTCAGTTCAGCTCCGTGGTGTTTCACGAAGTTGCTGAAACCGGTGGTGACCCGGTTGAGGTCTCTGGGCATTCGTTGCCTCATTTACCTCAACGATCTCTTGTTGTTTTGCAACGACGTCGTCTCCAGGATTCGCTCTCAGACACGCTTCGTTGTGAGCTTTCTCGAATCTTTGGGGTTCGTGGTCAACAGGGAAAAGTCGGCGTTGGAACCGTCACAGGTTGCTAAATTTTTGGGGTTCGAAATAGACTCCGTTCAGTGTCGGCTTCGCCTTCCATTGACCAAAATTGTCGCGATTTGCAAGGAACTTCGGAGAGTTCTACGTCAGGAGCAGGTTCCGTTGCGACTTCTGGCCCGCATCGTGGGTTTACTTTCCTCGTCCATTCAGGCCATCTTTCCAGGTCCACTGCACTACCGGGCTCTCCAAAGACTGAAGGCACTTCATCTTCGAGCCAGCCGTTCCTACGATCATCCGGTGGTGTTATCTCAGGAAGCTCGCTCGGAAATCCTGTGGTGGCTTCGGCATATGCAGGCCTGGAACGGGAGAGCAGTGTTCGGTCCTTCTCCGGACTTTGTGGTGGAATCCGATGCCAGCCTTTGGGGCTGGGGAGCACACTGCGTCACTTCATCCACGGGCGGCCCTTGGTCTGCGGACGAAGAAGGCTTACACATCAACTGCTTAGAGTTGATCGCAGGATCTTTCGCTATTCGCAGTTTTGCCAAGAACAAGTCCAATTGTTGCATTCTATTGAGGATGGACAACATTTCGGCAGTGCAATATGTCAACAAGTTGGGAGGTGCGCGCTCATGAGATATGTGGGAAGCGGCGAAGGATCTTTACCAATTTTGCTTCCATCGCAATATTGCCCTTCGGGCAGAATACCTTCCGGGAACATCGAATCTCATGGCGGACTGGTTCTCTCGTCATTGGCGGGACAGCAGCGTCTGGAAACTGGATGTGTCAGTGTTCCAGCGGCTGTGTCTCCTCAGAGGTCCGCTGACGATGGATTTGTTTGCTTCCAGGAACAATCGCCAACTACCGGAGTTCTTCAGCTGGCTTCCGGATCCGGAGTGCAAGGCGGTAGACGCTTTTCTTCAGCCTTGGCCACAGCGGGGAGCTTACGCTTTTCCCCCATTCGCGATGCTGACGAGGGTCCTTCATCAGGTTCGGTATCAGGAAGTGAACCTTCTGTTGGTGGCGCCTCTGTGGCCCAGCCAATCTTGGTTTCCGGATCTTCTGGAATTGTCTTTCGAGGATCCGCTTCTTCTTCCTCTCTTTCTGTTCCTACTTTCGGATCATCGGGGGGACCCACATCCTCTTGTCCTGCAGGACAGGCTTCCGCTGGTGGCTTGGTCGATTTCAGGGGTTCTTGGTCAGTCGAGGGCCTATCGCAGGAGGCTAGAGACCTTCTGTGGGACTCATGGGCTCCTGGTACCAGACGATGCTACCTTGCCGCATGGAACTCCTGGGTTAGCTGGTGTGTGGAGAGGGATTGCGATCCCTTTACGGCGCCTGTTACTGCCATCCTAAATTTTTTATCGCATAGGTTTTCTCTTGGATTTTCTTATCGTTCTCTTAATGTGATGCGTTCTTCCATTTCAGCGGCGCATGTTCCAGTCTCGGGTATTTCTGTTGGTCATGATCCGCTGGTCTGCCGACTTCTTCGTGGCATAAAAATGGCCAGGCCTCCGGGACCGAAATACACAATTTTGGGACGTCAACACTGTTTTAGTTTTCTTAAAGTCTTGGCCGTCTAACGAGTTGTTGTCTCTGCGTCAGATTTCTGCTAAATTGACGTTACTTTTGTGTTTAGTCTCCTTCCGCCGGGTAGCAGATGTTAGGGCTTTTGATGTAGACGGGTTCACTGTCCTTCCAGAGGGAGTGTCTTTTGTTATTTCCAGACGTACTAAGATGGATTCCTCCTCAGTTTTTTATCCCTTTTTTCGGGAGGTTCCACAACTTTGCGTAGTTGAGGCCCTCCTTCGTTATGTGCAGGTTACTTCATCTTTACGTGCCTCTCAGTCGGGGCAACTTCTGGTCTCCTATGTGAGACACAAAATAACAAAAAGAAAAATAAACAACTTTACAGCACCAAACCCACCCCCTAACTCCAATTCCTGGGTTACATGAATAGAGGGAAAGGTAAATCAATTAAAACTCAACCTTTATTGAAAAATTCTAAAAAGCAGCGAATTAAAATAAATAAAATATTTTATTTTATTTATTTTAATTCACTGCTTTTTAGAATTTTTCAATAAAGGTTGAGTTTTAATTGGTTTACCTTTCCCTCTATTCATGTAACCCAGGAATTGGAGTTAGGGGGTGGGTTTGGTGCTGTAAAGTTGTTTCTTTTTCTTTTTGTTATTTTGTGATATTATCATTCAACAATTAGAACATCCCCTTTAGTGTTATATTCACACCCCTATTACTAAGAGGTGGTGCACCATATATTATTTTGTCTCCTATGTGAGACCCCATAGGCCGGTATCTACCACCACTTTGGCTAGGTGGATACGCTGGATTTTAGCGTTGGCAGGAGTGGAGCCTGGGTTTGGGGCTCACTCGGTACGGGGTGCAGCGGCATCCCAGGCGGCAATGGCTGGAGCTTCCATTGCTGACATTTTACACTCTGCGGACTGGTCCAGGGAGGATACTTTCCGGGTTTTTTATTTTCGTCCGGTTGCTCATGCATCACACTGTTTGATATCTCAGCATTAAAAATGTAAAATATGAAGCCTCCTGTCATGTAGTAAAATTGGAGATTATGCGAACGAAGTGTACAGATAATCTTAATTTTAGTAATGACAGGAGGCGAATATTTTCCCTCCCTTCCCTCCCAAAGGTTTTGTGTCTTGTTGGGTGAGTATTCTGGGGGAATGTTTGATTTTAAAGTTTTCATGGTTATGTGTATAATATATTTTTTTTGCATTGTGGTATATCATGATGTTTGCATTGTTGTATATCATGATGCCGGATATCGTTGGATGCCTGTTATCATTCCAGTGCTCTTTCATTAGTTTCTTCTCTTTCAGTGTAATCGTTGCTGGGGACCACGGTGGAAGAGGTCTGCAATCTTCTCTACACTCATCGGACGGCAGTCAGGATGATGGATATTTGTTTCAGTTTGTTGGACTTTCCCTGTTTAATTTTGTCGCTTAAAGAAAGAGGAGTGGCTTATCTGCTCCAGGACTTATATGGTCTAGTTTCCTTTGTTCTGATTGGTGGTTATGTTTGAGTTACTGTGCTGCTATTGGAGTTCTCAGTAAAGGAAGTTAAGCAAAATATTCGCCTCCTGTCATTACTAAAATTAAGATTATCTGTACACGTTAGCATAATCTCCAATTGTCATGACACCCCTAACATTTTATGTAATTCATCATTGGTGTAATGAGGGGTATAAATGTAAACTAGAGTGTTATTCCTATATCTCACCATAAAAAAGACCAATTTAGCATATTAGGCATAATACTTTCCATATTATACATGTCAAACTGAAACATTGAACTTTTTGTCAGTCTTCATAGAAAATCGTGGCACCCTAAGCTTGTGCCCAGGCCACACCAAAGTGCCATGGCACCCTGATTGAGAACCACTGATTTATACACAGTGTTTTACAAAAGTACATAGTGCTGGGTTATACTTGCATCTTCATCTAGTGTCCCTTGGTTACATTTTCCATTGGGAAGATGCCCAACGGATGTGTTATCCCTCTATCTATTAAATACAAAGTTATACTCCAAAGATGCTGTGTGTAAAGTCAACAGACATTTAGCACAGCAAATATTTGTAAAAGTGATAAACATGAATGTAGGGCTTGTGTGCCCTTTCTCAAGCTCCTATACACAGAACAACAATCCTGGCGGCATCTCATCTTATTCATGCAGAGGGTCATACATCCTCCAGATGTGCCACCTTGTTTATGTAGCAGTTGTAATAGTCACTATGTGGTCTGTATCCATGCCTCCTGGTTATCAAGGTCTCTGTTATAGCAGAGGGGAATAATTATAGATTATCCCTCAGTTAAAAGGGAGTATAACCACTGATATAAGACGCTTTTTCATTTGTATTTCCTTTTATTTTTTTAAGTTACTGTTACTTTATAATATAATGGTTAGCTGATAATCTCTATAAAGAGATATCAACATAATGCCTGGAGGAAATAGTGGTCTCACATAAATAAAATGAGGTGCCAGGAAATTGACACTGTCTGTAAGACAAGCCCTACACTTATGCATTTCCATTGCCAGTATTTACTCCACACCACTACACTTATGGGTAACTGCTGACTTCATGCACGTTTTTTTGGATTATGACTTTGTATTTACCAGATGGAGGGGTAACACGTCTGATCGACATCTTTCCACTGGATAATTAAACAAGGGACACTAGCTGTAGACACAAATATAATCCTGCAATAAATACTTTAGAAAACATATTGTCCAATCCTGACTAATTTTAGATTGATTTAATAAATTCCTTTTTCTTGGAAGTGCACGGTCATCCTTTGGTTTCCTAAATATATGTTTTGCATGCATTTAATATTTAGACGTAGTGGCTACTTCATTTAGCATGTTGTCTTCCAGATCTGTCTAGGTGTAGCTATTAATCTAGACAGACGTTTAAAACAGGAAGGAATGCTTTATCAATTGATGAAGGAGCTGTCACTGCACACCTTTAGATAGAAGACACTAGCAGGATGTACTAATACTGTTCCACTGTCCACTAAGCACTAGAACCAGATGATATATGTTGCACCTGTCTAATGCCTAGTTATTACATTATTACATTATCTACTCCAAAGTCCCCCTCATTACAGTGCATGCTGCATGGGGCCGGTCGTGTGGGAGTATATGGGATTTGCAAGACGCTCTATTCATCTGCACCTTGTTTCTTGCTATATAATAACAAGACGCAGAGGAGATTTGAGACAATTACTCCATTTTTTCTGTATATTCTACAGAGGTGGCATTCAGGTCTTGCTCTTGTTAAAGTCTTAATAACTGCAGCATGTATATGCTGGTATACACTAAATCTATTATACACGTGTATAGCACACTTGTCCATACTCCAGAGTATAAGTGCAGGAAATTAGATGATTCATACATTTCCATAATGAGTGCTGCTAATTAGGAATATGCAAAAACGTTCACCTCAAAAGAAAAAAGTGAAAAAAATTAACATTTTGCTTGTAACAGGAATTCTCACAAAAAATGTAGATTTTCCTATTTTCCTGCCGCACATATACTGATGACTCCCCCCAGCTTTGTCCCACTGCATTGGTAGCCATAGAACATATACTGACCCCCAGCCATGACCCACAGTAGTCATAGAATCACACATGCTGACCCCCTAGCCTTGTCCTACTGTACTGGTAGACATAGAACCAAACACATACGCTGAACCCTAGCTTTGTCCTGTAGTATAGCCATAGAACCACACATATACTGCCCCCCACCCAATCCTTGTTCTACATTATCCAGAGAATGATCCTCCCAGCCTTGTTCCACTGCACTGGTGGCCACAGACATGGCTGCCAGACTACACCTCACATTATTCTTTCCAGCTAACAACTTGGAGGGAATGATGGATGTTCTAATATGGCAGCAACTGGAGGGCCTAACATTGCTCCTCAGTGCCATAGATCCACAAATATTGAACCCTTAGTCTTGTTCAACTACAGTGGTAGCCACAGAGTCACACATACTGTCCCCCTGCATTGTCCAACAGCAGGCATAGAACCACTCGTACTAACCCCCTAGCCTTGTTCCACTGTACTGGCAGCAACAGAACCACAGTCTTGTCCTTCAGTAGCCATAGAACCAAACAAACTAACCTAGAAATCCCAGCTTTGTCCCACTGCACTCATTGCCATACAGCTACACTCGGCATGATGTCTTGGCCATCAGGGGAAAGAAGCAAAGTTCCTGTGGAAAATATTTTGGGGTTAGCAAAAGGGCAGAAATTTTATGGGGTTTCTGTGTGTGGGAATTTCTGCTGAAAAAGCAGCACATTGTGGGTCCATGACCAGGAAAAACATGGGCTTTTCGCCAGCCCTGCTGCCGATGGTTTACTCTGAAAATATTTAGGGGATTGGAAATTGGGTAACACAAATGCCTTAATCCTGATTTGGTAAAAAAGCGAGTCATTCTGATGTAAACTAACTCCACCTTACAGAAAAAAATCTCCAAAGTTCTCATTATTTTAACTGGGGCTTTAACTGCTTGAATTCTAGAGAGGTCTACAACATACCACTTCACTGTTTGTTTGGGACCTTCCATACCTAAACGGGTTAAAAGCCCAAATTAAACCAATGATTGTTCCAGACTTATTACAGGAGAAGAGATGCACTAAGGTTTGATGCAATGATGAAGTGTGTCTAGTGATGTGTGAAGATCACTTCAACATGGAGAATATGACAAACGTCACCATACACACCCAATGAAGGTGGATACTAAGTGTAACAAAGCCAAAGTAATATAGTTGAACAAGAAAAGAGATTTGTTGCAATATCACATCATCCGGCAGTGATTAACCCTAGACACTGTGAATTACAGCTATATTGGCCAGTTCTGTTAACGAGGTCATCTGATAATACTAGAAACCAAGGTACAAAATGTAACCTTTATTGGTATATGTTAAAAAAATAAATGTAATATATTTAAAAACCTTATACAAGTACTGAGATAGCGTTTTCCCATTTAACTTATCTGTGCTTAATTAGAATGCCCCTTAAAGAACCCTAGTGATATAAGAGGTGAGAGTAACATCCTAAAGCCTGTTGTTGTTTGTCAAGCACCTGACAAATACCTCTTGGATGGGTTTTAGCCCAAACCAGGTACACCTTCTCAATATTTAATGGAGGAGTATGGGTACAAAAATAATTACTTTAAAGTGCTAGTAATTCCCCAACATAATTTGTAATAGATTTGTAGAGTCTAAACTAAAAATCACATTGTCACAAACCCCATCTCTCAAACCACTATAGTTTGAGAGATATTAGCAATGAAAGTTCCCCTTCCCTTGACGTTACCTGTAAAGCTGACAGAAGGGGATCCGAGTCGGCTGACACGATGAGGCTCTGCAGCACCATTAATGCAAAATAATTACTTCATTGGAAAGGTCTACAAAGTGTGCTTGAAACCAAACACACTTTGTAGAACTTTACAATTAAATAATTATTTTGCAATAACGGGATTTCAGCTCTGCGGCTGGTCCCCGGACTGGGATCTCCTGCTGTCAGCTGGACGCTGTCATCAGGAGAAGGGGATGGAAAGGGGAACTTTCATTGCCAATATCTCTCAAACCATAGCGGTTTGAGAGATGGGGTTTGTAGTAATGTGATTTTTTTAGACTCTACAAATCTATTACAAATTATGTTGGGGCATTACTAACCCTTTAAATGGAATCGCTCCCAGATGATGACTTATAATTCACTAGTGATAGTAAGAAAGAACAAAGTCCCAAGAGTCCGTTATATAAGAACAGACACTAATGACTAATATTGTTATTTCCTACTATCACTATTGAATTATAAGTCATCATTTGGAGTGATTCCATTTAAATTAATTATTTTTGTACCCATAATCCTCCATTACATTTTGAGAACGTGTACGGAGTTTGTGCTAAAATCCCATCCAGGAGGAATTTATCAGCTCCTGATCTACAATAACAGGCTTTATGGTTCTGTAAGGGGCATACTAATAAAGCACAGATAAATCAAATGGGAATAGGTGGATGAAAGCTACTTAAGTACTTGTATAATGTTTATAACTATGTTACATTTATTTTTTTAATCTATACCAATATAGGTTACATTTTATACCTTGGTTTCTACTACTAGAAGGTGACTTCCATAACAACAAACTGGCCAATATAGTTGTAATTCACAGCATCTAGTGTTAAATCACTGCCGGATAATGTGATATTGCAACAAATCTCTTTTCTTGTCCAACACTTCACCATATGCACCAAGAAGTATCTGTGCAAGGGGAACGGGAGAGACTCTGATGACTAGCATATGAGGTTGTCATAAAGCGGCGATGTGTTGGGGAGGGCAGGTAGGGGAGCAGAGAGGATGCTCTCGCCCTCACACTTCAGCACCAACAGCAGCACTAGCCCTCACTTAACCCGCCTAGTGCCACAGCAATATGCAACATATTGCTTTGCAAACCCCTCTGGCACTCATAGGTTTATAAAATATACAGTCCTCTGACCCACTTAACACCTGATTCAAATTCATTAACAGAACCACAGATCAGCTGTTACAAATAATGTCTGATCTGCCAAATATAGTGTTTACTTGAATTGGCAGATAAGCCGTTTCATAAACACAGCATACTGTCCACCAGTCAGCTGATTCATGTAAACATGATTCTGTTTTCTTTACATAAACTAGCTGAATAGTAGATAGCCCACAGTGTTCATGTAACAGCTGAGCTGCCAGTTCTGGGTTTATCTAAATCAGCTGTTAAGAGGTACAGAGAATTGTTTATGTTATAACCCTCTGAATCCCACAAGGGTATGCAAAGCAACACTCACAGGGCTAAGGGAGGGCAGCTGCTGTCTCTGCTATCCAAACTTCACCACCCTCAGTTTAGCAAATTTGAGTCTTTAAATGACAGCATAGCCAGCTCTCGAAGCTTACAGCATGTGACAATTAGCCACATTAATATATAAATAAACAGACTGGAATATGACAATGGCTCATAAAGTTGCATTTTATTATGTAAATGAGCTGTTGTCAAAGGAGTCACTGCAACATTGTAAACCTTGTGAAGACATGGCAGTGTAGGTGTATTTGAGGTGTAATTGATGAAGACACCTTAGTGCATACCACAAGATGGAATCAAGTCCAGTTTTCTACCATATAGGCAATCTGCACTCTTAACAAACATTAGTGAATTTCCCTCTTGTTCTTCTTAGTACATCAACTTCTTTATAAAGTATCGAAAGCAAAATGTTTTAAGTGGCAATACAACAATTCACCAACAGATGGTATTTTTTTTACAAATGGCGGAGGCAATGAAGCTTCACGGTGTATAGACCTGATCAACGAGTCCATTTAGTGGCATCACAGCTGAAGCAGCTAGCAATCCTCTAGAATGAGTCTCAGCAGATATTCTGTATTGGGGATTTACAGCTGGTCCCTTCCAAGCACACACAGTTCTTCCTATACGTGCTTATTCAAGTTGGATTCTGAAGAGAGTAACTATACATTTTTCTAAAGTTGAATATATATAAGGTTGTACAGTAGTTCCCCTTTAAGTGGATATGTTCCACTCATTAATTCTTCCAGCTTAGGTTTCCACAAGTCCAATATGAGATTGTTGTTGATTATGCCTCAGTGAATGATTTGATACTATTCAATGCCCATTTAATAATAACTCTGTGAAGTAAAAAGGCTTCTTATGTAATCAGATTACTTTAATATTCCACTTGAATGTTTATGACTGATGGTAACAGCAAGTCCCAAAGGATTCTCTTTATTCTCCTGGCAAATGTCTCTGTTTATAACATTAAGCACAGAAAACCAATGTTTTTGTCTTCTGCAATTATTTTATTTATTTATAGGCTGGCAATTAATTTATGCATTCATGTTTGATTAATGCATGCTGAATCATTTAAAAAAATCTAACTCCCTAAAATAACAGGCAGTGCAAATGATAAATATTTCATTATTTCCTCCTGTCTTTGCTATTTTATCTTTATTACATATTGATGTTTCATTGAATAGAAACAAATAATAAATTAATAAACGTAGCATTTTATAGAAGAAGGTTGAATACTAGTAATCCTATATGTGTACAAATGTCATACACATTACTTTCCAAAAGGATGGTGCAGACACACACTGTGGAAAAACTCTAATAGCATGCACAAACAGGAGACCCTGGTAGGCTGATGCACTAAGATGAACTGGGGTAATTGTAAAAACTGCAACATAGGAAACACATAAGAATTCTCAATAGTTCAAATGGGGTTTCTAAAGAAGACCTGTCACCTCAGGGGAGGAGTCCATCTTTAAAGAATTTGCCATGCAAGTAATCTGGTACTGGCCAGCAGGGAGTGGCAGGAGCAGAGTGAAATCTTCATATCTGTCTGTCATGCTAACCCTAATTTGCATAAACTGACAAATAAATCAGAATAAATATTTCATAAACTATTGTTTTAAGTAGAAATGGCTAACATAACATATATTAATGGGAATTTGGGGAATATTTATTGCGTAAATCAGGGTAGGCAACCTTTGGCATTCCAGCTGTTGGAAACTACAGCTCCCATCATCCCCAAACAATGAATGGAGTCGCCAGCAGATTAAGTGCCAATAGTTGCCTTTCTCTGGAGTAGCTGGTTTGAGGCCTAATACAAGAGCCTCAGCATATCAATGCTATATGTTATACTAGGGCTGGAAATACACATTCATTTTAGTGTGACAATTTTACAGTTTGGTAGAACTGCATTCAGTTGCAAGAATTTCTGCAGATATTAACCCATGTTTGTGCATTCTTCTTAAACCCATTAATGTCCAACTGGACACAAAATACTATGCCAGAGTTTATGTAATACATGACACTATTTTCATGGATGTATGCTGGATTTATTTAAATTAAAATTGTCACTGGTTAGAATAATAAAGGTTCACTATACATACTAAAATAGTATGGAGTTCCTTATGCTATAAAACAATACAACTATTATGCTATTATGTAGTCATAGATAAATATTAACATATAAACATTTTCAGAATTTCTTTTTTCCCATTTATAAACAGACTTCAAAAAGAATATAGAGTTTCCTGTAACACAGTCACACATACAGCACATACACACACAGAGCCATGAGAACAGGGACTCCTGAGAGAGACAAAGATAGTTACAGAAGCATACACACACATACACGAGAAGAGGGTGTCATGGGAGATACACCCATACATAAATATAGAAAGAAAATGAAAATCAAATATTCCTGACTTCCCCACTGATATGCATGCAACTGGATGATAAAGACAAAGTCAGCACGGAAAAATCCTGAATATAATGGGGAAGGTAGAGGAAAAATGTGTCCAACTACTAAACTATAACTACCCTCATGTGGGCAACTGAAGATGATGGCAATAGGGTGACCAAGTGTCCCGGAATGCCCAAGACTGTCCCTTATTTGAGGTCTGGGTCCCACGTCCCAGGTCACCGAACCACTGGGACAATAGAGAGTCCCGGAATGAAGCAAAGCCCGTGCCACCCACAGAACTGACAGTCTCTGCCACAATTTACACATTAGAGAGGACTCCCTGCCTGGCTGCTATGGCTCTGCTGAGCCTACTGACATGGGGTACGTACGCATGGCTGCCAGCCGGGTGCAGAGTTGCGCAGCATCAATGTAAGTAAGTGCTATCCTGCTGCTGCGTCTGATTTCACCAGCCTGCATCCACATATCGGGAGGAACTCCCCACGCTTTCTATGAGCGGGTAGAGAGGATTCTGAGCAGAGGAATAACGTGGGGAAGAGAGGATGTTGAGTGGAGGAACAGCATGGGGAAGAGAGGATGCTGAGCAGAGGAATAACGTGGGGAAGAGAGGATGTTGAGTGGAGGAATAGCATGGGGAAGACAGGATGCTGAGCAGAGGAATAGCGTGGGGAAGAGAGGATGTTGAGTGGTGGAACAGCATGGGGAAGAGAGGATGTTGAGTGGAGGAATAGCGTGGGGAAGAGAGGATGCTGAGCGGAGGAGTGGGATGGCAGTGTCACTGACTGGCATTACAAACTGGAGCCAAAGGTAGTTTTGTGTGTGCGTGTGTGTGTGGTGCAGTGCTCACCACAACAAAATACCTACCTAGTCCTGTATATAAACATATGTGCACTGGTTTGTGTGCTTAATTGATTTTAATTTCTATTTTTTATTTATTTTGTTGGGAGACTAAAGTAGGGTGACCACATGTCCCGGAATGGCAGATTGGAAACGTGGTCACCCTAGATGGCAACTGTACTCCAACAAAGGGTAGACAGAAGTCTGTGAATAGAAGGAACCAAATGCATGTGAGTCGAACAGAGGAAGGTGAATGTGAGTCAAACGGAAGTGGAGGGATGTGAGTCGAACAGGTGATGGGGAATGCAAGTCAAACAGAGGGAGGGGAATGCAAGTCAAACAGAGGGAGAGGAATGAGAGTCAGGCAGGGGGAGAGGAATGTGAGTCGGATAGGGGGAGAGGAATGTGAGTTGAACAGGGGGAGGGGATTGCGAGTTGAACAGGGGAGAGGGAATATGAACAGAACAGGGGAAGGTGAATGTGAGTCGAATAGGATGAGGGAAGTGTGAGTCGAACAGGTGGAGGGGAATGTCAGACGAACAGGGGAAGAGGAATGTGACTTGGACAGGGGGAGGGTAAGGTGAGTTGGGAAGGAGAATGTGAGGATCAGGGGAAAGGGAGGGAGGGTGTAGAGGGAGAAGGTGTGTACTGTGGTGGAGGGTTAAGTATTTGCAGAGACTTTCATAGGAGTGGGCAGGGGGACATGGGACAGGCAGTATAGAGAAGTTTTGCATAACTCCTATTTACTGCCACCCCTGGGTGTATACACCAGAGTCACAGACTGTGTCATATGACCTCTTTTTCATTTATTAGTATTAGTACTAAAACTGAGTAATTCGGGAACAAACCCATTGTGGACAGATACAAAATCCTTTTAATTAACCCCTTGAATGCTAGAGATGCAATGTGTTGTACACCTCGCCAGGATTCTATAGGGTTAAAATCACCATTTCAATCAATATGAGTTTTGTGAATTTCTGTTTGTCCCCCATGGTGTATTGGGTTTGCTTTACAATTGCTCCAGTTCTCCTTAGTACATTAACTTTAAAGGAACATTAACCAAAAAAAATAGATAGGTTAATATAACTTTAAATATCATGTAGAGTTAGAATATGTAAAAACAAAGTTTTCATACGTTACATACTAAAATATAAACTTACACTTACATATTAAAGCATGTGTAAACTGTCCTGTTCAAAGACAGATTATTTAATGTTTATTGTGCTGTCTGTGTTGAGTGATAAGCGATACAGGCAGTTAATTGATTGAGATCGTTACCTACTGCTCTTGTATTCAGAAAAGTTTTTTTATCTTATCTCTGCCAATTAAAATGATCATGCACAATTACTGAGAGTCCTGGATCCCTGGAAAAGGCAGTAATGTCTGTTCTCTTTGATCCTATGTAAAACTATAATTTAGGCCTCAGAAAACAAATCAACACTTTTTATTGATGCGAACATAAAATACAGTGTATTTGGGTGTATGTAACCCCAGTTCATTTGAGTTCATTATGGCCCACATTTATAAAAGCAAACTGGAGTTATTTGGGAGTAAATTAACTGTAAAATAAAAATTCCTAAATTCCCATTTACTTGAATAGAGCTTTAGAACCCCTTGAATGCCAGAGAAGTCTCTAATGCATTGCTTTGCAAATAATTCGAAACCTCCCTAGCACTTATGAGGGAACGATCACCCGACAAAGTTTCCTCCCAAGAATTACCCATCTGGCGACTAACTGAACAATATTACTATTCGCCAGAATAATTACCACCTTATAGAGAAATCCTAATGCTGTGTCAGAGTACCTGGCGGCAGCTGCTCGAGCCGACCACGGCTTCCTTCAGTGGCTCCAGCTGCGGCTTTTGTCTAGCCCGGAGGCTTCAGATGCACTGTTGTTGGGTTGAGCCACAGGTGCTGGCGGCTCCCTCTGGGCTGCTTCCACCGCAGAGTCTATATGACTATGGGTGCACGTCCAAGGTATGGACATGCGCTCCATTTAAAGGTACAGCGCACATGTTTGTGACTCCTCCTCTTCCTGGCCCTTTTCCTCAAATACTGCCTGGACACTATGCTCAGTCGCCCTTGCGTGGTGTCCAGTGCAGTTGGCTTGTGTTTTGGTGCTTCACCTAGTTTGTCTGACTACCCGTTCTGGTGCCAACCTTTGGTTTGTCTGACTACCCGCTCTGGTATATGATCCTGGCTTGGCTGACATTCCTTCTGGTGTGGACCTGCGGCTCTGGTAGACTAACTTCTCCGTGCATGACCCTTGGCCTGGCTGACTATCTGTCCTGGTGCTGACCTGTGGCTCTGTCCGAATACCCGCTCTGTGTAAGACCCTGGCTAGTCTGATAACCAATCTGGTGCAGACCTGAGGCTCTGGCTTACGTTTGCTCTGTCTCATTCCGGCTTGTCTGACTACCCACTTGGGGGTTACCTCGGGTTGTCCACTGTGTACCCAGCATACCAACGCTCAAGTGGATAACTTATTGGGTACCCTTGGTGGCTCTGGCAGACTTCTCCTGGTTTCGGTTCGTATACTGTGCTATACAGGTGCGGACCTGTAGCACAGCTGCCCTCTCCGGTACGTTGTCCATACAGGTGCGGACCTGTAGCAGTTGCTTTCTTCAGTACGTTGTCTATGCAGGTGCGGACCTGTAGCTCAGTACCCTACTCTGGTGCATTGTCTGTACAGGTGCGGACCTGTAGTAGATCCTCAGGTGCGGACCTGAGGCGGTTTCTCTCCACTTGCCTTCTGGGACTCAGTCAGTACCACTGCAGCAGCACAATCCTTCCTGACACCTTCTATATTGTATGGTGTACTTGCTGTTACTGTTTGTTCTGTATGTTGTGTATCTTAATAAAGATTGTGTTACCTTCAGTACTGGTCCAGTTCTTGTTCTTGAGACTGTGACATACTGCCAATACTGATAGCCAGGCAACAGCACAGACATCTTTGCTTAGAGACCTCTGAGCTCCTGCGCTGTCAGTCCCGGTCTCCTCTAGGACACGTTGCTTGGTAACTTAAGGTACCAGAAGGGACTGATGGCGCAGGCACGCAGATTCTTCTAAAGTGCTGTTGCCTGGCCGTTATTCTCAGCAGCAGTAGGATTTCTCTATAACGCAGTAATTATTCTGGTGGATAGTAATATTGTTCAGCTAGTCGTCAGATGGGTAATTTTTTGGGGGGGAATTTTATGTGGGGTGATAGTTTCCCTTTAAAGTGTTAAAGGTCCAATTTAACAGGAATATTTTATTGCAGTTGGTGTACCCCGGAATAACTCCAGTCTGCTTTTATAAATAAAAAGTGTAAAAGCCAGAGTACACGGGCCAGCATTCTGTGCGTTCGGGCAGTATCTACTGAGAATGACTGCATCGGCAGTCTCTACTGCACATGACTGCAAAAGCCCATGTACACGGCCAGCATTCTGTGTGTTCAGGCAGTCTCTACTGTGCATGACTGCAAAATCCTGTGTGCACGGGATTGCATTCTGTGCTTTCGTGCAGTCTCTATTGTGCATGACTGCATCGGACAAACATACATCTGGCCTTTTATATTATAGGATGGGAAATCGCTCCTTGAACATTATGAACATTAAGATGTAAAGGGTGGCAGAGATCACCAAACATTTTAAAAGTTTCTTAGGAACATCTTGATTAGAAGTACCTCAGGTTACATGGAGTGATATTTGTACTTCAACCCATCTCCCTGATTGTTCCTGGCAATTTTCATTATTTAAGTAAATATCAAGTATTCAGCATTGTGTTAATTAAAGTCACACACACTTATCTCCACTCAGCATATGCATCTTAAAACTTTTTTAATGTAAAAAATGTCAGATCATTTAAACGTTCTTCCACGCCGACAATGTAAACATTCAAAGAGTCTGACTGATTAAGAGGACACATTCATTGGTCTCACAGCAGACAGAAATATTTTCTTTTTTTAGTTCAAGCACCTCTTGAAATTGCTGGAGAAAATTATGCCTAGAGCTTGTTACTTTTGATTTCCGTCTTAGCTTCCTTATGCAAATTATAATGAATTTGATTGCATTTATCTCCTGCAACTTCATCCAGTACAGAACGCAAATCATAATTTCCACCTTGTAAGGAAATGTCACATGACTAATTACCTAGAACACGGAGACTCAGCCAATATATTTATTTCTCGTTTCTCATGGTTACAGCATTAATTTCCCTAGCATTAAATGTCATGTAATATCATGATTCTAAGGAGATGTACAAAGCATTCTGGAGCAATGCCCTGGAGACATCTCTAGCATTAATATTAATTAAAGGGTCTTAACCCTTTGAGTACCAGAGGAGTATGCAATGCATTGCAAAGCAATGTGTTGCGTACTCCTCTGGAACTCAAAGGATTAAAACCGTTCCATACTTTAAAACAGTGGAACGTTATTTAGTACGAAGAACTGAAAGAGATAGTAATGCAATGCTGTACATTGCGTTGCATACCCTCTGGCAATCATAGGGTTAATAAGTTTTTTTTTTTTTTTTTTTTTTTTTTTTTTCTTTCAAACACAAGTATGTGTTAGAAACCAGTTTTCCAACAAATACCGGTGATATTCTCTGCGTGTTAGGGACTTTGCGACTCCTTTTCATGGCGCAGGTTTTTTGCCAAGAAAAGTGCAGTTCTTATGTGGTGAAGCCACTCCATGGAATAGGATAGCAAATTCTCCTATATTTAGGTGATGTCCAGTGGGCGCATATTTTGCGCCCGTTGGACATTTTTGCATGGCGGTGGTTTTTGACAGCACAGTTAATAGACTAGAAAACTGTGCTGTCAAAACCACCGTCGCTGTTATAAAAAAAATAATGGGGCTAATAGAAATGAGCCCCACATTGTTAAAGAACTGATTCTAAATTTATAACATCTGTGACCTTGTAGCAGAAAAATAAAATGTTTCCTACCTTAAGCCATAAAGAACAGTTCCATCAGGATGAAGGCGAATCATTCTGTTTTTCACAGTAACGCCATGAACAAATGATCTTTTATCATTTAGAAAATATGTGTCTGGTACCCACAGCTGATCAGCTACCCTGTTGTCCAAGGTAAGGTTTAAAGGGATTCCTGAATAAGAAAGTCTTTTGTCTCTCCATGACTGCTGAAAGTACATTGTGAGAGTATAATCCTGCAAAAAAGTACAAAATTACAGGTTTAGTACAAATTGAAATGTTAACATGTTCAATCCATCAGAAGTTATACAAGTTATCTATAAGAGCTGGTTTTCATATGGATTTTATGCATTCAATTGGGAATATTTATCAATATTCCTGTAATCACTAAGGGCAAAATATTCAAAAGAAAAGTGGAGGAATTCCCATTCACTTAAATATGGATTTTATCCCCTTCGCAGTGGTTAGAGACCTCTCTAGCATTCAAGGGGTTAAAATTCACATGTCAATAAATGGGAATTTTTGGAATTTTTAGTTCTCCTCAATAGTGCAAGTGGTCTGCCAAAGAATTCCTCTACTTTTCTTTTGAACCTACAGTCCTAAGTATAGTTTGTAAATGTAATGTAAAAGGGGAATGCCACCTAAAATAAGTAGTTCTAAATTTATTGAATAGATTACATTACCTAACTAGGTGTCATTCACAAATCAGATGTATCTTTTTATTAATTTTTTTTGCCTTATATCTACATTTTTACAGTGATATCTACTGAAGACTTCTATGTCACACCTCCTCACAGCAATCAATAAATGTCAATATACCTGAATGGACAGTAAGGGACACAAGTTTTTATTCGTCTTTATCGAATTTTAGGGTTGTTGTACAGTACATGGACAATAAAAAATAGAAAAACTAAAAATGACTTAAGGCAACAAATAGTACTTTAAAAAAAAAAAAAAATGTTATTAGTATTTAGAAAAAAAATAGTAATATATGTGCATTCATTACCTTTTTTATATTAAATTTAACGGCATCTTTTGGTTGCAGTTAATGTTTCCATAATATTTCCTTAACTTTTTTGTCACCAATACGTATTGGATAAAAACTTTGCAAACACTTTTGCAGAATTTTCAAATTGTAAATGAAAAAGTATATTGTTACAATAATATCTAAGACATTTTATTTTCATTTTTTTTTTTTTTTATAAATCGTTGCAATAAAATTATTTTCCTAAAAAAAGAAAATAATGCCATTTTGTATCAGGGTTAAAGGAGCAGTAACACTTAAGACCTAAAAAATATATGTGTAGGGTTTATCTTCCTGAGTAAAACATAGGTAATCCCATTGCTGAGATGTTCTATTCAAAAGTTATTGCAGATCAAATGGTGCTGTTGCTACACCATAATATGGATAGCTCTGGTCAGTTGACCTTAAACATCCATAGGATGGTGGATGGTGTAGCAACAGCAACATTGAATGTTTCAGGTTATTCACATTCATTTTTTTTTATTAGCAGAATCTAAATAACATTAAACTTTGCAGTGGCTCTGTTGCTACACCATCCTGGGAGAGACTAAGAAGGAATGGGAGGCAGATATGGGGGTGGGCATTGCTACAACCACAAGCAATGAGATTAGTGAATTTGTGGCGTTTGCTGCTGCTGTAATTGTTTCTGCTGCTGAGCTGCAAGGGCAGCAGGATGATGAGGAGCAGGCTAGTGTGCCACAGACCACCGTGAACACAGTGGGAATGGGGTCCAGTGAAGCGGGATTCCACTTGTCTGAAGCAAAATTCCTGGTACTAGTTGTAGTGCTGATTCTGGTGCAGTAGAAGCAACAGCAGCAACATCATCCTCTGCTCCAGAGAGTGAAGGGGAATATGGAGGAGAAGAAGAAAGAGGCCATTCTTCTCCACCTTTCCCCTCCCCACTGAAGTCCTGAGTGTGGGACTGTTTTTCTCTTGGGACAGGCACACTGCACCCCCTGACTCTCCCCAAAGGCAATGAGAAGTGAGAAGGAGCCAAAGAGGAGGAAGAATAAAAGAAACCCAGTTAGAGCCTGAAAGAGTGAAACACTGAGCTCGCCATCACCTTCTTGCTCTAGGGTCCGGCCACAGGAAGATGTAACTACATCTTCTGATGATCCACCTCATTTACCTTTACCTCCCCCACCAGCTGATACCCATTTAGTAGATGGCAGGATGTGGCAGTTCGTGTCCACCCATCGCACATAATGTTATGCGTGGACCACACTTGGCAGTGTGGGGGAGGATAATAGCGACAGGCGGCAATGATAATTGCAATGAGGGCATCAAAAGGCATCTAAGGTGATTCCATCCCACAGTATATGCTAAGCTAGGGTTCACATTGGGGATCAGTTAGGGTTCACATTGGGGATCCTAAGCATCATTGTGTTTGGTTAGAGTTGTGCCAGGTGTTTGATGTGAGTGCAGATGTGCCTGTTGTTCCCAGTTCTTCCCTTATTTACCACACACACTGTGCACATTGCAGTTGCTGATTAGAGGCACAGTTCCTGCTCTCAAGGAAAAATGTATATTCCAACAACACACCCATGATTTTGGAGGAGGGGCAGGTGGAGAAGCATTATTGGCCAACTACTTTTCTATACATATACCTGAAGTGGTGTGGGCTAGTTGTCTCATGCACATCACTGGAGCTAGTAATGGCAAGTGGAACCATGATCATCCATCACCCATAATGCTGCTGTTGTTCCCATTCCCTTTGAGCTGACTAATCATCCTGCTGCTTAAAAAACTCAGAAGCAGCAGCAAGAACAGCAGTTACAAAATGCCGCAGAGACACAGGAGCATTTGGCACTGGCCACCATAACATGACCTGCTGGCACTAGGACAGTGGGGCATATTTTTTTCTCAGTGCTTCTTCTTTCAACAAAACCCAGAGGCTTACAGAAAAAAAACAAGGTGAAGTAATAAAAATGATCTTTGATTCCTCAGGGCTTGTGATGCTAAGCAAACAGAATTGATAAAAATTATCTGTGATTCTTCATGGCTTGTAATGCTAGCAAGCCGAATTGATAAAAAGTATCTGTGATTTCTCAGGGCTTGTGATGCCAAACAAGTCTAAGTCCTACAAATCAATGTTACTTCGGGGCTTGGGCCTCAAACAACAAGTCTAAGCCCTATAAATCATCCTCTACAAAATACTCTATCCCGTCAAGAGTCAGTCTGCCCCAGTCACAGCTTAAGTCAGGGGTCCCTGTCTTTGACACATTACATAGCAATTTCTTATTATATTATATTTTTAATGCAAAAAATATGGTGATGAATGGTGCTCTATCTATACACTATTAAAACATTAGATCCAGTTGCTCTATTTCTCTGTGACCAGGGAGCGAATAGTCACTGTCAAATAGCAAAAACAAACAAAGAAAGGAAATAAGCGCTTAGATCTAATAATATGAGTAAAAAATATATATAAAATATAAATGGCACAAAGATATAAGCTAAATATATTTATTCTAAACAATAAAAAATTGTAAAATAGTTATAAACTACACATAATTAGTATACAATATTGAGTGCAAATATACCAGAAATATCTAGACAATAATATCTAAACAGTAATAAAAAGTCCCAAAAGAATCTCAAAATAAGGAAAGAAGTGACATCTATCTTCAGACTGAGAATAAAGGGATAAATAACGTGCAGCTGGATATCTGTTGTAAATTTCTTCTGAAGCCAGTTCCTTTGTTGTATACAATGATTAAGCAGATGAAGGTAAGGGCAATATATGGTTAATTCAATAGAAACAGTGTACGCTTCAAACCCTTCTGTTGCAGACTCACTGTCAGGGCGCGAGCAGGTAGCGGATTTCCCGGTATCAAATTTGTGTACTTGCCGGGTTTATGATCCTCTCGACTTTTCCCCCTCCAATCCTTTACACGGGCAGGTATCTTTGTTCTCCCCGACTTATGAGTGGGTACTTGTGAAGTCCTTATAAGATCTTTCCAGGTATACTAAAGCAATCTGGTGATGTAACCTGCTCAGGTAGCAGGTGTTGCTCCTTTCCTTGAGATAGGTAGGCTAAATCCCTATATGGAAACTCACTTTCAAGCTATTAGAGCTGCACAAATATCCGTCTATCCTCGTAGGGACAATGATAATAAAAAGTCACTTGCTGGTACAGTAATACAACAGATATCCAGCTGCATGTTATCCTTCCCTTTATTCTCAGTCTGAAGATAGATCTCACTTCTTTGCTTATTTTGAGATTCTTTTGGGACTTTTTATTACTGTTTAGATATTACTGTCTAGATATTTCTGGTATATTTGCACTCAATATTGTATACTAATTACGTGTAGTTTATAACTATTTTACAATTTTTTATTGTTTAGAATAAATATATTTAGCTTATATTTTGGTGCCTTTTATATTTTATATATATTTTTTACTCATATTATTAGATCTAAGCGCTTATTTCCTTTCTTTGTTTGTTTTTGATATTATATTTTTAATTTTATTCATTTTTTTATTAACTGTCCCCGAATGCCAGACAACAACCCCCCCCTCAAAAAATGTCCTGTCCAACTGATTCTTTCCCCACATTCTACCAACACAGGCACCCTCATACTATGTCTTTTGGAAATAAAACAACATTTGCTATGTGTTGTGTGTAAATTCAGTGTTCCCATTGATTTCAATGCAATGAGCTACTAAAAAAAAAAAGCGGAAAACCTGCACTTTTCACAGGAAACTATTCACCAAGCAGGAAGTGCCATTGTTTGACAATTTTAGTTTGAGGCAAACATTTTCACCCATCCTTACTCAGGAGGATAATGCCTATAATATTTATAGATCTATTTTACATATTAAAATTTACTATGCCTTTACGAAAAGATACTTGCTTCACCTCCAGCAGGAATTCACATGAGAAGAATGTTTCTTCTCCTGACATATTTCCACTGGTGAAATTAGATATGTGTGAAGGCATACTCTTGTGTATGTGTGTGATGATGTATAAGTGAGTGCATGATGAGGTGTACACGCTTCAGTGCCAGAAGATGAAGACCAATTAAATACTTTAGATTCCTTTCATTTTCCACCCATGGGAATTTATTTTCCACAGAAAGCAGAAGTGTCTCCTCTTCCACAAAAATTTTTGTGGGAAGAAAAATTTACTTTTCTTCCATCCATACTTAGTGCTTTGCATGCAATTGATAAAAGTGCCTCAAAGCTGTTATATGAGCTATAATTGAAAGTGGGTAGAGTTTGTATAGGACACATAAGGACACAAGGGCATATCACGTGAGCACAATCTGGTTCTACTGCATTTGGCAAAGCATACTTTATAATTGAAAACACTGTATTTTATTTATAACTTATTTAGACAATGTTTTAAAGGGATAGTAATACTTCATTTTAACTTTATTTTATTTTGTAGGTATTAAAAAAACATGAAGAATGATATAAGTCTTATCTCTCAAACCTTTATGGGTTAAGAGATAGTCACAAGCAAAGTTTCCCCTCCCGCCCCTTTTACCTAGTGTAAGCAATCTCTTCTCAGATGTGGAATGCAGTCCATAGACTGGACAGATAACAGAAGGGGACACTCTTATTCCTATGAAAACAATGAAAGCCCTGCCCCCCTTGACAATCTTTTCAGGTTTTTCCCTTATCTTAATTGAAGATTGTCCCTCTCTGCAGTCTACCTGGGCACCTCCCTTCTGCTCTAGCTGAACAGTGTGACATCAGTAAAAGGGGCGGGAGGGGGACACTTTGTCATTGAATTACTCTGGAACTACAACTCTGACAGAATTGAAATAACACTCTCCAAAGTCCAAATACTATGATGATTAATTAGAGCTGTTTTTATTATGAAACATTACTATCCCTTTAAAAGGATGAATACATTGAAATTTCTCTTATTTTCAAGTATGTCCTGGGTAGATTTTATAGTAAAAAGTTAATACTTACACAAATAGAGAAACAATATATACTCACACACATAAGCATACATACAAAATATGATATGCAGTTGCATATTGTTTTTAAATACAAAGAAGCATGTCTGCCTGTTTTCGGCCCTTTCAAGGCAAAGGGCTTGTTGTAAGATGGTGGAAGGCCACAGTGTAGCCAGAAACATCACTGTGTGGCATTCTCACTCAGAAGTCCCATCTAAAATAAAGGTTACTGTTCCGGCATGTAATTAATGAGATATAAGCATTGAAAGGTGTGCTTCCTCCATTTTTGTTACCTAATTAAGCTCTTAAGGACCATGACATGCCAGGACCCTCACGAATAAACTTGCTGTAAGGACCCATGATGGTCCTGGCACGTCATGGAATTCAGGGGTCTCCATGAGGCTACACTCCGCTCGGGAACCCATGAATCCATTCTGAGAAAATAAAAAAAGACTTGGTGGTCCTTAACTACCTGCCATGCGGCTGGTCATTAAGGGGTTAATTTTATAGTATGGCCACACTACAGGTTTGATATCACCCTTGAGCTAATATTGTTTATTATTTTTGCAAATTCAAGCTTCACCAGTGGGTGGAAATTAAATGTTGAAATGATTTAACCTTTTTGCTGCAAAGCCTTTTTACCCCTAAACCTGCTACACCTGTTTACTCTTTTGTTGTAGTTTACACATTACAATGTTTGATGGTGTTCTGTTTACAAGCCACAGGTACTACATTGTTTTATTCTACACACCCTGCACTTTCAAAGGATACCATTATTTTCTGGATATCTCCTTAAATGACAAAAATTATTTTCTCAGAATGCAAAAATATATATATATTTATTAAAATTCCAACTACTCTGGAATACATTTTTCTTGAGTTCCACTAGCAAATTCTTATGGTTCCAAATCTAGCATTAACTCACCTTATGTGTAGATCTTCCTATACAAATTAGTGATTGAAAACATTTTTTTAAATGTTCCTTTTTTCATTTTGCACAATTCTGCATTTCATGTAAAATAATGAGAAATAAACCACGTAAGCTGACATCCTATATATTTTTTAAATGCACACAGCATTCCAATTTCAGGGGATGGTCATTTGAACGGTTTCCCCAAGGCTGGTTTGCTATGAAATTGCCACAAGATGATGCTATAGCAAAAATGAAATAAGTGTTTTTTATTTCCCATTTACACTCTGTTTAATATACTGAAATCATCGAAAACCATGAAATGACTGTATCAACCACAAACGTTAAATAAGGTTGACAACGCATACCATTCTCGAAAGAAGAAAACCCACTGCATCAAATGAAGAGTTATTTACCATTCTACTCCTGGATAGCATACACAAATATTTCCAGAAGTTTGCTCTATAAGAAAAGGTATATACTTGTTTACACTTCTACCACTTCAAAGGTGCTACAATGTTTGAAAAACACTGAATTTCCTCATGTATTCAGTACCTATTGTAAGCCACAAAAAATGGTGCCACAGTGGTGTGGGTTGAAATACCACAGGGGGTGCCAGGAGTACTAATATATTCCTATGACTTATTTTTTAAAGTTGCATGCCTGCACTAAAGAGAAACATGTTGATACCTGCTAATCACATGATCATCCGGTGTTAACCTGTTCATGCCTACCCTTGTTGGAACAGGAAAACTTTCATGATAAGAGTTAGTGGGGGGGGGGGGGACTGTGACGGGGCTCTAAAACAGAGCTCTCCCAGTTCCCAAAACATATTATATGTGTGCTTTTAAACTAGGTATGTTGTGAGCACCTGCTATTAACCCTTTCATACCAAGCCTTGACTGAAAAGGGAGAGTCTCCCCTTTCCAACAAGGCTCCATCTGTTATGCTAGGAGTTGAGAAGACAAGCCCCCCAGCTCCTAACATATATTAGATGAATACATTTTTATCAGGTGATCACCTGGTAGTAACCCCTTCATGCCTACCCTTGTTGGAAACAGAAGACACTCACCTTTCTACAAGGGTACTCCCGACATGAAAGGATTTGAGGGGATCTCTATTTTACAGTCCCCAAACTCCTAACAAAAAAACATTAATATGCATAAAATGGACTTTACATTTTGTATATGATTGTATATGTTATGAAAATGATTATACCAGGCGACCATAAGTTCATCTGGTATTAATCCAATACCATATCTGGTTGAAAAGGTAAGATTGCCCCCTATCCAACAGGAGAGCACCTGAGTTTATATGAGCTGGGGGCCTACGATAGCCTGAGCCCCCCTCCATCCTCATTCAGAAATCTTCATAATAATGCTATATACTTCATTTAACATCTTATAAAAAACTTATGTTTTCAACATGATTGAAATGCATTTCTACATGATGTGGTATATTGTTCTTTTGGGCGATGCCTTCTTCTTTCTTTGTCTATTTTACTTGTTTTGAAATCAAATGTTGAAAGCAATAAAGAAATATTAAAGAGAATGCATCAAGCAGTGAATGGTGAAATAGAAGGATTTCCTTGTGAATTAGCCATTCCCATACTCACCAATGGCTGGATTGTGTTTGCCCATTTCTTTATCATCAATGAAGAAAGGCCAGATGGATCATAAAATTTAATTCTCAAGCTTCACACTGGCAGATTCCATAGTGATCGGTCGGGGAGAACAGACACATACACATTGCTATGTGCGTATGTGTGTGTATTGCCTGAATGGTGGCACTTTCATCAGATTTTCATTGAATTTCCTTGATTTGTATATACAAGGCAGGGAAATGATTGATGAATAACTAAAGGTATCTATTAATGAAACAAAGGGGAAGATGCACTAAGGTGTAATAAAGTGGTATAAAGTGGAGATAACTTCTCCACTGATATCACTTCTCGTATGTTACTCTATGAAAGTAATTCACTAAGATATCTCCCACATGAAAAATCTTAGTGTATAGACTTCATAGAATAACATAGGAATTGGAAAAGTTATCTTACTGGAGAAGTTATCTCCGATTCATCACACCTTAGTGCATAACCCCCAAAGAGTTAGCTGAACTATGGTGTGTGTGCATGATGCGTGTGTCTGCTTTAGTGTGTGTGTGAGAATGTCAGTTAATTTATATGGGACTTTGAATCCCTTAAATGCTAGATAGGTCTCCAACAAAAGATTTTACATTTAGACTCAATTCCACCAAATGTATTTAATTGTACCAAGGCCAGTCAAACACCTATAAATTTAAGTCTGAAAGAAAAACAAATGCACAAAAAAAACAAGTTCCTCATTTTTGCAAGTAAGACATTGACAATACCTTTTATATTTTTCTCCATTTGGAAGTGGGGAATGTTAATATGGAAATTAATAGTCATTTTAGAATGTAATTAGGTTTATTTTCTTGAAGACTAATGGGTTAGTGCTACGTGTTGCTTTGTAATGTGTTACACACTCTTAAGTTATCAAGGGGTTAAAGTAATCTGAACAATCTTTAATCTGCTTGAAAAATGTTGATATGTGTCCTTTTTTCAAGTTTTGGTTTGTGAAAAAGGATTTGACTACTGTAGGTGGTCTAGAATAATTACTTTTGTGTAAGATCGACCTCAAGAAGTTATGAACTTGCTTATGTCAGTTATATCAGATAAAGTGTAGAAAGTTTTATGCTTCTAGTGGGGATTCATACTAAATTACATCTGCATCATTAGCTAATAATCAGTATCTTGCAATTTATTTTTCACAGTACATTCAGCATTCTGACATAAGAAGATCTTGTCTAAAGCTTTATTACTTATCAAGAGTCTTGGTAAGACATACAACTCAACAGTGGGATTGTTTTTATGGATGTTCTAGGTCTGGGGTTCTCACGTTCGGTTCTCAAGGACTACCAACAGGCCAGGATATCAGGATAGCCATGATAAAGTACAGGCAAATTAACCAACAGCTTGTTCATTATGACTGACTCACCTGTGCTTAGACATGAAAATACTTAAATCCAGGCCTGTTGGTATCCCTTGAGGACCATACTTGAGATCCCAGGTTCTAGATTGTTAATATACTATGCTTGGTAGGGTGTTTCTTCTAGGAAAGGCCATGAGCAAAGACTGCTGAGAGAGTGCGATGATATTAGTGGAACATAAGAAATTAGATGATGTGAGTCCACTTACTCAATAATTGCTTAGTGATGTCAATAAGTTTGAATAATATGCCTGCATATTAATAACCTTAATATTGGTAATTCTCACATAGAGATGCTTTTCTGCTGCTTCGATAGAGAAGATGTGAGACAGGGTTTTTGTACTTTATCAAGGAAATAGTTGGGAACAAAGATGTAAGTTGTCTAAAATAGAGAAAGTAATTTCAGCAGGATCATCTTTCAGTGAAAGGACATATTTGATCATTGACCAGAGTCAATGGAGTGAAACAGAGACATGTTTTCCAAAAATATATTCTTTGGATTTTGTGCATATGAATCACAAGGTGTTTTATTTATACTGTAGTCAGAGGGAAGAAAGAGAAAGTTGCTGATATTTTGACACTAGGTTTTAGTGTGTAGACACAGACTGATGAAGAGGGGGTGCTGGGGTTACCTAATTTAAGAAGTATTGGTGCTATCCAGGGAGTTGCAGGGAGTGAGGGTATGAAAAAAAAAAAAGTAATTTTGACTGAGAGGTAACAGATATAGGCAGGAGATACTATTCCTACACCTGAACAGAGATATAGTAATAGTCACAGAGACAAAGACATGCATGGTACCCCACTGGTAGTCATATGGTTAATCTTTTATTTTTAAGCACAAGTGTGTGTTGGAAACCTCTTTTCTTACACACACTGTTGGCTTTCACCTCACGTTAGAGTCTCTGCACCTCCTTTTCATGGCTCAGTTTTTTTAGTGATAAAAAGCGTGTTCCTTAACGTGAGTTGATGCCACCGAATGTAATAGAATACCAAATTCAACTAGTTTTATGTGGTTTCCAATGGGTACAAATTTTCAAATACGTGGGGATTACAATCGAGCCCATGGTGTTATGTTTTGCACCCCACTGGCATATCCGAAGCCATGGTTATTTTTCAAGAATAGCTATGCCAGAGTTATGCAACCAGGTGATTAGGGTTGTGTTGAGCGATCAAAGGAATTCAGCCTGCGAACAGCTTTTACTATCAGCTGGGGAGTTCTCCAGTTCAGCACTCAGAAGCAATAGTACTGCAGTCAGAAAATGGCAGAACTTTTGTGGGAAATTAAATGAAGGCAATAAAAAGGTTGAAATTTTATGTACCATAAAATCTCAGGTATAATACGCACCTGTGTATAATATGCAGGTGCAAATTATACCTAAGATTTTAGGGGAAAGCAAGAGTGCCTATGTATAATACGCACCCTTGTTTTCCCCGTTTACTAGCTTAATTGATTTCCCATGACCTAGAAAATGTTAGGGGTGCCCTAAGTATTTTAGACTTCATATTAGGAATACCTTCAGAAAAACAAGACTGGGAACCACCGTGTCTGCATTACAAGTATATAGTTATGAGCATATATTACAGCCACAATATTTAAGCATTTAATTAACAATGTTCATTTGTCCTATGGAACCTCCTGGACTTATTGTCCAGTGGATGGAGTGACTTAAGATTTGTAAACTTGGGTGATATGGAAAATCAAATTTACTAAAATGTAAAATTTTCAGGCCATGGGCTAGATTCTATTTCATATATTGGTTTCCTTTCCAAATTTCCTCATAGACTATAAAATGAATTCCTGAGATAAAATTCTGAGATAAAGTTATCACCTTTAATACATTCCAGACTCATTTCTGTGAAACAAATATCTGTTCCAAATATGAAGTACAATAGTTCTTCCTCAATGGGAACTAATATAAAGAAATCAAATAGCTAAATCTGTGAGCTCGAAATAAAAATACCAGTTAGACTTTGGTCACATGAACAGCTAGAGTTCATGATAAAAAATAGATATTGTCGCTATGTATCCTATTTCAAACCAGATATCCACCTGACATATAGATTGACCCTATTATTTAACTAATAGATTAAGGTTAAAGTAATACCAAGTGAAATGACTGCAACATTCATAATAACTTTATTCACCGAGTACCAGCTGTGCTCTAGCTAGACCAATATCACTTTTTCATTCAAACGTATAAATAAATGCCTCAATTAGCACAAATCATTTATATAAGATACTTTATGATCTAATGTATCTTGATCAAGTTGGTTTTCTGTTCAATATAAGAAGTTTATGAAGGATGTTAGAATAATTAACACTTTGCATCCTGGAGATATCTCCAATGTATAGTGCAGCAAAACACTTGAGATGTCTCAGGGAACCCATAGTTTAATTTAATACATTATGCTAATATCTGAAAGAAGCCTTTTTATGTTGGAAGCATATACAGAAAATGCATTAGATAAAATAAATTCATCATTCCTCACAAGCCACATTAGAATAATAAAAAACACTTTTATCCATGTCTTTAATTAACATTTTAGATTTAAAAAAAATCTCCAAATGAAACCTATGGCTCAAAAAATATTAGAATCCATGTGCATGGATTTGAAGGGTACAGTATTAGATCACTGCTATTCCAGGTATATTTACAATTTTGTATATTGCGGTGAAATTTTCCTTTTACATGATATAACCCTTCCTTACTTGAGCAAATTAAACCTTCTGCACCACAGAAATTTAAGACAGAATTCATAAAATAATTGAATATAAAAGATTTTACTAAGATACATGAAAAATTACAATTCTTGGCAATCATAAAAAGGATTTTCTCCAACTTACAATAAATCATGGCTGGGTAGTACTGTCACTAAGACAATTACTGTTTTGCCCTCAGTGATGTCTCTACTATGTATACTGTTTCACTCAAGTCCAATAAGTTCACCAACTATGCTTCAGTTTATAAAAACATGTATATCATATAGCCTATGATTTATTTAAATATTTTATGATTTTAATAAAATTTTGATGACATTTTGAAACCTCAGCCTGTCCTAATTGGACCAAGCACCACTGTCTGCACCCGAACGGGAACGGGTTAAATTTTCTATATGCTTGGGAGTTGGAATTCTTGATATCAAGGTTTTGACAACTGGAGAATGTGTGTATATTACATTTTATGTACACCTATCAATCTGTGTGAATTGGGTATTTGGCTTCACTTGGGAGAGTGAGGTTTGCGAAGAAGCAGCTGAAGGAAGACGGGTTCTTTTGACACTGAATCTATGTTCTGCATAGACCTTCAAAAGCGTGTTGTGGTTGGATTGGACGTAGGCCTTCTCCAGCTCACTATTTTGTGAGTAAGCACTTTAGGATGAATGGTGGAGGAATTGTCTATTGAAGTTCAATAGAATTGTAATAAGCTTACTAAATTAACAATTCAGTTTTACAATAATTTAACAGCAATCTACTCCTTTTAAAAAGTAATTTTATCTTACAATGTCTATCTAAGGAGAAACATTTTATTTTATAATATTTATGTACTTTGGAAATTCTTGTGTATAATTAATATTTTCTAATACTGAAAAGTCTTATAAACATACCAAAACCCCACAACAGTGACAGACAGCATGCCATTCTCTACAACTATAAGAAAAGAGATACACCCCAATTTCATAATTACAGCAGCAGCATAAAGTGATGCCTATTTAAAAAAAATCTTCCAAAATTGTAAGAAACATCTCTCCCCAAACCCCATATAAATAGATGGTATCTCCAAGACTCCAAAAAGTGAGAGAGATAGACAGGGACTGAGATGCACTATATGTCGCTAAGGGCTCAGGATGGCAATATTGTATTGGATTTGTGAAGGTTGCACATCAACATATCCCAATCAATCCACCACCAGTCTACGGTCATCACCATGAATCCTCCATGCCTTTTTTACAGGTTTACTATTTTGCATATGGAAATGCTGGTAATGAGCCATTGTCGTTTTCATGTGGGTGTGTTTATATTATTGATATTATTACTCATCACATGTACTAAGCTTTGACAGCTGCCTCTGCTGGCAGTGTTCTACCTGTATCCAGAGAGCAGTGTATTGAGTTGTACCTTTCTAAAGTCTTTGTAAAGACTCAGGGGGCAGTTGTTCTCTACTCTTGGTGCAAGTTCACCATACCCTGATATTATATATGTAGAATCGTCTCACAATTCAACAGATAGGGGCGAGGCTTTCAAATATACTTAAACCAGTATATATTTATTATGCAGATACCATAAATTGTACAGAAATATAAAATACTGATCAGTAAATATTACTAATTAATCCATGTATAACTTAGCCAAGTAGAGTTAGATGATATGCTGGCAACAAAATATTACACACTATTAGTCTTGCATAAATTATCTGTCTCTCTCTCTCTCTCTTTGCCCATAAAATATGTCACTTGTATCATTATACATATTGAGATTTCATTTCACTTAAACATGCCTCTTTTTTTTCTTAGTGCGGGACACTGAACTAGGTTACAGATATCTTACACATATTTACTCTCACTTAGAACACCACCTGTATATAACAGATTTGCACACTATATTCTAGGCTAAAACCACACTAAATTACTTTTCTCTTATGTCCAATATGAAACACAGGTACTATGGGGTACAGTCCCACCTTTGGAAGGCAGGACACTTTTCAAAAGACAGAATCTTATAGGCGGAGACTCCCAGCCACTTCTCCAGCTCAATCCTTCCCCCGCCTTGCAATCCAGTATGAATGTGTCCTCTGTGATGAACAGATGTAGTAGAGACACTCAGTTTTTAGCTTTTTATTATTTTTCTGACAGATGGGACTGTCAAAATTCCCCCATTAGGTGGGTTACCATTACTGGGCTTTCCCTGGAGTGGATTGACAAGTGCACTGGTGCTGTGTGGACTCTTGCAGGCCAAGTTTCCCTTCAAGCAGAGTCTCCTGGGGCTCTGCTTACATTCACAATGGTAACCTGAAGACAGAAGACTGGCAAGTAACCCCTTGAATGCCTTGGCCCACTTTGTCCCTATCTAGTACCTCTCCATACACAGCTTTTCTCTGAGCCCTTGGGCTCCTGCACTCATGTTGGGTATTTTTATTATCTATGTACTGTTATCAGCTGAGTTATGGAGCAAAGATGACTGCAGTTTGGATGGTTTTAACTCTTTCCCTGATATTCTCACCGGGTTGGGATTCTGTGGGTCTTCTTAGATTTTTCCTCTTTCTTGGGCTGCCTTTTGGGTTCCCCTCACATAGTCCCTTGGGTTTTTTTGGGTGTTTGGGCTCCTTTGCCACATTGCCCGATTTAGTATTGTGGCCACTTTAAAAACAGGTGCCTGCTCCAACATCATCTTTGTTCCATTGACTCCTACGGGAGAATTTCATTGGGACATACCACTGCACCTGTTTGACATACAGAAGTCTCCTCATGCCCTTTCATCTGGATCACATTCTGAGCGTCTTGAGGGCCCATGGAAATTTTGCGGCCAGAGTGTAGGCGTTGCTAGGCAACGGCAACAGAAAAGACTACGTTTCCCAGAGTGCCCAATTTGCGAGCTTTCTTCCAATTGTCTGCCAGTTTTTCAGTCACCATTTTACTTCTCTCTTGCTTATCCTAAGTAGAGGCATACTCTCCTTCTCCAGATTAACCCTTCGCTTGACATATAAGTGATTTTCTGGGCTTTCTAGGGTCTGGGGAATTGTAACATGAGGGTAAATCTAAGACTAAAAACACAGCGGTGTCATCCCCCTTGCTTGCTGTTCCTCATGTCAAACAGGGCTCCCTAGAGAGTATTTTGGATATCTCTGCCTCTCTTGTTCTATGCCCCCTACTACTCCACCAGGGCCCTCCAGCACTTACAAAAAGCCAACTTGCCCTATCTCTCGGCAAGATGTGGATCCCGGAGAGTGGCAACTCTATCTGGAGGTGTTCTATCTGATTGTGCAATAGTGTGGTGTGCCAATCATAGCTCTCATGGCAACCAGGGAAAACAGGAAGGTTCTGACCTTCTGCTCCCAGAGAGGAGATCCTTTGGTCTTCACCACGGATGCGCTGCTGATTCCGTGGAACATCCACCTCGCTTAAGTTTTTCCTCTTACTCCTCTCATTCCAAAGATACTCAGGAAGATCAGGATGGAAGGTGTGACTGGGATTCTGGTTATGCCTTTTTGGACCAGGAGGGTGTGGCTTGCAGAGCTGGTTAGTCTTTCCATTCAGGATCCGCTCCACCTTCCTCCCACACTGGAAAAGGTGTAGGAAAAGATGGCTTTGATGGCATGGCCATTGAAGCCCACATTTTGAGGAGAAAAAGGTTCTCCACTGAGGCCATTTCCACTACGTTTCAGGCCTGCAAGCCTGTCTATTCCAAGGCCTACATTAGGATATGGTTTCTTTCTCATTCATGATGTGTGGACAAATCTGTGTCCTTGAGGAGTTTGACCTTTCTTTTGGTGTTATCCCTTTTTCAGGATGGCGTACACAAAGCACTCAGCTTGAGCTCCTTAAAGGTTCATTCCTTCCTTGTCTTTAAGGCTCCCACTCCTCAGTGAGACCTTAATTTGGTTTTGGGAATTTTGCAGATGTCTCCTTTTGAGCCCCTTACTTCCATTACTCTGTGTCAATGATGATTAAGATAGCATTTATTTTGGCAGTGGTCTCAGTCCGCAGAGTTGCTAAGTTGCAGGCCTTGTCTTGCAAGCCACCTTTCCTGTTTTTTCATAAAGACAAAGTGGTGCTTCGAACTCAGGAGTTTCTGAGTTTCCCATCAATCAGGACTTTGTTGTGATTTCATTTTGTTCTGACCCTAAATCTGACAAGGATAATGATCTCCATTTGTTAGATGTAGTGTGGTGCCTTAAATTCTATGTGCCTTGCACTGAGCCTTTTCGCAAGGCCAACTCTCTGTTAGTCATTCCTGAGTGTCCCAGGTCAGGCCAAGCTGCTTAGGTGGTCATTGTGGCCTCTTGAATTAAGGCTACAGTATATCTGGTGTTTGAGCTCAGAAATAAACTTGCTCCCTTTAAGGTCACAGCACATTCCACTCCTGGGCCAACAAGAATCAGGCCTCAGCTGAGCAAGGCAACAACTTAGACCTCTTTGCACATCTTTCCTAAGCACTAATGTGTCAATGTTCTGGCTTCAACTGAAGCCAGCTTTGGCCAGAAGGTAGTGCAGGCAGCTTTGCCTGTCTAAGGACCTGAACATTTGCTTGACTTACTGTTGTTCAGCAGTTTGAGTCCCATTGGCTCTTGTTCTTGTGTGCTGTGCAAGTTCAGTGTACATTGACACTTTTCTCTGTTTGGGCTATTCTGATTCTGGACAGTCCAAGGGAACTCTGTTATCATGGGGACAGGCGTGAGGTCCTTTTACCTTTTTTCTCACCTCTGGGAGCTGGTTTTGGTATATCCCCATGGTACCTGTGTTCCATATTGGATGAAAGAGAAAATAGGATTTTTATTTTTATGAATCCTTTTCTCTATAGCCCATATGGAACACAGGTCTCCCACACTGTGAAAGGGACCTCTGTTTTATCTTGCCTGTCTGAACCTGTGAGTCCTCTTATAGTCTTTTTTTTCTTACAGGAGATTTCCTTCTTATTATCTTGCTTTCTTGCAAGACAGGGGAAGGGTTGAGCTGGAGGACTGGCTGGGAGAAACCACCTATAAGACTCTGTCTTTTGAGGTGTGCCCTGCCCTCCAAAAGTAGGGACTCAACCACACAGCACCTGTGTTCCATGTGGACTATAGAAAAAAGGATTTAACAGGTAAGAGCACTAAAATCCTATTTTAGAAATGTACAAGTAGCAGCACAACATTCTTAGCACAGTGCAGATTAAGCAGAAGATGATCCATAAACAGAAAATGATTAGGTTTCTAAACGATCCTAGACAATACATGCCCTTGCTAAGTATAAGCAAAATGTCTATGCAACACATTCTGCAAAATACCTCGTACACACATTTCTATAAGAAAATAGTGCTATAAACAACATTATTTATTTAACTATTATGTACCCAGAACCTAGTGTTATTGATCGCTTATCATCAGATTAATCATTATCAGTGATTACCTGTAACAGCAGAGACATCAGCTGCCGCCTGAACCCTTTCCTCATTTACACGAGTACAATCATTTTCCTGACTGAAAAGCAATGGGATAAAACTGCAAAGAACTCATCCAATTGCTGCAGCTTTTACATTGCACTGCATTAGTGTGTGAAGCCCAAAGTTCTATGAGATTTATTTTATTTAATACAACTCGGAATTATGAAGGGAGTAAAATGTGTGGGGGGAATTTAAGGGAATAAAACATGAATCTTGAACACTGAGGGTGTGTCATGAGAAAGAAATTAACCCTTTGAATGCCAGAGGGGGACACAATGCATTGCAAAGCAATGCTTTGCTTTCTCCCTCTGGCACTCAAACGGTTAAAGGTGAGTCATGAATGTGTTGTACAGCATATGTTATGGGAGAGAAGGGTAAAAGAAAAAGGTCAAAGGAGAATTAAATTAAGTAGCATTTAATCTATGAGTGGGATACTAAGTGAGTGAGGCAGGCAAAGTAAGTCTGTCATGAGCAGCGGAGCATGTGTGAGAGGTGTGAGGAATGATAAGCGAGTTAGGGTGTGAGGGGATGATGGTAAATTTCACTGGATCTGTAAGTCAGGTGGATCCAGTCTGCTCAAGATTCATTTTTATTTACTTAAATTCCACTCACACCTTTATACTCACTTCACAATTATGTGTCAGATTTTATATTAAAGAACTTTGGGCTTCACACACAAATGCAGTGCAGTGCAAAAGCTGTAGCAATTAGATGAGTTATTTGCAGCTAAAAAAGCAGTTTTATCCAGTTGCTTTCCAGTCACGAAAATAAGAACAATTATTGTGCTCATGTAAATGAGGCAAAAGGAATTGTTTGTAATAGTTTAGCTTTGAACTTTTCAGAGTTGGGTGCGCTTTGGATGTATTCCTGATGGGTTTTGTTTCCTCTAACAGAAACCTTTAAATTTGGCTCTCTGAAGGCTGGTCTTCCTCTTGAGACACAAAGCAAATATTTCCCTTAGAAGCCACAATAAGGAATGGAAAGTTTCGTTAGCAATGTTTTTGGCAGCATCTCAGCTTGCAATGATAAGGAATCTCATTCTGATGCAAGAAAGCCATGGTTAGGGATCTGTCTAAGATAAGGGTTTTGAACCAAGAAAGTTTGGGTCTAATGTTTTTGACAACTCCCTAAGATTAAAAATAAAATAAACAATAAAATCAATAAAACATTAACTGAAATCAATAGGAATTTGTATTCATTCCAATGATGCAGTTGGTTTACCACATAATTGCTACTCTTTTTTATTTGTGCATAAGTCTTGTTGTTGATTAACACTTAATGCACAAAAATGCTAATCCAATGTGCATTCCTACTGAACTCACTTCACCTTCTGTAGTACTGGCAACATGGCAAGCATGTCATATGCAGTGCAAAATATTTGAATAATAAAAGGAAAATAGTAAATACACAACTAGTACCAGAACCTGCTCCACTATACAAGACAGGCTAAAAAGACAGATGATTAAAACATTATAGAGCTACATCATAATAAAAACCTAACTTTTATTATATACAATTAAATAAGACAAAATATTAAAATAAATGTGTGAATTTTGAAGTGAATAAGGTGTCAGGCTAGTAGACCGGATCATTCAAAGTACACCACTCACAAGGGAAAAGTATGGGCACTATGTGTGTGGTGATGGGGTGTCTCTGCCTCTATTGTGACAGAGTAACTCGATAGATAGGAGTAGGTTCCCTAGATTATAATTAGTAATTCATCTAGTGTTGCTGATATTTCCATTGTCCATATTATGAGTTATAGGCATTCAGTAACGATATGACACTCTCCCTGCTCATAAAATATTTGAAACCCAGTGATAAATATTTGTTACACAATGATGGATGATACACAGTGCCCCAGAGAAACATCTTGAATGCATTGTGCTGTAATGTACTTGAAATGTCTCTAAACCAAGGGGTTAAGAATAGGAATATTTTTGCAGGAAAACCCAAGTATAGCAAAACCATTTTTTAAGCTTAGGTTTTAGCTTTAGGTAAAAAAAAAAAAAAAAAAAAAATATATATATATATATATATATATATATAAAAAAAAAACTGGAATACAAAAAAAACAAAAAAAAAACGTAAGGAACGGTAAGGAAGAAAAGCTTTGGGATTTTTTTTAATTTTCTGTTACACTAAATCATGTTTAGCCGAAGCAAAAAACACCAAAAAATATACAAAACACACGATTCTCTTGTATGAAACGGGTGCTTAGCCTTGACAATTATTGTATTTGTCATATCATTTTGAAACATTTGTCAAGTGCATATTCACCTTCCTGCTGGCACAACCAAGATGTTTTAATGTGCCTGAGGATTATTTTGTACTTGATCTAGACTGGCAAGCTGAGATGTTCCACAGTCTTCTTCAATGCACTGTTATATATATAAAACTAGAGAGAGCAGGTACTCCTCATCTTATCAACTGTGGGTTTATTAAGAGTAACAACATTTATGCTCCCAGGGGAACGTTTTCCAAGAGCAAACCACATATACAATGAAAAAACAATCTTATATATAAAATGCAACACCAAGAATAGCAGTAATACATAGAAACATCTCAAATAGTATCATCATAATGTATCTCCATGAATAAGCATAAAAGAAATTAAGGGCCAGATGACATTAAGAACAAAATTGATGTGAAAGGATCAAGGGAATGTGTGTATAGAAGACAACCATAAACTGTGAGCACAAGATATATACAGTAGAGAAGCAAAAGAAGTTAGAGCCTACTTTGAAAAAACAATGGCTAAATACTGCTGTACTATACAGAGTAATGGCAAGTGGTCAGGCTGCAGATTTCACAGCACAATAATTATGGAGTAAGAAATATAATTAAAAGAGTAAATCAGAGAAATAAAGGATGTTGAAAAGTAAGTAAAATGCTATAGAAGGAATCATTTTGGATCTTAGCATTACTACTGTTGGCAATAAACAATAGAATAAAAGGTTATCACTTGTGAAATATCTGTCCAGATGTAGAATAACCCTGTTTGCCTACTATTATTTTTTATCAACATTGCCAATTGTAACGCCTGGTTAACCCATATATGCCAGTCAAGTCCTTTCACATGGCTCTGTCATTGCTACACTCAACTGGATTCCCTGTGTGGAACTAATGAAACATCTGTTTATATGAACTTTTGTCATTCATTTATTGATTGAAGACTGCTGAAGTTATGTGGCAATAACTCTCAATTATCATGTGTGTCTGCTCTTAGTTCTTTTCTTTTTCAGGTTTACCATGCACATTTTACTTACTAGGGTTTGGGATTTTTTTAAATGTATCTACTTCAATGGTTGATATAACAACGAGGCACTCTTGCTCAAAAATACCCTTGAATGACTGACTTTTTATTAGGTATTTGCAGTTCTTTATTCTGTACATTTACTTCTTTCTCTGTGAGCATGTACATTATCATTCCTTCTCTGCAATATAAGCACATGACTTTCCCTGCAATTTCTTTGTATACATGTATATAGCATCTATTTTGCTTTATTTTGTATAGCTATATATTGTGCTGCTCACATTGACTGCTTCTCACATATTACAGCTGTCCTTTACATGTTCATGTTAGTTCAACACTGTGTGTGTGTGTGTGTGCATGTGTAAATAGATTTAAATCAATGGATTTTTTTATTCTCGTGGGTCAGATGGTTTGATCCAGGTCAGAATCACTTTTCTTAGCCCAACAGCCTCACTGTGACTAAAAAAAGAAACAAAAGAAAGGCCACTGCATGTCTACACAGAAACTTAGATCTGATGGTATATCAGAACCAACCATATTTGTCAAGTCTGCCCATTTTCCTATCAAAGTCAATTTCAGAGAGTCTGCCCTCTATGAGTAGTATATAGTTAAAATGGTCTGCTGCAGCCATTTTTGTTTGTGGTTACATTATTTCAAGCCTGTGTGTTTAAGAGAAATTGGTTTTGTTTCACTTGAAAATGCTTAGAGCTGGTTTCTGAAACAAAGCAAGGCCAAACATAAAATAAGACTTTGCCTCTCTTGCTTGAAGCAATAATAAAATAAGGAATATTGTATTCTCATAAATGGTATATATTGGGGGAGTGGAGAATCTGGGTTTTTCTATACGCTATCTTATGAGAAAAATAGGAGTCAATGAAGTCAGACATTCTTGAGATGCCTTCTTTTTTGACCAAAGACCAATTATTATTAATTGGACAGATAACTTTAAAATATTAATTCATGCAATTTGTAGTCTTCTGGTATAAAATATTGTTTTATAGCGTTTTGGTTAATTTTAAAGATATATATTGTTGACCAATCAAAAATCCTTCTGGAAATTTAGTGCAACCTAATATTATAATTCCTTTAAGGTTAGCCTGTAAAATGTGGATTGGTGGAGCCTTTTTAATATGGATTTCCTTGCAGAGAAGGCAGCATTTTTTTCTTGCTGTTTCTTGTTTTGTTTCCTGGTCTTTGCTGAATCTTCTTGAACTACACTGTCTAGGATTGGCAACTATACACTTTCTTGTATAAAAATCATGTAAAGCTTCTAGAATTATTATCACCAATCTATTCTGGGATTAGCCAAAGTGGCCGTTCCCAGTGGACTTCACCAATCTAATGGGGATTGCCATGTAGTAGTCATTTAGGCTGTAGTGCTAGCATACTTCAGAAGATATACACAATGATGCATTACCATTCATAGATATAAATATTAAAACTGCGTGAGATAAAAATGATAGCAATTCAGGTCCATATACGGATTACTAGAGATATCTACATATTTTCCCGTTTGGTAGATTAGTTTTGTGCTATAATTACTGACACATGCAGCCACATGTCTTTACTGCGTGTGTTGATGTACATGCAAATGCTATGGGATGTGATGGATGTGCCATTGCAAGCGCATGTAGAAAGTACACATTATTATTATTTCTGAGATGGACATGATCTAGTGATTTCATTATTAACCCTTTGTTATTGCTATTTGGGAAGTTTTTCCTTTGTTTCTCAACTGGTGTGTGTGGTTCCTTTAAGAGACCCATTTGATTCATGTATGCTAATCTCATTGCATGTGTATTTTTATTGGGACGTCCATGATTTGTCTGTTGCGATAGTCATCCCCACATGATGAAAATTCTGCGTTTGTATTTACAGTTATTCTTTTGAGCTGTGTTACTGTCCATAGTTTATGTTAACCCCTGCAGTGCTGTTATTGTATAGGAAAAATGATGTTGCCCTTATAATCATTATAGTTTGCTTTACCATAAACATATATTATTCTGTTGCATATGATTATATTGTGGGAAAATTTAATCTGGTTGGGAAATGTATTCACCGTTTGTGTTCTTCATCCAGAAGGTATGCATATTGAAAACAGCAGATGAATAGTTTACTATCTGATCTGGGACATTTTGTCTTCCAGATACGTTTCTAATTCTTGCAAATATTTTGCATGTAGCTTATGGGTTTGTCAAGTGGCAGTGCTGTATTGAGCGCATCTTACATAACAAATTACCTTCTACTTTAACCCCTTAAGGACCAGCGGTCCTGGGATGTGTGGTCCTTTAAGGACCATATAGGAGACTTTGACATGCCGGCCCACGTGACTGATCACGAGTGCCGGCACAACAAACGGGGGACTGATAGAGATCGCTCCAGTCTTGGAGAGGTCAACTTCAGTCCCCGCTATTACTCACAGTGCTCCTGCATGAGCGCTGTGAGTAAAAAGTATGTGACATGCCAGGACCTTCACTGGTCCTTAACGGAAAAGTAGCAGTGACGGTCCTGGAATGTCACTGGATGTTAAGGGGTTAAATTATCATAGCTTATACAGGTTTGGGCAGGTATTTAGATACACTGTGGCCAAATGTATCATTAATTGTAATAGACAATGAACCCTTTCTATGCTGCTGTGTTCAAATATTGCTAGCTTATACCTCTGGATACATATGTGTAAGGTTTGAATATGTATATATATATATATATACATACACACACACACATAGTAATGTGCAAAAGTTTTAGGCAGGTATGAAAAAATGCTGTAAAGTAAGAATGCTTTCAAAAATAGACATGTTAATAGTTTATATTAATCAGTTAACAAAATGCACAGTGAGTGAACAGAATAAAAATCTAAATCAAAATCAATATTTGGTGTGACCACTCTTTGCCTTCAAAACAGCATCAATTCTTCTATGTACACTTGCACAGAGTCAGGAATATCGTCAGGAGTATGATTAAACAATTATACCAAACAGGTGCTAATAATCATCAATTTAATATGTAAGCTGAAACACAATCTTTAACTGAAACAGAAACAGCTATGTAGGAGGAATAAAACTAGGTGAGGAACAGCCAAACTCGGTTAACAAGGTGAGGTTGCTGAAGACAGTTTAATGCCAAATGTCAAGACTGAGCACAGCAACAAAACCCAAAGTAGTTATATTGCATCAGCAATTTCAAGGCAGACAGGGGCTTCCAGATGTGCTGTCCAATCTCTTTTGAAAAAGCACAATGAAACAGGCAACATTGAGGACAGTAGAAACAGTGGTCGACCAAGGAAACATAGTGCAGCAGATGAAAGACATGTAATGCTGACTTCCCTTCACAATCAGATGATGTCCAGCAGTACCAGCAGTAAAGAATTGGCAGAAAACAGTGGGACCCTTGTAAAACCATCTACTCTCTGGAGAAGTCTGGTAAGAAGTGGTCTTTCGGTCCCGGAACCGGCGGCGGCTCTGCAGAAGTGGCAAGATTGAGTTATAGAAACAGAAATCCTTCACTGAAATGGTCTTCTACGTTTGCTTGCAAACCAAGCACATGTAGAAGACCATTTCAGTGAAGGGTTTCTGTTTCTATAACGTGATCTCAGCACTGCTACAGAGCCACCGCTTGCTCACTGACCGGATTCCCCTGCTGTCAGCTATAACGCCAACGTCAGGGGAGAGAGAAGGAGAGGGAACTTTGAATGCGGATATCTCTCAAACCATAAAGGTTTCAGAGAAGCTGATGGTCTTGTTTAATTCCAATTTTTAAGGTCTACAACATGGGGGATAGTAAAAATAAAGTATTACTATCCCTTTAAGGTTTGTTTTGCAGTAAGCCTGCAAATCATTTTTTCTAGGCTTTCCCTGATGTAATCCTTCAAATTAATTTTTTCAAGGCTGTAGGCCTGATACCATTTTTCAAGGCTTACCTTGCTGTATTGGGTTATATTACCAATTTCTCTATAGGATTTACCTGCACTTATAATTATTTTAACAAAGAGTACAGGGATGGTGAAAATGTATGTTTTGTCACAGTAAGCTTTCAGGCTGATAATCAGCCCATTTCATGTTAGATTCCACCCAGAGTAACCTTCAGTATATAGGCCATTAACATAACAGAGAGATGTAAATAATGTATAAGGGACTGCCTCAAAATCATTATCATTATAAGGATGCAAGCATAGTATAGCAGGAGTTAACCCTTTGAATGTCAGAGGGGTATGAAATGAGTTGCATACCCCTCTGGCATGTAAATGGTTAAAAGATTATTTTAAAAACACTACATATGATGTTAACATTTAGCATAATCAAATTGATCCACAGTAAACAGGCAGGCCCTTAAAGGGGAACTTTCACCCCGCAATAACTTAAGGTGTGGTGCAAAAGGGACTGACAGCGCAGGCGCACGGACGTCACTGTGAAGAGACGTCCGTGCTTCCTGCTCCTGTCACCATCGGAAAAAAGCCGATATCTGAAGAACCGGGTAATATTGCTGGCGACTAGCGCTACTAAGCAGCTAGTCGCCAGGTGTGCAATAAGTGAACCTTAAGTTATTGCGGGGTGAAAGTTCCCCTTTAAAATCTAAAGCCAACACCAGATGGGAACCAAATGTTGTGTAATAATTCAGATAAAGCTCATCTGAATACATACTACTTGGAAAGCAACATATATATTTCCCCATCAACGTTATAAAGGGGTATTAGCAAATCTTAAATCAGCTAAGAAAAATGATGTTGTTTGCTCCAGAGGGAATATTTTACAACACCATGCTACCATTTGGCTTGCACAAGGCAATGTTCGCATTCCAGCATCTAAAAGACAATGATCATAAAAATAGGATTTTAGTCTTACCTGTTAAATCCTTTTCACTTAGTCCATACAGGTCACTGGTACTCTGGGAGGCGTAAGTCCCCTTTAATAGGCAGGAACAACTATGCAAATAATTTGCAAGGGGCGGAGCCTCCCCTCTTACTTAAGCCACCTTCTGGCCAGAGCCACTTTAGATTGATTTGAGACCCTAAACTGACCTCAGGTAAGCAAAAAGAAAGACTCCTGTGAGCATGCCCGAACGGTCTCCCACTGAATGCCACAGGAGAGCCAAGACTGGTCCCTTGACAGGGTGGGAGACCAGTGACCTGTATGGACTAAGTGAAAAGGATTTAACAGGTAAGACTAAAATCCTATTTTCACTGTCGTCCAATACAGGTCACTGGTACTCTGGGATGTACAAACATTGAGCTGATCCAGAGGCGGGAAGTAAGGCAAGGACCAGGCGCAAGGCCCAAGTCACTAGAACTGTTATGCCCAGTTGATAACATAGCCCAAACTGTAAGTGTCAACGGACACCAACCAAGGGAACAATCCCTGAACTAACACAGCACACGGAACTAGAGCCAACCGGGCTCAACAGTAAAGAAGCACTAGGGATCACAGAGCGGAAGACCTACACAGGCAAGACTGCCTCCAGGACCTTCCTTCCAAAACTGGCATCAGCCGAAGCCAGTACATCAACTCGATAGTGCTTAGAAAAGGTGTGCACAGAGGACCAAGTGGCCGCTCTGCACAGTTGATCAGCAGAAGCTTGATTCTTGTAGGCCCAAGAGGCCCCAATAGATCTGGTGGAATGGGCAGTCACCCGGAAGGGAACATGCTTATTCCTCAACTTATAGGCTTCACGGATGGTAGCCTTAATCCAAGAAGCAATGGTAACTTTGGAAGCCGGTCTTCCTGCCCTAGGCCCCTCAGGAATGACGAATAGAGCGTCAGACTTCCTGATAGACTCGGTGCGATGAACATAAAACTTGAGGCAACGCACCACATCCAACAGATGGAGATCTCTTTCCTTGTCAGATGAAGGATTAGGGCAGAAAGAGGGAACCACAATCTCCTGATTGATGTGAAACTCAGACACAACCTTGGGTAAGAATTCCTTGGTAGTGCGAAGCACAGCCTTATCCTTGTGGAACACCAGGTAAGGAGGTTTACAAGACAAGGCCTGTAACTCTGCTACCCGGCGCACTGACACAACAGCCAAGAGGAAGGCCATCTTCCAAGTCACAAGACGTAATGGAATGGAAGCCAAGGATTCAAACGGTGGTCGCTGAAGAACTCCCAGCACCAAATTGAGATCCCACTGGGGAGCAGGACTCTTAAAGGCAGGTCGAACATGAGTCACACCCTGGAAGAAGACTTTCACATCAGGAAGGACAGCAATCCGTTCCTGGAAAAACACAGACAAGGCAGAAGTCTGAACTTTGAGGGAACTCAAACTGAGCCCCTTATCCACACCGTCCTGCAAGAAGGCCAGGACAGTGGGAAGATGGAAGTCAAGTGACAACTTCTTGTCAGAGCACCAAGTCACAAAAGTTGACCATATGCGATGATAGATCTTGGAAGACACAGGCTTACGAGCACTGAGCATCGTCGATACCACAGAAGGAGAAAAGCCTTTCTTTGCTAGAATCGAGGATTCAACCGCCATGCCATCAAACGGAGAGAGTGAACATCCTCTTTCCACAGATACCCCTGAAGAAGCAGGTCCGGACGGGCTGGAAGTGGGATTGGATCCTTCACTGACATGGCCATCAATTCCGGAAACCAGGACTGGCGAGGCCAGTTTGGAGCAATCAGGATGACAGGGCAACGTTCCCTCTTCAATTTCTGGATAACTCTGACCAATAGAGGAAGAGGAGGAAAGATGTAAGCCAGGGGGAAGTCCCAAGGGATCGACAAGGCATCCACTGCTAGAGCAAGGGAGTCCCTCAACCGGGAGCAAAACACCGGAACCTTTCTGTTGTGTCTGGTAGCCATCAGATCCACCACAGGCATCCCCCACCGTTGAGTGAGCATGAGAAACACCTCTGGGTGAAGAGCCCATTCTCCGCTGTCGACGGTATGACGACTGAGGAAGTCTGCCATGACGTTGTCCACGCCTGGAATATGAACCGCAAAGATGACAGGCACGTGATCTTCTGCCCAAGACAAAATATCCTTGACCTCCCACCAGGCGGAACCGCTTCTTGTGCCGCCTTGCCTGTTGATGTAAGCCACCGTCGTGGCGTTGTCGGACTCCACTCTGACTGGAAGACCGGTCAATTGAGACTCCCAGTGCCTCAGGGCCAGCCGGACAGCTCGAAGTTCCAGAACATTGATGGAGAGCATGGATTCCTCCAGACCCCATTTCCCCTGAGCACTGAAGCGACCCCAGACTGCACCCCAGCCCCGAAGGCTGGCATCCGTAGTGACTGTGGTCCAATGAGGAACTAGAAAGGATTTCCCTTTCAGGAGATGAGAGAGATCTAACCACCAGTGCAGACTCGACTCGACATGAGGAGGAAGAGAAACAGACAGATGTTGATGACCTGGATGAGTCTTGCACGTCTGGATCACAAACCTCTGAAGATCCCGGGAGTGGGCCATGGCAAATGGTACTGCTTCGATTGTGGAAATGAACTTCCCCACTAAGGACGACAACTTCGGAACTGGAATCTCGTCCATGTCCAGAATTCCAGCCACTCTGACAGCTATCTGGTGAGCCACGTCCTCTGGAAGAAACACCATGCATTGGCGAGTGTCGAACAGGAGACCCAGGAACAGAAGCCTCTGAGATGGAATCAAGTCCGACTTGTCCAGATTCAGGATCCAGCCATGACGGTTCAGGGTGTGCATGCACATCTGTAATTGCTGAAGGAGAAGCTCCGCTGAGGAGGCCTTCAGAAGGAGATCGTCCATGTAGGGGGTCACTCTGATCCCATCCTGATGGAGCACCGCTATCAATGAGCCCAACACCCTCTGGAAGACCTGAGGGGCTGAAGTCAGCCCAAAGGGGAGCGCTGCAAACTGAAAGTGTCCCCTGTGGCAGGCAATCCTGAGATACCTCCTGCTCTCTGGATGAATAGGGATGTGAAGATAAGCATCCTGAAGGTCCAGGGAGGCAAGAAACTCCCCCGGAGACATTGCTGCAATCACAGAGCGCAGGGACTCCTGGCGGAAGTGGGAAGTCACCACATAAGCATTGAGATCTTTGAGATCCAAGATGGGACGGGCTCCTCCGTCCTTTTTGGCTACCACAAACAGGTTGGAATAAAATCCTGAACCTGTGTCCCCCTGAGGAACCGCCTCCAGGACCTCTTTGTCCAAGAGATCCTGAATAGCGTCGTCGAACAGACGCCTTTTTGTGGGTTCCTGAGAAGGACGAGTAAAATGGAACCGAAAAGGAGGAAGGGAAGAGAAAGGGATCCTGTATCCCTCTGACACCACCTGAAGAACCCATGGGTCCGCCACTGACTCCTCCCAAGTCCGGCGAAAGATGCGGAGACGACCGCCTACAGCCGGATGCGGACCCGGGTTCGGCGAGTCATGCCGAAGCAGTCTTGGAGGTCTTGGCCTTGGAGGCGACTTTGGGCCTCCAGGACTGTTTGGGCTTGGAGGAGGAGCGCGTAGTGGGAGGACCCGTTTGGGCCCAGGAGCGTGTCTCAGTCTGAAAGGAACGAAAGGACCGATTGCGTTTGGCTGGAAACTTTTTCTTAAAGACTGAGGGTAGAAGAGTACTTTTACCGCCAGTAGCCTCACTGATCATTTCTTTGAGTTCAGACCCAAAAAGCAAATTCCCCTGAAAGGGCAAGGAAAGCAAAGCCTTCTTAGAGGCAGTATCAGCAGACCAAATTTTCAGCCAAAGAGCGCGTCTAGCCACCACAGAAGAAGTGGAGGCCCTCGCCATCATGCGCACAGCATCAAAAGCAGCATCAGCAACATAGTTCTGAGCTTCAGTGATATTAGCAAGAAGCTGCAACTGTTCAGATACAGGCGCATCCTGGCGAACCGCTTCAGTCAGTCGTTCAGTCCAGGCCGCAATAGCTCTATTAACCCATGCCACAGCAAAAGTGGGGCGCATGGCTGTGCCAATGGAGGCAAAAATAGACTTAAGAGAGAGCTCTAGCTTCTTATCCGTCCAGTCCTGCAAGGCAGAGGCATCTGAGACAGCCAAAGCAGTGGATTTGGATAGTCTAGACACAGGAGCATCCACTTTGGGAGGATGAACCCATTTTGCCAGCTCCGCCTCAGGAAAAGGGTAAAGTTTGGCAAACTTTTTGGAGACAGAGGAAGATCTATCAGGATTCTTCCATGCCTCAGAGACCAGACGGGCAAGAGTAGGGTTAGTTGGAAAACAAACAACTGGTTTAGATGGCTTTTTCTGAAAAACATCAGTTGGATCATAAGTGGATTCCTGAGTCAGAGGAAGGTTGAGCGTATTCAGAACCGCTCTGATCAGACCCTCAGCCGAAACTTCAGGGTCACACTCATAGGGGTCCCCAATGGACCTGTTAGATTCAAAAACAGTACGTTCCTCAGCATCAGAATCCTGTAAAAGTTCTTCTTCAGAAGAATCAGTGATATCAGGAGCTCCCTGTGGCTTAGGCAGGGAGGTCCTGATAGTAGAGGGGGTCTTCCAGACCTGGAGAGCCCCCTGTACCTGAGAGGGAAAGAGTTGGAGCGTGGATCTGAGATCCCTAGTGGCAGCTTTAAACTCCCTCACCCAAGATGGCTCAAAGGCGTGGCTGGGAAGCCCAGGGTTGCTATCTTGACCAGTACAATTAGGGCATAGATCCCCCACATTATCGCCATCCAGCCCAATGTGGCAAGAGGAGCAAAACGCCATGGGGGTAGCGGACCCCCCATCCTCCTTAGACTTGGGTCTAGCCCCTAGCTCCAGTGAAGTAGACATGCTCACAGCGTCAATATACCCCACTAATAACACTATCACCCAGAAAAAGTGTTAAGATTAAAGTTTCACCCCAGAAATGTTCTAAAAACGGACTTATCTGGCCAGCGAAGGGTTAATCTGTTGAGGAGAGAGAAGGCTCGGTCCCTGCGTAGTGTACTCGCCTAGGAAAAGTACCACAAAATGGCGGCCGTCGTGACAGCCAATCAGAAACGAGCGCGAACCAAGCGCTCATGGGAAATGTAGTTTTTCCCTACAAGTACCCCAAACAGTGCCCGAAGCCCCCCTGAACACCCCACATAAATAAAACACATTCCGGATGATAGAGCAGGAGCCTAGAATCAAAATGAGCCCTCTCTGAAGTTGCTGTGACAAGCGGTTCCAGAGATATGTCCCATACTGTGAATTCCCATAGAGAGTAAAGGAGCCCTTGCGTCTGAGCGGGAAAAAGCCGCGCTTAAAGGCGCGGAACACCATTTTTAATAAAGTTTAGTAAAACATTAAAAAGTGCCCAAACAAGCATGAAACACATGAGAAACATAAATAAATGAATACCCAATGCTCCAAAACTCAGAGAATAACACAGAAATTGCATAAACAGTAATAATGCAATAAAAACACCCTATGAGTGCTGGAGTGTATTAAAACTCCCAAATACAAGCCCATCAAAGGGACACTGTGGGGACAAGTGGACCTTCAGCACTCAATGGGTGACTCACCTTTCTTGCTGACTTCTGTCTTCAGGTGACCATGATAGGGAGGGAAAGAACCAGAGGTAAATTCCCCAACAGGGGAGCTGCTTAACACAAGCTGTCCCCTCTTCAGGGTATAGGTCCACATAAAATCCCTGGAAGCTGCACCAGCCACTTTAAAGAGGGCAATTCACAGCCATGGTCACCCTCCTAATGGTGGTATTCCATATTTGAATAAAAAATAATAAAATACTAAGATGCATAGATGTTCTCTACCTGGTGTGGAAGCACACCAGGAACAAATCAATCTAAAGTGGCTCTGGCCAGAAGGTGGCTTAAGTAAGAGGGGAGGCTCCGCCCCTTGCAAATTATTTGCATAGTTGTTCCTGCCTATTAAAGGGGACTTACGCCTCCCAGAGTACCAGTGACCTGTATTGGACGACAGTGAAATAACTATAGTTTATAGATCATGGTTTTCTAGTGTTAGTGTTCAGGGCATACCAACAGTGCAGGTTTTCAGGATAGCCCAGCCAGATAGAAAGGTAGGTAATCAATTGTGCAGTCACTGTAATTGATCTTCCCGTGCTTTATCATGGATAATCTTAATACCTGACCTGTTGGCTTACCCCAAGAACTGGAGCTGAGAATCACTGATATAGATATTTGATCCTGTGGAATAAAGGAGCCATGAAAAATGTAGAGCCACTAGTTATTTCATATATACCAAACGTTCTCTTTTGGTACACATGGGATCCAAAAGTCAAAGGAAAAAATTGGTTAGAAGCTTAATTGTAATAAATAACGAAAGCCACAATTTCCATGAAAATATCCAAGAATATCTGTACACACTGTATTATAAATAACACCCTATATGTAGCCTTTCTCTTTCTCTTCCACTGTATTTTAATGCTGGCATGTCAAAACTAATCCCCTCAATACTGAAGTGCTGCATCCCCCAAATTTCACTCTAAGAGAACTATAAGAATTACTAGTTACAAAGCCCGTATACATGGGCTGATCCGGAGTGGGGAGCTCTGGATAGCTCACAGCCTGTCTGTGCTACTGGCTCCGGGGCAGCAGCGGAGGAGCTGGGTCACCCAGCTGCCTCCGCTGCTGCCCCGGAGCTGGGAGCACAGACAGGCTGTCAGCCTTCCGGAGCTCTCCACTTCGGATCAGCCCGTTCTGCGAGTCGCCACTGCACATGTGCGGTTACGCACACAGTGAGCGATGCATGCTAGGACTTTATGTTATAGGATTACTACATCTGACATTTCTAAATCATAATATATGGCAAACGCTATATTATAAAAACAAATTTGGACATTTGGGCTTCAGTCTGATGAGGCCCTGCCTTAGTATAAATCTATTTTTTTGTTTTGTTTTAAAAATATCATACTTTGTCAGTACTCAATAAAGGCAGATTGTCCCTTGTTGAGATCTCTCCGACTGGAATTTATATCTCAGGGGATGTGGCTTATCATAAAGAAAAGGGGCGGTAGGGAGAAAATTTATATTATCATTTCAGAAAATAGAGCAATTCCAGCATTACCAAAGTAACATATCAATAGTATACACTATAAAGAAGGATTGTAGCTTTGCTCTCACTGAAACATTACTATCTGTTTAAACCATTTTCTGTATAGATGGGATGGAACAAAGGTACCATGGGGTTGAGTCCCTGCTTTTGGAGGGCAGGAAACAACTCAAAAGACAGAATCTTATACGTGGAGGCTCCCAGCTATTCCTCCAGCTCAACCCTTTCCCCGCCTTCAGTCCCTAGTATGAATGTGACAGAAGCCACACTAGCAAGGCAAGCAAGAGTAGAAGGAGGAACTATCCTGTGAGAAAAAAGACTCTAAGAGGACTCCACAAATCCAGACAGGCAACACTAAACAGAGCTGCCTTTCGCTGAGTGGGAGACCTGTTTTCCATATGGACTATAGAGAAAAGGATTTAACAGGTAAGAATACTAAAATCCTTCTCTTACGTCCAATATGGAAAACATTTACCACAGTTATATATAAACAATAAGCTCCCAGAGGTGGGAAAATGAGAAAGGACATCACACCTGTCCCCATGATACTGGAGTTCACCAGAACTATTCAGAAACGGAATCGCCCAAACATAAAAAAAGTGTCAGAGGACACTGAACTTACTCAGCACACAAGTACAAGAGCCAACAAGGCTCAAACCTCTGACCTACAGTAAGGCAACCAAATGTGCAGGTCCCTAGATAGGCAAGGCTGCCTGCAGGACCTTCTGGCCAAAGCTGGCTTCAGCCAAAGCCAGAACATCAATGTGGTAGTGCTTAGCAAAGGTGTGCAAAGAGGACCAAGGCACCACCATGCACAACTGCTCAGCTGAGGCCTGATTCTTGTTGGCCCAGGAGACCCCCACAGACCTAGTGTAATATGTTGTGACCTTAAAGGGAACATGTTTCTTTCTGAGCTCATATGCCTGGTGTATGGTAGCCATAATTCAAGAGGCCACAGTGACCTTGGAAGCAGCTTAACCTGCCTGGGACCATCAGGAACAACAAACAGAGTCGGCCTTTCAAAAACACTCAGTGCAGCGCATATGAAATTTAAGGCACAGCACCATGCTCAACAAATACAGATCCTTCTCCTTGTCAGGATCAGGAAAAAAAATGAAGACACAACAATCTTCTGATTGATGTGAGACTCAGAAAACACCTTAGGAAAAAACTCTTCAGATGGTCAAAACACTGCCTTGTCCTTATTAAACACCAGGAAAGGTGGCTTTCAAGCAAGGCCTGCAACTTAGCAACTCTGTGGACCAAGACCACTGCCAAAAGAAAAGCCATCTTAAGTGTCAATTGACACAGAGGGATGGAAGCAAGGAGCTCAAAAGGAGGCCTCTGCAAAACTCTCAAAACCAAATTAAGATCCCACGGAGGAATGGGAGCCTTAAACTCAGGGAAGGCATGAGTCACCCCATCAGAAGGAACACCTTGACATCCAGAATGGTTGCAATACACCTCTGGAAGAACACAGTAAGTGCTTACATTTTAACCTTTAAGGAGCTCGGGCTTAGTCCTTTGTTCACTCCATACTGAAGAAAGTATAACATCAAATCTGTAATACTCTCTAGGGAGCCAGTTTGATATGAAGAACAGAAAGCAAGGGGTGCCCCGGAGTACCCAGTTTTAGATTTACTGCAATGTCACTTAGAATCGGCCATCCTGGCAGTATAAGTGTGTCACACTAGTATAAATAACCAGTAACAATAGCCCAGACTAATAATTCACCCTAGAACATCCAGAAAATCACTTATCTGGCAGGCAAAGGGTTAATCTGGAGAAGAGCAAGGAGAGTATGCCTCTGCATAGGATAAGCAAGATAGAGTAGAATGGCGACTGCAAAACTGGCAGACAATTGGTAGAAAGCCAGTGAAACTGGCATTCAGGTAAACGTAGTCTTCTGTTTTGCTGTTGCCTATCAACTCCTATACTCTAGCCATGGAATTGCCATGGGCCCCAAGACACTCAGGACATGAACCGGATAAAAGGATATAAGGAAACAAGAAGAAAGAATTTGCTTTGACTTCTGTATGTCAAACAGGTGCAGAGATATGTCCCAATGAAGTTCACCCACAAAAGGTCAATGGAACAAAGATGGAAAAGGCGCGGTTATCCGTTCTTAAAGGGGCCGCAGTACTAAACTGGGCAACATGACAGAGGCACCCAAAGACTCAAACAACCCTAGGGACTATGTGAGGGGAACCCAAAAACAAGCCCAAGACAGAGGAAGGAGCCAAAGAAGACACATAGAACCCCAAACCTGCGAGAAGGGAAATACTTAAACTATCAAAACTGCAGCCATCCTTGCTCCAGAGCTCAGGGGATGAACAGTAACATAGATAATAAAGGACTCAACATGAGGGCAGGAGCCAAAGGGCTCCGAAAAAACCTCTGTATGGAGAGGCACAAGATAGTGACAATGTGGATCAAAGCACTCAAAGGGTTACTTCCCAATCTTCTTTCTTTAAGTTGCTATTGTAATTTGAGAGAAAGCAGAGACCTAAGAGACTCTGCTGGGAGGAAAAATTTAGCAGCAAGATTTCTGCCACAAGGATGCAAGGGTCCATATCTAGCAGAAAGATAATACAACATCTAAAATTAAGACAGTGTCTTCTGCCCATCCTTTCACCATGCAGAACACATTCATACTGGGGACTGCAAGGTGGAGGAAGGATTGAGATGAAGGAGTGGCTGGGAGTCTCCAACTACAAGACTATATCTTTTGAGATGTGTCCGGCCCCATGGTACCTGTGTTCTATATTGGACATAAGAGAAAGCATATTTTCCCTTCATTATGTTTATCGTTGTTTTTCTCTGTAGAGACAGCAGCCTGTGTAATCAATATGGATTGAAAAATACAGTCAGTACATAACTGTACAAAGAAAGGATGATAAGGAGCATAAATAAAGGTAATTATATTACATAAATGTTGCATGTGTGTAAAGAATATGGTGTTTAAACCCTTAAAGGGGAACTTTCACCTCCGCATGATCATGGTTGTATCCCTTCCTTTGTGTCCCCTGTGTACATTGCTGTGTTTCTTTTTGCCTAAAAATCTGTTTAAATGAAGCAAAAAGATACTTGAATTTTGTACCTGATGACATTAGCAGCCGCACAGCCGCGCACCGTATGGTGCAGAAGACACTCCCACAGGGCTTGGCAGTGAATCGTCCATCCAGCACAGTCTCTGCTCCTTTCACTTGCCCCAGCATCCTCCGATGACGGAGGCGTTCTGTTAGTAAGCTGGAGAGATCTCATTGGCTAGATATCGATCTCTGCCAATGAGATCTCTCCAGCTTACTAACAGAACGCCTCCGTCATCGGAGGATGCTGGGGCAAGTGAAAGGAGCTGAGACTGTGCTGGATGGACGATTCACTGCCAAGCCCTGTGGGAGTGTCTTCTACACCATACGGTGCGCGGCTGTGCGGCTGCTAACGTCATCAGGTACAAAATTCAAGTATCTTTTTGCTTCATTTAAACAGATTTTTAGGCAAAAAGAAACACAGCAACGTACACAGGGGACACAAAGGAAGGGATACAACCATGATCATGAGGAGGTGAAATTTCCCCTTTAAGGACCAGCCACGCAGCCGGCACTTAAAGACCACAGAGAATTTTTTTTTTATGCTACGAGAATTAGAGGTGCCCAAAAGGCATGCAGCCACACTGGGACCCCTGAATTCCAGGATGTACATTTATGTCATGGGTCCTTAATGAACATTCTCCCCATGACGTACATGTATGTCCTTGGCCCTGAAGGGGTTAAAATTACATTTTAAACTAATTAATACTACACTCTAGGTACAAACTTATGGCCCCTTTCCACATTTCCCTCTCTCCTCACACAGTGGCCCACTTCCACCCTTAAATGTTCAACTCAGACTCCTTCCACACTAGCTTCCTTCAACATGCTCTTCTTCCCTCACAAGTTGTACCTCTTCCGCATGTCTTCCTCTGTAAGTGTTTATATCCTATGTCAAACAATTTTATATGGTGATCTGGAATACCTCTTTTATTTGTTACCCACACTGTAAAAAACAATATAGGCCTACATTTTCAAAATGGCAAAAAAACTTTCTAGGTTTAAGTCACAGAATTCTACTACATTAGCACTGTTGATTTAACTGAGGGTCAAGTGATTTTACAAAACATTTTATTAAACAATTCAGTCAGCTGCCAAAAATGTAGTTTTTCTGACAGTTTCAAAAGGGAAGAATACTCCATCATATATCTGATTAAATAATTGTCTACTCAAGAAGAAATATTCAGTAGTGTAAAAGAGAAGGACTTATGATCAAATGCAATTTTAAATCACCGGTTTCCATCATTATTTTATTAAGCTGATTCAACAAGCAATGCTATACTTAGGGCACTCATGAATTACCACAGAAACAAATTACATTTATCAGGCATGAGATAAAGGAATTGTTGAATATACTTGTATAGCATGTCAACCATAAAAAGGTCACTATAAAATGTTTACTGGGACTTTATTGTTTTTATACTGCCTCTACTCTTGGTAATTAGACAAACAGCACCTCTATCTGGAACAAACAGTCAATGGGATGGAGTGAAGAGGTACCCACTAATAGTACTGATATCCTATATAATAATTCGCAAGGATGTTTGTCAGAAGCCATCATGCGCAGTAGAGACTGCCCGAACGCACAGAATGCTGGGAGGTGTAGGAATGCAGGGAGCACGGAATGCATTTTTTGGCCACATCTGGTAATTGTTGCATTTTTGCTGAAATGGAACAGTCATCCTTGCTGTGTGCAATTAGGAAAAACCCTTTTAAATGCCTCTATGCTTGTAGGTTCAAAATCTGTCAAGATGGTTCGAGGGTTCAACAAAGGGCAAAGCTTCTTCAACTCAGCTAGAACACTCGTGTACATGTTTGTGGTCCTCTCATTCATGAGGACAAATACAAGTGGGATAACAGTCCCAAACTGTAAAGCATGTATGGTGTATATTTGCTGAAATATCATTGGACAGCTTTTGAAAGTTTCATCTGCATACCAGTTCTGGCTGTTTGACAACACAGTTAAATTGGCAAGGGTGGAAAAAATTATAAATCGTAGTAATCTGGGTCCACTGTCATGAAACATAAAGTTTTCCCCCTTTCCAGTCTTTACATATTCCCCACCAATCCTTAGCTCTTCCAAATTGGTTGGGTTTGGCACTGGAGCTATGGCACCTCTCCTTACTCTTGTAATAACCTGCTTTAAATTAGTTATTGTAGGTAACTGTGCAGCAACAGCAGGTGTGGCTGGTTGTGAAGTCACAGCCACCAGCGTCATTATTGCGTCGTTATAGCATCCTTATTGCTCCCTTGTTACTTACTGAGGCCTTCTGCACTTGTTCCTTATTGCGCCCTTGTAGCTTCATTATTGCACCATTATGGCGTCCTTATTGTGGCCTTCTGCCCTTATTCCTTATTGCGCCCTTGTAACATCATTATTGGGCCGTTATAGCGTCCTTATTGCGCCCTTGTTCCGGCCTTCTGCACTTGTTCCTTATTGTGCCCTTGTAGTGTCATTATTGCACCCTTATAGCATTATTATTGCGCCCTGCGACATGTAGTGGTAATGCGTCCTTATTGCACCCATACAGACTCTTTAATGCGCGACATGGAGAATGCGCCATTCGAAATGACGCGACATGTAGAATTTGCGACTCCTTAAGGCACGACATGGTAAATACGCCATTCAAAATGATGCAGTCAAACAAATGCGACACTAAGACGTAACATTTTAAGTGCGCCATTTCAAAAGGATACCAGATATGAACAACAAGACAATGATCCAATTCTTCAAAATCAACCATGTACGTGATATTTTAAGTGCGCCATTTCAAAAGGATGCCGGATATCATAACAAGACAATGATCCAGTTCCTCAAAATCAACCATGTACTACTTCAAGAAATTAAAGCTTAAGGAATTGCCTTCACAGTCCCCAGATTTGAATATTAGTGAAAATATGTGTGCAACTCTCCAACATGCAGTGCCTGCAAGACAACCTAGACACATTCTGCAAGGAAGAGTGGGAAATCACTCCTATAGCAAGAATAGCTGGCTACAAGAAATATTTGGAGGCTCTGATTTCTGCTAAAAAAAAAAAACGGTGTTACTAAGTACTGACTGATAGGGTGCACACACTTTTGTATACCAAAATTTTGTTTCATATTTTCAATCTATTAATTTACCAAATAAAGAGTAACTGTGCATTACAATTTGCAGGAATATGTTAAAGGGGAACTTTCACCTCTAAAATGCTTTTTGCCAGTTGCTAAAGCTATTAAAATTGTATTGGGATGCGTGTTTTTTTTTCTTCTACTTACATACTTTATAAGACATGTACACTTCATTCTGGGCTCTTCCACATTCTGAGGCACAGTGTAACTTTGACACAACGATGAAGGACTCCCCAATCCTGTAATTCTCCTCCCACTTCCCTCCCAGCTGTCCCAGGTAAGGTGCGTTCATGCTTCCCTTCATACTTGTGTTCATCTTGTCTATCATAACAGAAAGCTCAGTTTATCATTATACTGAGCTTGCAAGCTCAGTATAATGATAAACAGAGCTTACTGTAAAGACAGATGTGAGGCACACCACTACGAAGGGAAGTGTGAGTTCGCTCCTTGGGACAGCTGGGAGGGAGGTGGGAGGAGAATTACAGGAATGGGAAGTCCTGCATCGCTGTGCCAAAGTTACACTGTGCCTCAGAATGCGGAAGTGTCCAGAATTAAGTGTATAGGTCTCAGAAAGTATACAAGTAGAAAGAAAAACAAAACACACATCCAAACACAATTTTAATAGTTTAAGCAACTGGCAAAAAGCATTTTAGAGGTGAAAATTCCCCTTGAAGTTTAAGTCTTCACTGCAGAGGCAGTATTAACTACTTTTCACCTAGACAATCAACAAAACATATAATTTGGCTAGGGGGTACCCAAACGTTTGCATAAATCTGTAATTGTAACATTAAAGAAGCTTTCATTTTCCAGGCATTATAAATTACAGACCTAGCCACAGTTAAGTGAAAAAATAATTTTGCCATTCATTTATTAAATCTTAAATGTATCCATATGTTTTAATAATATGATGTTGATTGAAAAAAATGGTTAGTCATTTCCCAAGACTTTCTTTATGAAATGAATAATACTTTTCTAATCATACTTTTCTAATCATTATTAAATAGACTTGCTAACTTGATATAAAACATTCATTCTCCTTGTCCAAAATGCAGTTGAAATTGAATCAAACCTGCCAGCGGTAGCATTTCAACTAAAGTTATAAAATTATACAATACTTAACTATAATGAGGTTTTATTTTCTAAAATAAAAAGCATGTATTTAGTACCTTTTGATAGTACTGATCAGTGACTAAGTATTTGTATTACTTGTTCATACTGTATTTATTAGTTTTACAACGGATGAGATTAGGTTATACTGATACTTGGGTATTGGGCATAATGTTTAAAGAATATCTGAGAAAAATATGAAAACCTGGGTAGTGGGCATTGATATAATTATATACCAGTTCTTTGAATTATTTTTAGAGGGGACTACAACCCTAGACAAGTTTGGCTCATAATGATCTTAATATAGCGATAACCTGTAATATTTGTCTTATTTTGTTATTCAATGTGTGCTATGGTGAAATTTAAAGTTTTAAAAATGAGCCATGGCCTTAGTAACATAGTAATTTAGGTTGAAAAAAAAGACTTGTGTCCATCTAGTTCAGTGATTCTCAACCAGGGTGCCGTGGCACTTCGGTGTGCCGCGGACATTAACTTAGGGTGCCCCATGTTTTCTATGAAGACTAACAATAATGGATTTTTAAATAAAGATTTATAGAAATTGTTATGCACAACATGAATAGTTTTGTTATTATGATCAAAAGACCTAATAATAACAGTATATTTATGTATAGTACCCCTCTTATGCCCTTGATAAAGTACAACAAATATGTCAGGGGTGCCCCGAATGTTCTAGATTACTTGTTAGGGGTGCCCCAAACAAAAAAAGGTTGAGAACCACTGATCTAGTTCAACCCTTTTCCTATTCCTGTTTACCATCGTTGATCCAAAAGTAGGCAAAAAAAACCCTCAATACAGCAATTTCAAATTCTGCCTTGAATGGAGGAAAAAAATTCCTTCTTGATTCCAAATGGCAATCAGATTTCTCCTTGGATCAACAAGCACTAACTAAATACTAATCCCAATACTAACGTACATAGCCCTCTATGTTCTGCTCTTTTAAATAAGTATCCGGGCCCTTTTTAAAGGCATCTATTGTATTCGATAGTGCTACCTCCTCAGGCAGTGAATTCCATACCTTTATTGTCCTTACCATAAAGAAACCCTTCTGCTGTTGTAGATGAAATCGCCTTTCCTCAGTTCTAAGTGGGTGGCCCCTTGCCCTTTGTACTGTTCTGTTAATGAACAGATCTTTGGAGAGCCCTTTGTATGGGCCCTGAACATATTTATATAGTGTTATCATATCCCCTCTATGACACCATTTCTCTAGTGTGCACAAGTGTAACTTTTCTAGCCTTTCTTCATAACTAAAACTTTCCATTCCCCTTACTAGTTTTGTAGCCCTCCTCTGCACTTTCTCTAGTTCCATAATGTCCTTTTTCAGAAAGAGCACCCAGAACTGAAAAGCATATTCTAAGTGGGGTCTTACCACGGACCTGTAAAGAGGCATAATAATATCTTCCTCCCTTGAGCTAATACCCCTTTTAATACATGCCGATATCTTATTGGGCTTTGCAGCTGCCAGCTGGCACTGCACGCTACCGCTAAGTCTATGGTCTACCATTACCCCAAATCCTTTTCATTAGTTGATTTCCTCAGAGAAACACCATTTAAACTATATATATTGCATTTTTATTATTATACCCAAAATGCATACATTTACACTTGTCTATATTGAATCTCATTTGCCATTTGCCTGCCCAGTTACTCAATTTTTCCAAATCCTCTTGTAATGAAGACACATCCAGTTCAGACTTTACTACCTTACTTAATTTTGTGTCATCGGCAAACACTGATACATGGCTCCCTATGCCCTCTGGGAGGTCATTAGTAAACAAATTAAAAAGAAGAGGACCCAAGACAGATCCCTGAGGTATTCCACTTATCACGTTTATCCAATTTGAGAACTTGCCATTTACTACCACTCTTTGCATTCTATCTTTCAGCCAATTTCCAATTCACTCACAAATATTTTCCCCTAAGCCTATTTCATTCAATTTGTACAGTAACCTCTTGTGTGGAACTGTATCAAATGCCTTGGCAAAGTCTAAATAGATCACATCAACCACAGCTCCCACATCTATATTTTCACTCACTTTTTCATAAAATGCAATCAAGTTAGTTTGAAAAGACCTGTCTTTCACAACGCCATGTTGGCTCCTGCTAATGATATTCCTGAATTCTGAATTTTCCCTTAGCAACCCTTCAAACAGCTTCCCTACCACAGATGTCACGCTTACAGGTCTGTAACTTCCTGGCTGTGATTTTGATCCCTTTTTAAAATGTGCACCACATCTGCTTTACACCAATCTGTGGGCACCATACCTGAAATAAAAGAATCCCTGAAATTCAAAAATAACGGTCTGGCCAGGGCCTGGCTTAGCTCTTTAAGTACCCGTAGGTGTATACCATCCGTCCCCGGGGCTTTGTCTACCTTAACATCATTCAATTGTTTTAACACTTTTTCTTGTGTTAGAAAATCCCATGCTTGCTATGACTGTTCTGTAAAAGCAGTTTGCAGATTCTTGTTCATTGGGTCTTCCTTGGTAAAAACAGAAAAAAATAAATTATTTAAAATATCTGCTTTCTTTCTGTTCCCACTGACCATCTCACCCGTTTCATATAACAAGGACCCAACATCATCAGAGTTTAATTTTTTGCCATTAATGTATTTAAATATTTTTTTGGGTTGTTCTTGCTCTCCTTAGAAATACTTTCTTTCATTCTCCAGTCTAGATAATTTAATTGACTTTTTACAGGTTTTGTTGGCATTTTTGTATTCTGCAAATGCCTCTGCTGATCCCTCAGCTTTATAATGTTTAAATGCCACTTGTTATTTATTTCATGAATTACTTTACTGGTTAGCCACATTGGTTTTAATTTGCTTCATTTGTATTTGTTTCCAACGGGGATACATTTATATGTATATTTTTGCAATTTTATTTTGAAGGCATTCCACTTACCTTCTGTGTTTTTTCCTGAAAATATTCTACACCAGTCTATGAGACCAAGGGATGAATTAAACCTGCTAAAGTTGGGCTTTTTAAAATTCTGTGTTTTGGTGGAACCCATACCAAATTGCTTTTTTGAATTTATCTCAAACGATACCAAGTTATGGTCACTATTCCCCAACTGCTCCCTTACTTGGATATTAGAGATAAGTTCTTCAATGTCCGTTATTACCAGATCCAAACACACATTCCCTAGATGAGACAAAAAATTGTCAGTCAACAAGTTCAGAAACTTACTGCTTTTAGCAGAATTAGTTGTTTCATTTTTCCAGTCTATTTCTGAATAATTAAAATCCCCCATAATTATAGTTTTCCGTATTTGAGAAGCCTTTTCTATTTGCATTAACAGCTGTGATTCTTCAAGGTCACCAGTGTTTGGTGGTTTATAACAAATACCCACTAATATTTTCTGGGCAGCTTTACCCCCATTGACTATTTCAACCCATAGGGATTCCATATGTTCACTACTGTCATCACATATATCTTCCCGCAAATGAGGCAATAATGCTGGTTTGACATACAGACAGACCCCACCACCTCTTTTGTTTGACCTATCTTTTCTAAATAACATGTAGCCCTCCAAATTGATTGACCAATCATGTGTGTCATCCCAACATGTTTCTGTTATGCCAATCAAGTCATAGTTTTCGATTTCAGCTACCAGCTCCAATTCCCCTATTTTACCTATTTTACTTCCGGCATTTGCAAGAATACAAATTATGCCACTGCTATGTTCCATTTCTGATTTAATTTTGATGTGGTTTATAGGCTTCTCCCTATCATCTGTACAAACCCAGCCCCCAGATCCACCCACCTGGTTATTAACTACATCGCCTTCCCTTTCTATACTATCTTGCCCAGTATTTATTGGCCCCTCCCCCTTCCTAGTTTAAAATCTCCTCCAACCGTCTAGCCATCCTCTCCCCAAGCACTTGAGACCCTCTTGCACTCAGGTGCAATCCATCCCTACTATAGAGATTGTACCCCAAAGCAAAATCAGCCCAGTGCTCTAAAAACCCAAAGCCCTCCTTCTTACACCAAGACTTCAGCCATGCATTGAGTTCCGTAATCTACTGCTGTCTCTCTGGCGTAGCACATGGCACAGGTAGCATCTCTGAGAATACTTCCTTGGAGGTCCAGTTCCTAATCTTACTCCCTAAATCCCTAAAATTATCTTTTAGGACTCTCCAGCTTCTTCTTACTTTGTCATTGGTACCAATATGCACCAAGACAGCTGGATCCTATCCAGCCCCTCCCAATAATCTGTCCACCTGTCTGCAACATGCCGAAACCGGGCACCCGGAAGACAGAAAACCATTCGGTTGTTGCGATCAGAGCCACAGATTACCCTATCTGTTCTCCTAATAATAGAGTCCCCAACCACCACCACCTACCTAGGCTTCACTTTCCTCTGGATCCCCTCTGTGCTAGAGGAGCTGTTATCCCGGCTGTTAGGGAGAACAGTCTTCTCCAGCAATTCAACTTCTGGGTTTGTCTCCCCAACATCTTCACTTAAATGAGCAAATTTGTTGGGATGGAAAAACTCAGGACTGGCTGCCCTCTTCCTCTTCCCTCCCCCACTGCAACCACTTCTAACTGTCACCCAGCTATGTGCCTGGTTCCCTTCTAGCTGATCTCCTCCCTCTTTGCTAAGTGACCCAGCTAGACTCTGCTCAGTTAGCAAGAGACTCCTCTCAAGGTTGTCAGTAACTCTCAGTGTTGCACTATGACTCTATAGAGCTCCAATCTGAGCTTCCAGAAAGGCCACTTGCTCACACTTGCCACAGCGGTATGGACCCTGGAACTGCTTTTCCAAGCATGCATATATATATAGCAAGATGTGCACTGACTGAGATCTCCAAGCTTGCTCATCATGCATGGTACGAATGTGAGTTCTTAAAACTGTAAACAATTAATTTACCTTTGTTTCTCTAACTCCTGTGTTGCACTAACTGCTGTGTTTCACCAACTGTCCACTTATTCCAGAGCACTTAGTAAAGAGCACACTGTATTTGTGAGCACGTTCTGTGAGTCCTGTACCTAGATTTATACAGGCCTACACAGGTGATTGTTCACAAACCCCCTCCCTTAATTAATTACACCACACCCCCCAGAACAAACAACCTTTTAAACTTTAACCCTTTAACATTCTTACTGCAGGTTAGGATGTAAACCCAAAATCAGTATATTATAACACTTTTCCAATGCTTCTTCTTCTGTTCCCAACCTCCTCCAATGACGTAGAATTTCTCATAATTTTTAAAACTTTACATTTCGTCATAGCACCCACTGAATAACAAAACAATACATATTACAGGTTATTGCTATTTTAAGATCATTATGAGCCAAAGTTATATAGGGGTGATAGTACCCCTTTAAGTATAATAAACTGAATTTTATATTTCTGTCTTAAATTTTACAGGTGGTATAAGAGTGAATGTTGATGGATTCAAGTACATTTTGTAGCTAATTCAGAAATTAGGACTGTAAAATATACTACTACTAGATTTAAAGCCAACACTGGCGGTGCTGCAGTCATGTGCAGTACTGACTGCCTGCACCGCAGCTGATACGGAGCGGGGAGCTCCAAATTCAGACCGTATTCTTTTCTGCGCACCTTCTTGGTCCCAGGAAGGTGCGCAGAGAGGACTCCGGTCTGAATTCGGAACATCCCTCTCCACACCAGCCTCAGCACGGTCAGTCTGTACTGCACATGACTGCAGCTCACGCAGCCGTCTCTACTGCACATGATGCTTCTGACAAACATCCTTAGTGATTTATAATATAGGATTGTTAGCAATGATGCTGTTTATATATTTTTTTTCTGTCAGTAATAAAGGAAATCCGCTACATAAGATTGTGATAAAAAGTACCCTAAAAAGCACTTATGGCTTAATGAACATGTCTTAAACAAGTCAAACAATCTGTTTTACATTTTCTAAGTATACAGTCATTCTACACCAGCTAGAAATTTTGATTAGTGACACGCAAATGAGCATTCACAGTGTATCACCTTTTTAAAATTAATTGCTTTAAATGCAGGTCCCTTAAGCATATTCTGGCTGTGCAACAAAGATTCTGGATCACAGCCCGGTTTAGAATTACAGGAACTGGTAACATTCCTGAAATTAATTCAGTCTAAGAATATTGTGCTCCCTGATACATGACAATTGCAAACTAAGTCTACCAGATCAATACATAGTTTTAGGTAGAGATCAATTAAATCTTTCAGCCAGTATTTTGCAATAAAGGTTAAATCTACTTTGAGTGGAGAGACTGTCCTGCAATTTAACCAAAAATGTAAAATCTATTGGTTCTATAGATTACTAGCAATATTGACAACGCTTTGTCCGTGAAGTTAATAAAACAATAACTGGCTCCAAAAGGTGTGCAATGCATTGCAAAGCAATCCATCAGTGAGCAAGAGTGTGTTTGAGTGTGTGTGTGTGTTGTCTAAACCTTCGACTAGGGTGTTTTGCATATTATGTTTGGTGTTTTATGTATTGCATATAATGTTTTGCGTATTGGGCATTTTGTTTGTCATATTCCACATTGCATTTGGAGTACTGAGTTTTGCATATGGCATTTTATGTTTGACGTACAGTGATAATGTACCATGTCTGGCATGTGTATGTATCTTGTGTGTATTCACTGTAGCCCCTGCATCTCCTTGCAGAGATTTTGACACCCCATGCTTACACCAATGGGGCAGGCAGTACAGAGGAGATGGGCATAACTCCTCCTTACTGCCGCTCCTGTGTATGATTGCCCTTAGACATAAATTAAGTCACATGATGCTCCTGCTTTTTATATATATATATATATATATATATATATATATATATATATATATATATATATATATATATATGTGTGTGTGTGTGTGTGTGTGTTTGTGTGTGTGTGTGTGCAAAAGTCTTAGGCAGGTGTGAATGAAAAAATGCTGTAAAATAAGAATGCTTTCAAAAATAGACATGTTAATAGTTTATATGTACCAATTAACAAAATGATAGTGAGTGAACAGAAGAAAAATCAATATTTGGTGTGACCAACCTTTGCCTGCAAAAAAGCATCAATTCTTCTAGGTACATTTGCACACATACTATGTATATGTGTGTATGTATATATATATATATATATATATATATATATATATATATATATATATATAGATACCTAATACATTTAACAACATTTTGGATTCTGATTTTTGTCAATGAAGTAATCTTCCACATTTGGTATTCAGAATCTGACACTTTTACATTCAGAATATATTTTTACCCCAATAACCCAAGCACCAAACATGCTGCTAAATCCTGTTTTAGTGTTTTTGTAGTTAGATGCATAAGTGTTTCTCTTTGAAAGGCTTAGAGGCCATGAGTACAAACAATGCAGTGTCAAACAGCCATGACAAGGTCCAACTCGCAACTCATGATTAAGTGTGGGATATAAAGAGGAACACGTAAAAAAATCACTGTCCTTTATGTTAGAGTCTCTTAAGGCCTTCAGCTTTGGCCCTAATTTTATATCATCGGTTCAAACACTCTATACTAACCCAAGTGCGAAAATCAAAACCAGTGACTACCTGTCGAACTCTTTCACCATAACGAACAGCACATGACGGGGTGCCCTCTAACCTCTTTACTGTTTGTCCTAACCATGGAATTACTAGAGCAGCACATCTGGGCAAACTCTGATATCGCGGGCGTTGACATACATAGGACTAACTATAAAATTTCCACTTTTGCGGAGGATATCTTATTAACTGCAACGAACCCTGAGACATCTATTCCAGCTTTCCTCATGGAGCTGAATCAATTCTCCCACGTCTCTAACTTTATAATCACTGTTTAGAAATCAGAAGCTCTCCCCTTTTTTCTGGACAGAGATACCCTATCTTCTTTGATTGCACACTTCCCTGTACATTGGTCTACCACCACAATCACGTACCTGGGTGTTAAAATTCCAACTACTTTTCGCTCCTTATTCGTGTCCAATTTCACCCCCCCTTGCAGAATGTACAGAACCAATATGAGTGTAAAGCGCTGCGGAATCTGTATGCGCTATATAAATAAAGGATTATTATTATTATTATTATTATTAAGGATCTTGCCAATTGGAGAGACCTGTTCATTTTGTGGCTAAGGTGCATCCACTCCCTCAAAATAATGGTTCTGCCATGCTTCCTATACTCTTCCAAACACTTCCCATAAAGATCCCTGACTCATTTTTTAAGGCTGATAACTCTGTCTTCTCCTCCTTTCTTTGGAACAGATGCAAACCAGACTGAACAAGGCTATATTATGGCGAAAAAAATTATTAGGAGGCTTGTGTATGCCCGACCTTAAATGTTACTATCATGCTGCAATCTTGACATCTATTCCAGACTGGAAACACAGCTATGACAATAAACAGTGGGTAGCCCTGGAAAGATCCTTTGTTCCTTCCAGAGATCCTCTTGCAGATGTCCTGATCCCTAAAGTTGACAGGCCTTCTTGTTACGGTTAGCAAACAAGACAATGAGTCAGACAGTAAAGTTAAAATCACCTTTATTTTGAAAGATAATAGAAATTATATCAACGGTAAAATAGAGCAGAGGGTGACTAGAAAGGCTAGAGACTCTATCAGGAATAGGAGCCGCCACAATGTCAAACCACAACTGCTAGAGACTAGACCGGAGCCAAATGGTAGTCTCAATGGTAATTAGTAGAGCCCAGGATAGAACTTGAAGTCTCCTGCAGGGAGCTACCAAGGAGAACACTGGCTCAGGCCTGCAGTCAGTAGGGAAGAGCTTGTCTCCAATAAAGATAGCAACAATGGAGACTACTGACTCACGCCTGCAGTCAGTTGGGAAGAGCTCGTCTCCAATAAGGGTCGCAACAATGGAGACTATTGGCTCACGTCTGCAGTCAGTTAGGCTGGAGTCTGCACCAAGATGGATGTCTGTTGGAAAAGGGCAACACAGCAGAGTGAACAGAAAGAGCCACAGAACCAGTTAGGATAGTCAGGCAAGCCAGGGTTATACATGGAGTGGGTAGTCAGCCAGAGCCACAGGTCTGCACCAGATAGGATGTCCAATAAGAGTAGGCATCAATGGGAGGATATTAGGATATAGCCCCAGGTCAGCACCAGATTGGATAATCAGACAAGCCAGGGTCATACACGTAGCAAGTAGTCAGCCAGAGCCAAAGGCCTGCACCAGATAGGATGTCTAAGACAAATGGAGCGCAAAGAGAGAATGGTCAAACAGAGCCACAGGTCAGCACCAGAATGGATAGTCAGACAAGCCAAGTCATATACAGGATACAGGAACAACTGGGACTAGAACTGCACTGAGCAACAATGTAAGGGTAATGAAACACAGACCCAGAGAGGTTTATAAAGGAGTAGGAGAAGGCAGGACCAATTAGGTCCCCCAAGCTGAGCCTATAATAGGAGTACAGGCAAGTGCCTGTAACAAGGAACATACGCGAGGAGGCCGCAGGCAAAGAGGGATGCAGCCAGTGACGCTGGAGCGTCAGTCCAAAACCCCGTTCCTCATTCTAAATTACTTACCCCAGCACCTACCAGATTCTCCCTCCCTGCCTCGCAATTCCCACAATGGTCTTCCCACAGAGATTTCTCTTACAAAGACCTTATGGATGCAACAGGCCCAGGGAATTTTCCTGACATGCAGATAAGATTCTCTCTTTCTCCTGGTGAGATTTGGAATACTTACGTATTAAGTATCTTTTGTCTCTCCCTCTGTCACGGTTTTTTGATGAACACTCAGACAGAACGGTAAGGTTAAAATGACTATATTAGAATAAAGAGCATACACGAATATAGGTCCCACGGCCTACAATACAGATCATACAATATAAACAAAGTAGGATACAGCCAGAGGCACCAGTATAGGTTGACTGGATGGACTGGGCACAGACTGGCAGTGAAGGTACTGGCAGAACCAATGAGGCTGGAGGTGTACCGCTCAGGAGCTGACAACAGGAGAGTATACACAGGAGGTCAAGTATAGGAGGACTGGCACAACCCAGACACCTGGGTACCGAACCAATAGTAGCGAGGCAACACTGACCCTGGTACTAGGTTGCAGGAGCGAGGCAACACTGACCTAGGGTCTAGAACGCAGGAAAACAAGGCAACACTGACCCAGGCACTAGACAGTAGGTAACGAGGCAACCGTGTAATGGCAGCACTAACCCTAGGGAAGGGTTACCGGACCCAGGCACTAGACAGTAGGTAACGAGGCAACCGTGTAATGGCAGCACTAACCCTAGGGAAGGGTTACCGGAGACCAAGGCAACTGCAAACAGACAAACCCTAGAATGCTAGGGGTGGATTGAGGCAACGGTAAGTAGATGGAACACAACCAGTGTCCCCTCAGCCTATGAGATGTATATGCAATGTTGGCTCTAGAGCTCAAAGCTTCTGCAGTGGAACAGTACTCGTCCTTACCTGGACCATCCAGCTACTCACAGGGTTAATGGTCAACACCCAGAGAATAACTGCAACTCCCATAGGAAGTGAGCCCAACGTTACAAGGGAGGTGGACACAGAGAGTGATCAGAGTAACACAGTCAGTGATGGTTCACTGCACCGGTACTTCGACTGTGCACACCGCCAGCGGCGGTTAATAGAGCAGCATAAGCACGGGGCTTAGCCTTTGGTCGACAAGAAATAGCACCATGCAGCGCACACCGACAATGGCAACACGGCCCAGTAATCTCGTTGACCTCACGGGGTCACCAAGTAGCTCAGCCAGACATGGTCAGTACCGGAGCTGGTACCACAGACGGGTGTAGTCAAAAATGGAACGGTTCGCAGCCTATTGCAGTCAGCAACGGAGTGGGTTCTTCAGCCAGATCCGGTCAGCAACGGAGTGGTACTTCAGCCAGATACAGTCAGCAACGGAGCGGGTTCTTCAGCCAGATACAGTCAGCAACGGAGCGGGTTCTTCAGCCAAATCCAGTCAGCAATGGAGCGGGTTCTTCTGCCAGATACAGTCAGCAACGGAGCGGGTTCTCAGCCAGATACGGTCAGCAACGGAGAGGGTTCTCAGCCAGATACAGTCAGCAACAGAGCGAGTTCTTCAGCCAGATACAGTCAGCAACGGAACGGGTTCTCAGTCAGATACGATCAGCAACGGAACGGGTTCTCAGCCAGATATGGTCAGAAATGGAACAGCAGCAAACAGGAGCTCAGGAACATAGTCAGGCAGGCCAGGTCATACACAATAAGCAATAGCATGGATAACAATCAGGAATACGTACACCACGAAAGGGCGCCTTAGGAACGACATACCAGGGTATATAAAGGCAAGCCCTGGGTGGAACAAAATGACCAGCCAATCAGAGTACAGCAATGCAGAACAATGTCGCCATCAGAGCAGGAAACACTGGCACCGTGATACCCTCAGATCGTCTCTTGCACCACAAGTCGGGTATCGGAATTTGAACATCTCCTTGCACCCTCCCTGACCCACAAGTCTAGATAACTTAGTAAAATATACTGTTGAAATTGACTAAGACAGACAAACCCTCTTACGCAGTAGCATGGGAAAAAGAACTGAACTTAACTATCTTGAAGGATGACTGGAAGCATATTTGGGTAGTGACTTTCCACTCCTCCATCTCCCCCCACTTCGTAGAAATTAATTTTAATTTTCTATCCAGGTGGTACTATATGCCCTCTAAGCTCCATGCCATTAAAAAGTCACTCTTGCCTTTATGTTGGAGGTGCAAACTCCATAAGGGCACCCCATCCCATATCTGGTGGAGCTGCCCTGCTCTTTCTCCATTCGGGTCCCTCTGCATCGCATATATTGAGGCTATCCTATGGATTTCACTTACACATGACCCCTGGCAGATCCTTCTGTACCACAACCTACCATCTGTTCCGCTTCCAAAAAGAACACTCCACCTGGCCATGCTTAATGCTGTGAAAGCTTTGATTCCTCTGTTGTAGAAGAGCATGTCCCCACCCATCATGGCAATGTGGGTCTCAAAGGTAGAAGCCCAACTTCTTTTCACTAAGATAACTTGGCAACATTGAGGGCTTGATACCACAATTCTTGACCAATGGATTGTTGTGTGGTATGAACACAGGCCCTCCTTAGCGGGATGTTAATAATTAACCTGCTTTGTTCTGGATGTGTCACCCCACCAACACGGGGTCCCTCCCCTCTCCCCCTCCCTTCCTCTCATTCTTGCCTCCCTACCTGCCTCTTCCTTTCAGTTTATCTTTCTCTTCTGTTTCTCCATCTTTTTCTCTCCCTCTGTTTCTGATATAAATAGGGGTTGTCAACCCCCCAGTCCTCTCATCATTAGGTCCTTAACTACATATTTTATTGTTCCTCATATGTTTTATTACCTTGGCTACATAATGCTAACACTTATAGGCACCTTCCTAGTCTTCCTCAATGTGCTATTCATATTCGAATAATAAGTGACGTAGTCTTCTCTCTGTAGTTATTTGACTTATGACTAATACTGTATTTTATTGTCTGACTGACTTTATCATTTGCTGTATTTTCTTAACAACCCAATAACAATATTTAAAAAAAAAAAACAACCACTGTCTGAACAGTGTATGTGATCAAGGCTCAATGAATAAATATTTACACTTTTATGAAATCCACTTTTGGATCATCTCGAGTGCAACCATTTTAGATGTACACAGGATTTTAGGTCATTCAGCATCCATTATTTACTGCAAAGATTATTATTGCTTTACAGTTCTGCATGAATGTGGGTTTATTTGTAGTACAGCAGGTTTAAGATAATCAGTCAATGTTATGATGATAGTACAGGTCACTGCATCACTCAGTTATATGGATATTCAGGAATTAACCCTGTGAGTTCCAGAGGAGTATGCAAGTCATAATCAAAGGGTTAAGACAGATGGATACCACTTATAAATATAAACATTACATGCAACTACAACCAGAAAGACCTACATGCCTGGTTCATAAATTCATTCGTATTCATTTATAAAATATATACAATTTCAAGATATACATCAGGGAACTATGAGGCTGAGGTACTAAGAGGAAGTGGAGCAAACAAACTGAGACATATAGAATAAATACAAATTTCCCATGTTTACATTGATAAGGCCAGAGGTGTAGGCAACGCATTACGGACCCCTCTGGCACTAGGCTTTATACACCTTTGAGTGCTAAAGAGTTTTCTAACTCAAGCGTAGGAGTCGCCTCTCGCATTTTTTTAAGCTGAAGTTTTTATTGAAGAAGTTTTACAAGGGGGTACAAAGAGGGGGTAGGGGAAAACATGATGTGAGGGACCAAGAGAAACCCATTAGCAGAAAACAAGACAAAATGTAACAAAGCATGAGACCTGAAATGAGTCTATACTCCTCTCTTTGAACAAAGCATATAGCAGACCTCTAACAGCTGAGCACATGGTAGTAAAGAGTGCCATTGTGGAAGAGGGGGAAAGAAGAGAAGGAGGTGAAGAGTGAGAGGGGGAGTCCCCAAGTGCCAGACAACTTTATTCATATTAAATGGACATTCAAGTGTCATGGATCCCTGCCTCATCACTCGGAGTCTAACTGAGCTGCCATCATGTGACTGCACAATTAGACTATATGGAAAATGCTTTTTCATTGATTTAAAGGGATAGTAATATTTCATAATAAAATAGCTCTAATCATCATAGTATTTGGGCCTTGGAGAGTGTTATTTCAATTCTGTCAGAGTTGTAGTTCAGGAGTAATTCAATGACAAAGTATCCCCCTCCTGCCCCATTTTCTGATGTAACACTGCTCACCTCAGAGCAGCAGGGTGTGTCCAGGTAGATTGCAGAGGGGGACAATCTTCAATTAAGATAAGGGAAAAAGCTGAAAAACCTGTCAAGGGGGGCAGGGTTTTCCTTGTCCTCACAGTAAGAAGATTGTCCCTTGCTGTTATCTGTCTGGTCTATGGACTGTATTCCACAACTGAGGGGATGTGGTTTACACTAGGTAAAAGGGGTGGGAGGGGGATACTTTATCATTCAATTATTCTTGAACTACAACTCTGACAGTATTGAAAAAACACTCTCCATGGCCAAAATACTATGACGATTAATTGGAACTGCTGTTTTTGTGAAACGTTACTATCCCTTTAACCCTCTGAAGGCCAGAGGTTTAGGCAATGCATTTACAAACCCATCTAGCTCTAGGATTTTTACACCTTTGAGTGCTACAGAGCGTTCAAACTCATTGCAAAGATATGCGTGGGAGTTGTCTTTAGCATATATATATTTTTTAACTGAAATATTTATTGAAAAGATTTTACAAGGGGATTCAAAGAGGGTATAGGGTGAAGCATGATGTGAGAGGCATGGTAGTAAACACACACACACACACTGTGTGATATCACAGCTTGTTCTACTCTTTATTGGTGGCCACAAGACTATACATACTCTTTCTTTGTTTATAGTATGTCTATGGGATTCACTTTATCCATTCAAATTGCTGGGGAAAGCAATTCACATAGACATCATTGTGCATAATGCACAATCACATTTAACCATTTAGAGTGCCAGAGGGTTGGCCAAATCATTAGCGCTCAAAGGATTAACAATGGATATTTTATTATTTAATACAATAGAGAGAGAGGTCTTTAAACTTCCACAACAAACAGTTACTAAACATTAACATAATAGGAGCGAGAGGGAGGGAGTATGAGGGAGAGCACAAAGGAAAGGGAAATTTATCTGGCTGACAGTCAGAACTAGTTAATACATTTTAACTCTCAATTACCACAAATTAGTAAAGGTAATAAACTCAAAAACATGTTTACTTTCCATAAAAAATGGCTAACACAACACCTAGGTGCTTTTGAAATCTCTTTATTAACCACCTATGTTATTATAAGGCAATATGTCCACCTTAATTAAACATTTTATGATTTTCTGGAATTAGGGAACATTTTACTATGAAAATACTATGTTTGAAGGTGCTTCAAATTGCAGTTACTTACTTTTGACTGTTTGCTACAATTATCTCCCCATGCAGGGAGCTATAGAAGAACACTAACACCTGAAATGTAATACTAGGATTAACCTGATGGTCATTGAGGTATGAAACTCATCATAGTAATCACTTATGGATGTGAGTTTGGGGGTGCCAGGTACAGGTCTTTAAAACTGACAGAACATTTACACCAGGGCTCAAGATTTCAAGTCCTAAGATACTAGCCAGGCCTGAAAAGTTACTCGACACCAGTTTCCAGGCCTAGCTCCACCCATACCCCTGCCTTTAACCCCAGCCATATCCCTCTCAGCTTGATCTTTGCTCTTGTGGTTAGAGTTACTACCACCATATTAATAAAATATGAAAATGAATGTTTTAACCCCTTGAATGTCAGAGAGGCATCCAAAGCTATACACTGGGCCCCTCCTGGCATCCAAGCGGTTAAATGTATTATAAATGTACCACAGAACTTAAAATTGAAATGGGGCTACAAGATGATTCCAGAGATTATAATTGAAGTGGAGCTACAAGATGATAAGCACAGACTTCACAACTGAAAAGGGGCTATACATTATATCACAGAGCTTACAGTTGGAATGAGGATACACTAGTAAGTCCACAGATAATACATCTCAGTTAAGGTGAATTAATTGGGATGGAGTTGAGGGAGTAAAGGAAGGGAATGAAAGTAAGAATGCAAGTAAGAATGTAAGAGTAGGAAAGGAAAGAAGGAGGGTAAGCAGTATGAGAAAAATAAGCTTAAAATGAGATAGAAGGAATAAGGTGAGATTAGAGAGCTGAGCGTAAGAGTAACATGAGAAAAGTTAAAGTTGGAAGGTGAAACATTCAAGATGATAAGTAAGAGAGTAATCATGAGTCACCACACACATGCAGGTGCTGGAGTCTAGCACAAGATGCCCGCACTAAGTGACGCCCAATGGCCACCATACCAAAAAAACCAATAAAAATTGAACATGGTGAAATAAAATAAAATTGAGCAGTCCATGGATATGAAGCATGTGTATACATGTCCAGATAGATAAGAAACGGGTCTGAGCGAACCTTTGGATCAACTGTGATACTACAGTGAGTGAGCTGTGACTCTCAATGCTTCCTAATTATCCACTGGTTCATATAAAGCTACAGGAAACCAAGCAATAGAGGCAAAATAACAATAAATAAATCATGGCAGTAAAGACATCAGAAATAAGAGATGGAAAAAATCAATGGCAGTGGCCACACATTTGCATACACTGGTCTGAGTAGTGAGCCACCAGCACATCACAACGCTGATGCTGGTCCTGCCAAGGTGACACAGATAATTAAGCAAGGTAGTGTATGACAGACAGACCATTTGAATACAGGAGAACTTTTGGTGTATTCACACATTTAACCCTCCTAGTGCTCGCCAGTGTTCCCAGGAGAACTTTTGGTGTATTCACACATTTAACCCTCCTAGTGCTCGCCAGTGTTACCAGACAGCAGAGGACACCCTGGATCCCATCCATAGAAGTTCCCCTTCTCACAACACTCCACAAAGCATACTCTGCTCACAGTGAGGCAATACAAAGTCTGCCTCCCAGGCGTTATTTGCATTCTTCCAAATGCTGTCCAGAGATTTATACGGCAACTTAGCAGAGTCAACAGTGACAATACTCCACTGACTCTACTAAGTTGCTCTGTGAGTCTCTGGACAGCATTTGGCAGCACGCAAATCATCCCTGAGCTGTAGACTTTGTATTGCCTCACTGTGAGCAGAGTATGCTCTGTCGATCGTTGTCACAAGCGGTTGGTGGAACAGTGGCAGATGCGTAGGCCTCGGACAGAAGAAGCACCAGTGAAGGAATCGGGAGTTAAACGCTGAACGGATCCCCAGACTGTTAGAAGTTATTCCTGTACAATGTATGTCTGATCCATGTCTGTGCCTTGTTTGTAGCCACACAACACTTTATGATGTATTTGTTTCCATTTCCCTTCCTTATGATCCCTATTGCTGTGTTCTCCCTCATTTTTTGTACATCCGCAGAGACGTGTGTCCCCACAGCGCTGGCTCAGGTGTGTGTGCTGTGTAGATTACAATACTATTCATACAAGTCTGGGATGCGACCTTTCAGTTTGGCGACATGAGAATATTGTGCTGTTATGCAAGATTCTCATGTTGTCAAATTGTAGAGAGTGGGGGGAGGACACTAGCAAGGATTGCAGGGAAAAAAGCCATTTTCATGCAGGGACTCAATTTCTCCTCACTAAATGCGAGGAGGCGAGTGGAAATTTTGAGCCCTGTAAAATTTACATTATAACTAGACCTTAGAAAATAAAGATCTGTTTTATCACCAGCAGTCAATTAAAATCGCAAGAAACTCAACAGAAAATTTCTAAGTAGGCTCTTAGAAATTCCCTATTGGTCTTTGACTTTTACCTGGCTTTCACCCTCTTTCTGCTAATTAGTGTTTTTGGTAAACTATTAAGTCTTTTCTGTTTAGCCCCTTTAATGCTATAAATGTCTCAAATCCATTATTTTGCAAAGAGCTTAATAATAAATTAGCATGTTTGATTAATGATAGGATGAGTTGCTGATACTCAGCATGGGCTCATAGAAACGTTTAGTGAGTTAGAGTGATTGGGAAGTATGCAATCTACAGGAGATACAAACATTTCCAGAGCAAATGGGGGTGCTGATATATGTCAGCGGGTGTATACATTTGATGATTATTCACATCTGATGAAATGCCAATTCAGTACATTTTTGCTCCTGAGGAAATAGCCTTTGTGCACTGAAATGCATGGAGCTGGCAGTTTTATTATTTATGTAATAAGTTTTAATTATCCATATCAGTCAAATTTTCTTTAATTCTACTGGTAAACGAATATCCTGAAAGAAGTTATCTTTTTGCAGGGTGAGTTTGAGTCCCTGGATTTGTTCTTACCAGCTTGGAGGTGACATCTGGTATTTCTTCAAAAGTGACTATTAAAATGGTGGAGGTATTGTTACTAATTACACTATGAGCACCTCTCTGTTACCTCTGTTCATTTACTAAATGCCAGAGCAAACCAGCTGCGTCATGGGAGGGGGGACATACATTTTGTTAAATTAAAATTGTAATTGCTTGAATGCTTGAGATGTATTTTCCAAACATTCCATGCAGTTGTTGGATGCTAGAGTTTGAAGAGTGGGGTGCGGTGCTGGGGTGTTTAGACACTCTCTGATGGTCCCTTGCTGCATCCAAAGCAGAGTAAGCTGCTGGCCATGAAGCAAGATGTCCAACCCCAGTTGAGCTAGAGGCCGGGACCAGCATGAGACCTTGTGAACTACACAGGAGAAGTCTGGATGGGACACACAAGGAAGTGAGGCTGAACTTCTAAAGTTAGGATGTACAGTTCTAATGCCCACTCTAAATGCTAGAAAGGATAGTGGGATTGTATCAGAAGTTGTTGGATTCAGAGTGACGTGGTCTCTCACAGAATAACTGCCTTAGGGCTTCACGGTGAAGGCTCACCCTAGATGTGGAGGCTCCACTATTAGTAGCCTTGTTTGACTATGTGCTCAGGGGGTGGGGTCAGATGTCTGCTCTGGTGAACATGAACACGCAGGAGGACAAGAGGAACTTGAGGTAGTTCTGTCTGTCAGATGTTAGCCCGTATGTGCACTTTCAATGGTGAAAGCAGAGTTTGGCAGAGTGCACAGTTTGGCAGATGTACGTACCAGGGTATATGCTCTCCCAGTGGTGAAGACATGGCTTGGCAGAGTGCACACTGTGTCGGATGTATGCCCCAGAGTATGTGCTCTCTCATTGTTGAAGACAGGGCTTGGCAGACTGTATGGATTATTGGATATACCCCTTGGCATACATGCTCTCTCAGTGGTGAAGGCATATGGAACCACAAACATTAAATGTATCATAAGTTCTCATTGAAGTATCCACATCAAATAGGTCTCTGTTGAGAATGCTAATTGCTTTAGAAAATAAAGTTGAGGAATAGGTTTGAAATAGTTTAACATTTTCTGCCACTTAATTAAATCCACCGAATGCCGTCTGCAACTTACGTCAACAGAAAAGTTATTCTGAATTCTGTCGTATCTGACTACATTTTTCTCAGTTTATTAGGAAAATTTTAATGTGTTCTTATTTGAAACTATGTTTTGGTCAAAAGAATAATGGTATGAGCTGTGTTCAAATTTGTTTTATTGCAGTTGTCAGTAGAGATACAAGATACTGAGGTTGCTATGGGGATTCAAAGCTGTTTAAAGAAGTATGTCACCTAAGGCCAAGTATGAATCTTATTAATCTATGTATACTGACTGCAAAATGAAATTAGAGATACACTGCACCAGATCTCTTTTATTAACCCTTCAGGAGCCAGAGTGGTGCACAATGGATTGACATTCAAAGGGTTAAAGTAAATTTAATTTGGTACATTTCCTTCTTGACTCTACATATTCTGCAAGTACATAACATGTAAAGTCAGATTATCTATACTTTTTTTTACTTTTATGTCATTGGCAATGAGTTTGTATATTTCTGTTTCCAGAGAGCTTTCTGTCAGGAACTGTGAATTTTACTGGTAAAGTGTAACACTAGTCATTCCGTAGAAAAGACTGTCCCAGTCTATTATACAGTATACAGAGCACTCAGTCCTGCAGCTTCACAGTCCCTGACAGTAATCTCCCTGAAAACAGAGATCCAAGGAGCTCACTATCATGGGCATAAAAAATAAGTGAAGATGAAAAAATGAGAAGAAACTTGACTGCCCTTTATGTACATTCAGAATATTTAAAGTAGAAAAGGAGGTTTATTGTCAATTTAACCCTTTGACTGGCACTCAGAAGGTTAATATATTTGATGCTAATTATTCACAATGAGTTGGATAATTCTTTAGTACTCAAGGTGTTAAAAGAGAGAGAGAACATCCGATTTAAGTAGCTTTGATGTCAAAAGCAAATTTAGAAAGACCATTTCTATCCAGAGATACCGAGGCTGATAAACTAAAGGAGTTCTGGAGCAAAACAACAGCACCATAGGTGAAAGATAAATCATCCCATAGATTTAAATATGGATTTTAACCCTTTGAATACTAGAGAGAACTCCAATGTATTGCTTCATGATATCAGATCAATGTATATCTTTATTTTACCCTTCTGAAGCCAGCTGTCTTCTCCAGAATTGCTCTAGGCTGACAGAATTGATTACCTGCTCACTATACCTTCATATCGCAACTATATGAATCTTTTTAATCCCACAGTAAAAAATGGACCTAGTAAAAAGGGAAGGGTGAAAAGTCCAACATTTTTCCTGTAGGAAATTTTGCAAAAAAATAAGAAAAAAATAACAGAAAATACGTAACTTTGCCATTTTTTGCTTGTTTTCTATAACTGCAAGATCTCCCACCACAATATTACTTCTTCAGAGGCCTGAAGTTGAGTCCTACAGCAACATGTGCCTTGAAAAAATTGTTAGCAGGCTGAGTGCCTTTGCCCACAACACTAACTTCTTGCTTATGTAACATTGGCACACCTATCCTTGAAAAATAACTGCAGCTTGGGATATTCCCGCAGGGTGCAATACGATATCAGTTCTTTATAGGCTTTATTTAAAAAAAAAAAAAAAAGAAAAAGGCAGCATTCCAACCGACTACATTTTGGCAAGTTTACTATTCCACAGGCCTACTTTTACATTATTTTTGTGCAGGTTTTAACTTAGGAACTTAGTAAATGTGGGATGGCAATATATAGTGGAAAAGCTATGCAAATTTATTGTTTTAACGACATCCCTTGCGAAGGTGGTAGGGGGTGGTATGTATGGAAAGTCTATGACTCTTAGCATCACCAAAAAATTAACTTCGTCACAGAGGCTGAGATTAGTCCTGTTTTAGATGTTTAGTCCCCTTGCTTCAACTTTTTTTTATGTAAAGTTGAGGAGAATCCCATCTTCCAACGGAGGGTGAGCTGAGATATAGGATCTTATAAGAACCTGCCTCCTTTACACTTACACTAAAGCAGAACCTATCACATTGATATAAGTGCCCCCCAATTAATTGTTAGTATAGAGGTATTCATTGAAACACCGTTATAATGTTTACTAAGTGTCAGCATTTTTTGGAAACATAGGTTCGTATGAGACTCACCTCAGGATGACAGAGCAGACGTCTTGCCGAAGAGGGATCTGTGCATCTGCACTGTCCATCCCTGTATCTTGATAGGCTATTTGCCAAAGAGGGGGCGCTGCACTGTACTGCACGGTACAGGTAGGGATGGTCAGCGTAGGCACACAGATCCCTCTCTGGCAAGATGTCTGCGCTGCCATCTTCAGGTGAGCCTGATAAGCTGTTTTACTGCATTCCTATTCTTCAGTTATCAGTGAGAGAACTACAATTAAAGAATATATTGGGGACATCCCAGGTAGTAATGAGAACACCATCCCCTATATGTATTGTCATGTGAGTACAGGTATCCAACCAGATGGCTACATTGTTTATGGGATTCTGTCCTGTTTTCTCTAGGTGTGTTTATTTCTGCAGTACCCAGTATCATGGGATACATGGAGGTCTCGCTGCAATATCATGCAGTATTGTTTTGTTAAAGGGATAGTAATGTTTCATAATAAAAGCAGCTCTAATTAATCATCATAGTATTTGGACTTTGGAGAGTGTTCTTTCAATTCTGTCAGAGTTGTAGTTCAAGAGTAATTCAATGACAAAATATCCCCCTCCTGCCCCTTTTACTGATATAACACTGATCAGCCAGATCAGAAGGAAGGTGCCCAGGTAGACTGCAGAGAGGAATAATCTTTAATTAAGATAAGGGAAAAACCTGAAAAACTTGTCAAGGGGGGCAGGGCTTTCATTGTTCTGATAGGAACAAGATTGTCCCCTTCTGTTATCTGTCTGGTCATACAACCAGATTCCACATCTGAGAAGAGATGGCTTACACTAGGTAAAAGGGATTGGAGGGGAAACTTTGCTTGTGAATCTCTCTCAAACCATAAAGGTTTGAGAGATAAGACTTATATCGTTCTTCATGTTTTTTAATGCATACAAAGTAAAATAAAGATAAAACGAAGTATTACTATCCCTTTAATATGGCAGGAGGCATATCCTATTGTATTGTGTGCTGCATGTCACAACCTAGTGGCATTTATATACCTGCAGGATACTTGTTATTTTGTGCAGTCAGTGTTCTGAGGTCTCCCAGTTTGGTGTACATATTTTGGCAGGGGGAGCGGAGGGCTGTGTGGGGATTTTATGTTGGATGTAACATAGTTGACATCATTATTTCAGGATCTCTACCATCAGGATAGTATCTTGAGCGCTGATCTACATTTATATGTATAGCATTTGCGGATTCCATTGACATTTAGCCCTCTGAGTGCCTCATAAGTGTCCAATGCGACATTTGAGTTGAACAGCTATGTGGCACTGAAAGGGTGAAGTGTGAACATAGAATTAAGGCTGTGAATGTGAGTTATTTTTCAGACGGCCAGCCAGGAGATAGGTTTCCTTGGGGAGGGGGTTTTATGTTGACAGAGTTATGTAACTCTTTGAGTGCCAGAGGGGTACACAACATTGCAACGCGTTGCTTACGCTTCTGGCACTCAAGGGGTTAAAAATGGAGTGCACTTGAGGAGACTGGAATGCAACTGCATAGGATCCAGCTTTAACTCTACAATGAGACTTAACCCCTTGAGTGATAGAAAGTAGTGCAAATGAAGTTGTGAATTACAGATGCAAGGGTCACTGGTGCCAGGTCCCCCATTTCCTCCCTAAAGCAAAGGCAAATTCTATGGACTTGCAGATCGGCCTCTCCATGGCATGTCAAATACAGTCACTGAGCAGCAGCACTTTGATGAGAGTTTTGCTTTCACACCTCATTAACCCTTTGAGTACCAGAGGGGTATGCAACACATTGTAAAACAATGTGTTTCGTGCCTCTCTGGCACTCAAAGGGCTAAAAAGTGATCCGCAGTGGGCGAAGCAACACAGTAGGGAAGTACTATAGCGCATGTCCCTCTCACACAGTCTCCATCCTTCCATGCAAACCCATTACTGTCCCACCAGCAATTCCACCTTCTCCATCATCCACAGCAGCTACACCTCTTGCACCCGCCTAATTCACTGCTGGTTGTGGGCAAGCACTGCTCAATAGCCTATTTGGTGGCTTTATGCATGTGGAAACATTTTCACATCAGCGTGTGTGTAGTTCGTTGGAGTATGTATTTGAGGAGGATGCATAGTTATTTGCAGTACATAGCTGAGGACGTGGTGAAAGGCCAATGTGTTAAGGATTTTTTTTTGCCAGGGGATGTGTTTGTTGTTGGAGCACAGATAGTCTGCCATGTTTGTTTGTTTTTTTTGTTTTGTTTTAGCTGGATGTTGGGGGTGGGCCAACTCCATGCAGAGATTGTATCTCCTGGTAAGGCAATAAGGAGAAGACATGAATATCTCCTCCTTACTGCTGTCCCTGGGTGTGTTTGCCCACCCAGGGGCATGTGTGGCTGGAGACGGAGGCTCTGGCAGCATGCCGGCCTTCTCCTTTTAACACAGACAACCTTTACTTTATAGTGAGCAGTTTTTCCCACTATGTGCTCTCTAGATTCTGTTCTCTTTATTTGTTTATACCTTCTACCCTAAGAGATAGGCACTAAAATCATTGCTTCAAGTTGCTGGATGATTGCACCAGGAAAGAATGTTAGTTATTATGCCAGTCACATTATGATATGTGCAAGCCTATTTCTTATGTATTATAATAAGGTGTATTTTTCATCATTTTTTGTCAGGAGTGCCAATATTCATCTTTCTCTACTAAGTTATGTATTGTACCTTTGTTTGTATTCACAGTAATTGGAAATAGATTTTGATTCTTATATAAGTATAAAACAAACTAATCAATAAAAGATTTTTATACTTCACTGATGACATGAATAAAGGTTTTCTTTTAAAGATGATTATTTGATATTTTCTTTGTGGAAATTCTAACAATCACTATATAATTCTTTATCATTAATAATCAATTGTTGGGAATAATATTTGTTGTCATAGTTACCATGATGATATTCCTGCAATTACATCAGCTACACAGTACAACATTTGAATATTTGTTGCTATGGCTACATTCATAAGGATTCTGCACTGATGCTGGCTTGCATGACCCGGATGTGCTGTTATGACATCCTCACTTGGATTTTTGTGTTTTTACTATTGAAACTGTGTTGTTGTTTAGATTTTATTGGACTTGGCACAACATTACAATTTTTGTATGCCTGGTACTATAGTCTTCATAGAAAAAAACAAACTATAAAAGCACAGCAACTGTCTTCCAGCAAAACAATAAAATACAAAAGCACAATATATGAAACAAAGGTTATGTGCAAGGCATGTACCTAAAAATACTATTTATGTGTCTTTGCTTAGCATATTTTGTTGCACAACTTCTATGGGAGAACCTGGTCCTCTCAGTCCTGTGCTAAGCTTACCTGCTCTCCCTGATAAAACACCAGTATGTTGCAGATCTGTTCCAGTGAGAAAGCAAATATTATTACTAGGTAGCATGTCAGTGCTTTGAGAATAAATTTAAAGCGGAACTAACACAGCTAAGAAACTTTGTTTGTAATAATTCCCTATCTGGCGACTAGTTGCTTAGTAGCGCTAGTCGCCAGAATTATTACCTCTTTATGGAGAAATATGCAGTCATCCTCGGCTGACAGGCAGGACGAATCGCGGACATCTTGCCCTAGTGACGCCCGCGCACCTGCTCTGTCAGTCCCAGATGGCTGTAGGAGGCGTTGCTAGGAGCCATTCGGGCCTGACAGCGCAGGTGCGCGGACATCACTAGGGCAAGATGTCCGCGCTCAGTTCTGCCTGTCAGCCTGGGATGACTGCATATTTCTCCATAAAGAGGTAATAATTCAGGCGACTAGCGCTACTAAGCAGCTAGTCGCCAGATAGGGAATTATAACAAAGTTTCTTAGCGGTGTTAGTTCCGCTTTAATGAACAAGCCTTAAAGTGTCCCTATCGCCTTGAATTTTTTTTTACATTTTGAAAACTTAATTCTAAATTACCTATGAGCCAGGTTCACCAAAGGTCCAGCAGATATATAGTTTAGGAGATATTCACACTTTTATTTCTGGGAAAAGCGAAAGTGAAAATGTCACAGTACTACATAGAGCTTCTTTAGCATATGAAACATCAGTGAAACCTTTCATTAGCATATGGCATATCACCGAAAAGGCTTCATTAGCATGTGAAACATCACTGACATGCTTAACTAGCAAATGAAATATTACTGGTACAATATGGATATCACAATTTGCATACATTAGCATATGGTAATAAGCAGAAATATCTCATGAAAGTGGAACTTTCAGCTTTATAATATTTTTCACTCAGTGGCTATTGCTGAGCCCATTGTTTAATCAGCTTCTTTTGTTGGCCACATACTATTCATGGGTTATTCACCTGACACTTATTTGTTGTGTGGTTTCCTTACTCAAGTCCCAGAACACTTTAGAGAGCTTGATTGATGAAGTGGAATGTGTTCCGTACCCCTCTGGCACTCAAATGGTTAATCAGTTTCTTTTGTTGGCCACATACTATTCATGCGTTATTCACCTGATACTTATTTGTTGTGTGGTTTCCTTATTCAAGTCCCAGAACACTTTAGAGAGCTTGAGTGATGAAGTGGAATGTGTTCCGTACCCCTCTGGCACTCAAAGGGTTAATCAGTTTCTTTTGTTGGCCACATACTATTCATGCGTTATTCACCTGATACTTATTTGTTGTGTGGTTTCCTTATTCAAGTCCCAGAACACTTTAGAGAGCTTGAGTGATGAAGTGGTTCTTGTTACAGGTAAATGTACTAGTTGGCACTGAAAACATTTCCCTTCATTGCTTTACTGTTTTCATATGGAATGTAATATCTTTTTGATAAAATAAAATATATTTTTTTTATTCTTGTGTGCAGCTAGCTGCTGTATAATCTTTCTACTGGATGTGAACCTTGCTTCAATACCTACATGAAGATATAAGCAAGGGCACTAAGTGGAGTGAGATCCTGATACATGGATTGGAAGTAACTCCAAACCAATTATGCTTTTAAATATTTAGTATTGGACAAGCCCTGTCCACACCTGGATCCCTGGAACTACTCAGTCTGACCCTGAGATAAAGATGAGAACCCAGTCCACTGTGAGAGGTTTGTGCTGATTGTTTGTCAGTTTGTTTCTGTCTGCCTCAAAACATCTACATTTAACAACTATGTAATAAATGATTTATATATCACTTAAAGGGATAGTAATGTTTCACAAAAACAGCAGCTCCAATTAATCTTCATAGTATTTGGGCCATGGAGAGTGTTATATCAAACTGTCAGAGCTGTGGTTCAAGAGTAATTGAAGGATAAAGTTTCCCCCTCCCGCCCCTTTTACCTAGTGTAAGCCATATCTTCTCTGATGTTGAATGCAGTCCATAGACCAGACAGATAACAGCAGGGGACAATCTTTTTCCTATGAGAACAATGAAACCCCTGCCCCCATTGACAAGTTTTTCAGGTTTTTCCTTTATCTTAATTGAAGATTGTCCCTCTTTGCAATCTACCTGGGCACCTCCCTTCTGCTCTGGCTGATCAGTGTTACATCAGTAAAAGGGGCGGGAGGGGGATAGTTTGTCATTCAATTACTCTTGAACTACAACTCTGACAGAATTGAAATAACACTCTTCAAGGTCCAAATACTATGATGATTAATTAGAGCTGCTTTTATTATGTGAAATTGGGTGTGTAGGATCTCTCAGGTGTAAAGATTCCTAATAACTTATTTCTCAAAAAAAAAAAAAAAAAAATAGTATCTAGGCTTTTTAAAAGGGTGGAGCCTTCTAGGGCAAAATTGAAACAGTTGCAGTAGTGTATTAAAGGAAAATAATTATATAAACAGGATTGGCCAACCAAAAACTATAAATGCACATAATATATCCCACATAATGCCAACTTATTATATGATTTAGATGGCTTCAAATAACATTAAATGTGCTTAGAAATATTGCATTTAGAGCATTCGGGCAGTTCTAAAAGGACAAGTAAAAAAAAACCTTCATAAATTTGTAGATATTCTATATATAGCTCAAAGTTATTGTAAAAAGCACCTTGTCACCTTGATTCAAGTTTGCATACTTGAAAACATCATTAAAAACTGCCTATATGTCATGTTAGGGAAAATACCAGCGAATTAATTCTTGATATTCATTCTTGATACCATATGCTAATGTATGCTAATTGAGTAAACACTGCAGTACAAGTAATGCATTGTAAGTTAATGAAGGCTTTGCAGTGATGTTTCGTATGCTATTAAAGGTTTTCAGTAACAGTTTATATGCTAATTAATCACTGTGTTGCACCAGGAAACTTTCACTTTTCCTAAAAATAAAAGTGTGAATATTTCCTAAACTATACATATGATGGGGCTTTTGGTTAACATGATAAATACGCAGTTTTGAAAAAAGTATTGAAATATGTTTAAAAAAGTTAACCCTTTGAATGCCAGAGGGGTACGCAACGCATTGCAAAGCAATGCGTTGCGTACCCCTCTGGCACTCAAAGGGTTAAAGGTGATAGGTCCACTTTAACCCTTTAGGACCCCTGACATACCAAGACAGTCACAACTGTCAGTCCATTAAGGACTGGAGATAGTCCTAGTACCCATGAGTTTCTGTTTCTTTTAAAGCATTCTGTGAGCATACCAGGAGTCTGACACTGACTGCTACAAGACCGGAGCAGTCAGTTTCATCCTCTCTCTCAGCAAGCCGATACATGTGATCGCTCAAGTACCGGTTCTCCAAATAACATGGTGCTGGTTCTCAAGCATAAAACATACCTGGGCCACCTGGTCCTTAAGGGGTTAATATAAATAGGTAACCCAAAGCAGCAGTCCATAAGCATGCCCAAGAGGGTGAGTGGCAGAAAGGCATACTAACTAGGAATGGTTGCTTTACTGCCATACTCTTTTTACTTCCTATAATATTCCCTGTCTCTATGAAATATTATCTCCACACTTTGTCACATTTATATTGTATCACTAGCCAGTCATATTTATTTTATCAGATGAGAGTTGGTACCGTGTTAGCCGTAGAAATACAGGAGGCAAATATAGTTTTTGATACCTTTTATTGGCTAACTAAGCAGATTTAGGATGCAAGCTTTCAAGACCTTAGGTCTCTTCATCAGGCATGATATACAGATAAATATGAAAACATCTCTCTTAAATACAAGTACACATTGCATTGTTTATAATGGAAATCAGATAAGAGAACTCAATCCTGATCCAGATATCTTTACCACTGACTGATCAAAGACTGATCAAAGATATCTGGATCTGGATTGAGTTCTCTTATCTGATTTCCATACTAAACAATGCAATGTGTATTTGTATATAAGAGATATGTTTTCATATTTATCTGTATAACATGCCTGAGTAAGAGACCTAAGGTCTTGAAAGCTTGCATTCTGAATCTGCTTAGTTAGCCAACAAAAGGTATCAAAAACGATATTTGCCTCCTATATTTATATTATGTTATATTAACCCTTTGAATGCCAAAGAGGTATCCAATGAATTGCTTCGCAATACGTTGGCTTCCTCTCTGGCACTCAAAGGGTTGAATGTTATTTTTTTTTGAGCCCTAGGTGTAGATATATTGTGGAGGACTGTGGATTAGGGAAGACATTTTTTGTGTTCTTTTGGACCCTTCTGTCCTGATCACAACTCTTTCCTTTTATTTTCATTCAGGAGAGGAGGGTGTGTGTACGCCTGTTATGTCTTGGTGCACCAAACTACATTTTTAGTGATTTTGCTACTAAAGAAAAAAAAGGAGTTGAAAGAGCCCAATTAAATTTACAGGATCCACAGAGAAAATATAAAAACTGGTATATTTTTAAGTTTTGACGGGTTATTTAAGTGTGTCAGGGATAAGCTTATGAGTGTAAGGAATAGTCCTTTCACATATGTGACATTGTTGTAGCAACAGTAAGGCATGAAAAACGAGTGTCCTATACGGTATTTCACATGCACAAAATCCAATGAAACTGTCACAATTCACTGTCATTTTCCTGCAACAGCGAGATACTGCAGATACAAATAGCAGTGTGGGTTTCAATGGAATTGTAAGATAATCACCCAATTATTAAAGACAGCTGCATTTCACCTGCAGTTTTGTCACTCCTGTTTAGATAGAGAATGGGATGCAGGACAACCTTGCTGCACTGTAGTACAAAAGGAATCATACAGTAAATACAATAAAGTCACACAACAAGAAAGTTGTGCTACAAAACAGCTGATGTACACAGTGATTCATGTAAAAGAGCCCTAACACTATAATTATTCAGAAAAAGTCCCTTTTTCACTAAGATGCACCTTCCCTTTTAAAAAAAACAACTGCATCATGGGGGACAATTAAACATTCATAAAGTTCTAATTGATTTAAAGGGGTAGTTAATCCTTTGAATGCTCTGGTTAAATGCAATGACTTGGAGACCTTTCTATCATTCAAATAAATAGCAATTTTTATTCCTCCGTTTCACTATGGAAATGTTGCGTCTATTTGCAGACCACAAAATGGGCGACTTCATATTGTAGTCTGCATTGCAATGGCGAGATCACAATCTAGCTAGCTGAAGGGTTGCCATGCCTTATAGAAGCACGGCTAGAATATCGTCCTCTTAAACTTATAATTATCATCTTCCTGAGGCACTGACATATGTGGATAAGGTCCATACATATAAATGTATACAAAAAGTTATAGACTTAATTGTTGCACAGATCATCATTGCAGTAGATGATTATAATATTTATATCAAGCCTAGAGGCCGGTGATCTGTTGCTGCTGGTGACCTGTTTGACTGTTGACACCTTTCGAATCTGCAATATCCAAGTGTCAGCTGATTGGGGATCAGAAGCCTCAACAGATCACTGACCTCTAGGCTCAATATGAATATGATAAATAACTACTGCAATGATGATCTGTACGACAATTAAGTCTATAAGTTTTTGTATACATTTATATGTATGGACCTTAGCCGCAAATCTCAGTGCCTCAGGAAGGTGACAGTAATAAAGTTAAGAGGGTGATATTTTGGCATTGCGTCTACAAGACATGATGACCCTTCAGCGAGCTACATTATGATCTCGCCAATGCGATGCAGGCTACAATACGAAGTCACCCTTTTCACGGTCGGCAAATAGACGCCGACATTTCCATAGGATACCTATTCCTCCCTATGATGCAATTGGTTTGCTCCAAAATCACACCTTTTCTGCATAACACCCACCAAGTTTTATAAACGGACTTAATAAGTAAGCTCTCTAACGTGATATTGGGCAGATCGTAGGGCAGAAGTCATTATGTCAATGTTACAAAGCTAAAACAAAATGTTATCAAATATAACAATACAAATATATTGTGTTTCACATAAAGTACACTTAATATTCTAATTCAATTAGTAGTTTGATTTCCTCTGAATTCTAAGATACACTTCTTTTAAATAGTCCAATCAGCTTTAAATTGCATTGTTTTGTCCCTGTACAAATTAGAATACAGTAATGATTTTTTCCTACAAATTAAACTTGATCATTTTTTTAGCTAATCAAATGACACAGACTCTAGTTTTCATTTAAATGCTAATGAATGAATATTCAGTTCCGTTAAAAAGGTCTACCTAATACTTTATGTCTTATTGTCTCATTTGGTGTCCATTATTTGCCAATTATATTTTATTAAAGACGACAAACATACTGCTATATGAAGAAAGACATGCAATACTAATCCAGAAATCTCTCAATAAAGATATAAGGCTTATGTCACAGTTGTTGCTTTTAACTAACATAAGTGACTGTTTTTGACAAATAATGAAAGTTGCAATATTTTTGAATAATAATAATTAACTGTAAATAAGTTCTTAACAATTGAAAAGCTTGCCAAATTTGAGAGGTAATCAAGTGTATATACATTTATTTAAGAAAATAAATGGCAATGACACATGCTCAGCAAATCTACTTGATTTGAGTCACAAAAATAAGAGAGATGTCCTTAGCACAATAGGCACACGTGCAGATTCCTGACGTATTACGCAGTGTTTTTTGTTTTTTTTCTGCTCTGTGGCGTAACGGATAATGTCTACAGAAGATACACCTATGGGCTGTGGCGTAATGGATAAAGTCTGCAGAAGATACACCTATGGGCTGTGGCGTAACAGATAATGCCTGGAGAAGATACACCTATGGATGACAGTGATAAGAAGAGAAAGAGTTTATGTGTCTATTGAAGGGAACAGGGATAAGGTGTGTAATACTTGTGTTCGGCACCTATAGGGTTAATAGTTACATTTGACTGCTTTGCAGTGTGTTCGGCACCCCTAGGGTTAATAGTTACATTTATATTTGACTGATTCTGCAGGAATCCATCTGCTAGGGAGGAAACCACCAAATTGGCTTTTTCTAGTTTTTATCTGTGTATTGCAAAAGCTGTTAGAATATGCCCAAGGTTGTTATGCTTGAAGGTACTGAATCTCACAACCCCCCCACGGGGGAGGAGATGGATGCCAGAGCAACAGTTATCTCTGTAACCACTCTCTTTCCCCCCCCCTTCCTGTGAATAAGTTTGGCTTCTCTGTTTAGTTTTGCTCTTCTATTTTTTTATATAATTCTCTGTTCTATGTTACAAACTGTGTTGTGCACCGCCCCCCTCCCTTTACGTGAAGGGGGGCTGTGGGCCTATAAAGAACTATGTGTGACAAGAATAAAGGGAGAGCTTGTATTGGATACGCTGTTGTGTGTGTGTTTTTCCTTGCGATCCTTACAGCCTCATGGTACCAGTAATTGACATAGATTCCACAGATCGATCATCAGGGAGTAAAAAGGTACCATACCCAGCAAAGATAACATAAGAGTGTGACAGGTATCCCTAACAGGCAGCGATCTCAGGTAATAGTCCTATCAGGTCCTATCAAGTGGTGGAGAATGCGGGCAATGTGCGTCCATGGGTAAGTGACTATATTTTGTCACCGTCTCAGGGAGCACATTGCCGTGTTAAGGGTTGAGTGAAATAGGGAGATAGGGAGTGAGTCTCTGTTAGTCTAATATATAAGCGCGCTATAAAAATAAGTTCGAGGCACAAGTATAGTGTCTCCGGGAACAGAAATAGATAAGAGTTCGAATCCAGAGCTCCGGAATTACGGTCCGAGTCACCCATGTGGTAGGCTCCGGGGACCGTAGTTGAGCAAGTAGGAAAAGGATTCAGGAACAGTTGTAGTCCGGAAATGACCACAGGATTCGGCCCTTGGTGGTCTCGAAAGCACTATATGTGACTTTCCGGGAGACTGCCCGGTAAATTAAGTGAGTGGCATTTGACTACCGAATATTAGGCAGCAGAACACTCTCCACTATAGGGTCCCTCTGTGAGTCTATGTCAATAATCTACTGTTCTGTCCTCTCTTGTCTGTCAAATTGTTTCGTGATACTATATGATTACTATGCACTGGTGTTGAGATATGGATGTTTGTAGAGATGTCAATTAAGTATTGTATCAAAGGATATTAGAGGCTGAGAATAAGTATTGTGTTATTGTGTGCTGTCCCCGGTTCAGGTGAAGGTAAGCACTGGGACCGGGTGTTATTTCAGGTGAAGGTGAGCACCTGAATTTTTACTCCTTTTCTTTTCCTCGTTTATTTGACATTGTGATTGCATTGTATTGTACAACTTGTTGTAAGATGGGTGGTCAAGAGAGTAAGACCCCAGAGATAGGGGAAGATTGTATACACTATGTAGAGAGACTGACAGGGGGTTCCTATTACACTATTCCATTCGTGTCTAATTTGGTCCTGCAAGATACCACCCACTGACTTTCTCCCCCTGATCACTGTGAAAATTTACAACTGTCTCATATTTGTTGCGCATGGCTTACCTGTTTTACATACATGTTATGTGTCGTTTGTCTGGGGTAGATACGTGCCCTGTTCCGGAGGGATATAGTAAGTGAGCACAGAAAGAGGGAGAGTGTGTCTACATCACCAGAGAGAGAGACTTGAGGGACTAAATGGGGAAGTTATTCAGAGTGTGTGGATTATTGCTATCAAAATCAGGTACTAAAACATTATGCATTCATTTAGTGACAGCTAGGCAGGGGTTAAGCCGCCATGCTTGTAAAATGTTGATGCTATGAGAAAGTTAGCGCAGCTCTGATTCCCCCTCCCTTCTCTTCTATTCTACCTCTCCCCCTTGTTCTCTCTGTTCTTAGATAAGACACAAGTAAAGGAATTTCAAGGTCACCAACGCTGCTGTTTTTCTAAAGGTCCTATTGTTAAGATGTTGTCTAGTAGCTGGTAACTAAGGGTTAATAAATATGATTGGGTGGAAATATAGATTTGTATTATGGTATAGACTTGCATTTAAATATCTATATACCGTTTTGTATTTCCTTGTTAAAAGGGGACCGTAATAACTCAATGATCCGAGGATTCTGACAGGGGCCAGTTTTTTTGTACATTTATGTGGATATGTATTGCCAGGGTCAGGTACTGGTTGGCCACCAGTCATAAGCCTAGACAGGCACACGGTATTGGTTCTGAGATACAATGTTGCAACATTTAAGTAAATTCAATCCTAATTTTGTGTAATCAATTGTATGGATCCAAGCAAGTAAAAATATGGATTTGTTAAAGAAATTGTCAATGTGTTATAGATAATAGAACTGAAATTATGTTCTTGAGTGAGAAGAGGCAGGAATGTGGGGGCTGTCTTGCTGGAAGTGTCTGAGGGGGTTTTGGCATTGGTTTTACCGGTTCAATGGTTCTCAGTGATCTAAGACCGAGTAGTCCAGCCAGTCCACCCGGCGCGGTCACGGGCATCCCTTCCTCTCCTGTTTTTGACTTCTTGGGAAACATATATTTCAACTGAAGTGGTGCACCCAATGTGTATGTGTATATATATGTGTATATATGTATATGTTCAACTGAAGATTTGTTGAATTGTGATTTAGCCTCCATAAGAACAAATTGTAGTTATGTATATGTGCCCTTTGCAACCTGTTGTCTGTTAATTAGAGAAACAGCAATCCTGCTTTCCCTGAAAATGACAGGAAGGGGTTAAATGCCTGTGTGCTGATTCTCTCCCACTATGAGACGATCGCGCAGCATCAGACCCCTCCCTCTCCTGTGTAATTTCTTCCCAGTTGTAATAATGTTATGGGGGAATGAAAGAGAAAAGATTGTTGACACATATAAGAAATTAACTTCTAATGAAATTAGAGACAGATAAGTAGGGACTGCAGATGCATTCCCTCTTAATGACGTGACTGATAATGTATTATTGTTTTACTGTTTTCTGATCCTGGGGTCCGTGCGGACATGTGGGGAACCTCCTTTGAATCTTCCTGGGGTGCAGTAGGTTGTGCAGCGGAGGGATAAGTCCCTTGCTGCATCTTTGTATGGATTTAGGGAAACACTGAGAGTGTGTTGAGCGAGCCAGTAAGTGAAGTAATGGAGAAAGAAGGGACAGAAGTTATGTACAGAGATACAGAGGGAAACAAAAAGACTAGGCAGATATTGAAGGACCATGTAAAGTTTAGTGCTTTAGCAATTGCAAGGAAAGTTGGCACTGTTGAAGCAGGTAGAAAGAATAATGTAAGTGGTACAGCGAGATCTAAGCAGGTAGGAAAGAATACATGTTTTTACTGTAAGCATGAAGGACATTGGAAGTGAAATTGCCCCAAGCTGAGGAATAAGTATAGATATACAGACAGAAATCCCCAGGAAGAAGGTGTATATGTTAGTGGTGATGCAGACAGAAATGACTCACCTCACAAGACAGAATAGGAAGGGATCAGGATCAGATTTTTTTTTTTTTTTTTTTAGCATTATCCTATAGTGCAGGAGGGTGGAATTCATAGTGAAGAAAACTATCAGTATAGTAGGGGTGGATTGAATTCCCTCCTCTATGCCATATATACAACCTATGGAAGTTACCATAGAAGGGACTATGGTCCAAGATGGTTTTCTCCTATCAGAGTCATGCCCCATTGCACTGTTGGAAGGGATTTGTCGACCAGATTGAGGACAGAGATAACTTTTGACGCTGACAAGATAGAGGTATATGTACCTGACTATTATGACTTGACTTTCCATATGGCACTGAGACACACTTCCCAGGATAGTCATGATTCAGACATCCCGGAGGAGGTTCTGCGCTCAGTGGCCTCTGCTGTTTGAGCAGCTGGAAAGCCAGGGGTTGGTAGAGATGCCCGACCCGTTATTGACTTGCAGCCTAATGCAGGACCGGTCTAGGACAGATAGTACCCCATCAGCCAAGAGGCTAGGCAAGGGTTAAGCTAATAGTGGCCAATATTTTGACTGAAGGATTGTATGACAAACTGACTATGATTCTCCTGATACGATAGTATGGGATGAACTGAAGCGGGTGCTGATGTTCGCCCCTGCTTTAGCTCTGCCAAAACCAGTTACCCTATTGACCGAGGACATAAATGATCCTCCAGAGCATGACTGTGTAGACGCCCTGGAGGAAGTGACTTTACCCAGACCAGATCTGTACAAAGTAAGTTAGAAATTGTTGGGATTTGTGTGATATATACTTGTAAATAAATCCTAAAATGTGACATATTCTAATCACTGGGGCCAGGCAATGGGCTTGGGTGTCATGTGAACGGCTCCAGATAGATTATATTGGGTTGTTTTGCAACCTGTACTGGGATTTTAGTATGCTGTTGTAATAGTTGATTAATTGTTTAAGTGGCTAGAGACATTTTTTTTTTGAAAGGAGCTACTGCGGGATCAGTAGCTAAGGTGTTAATAAGAAAAGTAATTCCAAGGTTTGGTTTGCCTCGAGTCATTGAGTCAGACCATGGAAAACATGTTACAGCTGAAATTGTTAAAAGTGATTGTGTCACTCTAGGGGTGAACTGGAGATATCATACCCCCTGGAGGCCTCAATCCTCTGGACAAGTTGAGAGGATGAACCAGACTCTTAAGCGCTCTCTGACCAAACTATGTACTGAACTAAGACTCAAATGGCCAGAGGCGCTTCCCCGTGTCTTGACTCACTTCAGGGTGACCCCTTCCAAATCCTTACAAGCTTAGTCCTTATGAGATCCTCTTTGGTAGGCCCTGGAATAGGATTGTGATGTATCACGGTTCTACCTTAGAGATTGGTAATCAGCAGATTATGGATTATGTAACTGCTTTGCAGCATACCCTTTCTTTTCTTCCCAGATTTTCTGTTCCACAGCCTTTGCTTTCGGCTGGCCCAGTGCAAGTTTCCAGATTGGAGAGTGGGTATATGTACAGACATGGAGAACTGAGTGTTTGGAGCCCCAGTGGAAGGGTCCATTCCAGATTCTGTTGACAAGTTACAGCGCAGTCAAGCTGCATAAAGGAAAGACCTGGATATACCACGCCAGAGTGACAGCTGCACCAGAGCCTGAGCAGGATAAAGGCCCTGTGCCCTCCCAGTGCCCAGCAGATGCCCAGAGGGAGGCAGAACAGGGTGAAGGTCTGAGGCTTTTGTTCAGGAAATACCAGCAAGTAGGCTTATTGCATCGCCTACCTCCGTGGGACCAGTAAGCAGGCTTATTGCATCGCCTGCCACCGTGCGATCATCAAGTAGGTGTTTTGACGGGCATAATAATCCCTGACCACCTGCCTCCGTGGGACAAGACCATCATGAAGATCCATCCCTTTGGAAAGCTAGCACCCTCTGGCAGTGAAAGTGGCCTGCTTGAGGAGGTGCCCCTACGGATAGAAACTGATGGTCTAATGTGTATTAACATTATAAGTGTGGGGGGTGGAAGGCTGGCTTATGTATGCAACTTATGTCTCACCCTCACTCACGTAAGGACTTCTGAAAGGCCACCTCTGCACTGGGGTCAGATGGACTGCAGAGACACCCCAGAGACCCGTGAGAACTCCAATGTCTGAATCTACTTAGCACCAGCATGTTATGAACATTACGTACTTTTGCTTGTGCAACATGGTCAGCCCTACTGACGTTATGACCACTTGCCTCATCAGCGTGCCTGTTTCGCTAGCTGTAATCCATGAGTATTATTGTTCTTTATGTCCTATTTAAGTTTTTTGCTTTGCCTCATTGCCGAAAGGTGTAGTTCCCCTGGGTCAGGCCCTTACACCCAGTATTTAAGTCACCTCCACAGTACTGCACCTCTATATGATGATGCCTTATCCAGGTTGTAAGATTTGTGTGAGTCCGGGTACGCTCGGACTCAAAGAAGGGATTGAAAGAATTGTATAACATATAGAAGGGTTAAATATTCTTAGGGTTAAATTGTTTGTGTAACAAGTCATTCCATATTTGTCAAACAGGCCATGTTAACATTATAAAGGGAGTCTGGTTATCAAACTGCTGCTCTGTTGCTGTGCATATCACGCCCGTAACTCCCCTGCCAATCCGTATGTCCCTCACTTGAAAATGTTATCCCGCCGCCCTACCTCTCCCACCCCTTGCTATGACGATGTCCAGGGCCCAATGTAATTCCCAGAGTTTAGTTTGGTGAATCAGTTTAGTACTGATTCAAAGAAGGGATTGAAGGGAACAGGGATAAGGTGTGTAATACTTGTGTTCGGCACCTATAGGGTTAATAGTTACATTTGACTGCTTTGCAGTGTGTTCGGCACCCCTAGGGTTAATAGTTACATTTATATTTGACTGATTCTGCAGGAATCCATCTGCTAGGGAGGAAACCACCAAATTGGCTTTTTCTAGTTTTTATCTGTGTATTGCAAAAGCTGTTAGAATATGCCCAAGGTTGTTATGCTTGAAGGTACTGAATCTCACAACCCCCCCACGGGGGAGGAGATGGATGCCAGAGCAACAGTTATCTCTGTAACCACTCTCTTTCCCCCCCCCTTCCTGTGAATAAGTTTGGCTTCTCTGTTTAGTTTTGCTCTTCTATTTTTTTATATAATTCTCTGTTCTATGTTACAAACTGTGTTGTGCACCGCCCCCCTCCCTTTACGTGAAGGGGGGCTGTGGGCCTATAAAGAACTATGTGTGACAAGAATAAAGGGAGAGCTTGTATTGGATACGCTGTTGTGTGTGTGTTTTTCCTTGCGATCCTTACAGCCTCATGGTACCAGTAATTGACATAGATTCCACAGATCGATCATCAGGGAGTAAAAAGGTACCATACCCAGCAAAGATAACATAAGAGTGTGACAGGTATCCCTAACAGGCAGCGATCTCAGGTAATAGTCCTATCAGGTCCTATCATCTATAGCACAGAAAATACAGCTGTTGGAGAAACTGGACAGTGGTGTAAGTGTGAAACATCTTACGGAAGAGTATGGTGTTGGAGTGACCACCATATATGGCCTGAAGAAACTGTTGAAGTTCTATTCTGAAAGTGATGAACAGAAGTTGATGAAAAATAGAAAAACACTACATGCAGCTAAAAATGAAGATCTAGATTGTGTATTAAGAGTGGATCCGTCAGCATCGCAGTGAACATGTGCCACTTAATAGTATGCTGATCATTAAATGAGCAAAGATCTATCATGAAGAACTGAAAATGGAACGGAACTGTGAATATTCAGCAGGCTGGCTTCAGAAATGTAAGAAAAGACATGGCATTGCATTTTTAAAGATTTGTGGTGATAAAACATCTGCTGCTTACGAAGCAGCGGAGAAATTCATTGGAGAGTTTGCCAGGGTCATTGCTGATGAAAATCTGACACTAGAACAAATCTATAATGCTGATGAAGCATCACTTTTTTGGTGTTATTGCCCCAGAAAGACATTGACTACAGCTGATGTGACAGCCCCTACAGGAATTAAGGATGCCAAGGACAGAATAACTGTGCTGGCATGTGTTAATGCAGCAGGTACACTTAAGGGTAAACTTGCTGTGATAGGCAAAAGTTTGTATCCTCGCTGTTTTAAAGGAGTGAATTTTTTACCAGTCCATTATTATACTAAGGAAAATGCATGGATAACCAGGGACATATTTTCTGATTGGTTTCACAAACATCTTGTACCAGCAGCTCATGCTCACTGCAGGGAAGCTGGATTGGATGACGACTGCAAGTTTTTGGTATTCCTTGACAACTATTCTGCTCATCCTCCAGCTGAAATTCTCATAAAAAATAATGTTTATGCCATGTACTTTCCCCCAAATGTGACTTCATTGATTTGGCCATGTGTCCAGGGTATCCTTAGATCAATGAAGAATCACTATAAAACAATTTCTTGAACAGCATGCTAGCAGCAGTGAACAGAGGTGTGGGTGTGGAAGGTTTCCAAAGGAGTTTAACATGAAGGATGCTGTATATGCTGTTGCCAACACTTGGAACACAGTGACTAAAGACACAGTTGTTCATGCCTGGCACAACCTCTGGCCTGCGACTAAGTTCAACGATGATGAAGACGTTGATGAAGAACAAGGTGATGACTTTAAAGGATTCCCTATTTCAAGTGAGAAAAAAATGTATGTCTGACCTCCTTAGATATGCAAGAAATATACAGTCAGAGTCTGTTAGCAATCTGAAAGAAGTGGATATAGAAGATGTTTTTAACATCGATAATGAGGCTCCAGTTGTTCGTTCATTGACTGGTGGTGAAATATCCGAAATGGTTCCGGAATAAGGTGATTGTGAGAATAGTGACGATGAAGACGACATTGTTACCCCTGCAGAAAAAGTGCCTATAGACGACATGGTGAAAATGTATGATGGTCTTATTGAAGGACTAGAGCTACGTGCATTCATAACAGAAGAAGAAATCATGTCCATTTATAAAATCAAAGAGAGGCTTCTAAGACAAAAACATTGTTAATGAGGCAGATGACTCTGGAGGAAACATTTAAAAAAGCCATCCAGCACAATACCTCCTTGTCCCTAGAGGAACCACCTCCTGGTCCCTCAACTATGTCTGATGTTTTTCCTCAACTAAAAAAGAAAACACAGTGTACATTAACCTTTTAACCCTTTCAGTGCCAGTGGCCAGTGGCAGTGAAAGAGTTAAAGCGGAACTTTCACCTCTGTATGTTCCAGGCTTTATTCATTTCTTAATGTTCCATGTATATAGTGCTGTGTTTCTTTTCGCGTAAAACTACATAGCAGTTAAGCAACAGATGCAGTAATAGTTTACCTGGTGACGTAACGTTCCTTAGAGCTGAAACTTCTTGCACCGTATGGTGCAGAAGACACTCCCACAGGGGTTGGCAGTGAATAGTCCGCTCAGCCTCTGAATCATACGTCATTCATTTCTAGAGCATGTGACCTGGCGCGCTCCTTGAATCGTGAGCGTTCAGGTCTTGTCTGTTTGGAGCTCGCACTATATATAAATCAGCAGAATTTTAATTGTAGTGCCAGTGCCAGTCTTACCGAATCTCATTGCTGTTCGTGCACAGGCGCGTGTCGCACCGAACATGAAGAAGAAAAAAAAAAGGGGCAGTCTCTTCCACTGTGACTTACAAGGCACAGGGAGAGCTGGTGCATGCGCTGTTATACTTTTCAGGAAAGATGGCGCCGCTCTCCCTGTCTCACAGCTCACTGAAAAGGTAAATGTAACAACATAAGTGGATAGCAGGTGGCTAATATACTTAACATCATGCTTATGGTTTATATAACTTGCAGACTACTGATAGATATGTCGTTGTGAAAGTTCCGCTTTAATCAAAACACAGCATTCTAGGCTAAGACTGAAAGCCTGCCATTGTTTGTTGTTGATGTTGTTTGGCATTTTGAGTGTCAGAGGGGTATGCAACACATTGCTCTGCAATGCCTTGCGTACCACTCTGGCACTCAATGGGTTAACAGCTGATACCTGTACAAGTACAGGTATTCTGGTGATGCTACGGTACTACTTAGCCACCCTGAACACATTTTTTACTGTATTAATGGTATGTCATATTTTTTACTTATAAAGGGGCATTATCACCCATACACCAGTTTACCTAATTGCCATCCTGATGTATATCCCTAAGCTTTCATCAATGGTTTGTTATTTTTAAAAATGCATATTCTTTTGGAAATATACATTTTTACAAATCTGCTGTGCGTTTATTTCCAGACAGACTGTGGTACAGAGCTGTATGCCAGTCTGTCCGCTAATAAATGCACAGAAGATTTTTAATAATGTATATTTCCAAAAGAATATGCATTTTTAAAAATAACAACCCACTAATTAAAGCTTAGAGCTATACATCAGGATGGCAACCAGGTATAGGGGTGATAATGCCCCTTTAAGTACGAATGTGTGAATAAGTGTAAGAAAATGATTGCTTATCAGTAGCATACTTTGTTTCATGCATAAAATTAATAAAAATATTATTTAAAATTAGCATCAGGCTATGTGTAATGTGTATATGAAAATAAATGTATTTCATGTTTAGATACCCCAAGAAAATATTCTGAAATCTGGAAAAATACGAAATTCCAAAATACTGCTGGTCCCAAGCATTTCGGATAAGGGATGATCAACCTGTACTACAAAAGCAAAATGTGAAAAAATGGCACTACCCACCTTCTACATTAATCTCCCTGAAAGTGCCATTTTGCAGCTTTTGTTGCACTGAAATCATTGAAAATAATGTAATATCACCCCACATGAAGAGTTTCCCCCATGTATTCCCACCATGCTAACTCTACAGTATAAAAGAGGGCATGTTGTCGATCTGTGCGTGGAAGACAGGAAGAAAGATGCTGACATTTTGATACTATCTAGTACTGGCAGACAGTCAAAGAAAGGAAGATGGATTTGCTTAATTTAAGGAGTATTAAGGAGTTGTTCTCTGGACACCGGTGTGGGATGTTTGGGTAAAAAGGAAACAGGGAGAGTTAAAAAAAAAAAAAAAAAATGAAAAAGTAAAGAAAATCTTGTTGACTGATGGGACAGTGACAGTAAGATAGGCAGTTGATTCTGCCTGAGCTGCCGGAGACTCCTCTGAGACTGAGGATGACTAAATATACAAACATAATTCATCACACAATCAAGAAAAGGCAAATAGATAACAGGTACAATATGGCGTAGGATGTTACACACATTTATTAACTCCACTAGTGAGGTACGTGCTGCTATGCTGCTTTAATGCAATTTGCAAGCTGCTGCTGATTCTGAAGCCAAGAGGTCTATTTTATACTTTACTGTTAAAATTAACTCTGAAGTGAAAGCTGCTGAAATTGTGACATTAAAGGGGAACTTTCACCACAAGACACTCTATCTTATTCTATTATTGTATCCCAGTGATGTATGGATTGGCATTAAAAAATACCTTATAAGAACAGCCGCTCAAATCTGGTTGGCTGGGATGTGAAGAACATCCCAGCCAATGGCAGTGAGGGCAATAGAAGTGAGCCTGCCCATATATAAAGGCAGGCTCACTTCAAATGCCCTCAGTGTGTTACGGGCATCGGCCCGTACACAGCTAATGAGGATCATCGTGGGACATTTCTGTCTCCGCTGCTGCCACCCTCGTGGCCGCTCCAAGCAGTGGAGACAACAACTATAAGCTAAGTGAAATATTGGGCATGTGTGAATTACATTGATAGCTGTATCTATGGACCTTTTTATTCATGGGCATGTATTTTATGGGGGCATTACATGGAGGCATATGTGTCTATATCTATGGGACACTAAAATTACACCCTTTGAGTGACAGTGATGTACGCAACGCATTGCTTTGCAATGCGTTGCGTACCCCTCTGCCACTCAAAGGTTTCTGCAATGTATTTGTTCATGCTTAATGTTAACATATTTCTTTTTTTTTCACAGGGAGAAGGCGGAAGACTGAAGAAAGAAGACAGAAGAGAAGGACCAGCAAGCTGAGGACTCCACTGGACATCAGGATTAATGGTAAGTGTTACTTGTAATGTGATGTTGTTTTTCACTTAGTCGGATTAACCCTATGAATGCCGGCGGGGTAATTATACCCTGCTGGCACTCATAGGGTTACTTCTACTAACTTTTGACACAATTTGGGCACTTTGGATGTATTGATGCGGGGCTTGGGGGCCCATATCATTACATCCACTGAGGACTTTTTTTTTTTGCCAGTTAACAGCTGCATTAGCTGGCAAAAGATCCGATGAGGGACTCTACGGCCAAACAAACTGGGTCTTAAATTCTAGGCGGTAACGAGTCCCTCATCGGATCTTTTTCAGCTAACGCAGTCTACTGAATGGCAAAGTGGAGTGTTTTTTTTGTTTCTGTGGGCCAAAACACACGTTAGTGTTGCGGCCGGTACACTGAATTAACTGCCGTTAGCAGTTCATTACATGGCCCTTTGAATGGCCTACTGCATGTAAAGACACCCGTTAGTCTTTTTTTTGGCTAACGGCTGCCTTTAAATCTAGCCCTAAGAGTACTCCTCTGCCCAGGAAAGATATACCACAAAGGTGCCTTTTCACAACTGTTCAACTAAGGCCTGACTCTTGTAGGACCAAGAAGCACCCACAGATCTAGTGGAGTGCACCATGATCTTAAAGGAAACAGGCTTCTTCCAGATCTCATATGCCTGGAACATGGTAGCCTTGATCTAAGAGACAATAGTGAGCTTGGAAGCAGCCTGGACAGCTCTGTGATCCTCCAGGATGACAAACAGAGAGTGAGCCTTGCAAAGAGGCTGAGTTCTGTACACACAGACCTTAAGACAATGTGCCATGCCCAACAAATGGAGCTCCCTCTCCTTATCAGGGAGTAGGGTCAGGACTGAAAGAAAACACAACAATCTCCTGATTGATGTGAGACTCTGAGATCACCTTGGAAAGAAACTCTTGAGAGGTACAAAGTACCACCTTATCCTGGTTAAAAAAACAGAAAAAAGGTTTGCAAGACAAAGTTTGCAACTCAGAGACTTGCTGCACCGAGACAGCAGCCAAGAGGAAGTCAATTTTGAGTGTCAATTGGTGCAGAGAGGTGGAAGCAAGATGCTCAAAAGGATGCTTCTGCAAAACCAGGTTAAAGTCCCACTGATAATAGGATCCTTCAATGAAGGGAAGGCATGAGCCACCCCTTGAAGAAAAGCCTTGACATCTGGGATGATGGCAATATGTCTCTGAAAGAGAACAGAGTGCTGAGATCTGAACCTTGAAGGGATAGGAATGTTTCAGATTACACATAGCTTAGAATGTTGAACATGTGTAATAGTACTGCTCTGTGATGTTCATATGCTGAAAAATGTGATAGTTACAGTGTGATATTATGTTAAGGATGACCCCTCCCACCCCTTTCCCCATTCTGAAGCCACCTACCCTCAGAACTGAAGTCAGGGCACTTGACCGGACAGATCACAATGAGAGACAATATTCCCTCATTCAGTATAAGGAAAAACCTGCCCTCCTTGACAAAGGATTGCCTCTCTTTGTGATCCACTGTCTGATGTGGGACAAAAATCATTATGTCAGGGAAAGGGGTGGGAGTAATCATCTTTAATATAATATTTAATTGTAACTAGTACGTTTTGTAGTATGTGTAATATTACACATGATCAACGTTCTGAGCTTTGTGTAATATCAACCATTACTATCCCTTTAAGGGAGCTAATGCTTAGCCCCTTGTTCACATTGTGTCAAAGAAAAGACAGTACCAAGGGAACATCAAAAACCTGTGGGGACATGTTCCTGCCCGTGCACCACTTATGAATAATGGAACACACACAATGGTATGCCTTGGAAGACACCGGCTTCTGAGCCTGGATCACAGTGGATATGACCTCTGTGGAAAACCCCTTCCTCCCTCTCCATTCTGATCTTCCAGATCACCCTGGGGATAAGCGGAATCAGAGGAAACATGCAAAGGGAGATGGAAACTCCACGGGATGGACATTGCATCCATTGCAAAGGCCAGAAGACCTCCTGTCTGGGAGCAGAACATCAGAACCTTTGTTATTAATGGATGCCATAAGGTCGATTACTGCCACACCTCACTGATGGACAATCCCATAAAACATTACTGGGTGGAGTTCCCAGTTTCCTGGATGTACGTCTTGGCGAATTAGAAAGTCTTCTGGGAAGTTTTCTACTCCTGGAATGTGAAAGGCTGTGGTGGCCAGAACATGGGCCTCCATCCAACAGAGGAGATCCTTCACTTCCCTCCAAGCTGCCTCAATCCGAGTTGCTCCCTGGTGATTAACATAAGCCACAGCCATGGTGTTATCTGAAAGAACCAGTGTCCAATTTAGGAGTGCTAGACGAATCACCTGGAGTTCCAGAATGTTTATGGGCAACAGACTTTCTTCTGGACTTCACCTAACCTTGACACCTAGGTGACCGAGGACAGCTCCCCAGTCCCCCAGGCTGGCATCTGTCTTGACCAGGGCCCACTCCAGGATCACAAAGAGCCTCCCCTGAGATCCCAGAGATCCTCTCTGGCCTCTTGAGAGAGAGAGAGACATCTGCTCAACAGGATGCTCAAGATTCCTGGACTAATTCCTGAGAATGTCCCTCTGCAGTTCCCTCATGTGGAACTGAGAGTATGGAACCACTTTCAGGGCTGACACCAACTGGCCCAACACACTCATGAAGGCCTTGGTCATGGCCGAGGACCAGTTCAGTGCCCGAGATATGTCCTAAGATGGAACATAGTAACATAGTTGATGAGGCTGAAAAAAGACATACATCCATCAAGTCCAGTCCATGCTAAATCACTACTGTTGATCCAGAGGAAGGCAAACCCCCCCTCCAAAAAAAAAACATTGAAACCATTTCCAATAAAGAACCAAAAAAAAAATGCCTTCCTTTCAGGCAAGATAGTTCCCTAGATTAACAACCTATCTGCATTGAAGCCATCTGTCATAAATGTCAATATTGTTCTGTGCCAGATAGGTAACCATCACTTTTTTGAAAGAAGTATTTGCAAGTACAGAATCCGATGGTAAAGAATTCTGTAGCTTTACTGCCCTTTTTGCAAAAAAATATCCCTGGCTTTGTTTTAGTCTAATAGCCTTTCCTCTAGTCTTAATGGATGACCTCTTGTTCTTAACTCAGCACTCGGAGTAAATAATTGATTGGAGAGGTTTTTTTTATCGACCTTGAATATATTTGTAAATGGTAATCATATCACCCATTGGATGCAAACAACCCTGTTTGGCTAGTCCCTCTTTATAACTCAGATCCTCCAATCTCTTTATCAGTTTTGTTGCACGTCTTTGAACTTTTTCCAGTTCAATAATGTCTTTTTAAAAAACTGATACACAAAACTGTACTCCATATTCTAGATAAGGCCTTCCCAAGGATTTATATAGAGGTAGAATTATATTAGCATCCTGTGCATCTATGCCTCTTTTTATGCAACATAATATCCTATTTGCTCTTGCAGCAGCTGAGTGACTCATTGCTGTTAAGTCTATTGTTTATTAGTACTCCTAAATCTTTCTCTAATGAGGATTCCCCAAGTTGTTTCCCATTTAGTGTATATGTAGCAAGTTTGTTTCTACAGCCCAAATGCATAACCACACACTTATCCACATTAAATGTCATCTGCCACTGTTCTGCCCATTTACTCAATTTATCTAAATCCTTCTGCAGAGAAAAAAACATCCGTCCCTGCATGTATTTACACAGCTCAGCGTCATCAGCAAAGATTGAGATGCTACTTTCAATTCCCACTTTTAGATCATTAATAAACAAATTAAAAAGCATTGGGCCTAGGACTGAACCTTGCCCCCCCCTTACAACTACAGCAATTCCAATTACAATAACTCTCTGCAGTCTATCATTTAACCAGTTCTCGATCCACATACAGATATCCTCTCCCAAACTGAAGCCTCTAATCACAGGGCACTATGCCCGATGAAAGAGAATCCATACATTTTAAATATAATGATCTTGCTGTTACTGAACTAAGTTCCTTAAAGGGATAGTAATACTTCATTTTAACTTTATTTTATTTTGTAGGCATTAAAAAAACATGAAGAACTATATAAATCTTATCCCTCAAACCTTTATGGTTTAAGAGATATTCACAAGCAAAGTTTCCCATCCCCGCCCCTTTTACCTAGCGTAAGCCATCTCTTCACAGATGTGAACCTGGTTGTAAGACCAGACAGATAACAGAAGGGGACAATCTTCTTTATATGAAAACAATGAAAGCCCTGCCCCCCTTGACAAGCTTTTCAGGTTTTTCCCTTATCTCAATTGAAGATTGTCCCTCTGTGCAATCTACCTGGGCACCTCCCTTCTGCTTTGGCTGAGCAGTGTTACATCAGTAAAAGGGGCGGGAGGGGGACACTTTGTCATTGAATAACTCCTGAACTACAACTCTGACAGAACTGAAATAACACTCTCCAAAGTCCAAATACTATTATGATTAATTAGAGCTGTTTTTATTATGAAAAATTACTATCCCTTTAAGTACCCTTGGGTGTATATTATCAGTTCCAGGTGCTTTATTCACCATAACATTTTCCAGCTTTGTACTCACTAAGCCATGTACATGATGGAGGAAATTCTGTGGTTTTGTCTATTTGCCCATAGCCTGTATTGTATATACAGAAGCAAAGAATGTATTTAAGGTGTCAGCCATAGCCTTATCTCACTAATCAATTCACATGTCTCATCCTTAAGAGGACCGATTACAACCTTAATATTTTTGTTATAAGGTGTCAGTGAGATGCCCTGAGTGTTGATGAAGTCTTCCAGGGACACCATGATCTTTGTGAATGTGTGGTGCCATAGCCAGGCCAAACGGCAGAGCCGTAAATTGGTAATTATTAGAACCAAAAGCAAAATGGAGGTAGCGTTTGCTGTCAGGGTGAATTGGGACATGCAAGAATCATTCATAAAGATCTAGGGAGGCCAGATACTCCCTGGCACATCACTCCAATGACAGAATATAAAGATTCCATCTTGAAGCGTGTAGATATCACATACTTGTTGAGGCATTTGAGGTCCGGAATGGGTGGGCTTTGCCGTCCTTCTTTGGGACCACAAACAGGTTGGAATAGAAACCTGATGAGCACTCAGGGGCCAAGACTGACACCAGCACCTGTTTTCCCAGTAGAGAGTCCTCAGCCTCCTGGAACAGTCTTGCCTTGTATAGACCTTTCTGAACTTTGGAAAAAAAAAGAACAGATATTTGAAATCTATGCATTACCCTTCTGAGATTATCCTCAAAATAAACTGATCTGTTGCAGAGGAAGCCCAAGGTGGAGACAGCCCCCTTCAGGCAACAATGGACGAGGATTCTGCGAGTCATGTGGAAGTGGTTTTGTCAGACTTGGCCACTGAAGTGAAGGCTTGGGCCTGCAGGCTTGTCTGGGTTTTCCGGCAGTGCAAACCTTGCGGTCTCTGCACCCCCGTTTGGCAGGGGTGAAAAATAAGTGCCTTCCTCGACAGACAAAAAACTATTGTAGCATCACTGATAATCTGTTTCAGTTGAGGTCCAAAAAGGGACTTGCCCTGAAATAGGAAGGAAACCAGTGACTTCTTAGAAGATTGATCCACAGACCATATCTTGAGCAACAAAGTGAGGTGCGCAACAACAGAAAAGATCTTCCTTGGCAACATCAGTGCATAGAGTATCAGAAAGTTGCTTACCCAAAATTGCAACTGCCCTGTTGACCCAGGCAGAGGCACATATAGGTCTCAGTTCTGCTCCAGTGAGAACTTGAGAATAGAATCCAATCTCTTATCTGCTCCTTGAGTCCCGCTGCATCTGCCAGCAGGAGGGTCATGGTCCTTGCCAGCTATGAACTAGGGGGCCCAAAGAGGAGGAAAGAAGCCCACTGCGACAAAGCCTTTTATCAGGAGTTTTCCACTCATCCATAAGGATCTGATCAAGAGTGTTATTGGATGGAAACAAAGGAGAACACTTCTTATACATCTGGAAAATATTCTGAGAGGGAGCTCCCTCATTAGATGCGTCAGAGACTTTTGGGTCTCCAAGACTGGAGAGAGCAGAGCAGCCTCATAGCGATCTCCAGAGGAGTAGGAACAATCCATGTCCTTATATTCCCCATCATCCTCCTCCTCTGAGGGCAATTCTTCCTCAGAGTAAACACTAATAACTTGGAATGACCTCTAGATATGGGTGCAGTCTGCTTAAAGGTGGGAATAGACTTCCATGAATGAAGTACCCTTGGACTGATGAGGGGATTTAGACCACTGAAGACAGTAATATCTTGACCCATCTGGCACTTGATCGGTGCTAGAGCGCCCCGGTGGAGGAGTAGGGGCCACTGCACATGAGGGGCATAGAGACCCTGAATACTCACTCGGTAGCCCCATGTGACAAGAGGAACAATGTGTGAGAGGAGTAAGGGTAGCCCCATAATCCTTTGCCTTGGATTTAACTCCATGCCCCTTAGAATCCAACATACTTCCTATTAAAAGTTTCCCAAAGCACTAATAAACACTAAAGGTCCACAGAATAAAAGAACAACCTTAATAGACCAGAAATACACTTATTTGGCAAGAGAAGGATTAATCTGGAGAAGACAAGCAAGGAAATTCAGCGTCTCAGAGGATAAGCATGACAGAAGTAAGATGGCCACCAGAAACTGTCAGCCAGTCAGAAGAAAGCCCATGAAATGGGCATTCTAAGGACAGTAGCCTTCTCTGTTGCTTGTTGCCTAGCAATGTCTACATCTTAATTCATGGATCGCCACTGGCCCACTGGACACTCAAATTTGACCAGAAGCCAAGTGATGGTAACCCGCATAATGCGGGGCTATGCCATATATAACAGAAAAAAATAATAAATTTTTTTTTTAAAAAGTAAGAGGATGGCCATGCCAATTCAGCTCCTTGCAGGACATACGAGTTAATGGACGTAGGGGATTGAGATGCAGGAGGATGTAGTCTCCACCCAAAAGATCCTGTCTTTTGTGATGTGCCCTGCCCTGTACGAGAAGAGACTTAATCCCATGGTACCTCTGTTCTAGAAACATTTTCCCTTAGTTCCTACCAAAAAGCACAACCACAGGTTTCAATGGAAGACACACATGCAGTACATCAGAGGTAAGACAACTAGCAGCATTAGGAGCCCTGTTAAAAGTGCACAGGGCCTTGACATAACAGTAGTGTTGTATGGGTACAACATTTTCCTGAATAACAATTGCAGCCATGTCTCCTACTGCTGTTGTACAAATGCAAAGCATGGGGAAGGAAGACTCTGAGATAGTTGTAGGTTCTCACAAGTTGCCACTACCTCTACCATCGCTAGTCATGCTAAAGCAATTAAGTTATATGTTCTTCTTTGTGTGTTGATGTCATGGTTTGCAAAGACAGGAGTCAGACATTAACCCCTTAAGGACCGGGAAAATCTGAGGTGGATTTCACTTAAGGACCGGAGCAATTCTGACCTTTTTGACTATGTCTTTGTTCAGCAATGTTTTCCCTCTAAGTCTTTTATCCCACCCCCATAAATTATATACAAATGGGGCTTTCATTTGATACCCTACACAATTTTTGTTTTTTCTCTTGGTATCAATTGGGCACAAAGGGTTACATTTTTATGGAGACTGCATGAAAGGTATGACTGGTCAGTCATACCTACAAAATGCACAGTTTAAAGTGGCCACTGTCCCCCCCTGAGTGAAAATCCCCATGTCCCTTTTTCCCACCCTATTTTGACACTTTTTTTTATCTGTGACATTTGGCGGTGTGTATAAGTGTATTACATAGCTCCACAACAATCACACTTCCACTTTTGTTTAATTAGATAATTTATTTATTTATTTATTTTTTAAATAAAATATTTTTGTAAAAAAAAAGTGTGTTGTGTTTTTTTTTAAAAAAAAGGATCATTGCAGGTCAGAAATTGACCTGCATTTAGCAAGCCTTTGGCACCAGCAGTGAAGGGGTTAATACCCCTAGCTGCTGTATTTTCTTTCACCACTAGGTGTCTCCTGTCTACTTCTGTCTCTTACTTTCATAGCAACGGAGACAGAGGCAGACGTGACAGGCACAGACAGCATGCTTTCTCTGCTGCCTCTATGCCAGTACATGTGATCGCTGCTACGACGATCACATGAACTGGCACAAGCAAGAAGGGCTGAAGAGACTGAATGCCCCAGTTTCGGAGTCTCAGCCTGGCATTAATGATAGCAGCGTGCACGGAGGCACTCTGCTATCATTTTAGCCATGACGGTCCTGGTACGTCATTGGTCCTTAACTCAAATCCAGGCATGACTTACCAGGACTGTCAAGGGTCCTTAAGGGGTTAAAGTAAAATTCACCTTTATTAAAGTACGTGTAATAATATACCAATACTCAGGATGGAGCAGAGGGTAACCAAGAGACAGGGACTCTATCAGCAATAGTAGTATGTCTCCAGATCCCAGAACTGCAGAGACTAAGCCGAAGCCAATGGTAGTCTCTAAATCAGAGAGGAAGCGTAGGCCAGACGGTTCCACAAGAATGGTAATCGGAAGATGACTGGCTCACGCCTACCGACAGCCAGGAGAAGACCATCGCCTGAAGATGAGACAACCAGCGGACCTACAGCTGCAGTCAGATTGGTCAGAGTCTGCCAGAGCCACAGGTCTGCACCAGATTGCATTTCCTCCTGTTGAGTGGATATCCTAAGTTAGCTGGGCAGAGCCCTAGGTCAGCACCAGGATGGATGATCAGACAAACCTAGGTCATACACGAAGCGGGTAGTCATCCAGAGCCACAGGTCTGCACCAGACTGGGTGTCCACTACAAGGGGTAATACAAGAGAGTAGTCAGACAGAGCCACATGTCAGCACCACGATGGATGGTCAGTCAAGTCTGGTCATACACAAAGATCAGGAGCAACAAGGAGAACTGTACTGAGCACCAACGTAAGGGTAACTGGATGAAAATCCAGTTCCCTTTAAATACAAGGTGCCAGGAAGTAGATAGGAGGAGCCAGACCAGAACCCAAAGTATAAGAAGATAGCCTGCGTCAAATATGCCTCCTCGTGCCCGTAAGTTACTCATCTCGCCATGAGATGCGTCGCACTTCTGAGTTCATAGAAAGAAATAAAAAAATGCTGACCTATTCTTTTTACAAAACTGAGGGTTTTAATTTACTGGTATTATGCATTGCACCCTGATGTCCTATCCAAAGCTGCAGATATTTTTCAAGAATGGCTGTTACAGAATTCTACAAGCAGGCAGTTAGTGTAGTGGAAACACCATATAACAAGAAAGTTCACTTAGCCACAAATATGTGGACAAGTGGCCAGAGCACAGACTATATATATATAGGCAGCATACAACGTATGAAAACCTCAAAGCACAGCAGAAAGTTCCAGATTTTTATAATACTACAGTGGGAAGTCTCCTGACCATAGACAGCAATTGCCAAAATCCAGCAGGAATTTCATTGTCTGAAGCAAAATGATAGAAATCTTAAATGGTTTTTCAAACCACTGGAATCTCAATGAAAAAGTTAAATTTTGTGTTTTTTTGTGAAAATCTCCACAAAAAGAAAACAGGGCATTTTACCATCTGTATATGTAACACCCACAGTGTTAATACACCTTCTTGCCTTACTAATACTTTACAATATTGTAATATTACATACAGTACATGGATGGAGTGTCTGTTTGTAGGCAAACAGGATCCATTCATCAGGATGAAAGTGGTAGTCTGGCAGTAGCTGGAGGAAGTTATATTGTCCACCACTGACAGTTTACACAATATTGTATTATAAGCTTGCTTATGGCTCAAGAACTAAACATAGCCAGTCAAGATAATGTTTCCTAATCGCAAGTTTAGTTAATCATGCATGTAGATGTTGAAACCTAGTAATATTAGAATACTGTGAAAAATGTTCTGTACAGTTTCAGAATTAGGTTGCATTTTTTACAATTTATTTCTGATCTGGTCACGTAAGAAGCACAATGCTAAATAACAAGCTATGACAATGAGCACTTAAGTTGAAAGTAGCACTACTCTGTTGTGCATAATAGACTCAGAAGATTGAATGGAACTATCATGCCTCCCAATGATTCCGCTTTGGGGTTTACTCTATTACAATGAAATATCTTCTCCAAGACAGCAATAAAGCTATCTATAACTTCTAATCTAAGTTTTTCTGCAAACTGTGTGTGTGATACCTGTTCAAATATAATTTAAACATGTATATTATTCTCATAGCCGTTCAAATATAATTTAAAAATGTATTGTATATTATTCTCATACCATCCTCTACAGAACCAAATAGTTTGGAAACACCCTCTTTCAAGTGAATGGTAGAAGGTTGCGAAAATAAATTTTCACGTGTCTACTGGGTTAATATCCTCTAATGATTAGCACAATGTGTGCACTTATGTTTTAAATAATGATTCAAATGTGTTCATAAATTTGTAAAGTGGAGCTGGGGTTTTTACTAAGCAAAGGTCTAGAGCTACAGTGTTTGTATTATACTTTAACACTGGTAAGAAATACTGGTAAATTTCTTTCTAGCTGAGCCACTGCTTAAAGGGATAGTAACACTTAGAGTAGGGTTTATTCTCCTGAGTAAAATAAGGGTACCCCCATGCTGAGAGGTATTTTATTCAAAAATTATTACAGCTCAAAGATTATTTTTTTTAGGTGCAGTATTACAATGGCCTGAAATTTTACAATGGTGCCATTGCTACACCATCCTATGGATGTTGTGCATAGAATGGTGTAGCAACAGTGTCACTGTAAAATTTCAGGCCACTATCGTACTGCAACCTACAAAAAAATCAAGTTTAATATAAATAAATCCTCTCTCAGCAGGAGTACCCTTGGTTTACTCAGGATGATAAACCCTACTATATATATATATATATATATATATATATATATATATATATATATATATATATATATATATATATGTAAAATAACAAACAAAATAAGTATCTTGTAATACCTTTTTTATTGGACTAACAGAATTTTGGATTGACAAGCTTTCGGGAGAACCTCCCTTTCTCAAGTCTAAAATGCTAAAATGGGAAATGCTTTAGACTTGAGAAAGGGAGGTTCTCCCAAAAGCTTGTCAATCCAAAATTCTATTAGTCCAATAAAAAAGGTATTACAAGATACTTATTTTGTTTATTTTACATCTGCATCACTGGACTAATATGGCTACAATCTCCACTCCACTTCTATATATATGTATATATATATATATATATATATATATATATATATATATATATATATATACACATATATATTACATGTTAAGTGTCACTATACCTTTAATTTAACCCCTTAGCGACCCTTGACGTACCAGGACCGTCAAGGGTAAATGTGACCGAACGACCCTTGACGGTCCTGGTACGTCAAGGGTTAAACTCTTCCATCGCGGCCGCATGGAGCGATGGAAGAGTTCAAGCCGCTTGTTACTAAGTGTCCCGGTATCGGGACACTTAGTAACAAGCGGCTGAAACATTGTTGCAACATGCGATTCGCTTCAAAAGCGAATCACATGTTGCAAAACCTGAATGACAGGGACAGTATTTGTAAATACTGTCCCTGTCAGATCTCTCTGCCTCCCTCCACCTTGCATACTGCTAAGGTGGAGAGAGACAGAGGGAGATGGTGTTCCAGTGTGCCTGTTAAAAAAAAAAAGTTAAAAAAAAGTTTAAATAAAGAAAATTAACCCTTTGATCACTGTTCTGCAGTGATCAATAAGTGCCCTCCCATCTGATCACTCTTGGAGTGATCAATTTGCTGCAGATCAGTGTTTTCTGATCTGTGGGACACCCCCCAACCCCCTTGAATTTTTTTAGATTTTTTAAAAAATTTTAAAAAAATTTTTAAATTTTTTTAAAATTTTTTTTTTTTTTTTTATAATAAATATAGTTTAGGTATTTTGGTAGGTAGTTGGGTAGGTTTAGTGTAGACGTGTGTTAGGGAAAGTTTTAGGGATAGATTTAGGTTTAGGGGAGAAAAAAAACAAAAAACAAAACCAAACCCCCCCCCAAAAAAAATAAATAAATATATAATAAGCGCAGTTTAGATAGGTAGTTCAATTGGGTTAGGTAGCTTCAGGATAGACGTAGGTTAGGGTAAGTTTTAGGGTTAGATTTAGGTTTAGGGATAGCGTAAGAAAAAAAAAACCCCAAAAACCCCCAAAACCCCCCCCCCCAAAAAAAAATATATATATATATAATAAGTGCAGTTTAGATAGGTAGTTCACTTGGGTTAGGTAGGTTCAGGATATACGTAGGTTAGGGTAAGTTTTAGGGTTAGATTTAGGTTTAGGGATAGCGTAAGAAAAAAAAAAAACCAAAAAACCCAAACCCCCCCCCAAAAAAAAAATAAAAATATATATATATAATAAGTGCAGTTTAGATAGGTAGTTCACTTGGGTTAGGTAGGTTCAGGATATACGTAGGTTAGGGTAAGTTTTAGGGTTAGATTTAGGTTTAGGGATAGCGTAAGAAAAAAAAAAAAGCTTTTTTAGTGGGCAAAATGCAGCGCAGGTACAGCGTTGAAGAGGAATATGCCTTTTTGGCGTCTGACTCTGAGGCAACAGACACTGCGTCAGATTTTGACATAGCGCAGTTTTCAGAAAGTGAGAGCAGCTCTAGTGATGACGCTGGGCCTTCTGTCAAGAAAAGACGCACTGCCCCAAAAGCTGCTCTGGCAACTGCCCCAGCACCTGCCAAAAGAACTGCCCAAAGACCTACCAAAATACCTACCCAAAGAAATGCCCCAAGTGCTGCCCCAAGAGCTGCCCTGGCAACTGCCCCAGCACCTGCCAAAAGATCTGCCCAAAGACCTACCAAAGAAATGCCCCAAGTGCTGCCCCAAGAGCTGCCCTGGCAACTGCCCCAGCACCTGCCAAAAGATCTGCCCAAAGACCTGCCAAAAGACCTGCCCAAAGAAATGCCCCAACACCTGCCACTCCGGATCCTAATGAATGGGTATCAATTTATGCCCACAAATCTCAGAATTCACAGGCAACCCAGGGATTCAAATTGATGTGGAAGGATTTACCCATGATCATTTTTTTTATTTGTTTTTGGGGGAAGACATTTTAGGTGAAATTGTTTCCCAAACCAATTTGTATGCAGCCCAGTATACTGCCGCCAACCCTAAGTGTGAAAAACGCTGTTTTTTGTTTTTTTTTACTTACGTCATGGTTTACGAGGGATTGGTGGTAAAATGGCTGTGTATAAAATTGGAAAACACACCTAAAACGAGAGCCTGGGGTGTCTACTTTCCAAAAATATACACTTTTGGGGGGAAATCTTAAAAAAAGAGCACTGTTACACAGCCCCAAATGAGACATGGCACCAGTAACGCAAGCTGTGAAGATTCAAAGTGTGAACCTGGAAACGCGCATGTTCCAATTTGGCCCCCGTAGCTCCCCCAAACCATGAGAAAGCTATGCATATGGGGTATTGCCGTACTCAGAAGAAGGAGCTGAACACTATTCAATTCAGTTTATAAAATCTTCACCTATTCTGTGCTTGAAATTCACATCAAAATTGAAGGCAAAGTGTGAAAAATGCTGAATTTTTTTTACTTACGTCAAATTTTCACAGGATTGGTGGTAAAATGGCAGTGCATAAAATTGGAAAACACACCTAAAACGAGAGCCTGGGGTGTCTACTTTCCAAAAATATACACTTTTGGGGGGAAATCTTAAAAAAAGAGCACTGTTACACAGCCCCAAATGAGACATGGCACCAGTAACGCAAGCTGTGAAGATTCAAAGTGTGAACCTGGAAACGCGCATGTTCCAATTTGGCCCCCGTAGCTCCCCCAAACCATGAGAAAGCTATGCATATGGGGTATTGCCGTACTCAGAAGAAGGAGCTGAACACTATTCAATTCAGTTTATAAAATCTTCACCTATTCTGTGCTTGAAATTCACATCAACATTGAAGGCAAAGTGTGAAAAACGCTGTTTTTTTTACTTACGTCAAGTTTATGAGAAAGTGGTGGTAAAATGGCCGTGTAAAAAATTTGAAAACACACCTAAAATGAAAGCTGGGGGTGTCTACATTCCAAAAATATACACTTTTGGGAAATTCTAAAGTGCAGCACTGGAACATAGCCCAAAATGAGTAATGGCATCAGTTAACCAAGATGTGAAAATTCAATATTTGTTCAAAATTGGGCCCCGTAGCTCCCCCAAACCTTGAGAAACCTATGCATATGGGGTATTGCCGTACTCAGAAGAAGGAGATGAACACTAAACAATGCATTTTTAAAAATCTTCACCTATCATGTGCTTGAAATTCACATCAACATTGAAGTGCAAGTGTGAAAAACGCTGTTTTTTTAACTTACGTCAAGATTTACGAGCGATTGGTGGTAAAATGGCTGCGTAAAAAAATAGAAAACATACATAAAATGAAAGCCTGGGGTGTCTACTTTCCAAAAATATATACTTTTGGGGGGAAATCTTAGAGTGGAGCACTGTTACACAGCCCCAAATGAGACATGGCACCAGTGATGGAAGCTGTGAAAATTCAAAGTGTGAAACTGGAAACGCGCATGTTCCAGTTTGGGCCCCGTAGCTCTCCCAAACCTTGAGAAACCTATGCATATGGGGTATTGCCGTACTCAGAAGAAGGAGCTGAACAATAAACAATGCATTTTTAAAAATCTCCACCTATCATGTGCTTGAAATTCACATCAACATTGAAGTGCAAGTGTGAAAAACGCTGTTTTTTTAACTTACGTCAAGATTTACGAGCGATTGGTGGTAAAATGGCTGCGTAAAAAAATTGAAAACATACATAAAATGAAAGCCTGGGGTGTCTACTTTCCAAAAATATATACTTTTGGGGGGAAATCTTAGAGTGGAGCACTGTTACACAGCCCCAAATGAGACATGGCACCAGTAATGCAAGCTGTGAAAATTCAAAGTGTGAAACTGGAAACGCGCATGTTCCAATTTGGGCCCCGTAGCTCTCCCAAACCTTGAGAAACCTATGCATATGGGGTATTGCCGTACTCAGAAGAAGGAGCTGAACACTAAACAATGCATTTTTAAAAGTCTTCACCTATCATGTGCTTGATATCAACAGTAGTATTGAAATGTAAGTGTGAAAACTGCAAAAAAACAAAATATTACCACAATTTTGAAATTTTTTTCTGGAAAAATAGCTGCATGAAAAACTCCAAAATTCTCCTGATTATTTACCTTATGTTGTGTAGTTTTCAGAAACATATACCTTTGTGGGACATTTTTGGTTCTGGCACCGTCAGCTAAGCTATGATGCTCACATGCCAATTGTTGAGAAATTACAAGTTGGAAATAATGGCATCCATCTTGTAATATTTACCTTGTAAATGTGAGGAAGTGATTGAAATACTAGGCATATGGGGTATTCTTATATTCAGGAGAAGCAAATGAATATATTTAGGGGTATTTTTTTGTCATAAACTAATTGTATGCAAATCCTGACACGAAAATATAAGCAAAATGTTGTTTTTTTTCAAATTTTTTCCTCTTTTTTTCTATTTTAATCAAATTAAACAATGAGGTATTCATATAATTGTGGTATCAAAAGAAAGCCCTACTTGTGCTTAAAAAAACAGTATATAATTTATGTGGGTGCACAAAAGGAATTAAAGAGAAAATATGGTTGAACAAAGACATAGTCAAAAAAGTCAAAATTGCTCCGGTCCTTAAGTCAAATCAAACTCAGATTTTCCCGGTCCTTAAGGGGTTAACAAGGGGCAGGTTTATCTGGCCAGTCTACTATTAGGTAGGAAATTAACTGTTAGCAAGATTGTCTAAGAGGAGTCAGCTTTGGTTTATTTTATATTCTTCAAAGAACACTAATACCCTTCAGTTGAAGAGTCCAATATGTTCTGCACATCAATAAGTATAGAATGCTCTTTCTGTTGCTATGCTTACTGATAATGTCAGGCAACTACAACTTTTTAGCTAGAGATATATTGGTGTAAAGAACAACCATCAGGTCAACCTCACCTTCTCTGAAGGTCTGCACCTCTAGAAGCATTCCCATTAAGGAAACCAGGTTTACATTGAACAAATCAAATGAAGAACTGAACAACAACTAGAGAACAGACCACTCTAGGTATCTACATGATCCCGCAAGACAGACTGTACAGTAAGAGTTTGAATTTCTCATTTTAATCACATGGAACCCTGACTACTACTACCATAGAGTAGAAGTCACACTTTTGAATCTGATCTTTGGAGGCAATGGGGACTGCAAGTTTAACACTGAATCCTGTTACTTGAGCCAAACTTCCTTGTTTAACTCAGCCACCAATGCAGTTTATTAACTCCTTTCTAATGGCTGACAAGAACAAATGTTGTTTAATATGATAGATACTCTTTGATACTTAATTTAAACTTCCATAAAAAAAAGGCCAAAGGAGAACAGTTTTGGGGTAAACTGTAGAAACACATATTTGCATTGATCTAAAGTAGATTTTTAACCCCTTCAAAGCTAGACTGGATTCCAGTTTGGGCCACGAAGAGAAACTAGCAATCATATTCCCCTTGCATGGTTTTCTACAACTTCTCCATTGCACCCAGTTGTTTTGTGACCCAAGATGGCTGGCTGAGTAAACTACTGAAAGTCTCACATGAGCTCTGTTCTCATTTTTTGTCTATTGCCTTTCCAGGTTATCCCTGTACCTTCCTTTTAAGATGACGTGCATCTGTTTTTGTATAATAATTTCACTTAATTGTAATAATTGCTCTTCAGGTAAAAAGCATTGTAGAATAGGTTAGCGTCCTATAAATTATACTAAACTAGTTGAACAGCCCGTTACACGGGCCACAGTGCCACTGCCACCCAGTCGCGGGCAGTCACACGCAGTAGAAACTGCCAGCGCCGCGGCTGATACAGAGCTGGACGCTCCCTCTGTGCGCATGTCGCGGCGTTGCACACGATTTAGCGAATTATTATATAGGATAGGCATGAAGATAAGATTTAATTATCCTTTATTTACAAGTTTTCTCTGCAGATATACCATTTACCCTTAAGGGCTTATTCTATTCACCCTTTGAGTGCCAGAGGGTTACGCAATGCATTGCTTTGCAATGTGTTGCATACCCCTCTGGTACTCAAAGGGTTAAAACTACTTTTAATGTGTTCATACATACCTCTCTGGTACTCCAAGTATTAAACAAAGTTGAGTCAGTCACAATGAATGAGCCACTGATTAATTCACCTTTGATTAATCAGGGAAATCCTTACATCCTGAGGTGTTGGTGGCGCTTGAAGACCGAACTTGGATAGTACTGATTTAAATTATACATTTTAACCTATTGAATGCAACACATATCTCAAATTTGTTGTTTTGCGATATGCTGCAGAGCTCTCTAGCATTTAAAGGGTTAAGTCAGTGGGGATTTATATTTGTTCCCTATGGCACATTTGGTTTTCCCACAGAACTGGACCACTTTCGTAGTATTAGCCTGTATGTGAAGGGGTAATGCACTGTCTGTGTCAGACAAGCTCGTGACATTCAGAGGCTCAGTCATACTCATTTTACATGTTGTAAAGAGAAATGACACTGAATTTTTTATTACAGTATCAGACAACATTTAAATGTCTGGAACATTGTATACTTTTTCTTTGATATTAATATTTTTGGGATTAATAGTTAGTGCTTGTTGATCCAAGGAGAAATCTGATTGCCATTCGGAATCAAGAAGGAATTTTTTTCCCACCAAGGCAGAACTTGAAATTGCTGTATTGAGGGCAGAACTTGAAATTGCTGTATTGAGGGTTTTTTTTGCCTTCTTTTGGATCAACGATGGTAAACAGGAATAGGAAAAGGGCTGAACTAGATGGACGCAAGTCTTTTTTCAACCTAAGTTACTATGTTACTATGATATAAAAATGCACATGGTTATAAGAGAATAATTTATGTCCATGAGGAGTATAATGTATGATTACATTTTACATAGCATAAATACTAGATAGATTAGGTTTTGAATTGCAAAGAAAATTCACAGTACAACATATCTCCAAACACACTTTAGATCCTAAGTGAGATTAGCAAAGTGCTCTCAACAGGAACATTTCAGATAAATTATTAGAGAGTATAGAACTTATATGACTTTGTTTTCCTTGTATAATATGTAACAAGCCAACTGATTTCAACAGAGAGGCATCCTAGGTTATCTCACTTATTTTAGGATAATAGGTGCATAAAAGCAGAAACATTGGAAAAGCTATACAAAAGAGACAGGGGATGGCTGGCAATTTGTGGCCTGGAGGGCAGGTACAATCAAGTGGCCCGATTTTACTATCGTTCCAGCCCTCCGTCCCAGCCCACCCTCTTTTGTTAATTTTAAAATTGCCATTAACCCTTTGAGTGCTTCGCAATGCGTGGCATACCCCTCTGCCACTCAAAGGGTTAGTGTTTTGAAGAAAGGCAAGCAATACCACAGAGCTTTCAATTGAAATGGGGTTACACTGGTGCAACTACAGAGTTTACATTGTAAGTAACGCTGCACTAGTGATACCATATAACTTACAAGAGAAATGGGTTATGGCTACTAGTGTGGCTCCACTTGGATTGTAGCTCCATTTCAATTGTAAGCTCTGTGGTATCACTACTGTAGCTACATTTGCTCAAAAAGAGGTAGTGGCCCACCAGCCCAGACATATGACTGGTCCAGGGGGCAATTGCCCCCCTGCCCCCCAGGCCAGCCCTCCCCTGAAAAGAGAGGAGAGTTACATATGAGTGATAATTCTACAAAACAAATGTATCAAAAGGTATAAGGAGTTGTTGGCACTATTTTAGATACAATTAGTGCTAAATCCACTTAAAGGGCTAGCAATGTCTGATTTTAATAAAATGTAATATTGTAGATACTAAAAAAATAAATTAATTGATGCAGGTCCCATCCTTCAAACATGTATAGTTTGAGAGATATGCAATGATAAATTTCCCCCTCCCTCCCCTTTCACTGATGTCAGCCTCTAACTGATAGAAGGAGATTCGGGTCATGCGACCCGATGGCAGCTCTTCAGCAGAGCCGGGCAAACCAGGCACACTTTGTAGGACGTTCCAATGACATATTTATTTTTAGATAGCGTTATTTTGGCTCTGCTGAAGAGCCGCCGTTGGGTCACATGACCCGAATCTCCTTCTGTCAGCTTTACAGCTGACATCAGCGATAGGGGAGGGAGGGGGATCTTTATCAACATATATCTCTCAAACTATAAAAGTGTGAGAGATCGGACTGGCATCAATTGATTTATTTTTTGAATATCTACAATATTACATTTTATTAAAATCAGAAAGTACTATTCCTTTAATGCCAGATATACTTATGGTAGTGGTGGGCAAGGTAAGGTAGTCCTGCTGCTGCCAAACTTTAACTCCCATTATTCCCCACAAGCCAACAGCTTGTGTGAAAAGATGAGAGGTGCAGTCTGGAAGCAGCTGAAGGGTCTCAACTCTCAAGTTGCCCATCTCTGATACATGGATTGTGACAATTATAGAGCAACTGAAATGAAAATCAACCTCCTTTTTGACTTGATGCAAGTGTATAATCTTAAAGGTTAAATTAGCTATACGTTTCATTTATTTATTTTTTCATCTTCACCATACCTGGAAACTTTTTCTTCTTCTGGAGTCCCTGGAGGGACTCCTGTGGTGCTGCTGGGGGATATAATTGTGGTATGAAATGGGAGGGACTTACTAGCAAGTGGGGGTGGGGCTTACTGGGTGCATCAGAAAAGTGGGTGGGAAGTGGGAGGAGTGGGAGAAACAGGGTGGGAAGGAGCAGAAGTAGGCAGAGTTTCAGAGGAAACACCCCACCTCCGGAGATTTAGCGACTGTCCCAGAAGACCCGGTCATGCACTGTAAAAACTTGAGTCTCCTGGGCAAATCTGCAGAGTTCCCAGGTATGATCTTCAACAATTTTGTTGCATTGTATGTCCAGTGAGCTTCCTGGATCTGTTTCTAGAAAGCTTCCTAGTCCTTGATAAAAAGCACAATGGAAGTTATAAGGGCTGTAAAAGTAAAGTAATGTGGATATCCTCCAATATAAGAGAGATATTTTCCTAGAATACTCCCAAAATGGCTGTTTTTTTAAATTGAAATTTCCGTAATGTAAATGATAAACTGTCCATGGTGTGTATTCCTAATATGTTCTATTAGAAAATGCTCATGGTTCTATGCTTAGCATTAACTCACCTTTCTAAAACATCCAAAATAATGTTTTTATGCATAGGTCTTCCTATAAAAATTAGCAACTGGAAAAATAATGCAGTCACTGAAAACCATGGAATACCATATTATGTTTGGTAGCTAGAGGACACAAAAATAAAATGCATCCCTTGGTATGAGGTGACACACTCTAAGTATTACGGAGACCACAAAACGGGCCAGTCTGACAGTTTTCTTGATTTTCTTTAATGTCATAACTAAACAAACAATAGTAACAGTGATAGACAAGAAGAAAAGGTAGACAATACACCATTTTGGAAATTAGACATTTATTTCAACAAATGAGGGATCAGTAGCAATAGCACCACAATACAAACTAGTGGTTAATGTTCTATAAATCCCCCAAGGGGAAAAGTAAAAAGAAGCTTTTTTCCGACTTCAAAAAACCCTTTCATGAATATGATAGTGGAGAAGAAGATGCTGTTGAAGTGGAAGATGAGCTAATTATTCTTAACATGTACCTCCACCACCCTCCTCTTCTCATGCAGACAAAGCAGACAGTGAGAAGTGTGAGGATGTGGCAAAAAAAGTAGCTGAAAGCAAAAGCATCCATCTTCCATCTGATTTTAAACTCCCTGAAAGATAAATATGCCTAAAAATACCCAATCTTTCTTTCGTTCATCATAATCAGCACCACTGCTTCCAAGTCCGTTCCCCACCCAGTAAGACACACAATTGTTGACTAAGCAGCAATAAAGGTCATCAAATTCCATACCCCTAGCTATCACCGCTTATGCTGCTGTCTGAGCTGCAGGGTCACTGACACCTACGTCTAGTACTTGTGATATCTAGACCCCTGTAGTAGTAATAGTAGTAGTATCAGTTATAGCTAGTAGTAGTCCCTCAGGAAATCCTCAGTCTATGCAGTCTCTAGTATGAAGGTACTTTACTCACTATACATGTGAGCAGGAAGAATGCAGGATCCCATCTAGGTACATCCTCAATGAGATCCCACCTGAAGCACAACCACAGGTTTGATTGGGAGGCAAACCAACAGTATATCAGGCAGGCAACAACTACCAGAAGCACAAGTACTCTTAAATGTGCTTGGGGTTTAGGGACACAAAATAGTAGTGTTGTAGACGTCTCAGGGAATGGGACAACATTTTCATCAGCTGCAGTAGAGAATGGAGTAGTTTGACTCTGTGGTAGCTGGGTCAGGTCTATAACACATATGAAGTGCTAACATCCTATCCTAAAACAAGACAGGGTTCGAAAGCATAAAGAACACAAATGCTCACTGAAAAATTGAAAACTCACTACTATTTACAGCAGCACTCCAAATCAAAAGAGTGTGCACTAGCTTAATAAAGACATAAGTCTTACCATAAACATTAAAAATAAAAAACAAAAATAGACATTTGGAATAAGCCTGTGTAATGCAAACATTGCCAAAATGTTGTCACTTGATATGATGCCTTATTCTTTTGTTGAAAACAGAGGGTTTTAAAGAACAGCTGTCATGTGTGGCATCCCAATGAGCATATCCCAAGCAGCAGGTATTTTTCAAGGATGGCTTGGGCATAGTTGAACAAGCAGGTGGTTAGTGTAATGGGCAAAGGACTATAAACATCATAACACACTACAGATATGTAGAAAAATGACCACAGTACAGACTATATGCTCACTGGGCATCTCTTCCATCAGTGGTCAGCAGTATGCCACACCAGTAGCATCAGAAGGTCCCTTCCATTTGTGAAGGCAAGAAGCAGGGTAGCCTATACTATTGGCATGACACTAGAGATGATCCCACAAAGCTCAGATGTGTTGAACCACAGCAGGTGACAGATGAATGTGCCAGGGCCTGAGCAGAAGCAATCTGAGGATTTCAGGCTAGACATTATAATGAAATCCGTATAGATTGAGTGGAAGATTACATTGCGAAGAGTGAAAGAAAATAGAAAGTAGGGGTAAAAAAATTCTAGAAGGCACAGTACAAAACTAGTAAGCAAAGTGTTTATTCCCTCAGCAGCATCAGCAACAACATTATGACATCTTTCAGAACACAAGACCCAGTCTTGTCCCAGTACACTGGTAGCCATACATTCGCACATACTTACCTCAAGAATTCTCCTAATCTTGTCCCTAGCAGTGGTAGCCATGGAACCACATATAATGTCCTCTGAATCCCCGCCTTGTCCCACTGGTAGTGACAGAGCCACACATACAGAATCTAAACCCTTGCAGGATGACTCAGACATAAGAAGAAACTGGCAAAGTTCTAGAGATACATTTTTTGGGATTAGAGAAAGTGTGGAAATTGTATGGGATTTCTACACATGGGAATTTCAGAAAAAAAGAGTGGCAAACTGTGGGTTTTCCTCAAAAATTCCAGAGTGTAAAAAAAACCTGTACTTTTCATGCATCTCTGCTTGTTAGCTTCAGAATCAGCAGTCTGCAAAAAATATAAAGTACAAGATAAAGTGCACAGCAGCTGGTAAAGCACCACCACGCCTCAGTGTACATTTGTTTCTCTTGGTTTTGCGGATATAATAGATGTATGTGTGTGCATAAGTTAACACTATATGTTATCAAGTTGTAACTGTCTGGTTGTCTTGAATGTATGATATATTAAATCTGTGTGAGTAGTATCTGTTACTCAGTCTCTGTAGAGTCTCAGTCTCATCCAGCCAGCTCAAAATGTTTTTTTTACTTATTTTTGTTTTTAAATCTCCTTTCACCACACCCAGAGGACACCAGTACTGTGATTAAGCAACACCATCTCCCTCTCTCTGTCTGACTACACTAGTTAGAATAAAAAATGCACATGCTTTAAAAAACTAGTCTAGGATTACATTTTATAGATGTAACATATGAATATTTACTATACAATATGCTAGCTTTCAGTATATGATATTTAAAGTTGTTTCTGTAAGTAATCCTTTAAGTATACCTCTATGTTAGCACAGGTAGATCAATGACAAAGTTACCAATCACCAACCTATGATAAAGTAGGAACAGCCTGAGCAGTTATATGGACAGACATTAAGAATTGCTGAGCTAATATATCAAGAGATTGTTATTTAAGGAATATTACCTTGACAGTCTGCATTTAAACCTTAGAATTAGTGGTTTTCAGATTAATTTAACATGTAGTTATATGGGAATGCTATCACAGAATATTTTAACTGTATTGTTGTTACTTTAAATGTTTTCTTCTTTTATTTTTCCCAGTTATCAGCCATTTTTTAATAATATATATTCATCTCCCTGTAGCAGTGTGATCTGATTCATTTGGGTGTCTCTTATCTAATTTTATGGTAATGATGATCTACAGAGTATACAAGCAAAAAAAAGTCCTCTCCCAGAAGCATTACAGTTCCTCTTTATAGAATTGGTGTTTTGTTTTATCATACTTTCATAGAGATTTTCAAAATTGTAATGCTTTCTAACCACAACCTTGGTGCTGTGTAGGCTCTAGACTCAAAAAGTTCACATTGCTTCAATAATTCCAGTAACATAATTATGGTACAAGAGCCTGGTTTCCTTTCACAGACAGAATTTAAAAAGCATGTAAGCATGCACTGACACATATTTATGCACCATGTGTTTTGTGAAATTTGCATTGACTTTGTGTCATGTGTCCCTCTACTCCTTAGTGTACAAACACACACCTCCATGACGCATCTACATACTTTTATAAATATAAAAATAATATTTAGGTTCTAAAATGAGAAGTAATAAAACTAAGTTTCATTTTGCTTCAAAATCATATCTACAAAAAGCAGGAAAACTTGTGTTGTCCCCCACACACACCACCACAACCACCACCACACGCAGACATATACACATAAATACACAGGGTGATGTTGACAAGTGCTGTCCCTGAAATGAACGGCTTGGGTATTACCCATCCCATGATCATAGCTCAGCTACTTGCTTAGCCATGTAGATGGAGGATACAGGTATACCAAAATACCCTTCTTAGGATTTTGAATTTGTCAGCCAAGTATAAGTAGGCAAAGCTGAATACATGGGGCAATTCAGTGGAAATGGTGGGGGTATTTCGGTTGAGCAAAGCAACTTATCTACATTCTGTGCAAAAATTAAGAACGACAACAAGATAATTTCAGCCATCAATTATATATGACCAAAGTTGTTTTAAGGTGTCAGGTACACTTAAACAAATTCTGAATTAGTAAGGGAAAGTACAAATATTCTATCTACAAGGTCCAGGGTGGGATATTCACTTTTTTTCAACAGGACTCCGTTTTAATGGGCATGAAAGCTAATACTAATACGAAATGTACATCTGTGGATGTGCTGCGTCTCTTGTGCAGAACAATTGCAAAACATTTGGGTGGAAATGTATTTAACAACCTAAAAAACAATGTGAATTAAGACATAATAATACAAATGTGTGCAAGAGTTTTAATTATATAATACAAAATAGGTGGGTATCAGCTTTTGTTCAAAATCAAAAGGGGATCATCATGTGAAAGTATGTGAACTACTGATTTAAAAGCACAACTGACAAACTTCTCTTGGGCTGGATAAAAGTTAGAGCAGGGGTGTACGAGTTTGATCCTCAAGGGTCACCAGCATGCAAGAATTTAAGGATTTCCCTTAGTAAGCATAGGGAAGTAAATCAGTGTCTAATTCATTTTGATTGAGGCAAAATCCTTAAATTCCAGACTGTTTGTAGCTCATGAGGACTGAACTTGGACACCACTGGGATAAAGGATATTAATACATAAAAAATAGAACTATTAATTGATAAAATGTTAACATTTTTACAGTGGGAAAAACATAGCATACAAAGACAACTTGGTGCAATACTTTTGAAAAATAAGGGGCATGTTAGCTGCAGATTAATGTGTAGATAAATGCTTGGTAACACAGACGGAACAAGTGGGTCATAGTGTATTATGGGCCAGGCACATGGCTTTAGGATAAGAAAGGTGAAAGTGGGATGGACCTGGCACACATATATCCCCATTTAAGTAGCAGAAAGAGAAGGTGAAGTAAAGTCTAAAGGTGCAGCTAACCTTAAAGGCAGCATGGTTGGTTTTGTTCATACTATACGAGTTATAGTGCTTATGTATAAAAGCAATCTGAAGCAATTCTAGGGCAAACCAGCTTATTAACCCCTTGAATGTTAGAAAGGTTTCCAATACATTGATTTCAAAAGAGGAGACCTTATCACATTGTACAAATATATGTGAGGTCAATACGAGGATCTCTGCAGTGAGCTATTTATTCCAAGGCCTGATCAGATGACCAGGTGACACCCTTTTGAGATTAGAGGAAAGGAGGTTTAGACTTCAGCAGAGGAAGGGTTTTTTTACAGTGAGGTCTGTTAAATTGTGGAATTCTTCGCCCAAGCAGGTGGTTATGGCAGATACAATGGATACATTTAAGAGAAGATTAGATACATTGGATACATTTAAGAGAAGATTAGATACATTTCTTTCCAAAGGGAGCATACAGAGTTATACTGTTTATTAGTAGACAGATCAGAAAGGTCTGATAAAGACTAACTTATTTGGTAGCAGCAAAGCTATAAAATTACTAGGGAATGAGGAGAAGGTTGAACTTGATGGACTTGTGGCTTTATTCAACCTAATTTACTATGTTACTATGTTAAAAACCCAGTTTAAAATTAATGGGAACTTTTATTCGTCCCCTATTGAGCAGATGGTTTGCTCCAGAATTGCTCCACTTTTATGCATATGGGCCATAGAGTTCCCAAAATAACACAAAGTATTATCGCCAAAGCATACTAGTCTGTGTATATACTAAATCTCTCCATGACTGATGTCTATCTATCCTTTAGCTAGTGTAATTCTAGATACAAACAAAATACTTCAATGCAGCAAAAGCAATATATCCTTAATACATGTAATTGTCTTGGTAGGAAATACTTTACTATATCCACTGAAGGTTTACAGAAGGCCTCTGTAGTTAGTAGACCAAGAAATAAAGTTGTAAAAATTTATGCTGTAGAAAATTGCATTCACTACATTATAACAGGTCGACATATAACAAAAAAAATAATCTAAAAATCAATCCCAACTGAATTGATTGTCCTTTTCTAAATGCAATGGAAAAAAAAGACTCAAATATATCTCTGGAATTGGCTGAGAAGAGGATAAGCTACAAGGGAAAAACTCCTGAACCTAAGTAGAATATAGTCTTGAACATAGACATAAAACACATACAGACACATTTTAGAAAGAATCATACAAAAGGCTACTGCCTGAAGGCAGTCAGAAGCAAACAGATCAGAGGTGCCTGACTGACAGCTCAAGACTGATGTATGCAGTGCGATCAGCTGACCTGGAATGTCAGATCAGCTTTGTTGGTTCACTGGAAGCACATGCTACTTTGCAGCATAGGCTGTAAGAATCAGTTGACCAGAGGAGCCGGAACAGCTGACCCAATCTGTCAGATGCGGTATCAAAAGAAATTGCTGCATTACTAAAGGGCAAGTATACACGGTAAACCCCAGGATATCAATACTGGTGAGATAGGAACTTCACAGGAGAGGGTAAAAAACAGGTGCAAATTCAAGGACTAGCAGTAAACTACTTTGGACACACACTTCAAAAAAAGGATGGGGAGGATTTAAAAGAAACATGACTAAACAGAAAGCCAGGAAAAGACAAGGGTAGAAAGAAAAGACCCGGAACTTGACCCCAAGCCTCCTAACACACAGTAAGTAGTAAGTCACAAACTCATACCTTCTTTTACCCCCAGTGGCCTCACTAATCAGATCCTTGAGATCTCGCCCAAACAATGAAGTGCCTTGAAAAGGCAAGGAGAGCAAGGCTTTCTTGGAAGCAGTGTCAGCAGACCAGATCTTGAGCCAAAGAGCCCATCTGGCAACCACAGGCATGGTGGAAACCCTAGCCACCAAATGGATGGCATCAAACAAGGCAGCAGAAACATAGTGCTGGTCCTCAGAAATGTTGGCAAGAAGCCACAACATATCCGAAGTAGGAGCACCCTGATGGACAACCAGGGTGAGCTGTTCACTCCAGACCGCAATGGCCCGGTTCACCCATGCCGCAGCGAACGCTGGATGCATGGCAGTACCAGCAGTAGCAAAAATGGACTTGAGGGAAACCTCAAGTTTCTTGTCAGTCCAGTCTTTCAGAGCTGACGCATCAGAAACTGGCAAGGCAGTAGACTTAGATAACCTGGAGATAGGCGCATCCACTTTGGGAGGATGAACCCACTGAGCAAGTGCTGCCTCAGGGAAGGGATAAAGCTTGGCAAATTTCTTGGACACAGAAGGCTTCCTGTCCAGAGATTTCCACTCTTCAGACACAAGGCGGTCAAGAGTGGGGTTAGGTGGAAATCAAGTAGGCTCCTGAAAACACATCAGATGGATCAGAAGGAACCTCTTGTATTAAGGGAATGTTTAGGGTAGTCAAAACAGCCCTGATCAGGCCCTCAGCCGAGGGCTCAGGATTGGCCTCAAAGGGGTCCACAAAAAACAGAGGAGCCCACAGCAGAACATTCCTCAACATCTGAATCCACCAGCAGTTCCTCCTCAGAGGAATCTGATACATCAGGTACTCCCTGTGGTTTTGGCAGGGAAGACTTGACAAAAGAGGGGGTCTGCTAAGAATGGAAGACCCCCTGTAACTGGGATGGAAAGAGTTTCAATGTAGACCTAAGGTCCCTAGTAGCAGCCTTGAACTCTTGTACCCAAACTGGCTCTATTGCATGGCTGGAGGTCCCTGGGAGACCCTCTGGGTCAACAGAACATGCTGGGCATAAATTGCCTGAGAATTCTCTAGGTAACCCTAAATGACATGAAGAGCAATGCGCAATGGGGGATACAGAGACCCCAGCATCCTTAGTCTTAGGTCTGGCCCCTACCTCCAACGGATTAAACATTCTCACAGTGTCAAAAACATTACAGTATAAGAAATCATACAATTACAGTGTGTAGGATTAAAGTTTCACCCCAGAAATCACTAAAACAGACTTATCTGGCAGGCGAAGGGTTAATCAGCAAAGGAGAGAAGGAGATTCCAAGCCCTGCGTAGGATACTCGTTCTGAAAATGGCACAAAATGGCTGCCGCAGTAGGGAGCCAATCGGAAACGAGCGTGCGAAGGAAGTGCTCATGGGAAATGTAGTTTTCCCAGAAAAAGTACCCCAACAGTGCCCGAAGCCCCCTGAGCCCCTCAACACAATAGAAACATGAACTGGATGATAGAGCAATGGCAGACAATAAAATGAGCCATCTCTGAAGTCGCTAGG